>OY728156.1:1530714221-1531964221 GCA_963277665.1 Viscum album | reverse complement strand
TTATCCACAACACTTTAACAAGGTGGGTTGTCTTGTTCCATAGAAACTTATCTCTCTGGTCTAGAATCTTTACTAGTTGCTTCTTATAAGAGAGATCATCTTCCAGTTGTACCACCTATGAGATCAGTACCTCCGTGTGATCCGGTATGTACTTCCTTAGGAGTGATATGTCAAACACATCATGAAATTGAGCCATATTCAGTATAATTGCAAGTCGATAGTACATGGCTCATATGTTGTCGAGAATCTCAAAGGGTCCAATGTACCTTGGGCATAGCTTCCCTTTCTTTCCAAACAGTATGACTCTCTACCATGGTGATATTTAAAGGAAGACTTTATCTCCAACATCGAACTCCAAGTCCCTTTAATGGTTGTCAACATATCTATTTTGCCGACTATGAGAAGCATTGATATGTTTCTAGATGACTTGAACCTTTTCTATTATATCTTGTACAAGATCAAGTCCAAGTAGATTTATTTCTCCAACTTTATCCCTACACGTTGGAGTTATACATCACTATCCATAGAGAGCTTCATATGGAGCTATTTGAATACTCGAGTGGAAGCTATTATTGTATGAGAACTCAACCAATTAGATATGATGATCCCATACACCTTTGAATTATAGTGAGTAGGATTTAAGAATATCTTCGAGCATATGAATAGTTTTTTCAGATTGGCCATCAGTTTGGGGGTGATAGGTCGTGCTAAAATTCAATTCAGTACTCAAATCATGTTAAATACTCCTCCAGAATTTATATGTGAACCTGGGATCATGGTCAGATAAAATTAAGAGTGGTACCACGTGCAATATCAAAAATTCCTTCACATATATCTATTCATGTTTTTCAAAAGAGAAATCTTCCTGAATAGTGATAAAGTGACCAGTCTTAGTGATTCAATCCACCACAACACATATTGAATTATTTTCTTTGGATGTCTTCTAGAGACCTGTGACAAAGTCCATAGTTAAATTCTCCCATTTCCATGTGGGTATAGGAATGTTTGCATCATCCCTTTGGACTTATGTCACTCTGATTTAACTTGTTGACATAACAAGCACCTTGAGATATACTCAGCAATATCCTTCTTTATATTGTCCGGAAAAAAGTTTTCTAGGAGATCATGGTACTTCTTGGTACTCCCAGGATGGATAGAGAATGTTTATCTATGTGTATTGTCCAATAACTCCTTCTTTATCCTAGGTGGTGATGGAAAACAAAGCCTCCATCCAAACCAAATCACACCATCATAGTCGATATGGAACTCTTAGATCTTCCCTTCCTTTACTGAATTCACCTTCTTTTGTAACTATGGATCATCCCTTTGTGCCTCTTTAATCTTCTCTTATATAGATGGTTTCACAATCATTTGGGAAAGATAGGATGTATTCCTTGCCCCTATGATTTACAAATGAATCCTTTTAATATCCATGAAGAGAGGGTATTTTTCAATATGAAACATGGATAGAACGACAATTTCTTTTTAGCTTAAAGCATCATCTACCTTGTTTGCCTTGCTGGGATGATAGTGAATAGAGAAATTGTAGTCTTTGATTCTCTCTAACTATCTCCTTTTATTAATTCTGAGATCTTTTTTTTAATATATACTTTAGGATCTTATGATTAGTATATATATCACCCTTCTCGCCATAGAAGTAGTGCCGCTAGATTTTCATGGAAAAATCACAGTTCCAAGCTCTAGATCATGTGTATGGTAGTTCTGCTCATGGATCTTCCACTATCATGAGGCATAGGATATCACATTGTCTTTTTTCATGAGTAAACAACCCAATCCTTTCTTCGAATCATCACTATATATCACAAAACATTATCCACTTTTCAGTAATGTGAGTATAGGTGGAGTGATCAGACTTCTCTTTATATCCTTTAATATTTCCTCAAATTCTTCTGTCCAGACATACTTTACCCCTTTCCTTGTTAACTTAGTTATCAAGCAGGAAAATAATGATAAATTTCTCACAAAATTTTGGTATTACCCTTCTAATCCATCAAAACTATGAATTTCTATGACACTAAAGGGTCGGGTTCATTCATCAATCACCTTTCTTTTTTGAGGGTACATACAAATTCATGCACTTTTGATCACAATTCCCAAGAACGTGAGTTTCTTTATCCAAAATTCGCACTTGGTGAACTTGGTGTTTAACTTATCCTTTCTCAATGTTGCCAATGCAAGCCTCGGATGTTCTTCATGTTTTTATTTTATCATTGAATAGATGATAATATCATTGATAAACATACCAAAAAAATTCAAGATAATATTTAAAGACTTTATTCATCAAATCCGTGAACATTTTATGGGCATTAATTTGTCTGAAGGGCATCACCAGAAACTCATAGTTCCCATACCTTGTATGGAAGGCTATCTTCTGACTATCTTCATTCTTCACCTTTAGCTAATGATATCCAAAATAAAGATCCACCATTGTGAATTACTAATCTCCTCATAATTGATTGAAGAAGACATCAGTCCCTGGAATAGGATACTTATTCTTTATAGTGATCTTGTTGAATTTCCAATAATCGATACACAATAGAATTGATCTATCCTTCTTCTTCACAAATATCACTGGCACACCCCAAGTTGATGCACTAGGGTGTATGAACCCTTTTTCCAAATACTCTTGCAGATACTTCTTTAAATCCTACAGTTTTATAGGATCCATATTATTGGGGCACATAGAGATAAGTGTATCTCTTGGTATGAGTTATATTGAGAAATATACCTCATGATCTAGTGGAAATCTAGGTAATTATTCAGGAAATAAATCATTATATTCCCTCGTGATGGGAATTTCCCCTAGGAGGACAACTTCCTTTAACTCAACCATTTGAGCAAGGTATTCCTCTTCACAGGGAATCAACACCCACACCATTGAAGTATTTGTTAAAGGATAATCATGATATTCCTTGAATTTATAGAGGATCTTGGTATTCTTAGAAATATGAAAAGATATTTCTTCCCAATAGTTGGTATGTCCTCTACATAATGAGAGCCAATCTATTCCCATTATAGCATCGAATTCCCCCATGGGAAGTATCACAAGATTTGATGGAAGAATATTCCCACATATACCAATAGAAGAAGAGTTAAACTCTTAGGTTTTAATGATTTCACCACTTGGTGTTTTTATAGATATATCTACTTCAAGGTTTAAGGGCTTCAATACTATATTTATAGAAAACTTTCATGATATAAATGAATGCGTAGAACTATAATAAAATAATACTTTTTCCATTCTTGATTGAATATGAAGTGTACCTTTTATGACTTAATTTTCTTGATCAACTTACATAGTAGTGATGGCATAAGCATTACCTTGTTCCTTTGTCTTTGGTGGATAATAAAGCTAATTACCCTCAAGGACTTGATCATTAATGAATTAGCTTGAAAAGTGCCCTTTCTTCCTACAATTGTAGTGTTGGACCATGGGTGGTTCTCTCTTTTCCTCCACCACATTATCCTACATTCTCATGTATTTTTGAAACTCCTGATCTTAGTGGCCTTATCTCCCACACTTGAATCATTTATCCATCCCTTTGAGGTATTTTCCATGATGCTTCTTCCCACATTAATGATATGTGTCGGGTTGTGTTTTCTTACCACCTTTCTCATTAAATCCTATAACATGAAACTCCAACTTTCTTTTCTTATCACCATAGCCATGGGACCATTCTAAAAACTTCATCTACACTTTGAGATCACATAGAACGACTTATTCATAACTCTCAAAGTATATAATTGCAAGAGCCTTTCGAAGGTGTGGTTTTAATCCACTAAAGAATATATCATTTGTTTTATCATTGCTGATAAAAAACCTGAATCATACCTCGCATGCCTTGTGAAATTTTCTTCTTGGTTTGTGAAATATTCTCCATCCTTTTTGTTAGCTCAGTGAATTCTCTCTTTGTTTTTTTATGAATATTTCAGGGGAAATACTTTTTAAGAAACATTATCTTAAATTCCTCCCACCCCATATCTTCAATTTTTTCTCTTGGCTTGGTGTTATTAATCAAATTCCATCAATGGTTATCCTCTTCATCGAGAAGATAAACGGCATGATTCACATTCTCTATATTAGAACATTAAATCAAATAAAATATCTTCTCCATTGAGTTTACCCACTATTCCACAACAAGTGGATCAGAAGATCCACTTGTAGCATCGGTGGCCATTGCCACATAAAACAATCGATAGCCAGTTGCTCCCTCTTGGGTGAAGGAGGATGTTCCACATTATTCAGGTTATTATTCATAACCTGATACTCATCTCCATGAATTTTTTAACTCTACCTCCCAAAGCATTGGGGATTTCATTTGGGTAATCACAACATTGTCCCTCGCACAGTTTATTGTCATGGGCCCCACCATTTTATAAAATTAAAAAGGTTAAAATAAAAAATAAGTCAATAATTCATGAATAAATAATTTATTACTTTGTAAACATAATACTAAAATCATATCTTATGGTATCCCTATGTCTCTAAAAGCATATTTTGTGCTTACATATACTTACTCTCATACTAGGTATTTTCACTTAGGTTCTCTAAACCTAATTCCCAAATTAACTTAATCGTCCTATGATACCAAATATAGAGACCCTTATTTTCTTACATTTTTTACATAATTTTAATGATAAAAACATTATAGAATGAGGATACCAAGATTTAGTATCTTGGGAAAACTAATACCATACATAACATTTATAACATAAAGCATAAAAATTTATTTAATTCCTTCTTCTCTAGATTATTATTGGCCCTTGTGTACTACTTAGTACATGTAGTCACCTGAGGAAATACATCAAAAAGGGGTGAGATACAATCCCAATAAGTGGATAATAATATAAGAAAATATATAATAGGGTGAGAATATTCATAAAATTATCATCGTAATCATTAGAGGAAGCATTAGATAATATCATGGAATGTGGCAATGCATAAAGATTAAACAACATGTCTTAGTGGTCTGCTACCACACATAGTTGGTAACAAAGATAGCATCATGTTTGCACATATTTAACTTTACTAATGAGGTTATTTAATTTACTCAATGCATTGGATCACTATATAATTCCAGTCTCGCCCATAAAGTCATTACATTTTTATTACGCTATATAATTTCGGGTGCACCTGTCACATCATAACATTTACATTATCATGCATGCCACATGGAACATATATCAATCTTGAAAATAAAAAACCCATGGAAAGGAATGGGTTTGAATTAATAAATCATACATTATTAAACTTTTGTTTCCCAAATGTATAGGTAATAACATACTTGATACATGGACCATCAATCGTGAATGAGATGTAAAGGGTGTGTTCTTGAAAGAAGAGTTATTTTGGAAAACATTATGTTTGACATAAACTCAAATGAAAAACATTTATATCCCATTAAAGGTAATATAATTATTAATAAATTTTTTTAAGGAAAACCCATACTAAAAATGGAGTGAAAGAGGGAAACCCCCAAGAAAAAAAGTTGGGTTCCAGAATTCCCCTAACCTTGTATCTGAACGCTTTATTCACTATAATGTCATGTATAATGAAATTATATTCATTAATTATCCATTAAAAACCTTTTATACATCAATATGGTTCATTATGGTTTAATTAAGTTCTTTTATGGGCCTTTGGATGAGTTATAGGGTATAATTCACTGTTTGGGAGTGTTTTTTCTTAGTTTTCATGAACGGTTCACTTGTAGACATGAATAGAAGTTCATGTAGAACATGGATAAAAATCAAAAATTGCTATTACATGTTATTAATGATATTAAAGGAATTTAAATGATCTTATAATGAATATTTTTATATACTAGGAGGATTATTCATTATATAAAATTTAATGATGAACGTTTTAGGTTAATTTGTGCAGTTTTTGGATCACAATGAACATGTTTTTCTTTATCATTTAGTATTATGTATAAAAGTTGTTTCCAGAAAATAAAAATGGTTAAAACATACATGTTAAAATATTTTATCAACCATTTACTGTTTTTATTTACACATTTGATGTATTCGAAGGATAATGAAGGTTCATCGCCCACGATGATGGTAAATTGACACACCATGTGCAATGATTTCATTTTAAAAATAAAAGAGAGAGAGAGAGAGAGTTTAATTAATAATATTCCATTAATATGATATCATACTTGTATATCAATCATAATAGATTTATCATGACATTTGGATAAGATAATTTGAGGATAAGAGAATAAAATAAATGAATTTTGAAAGGAAATTGGAAGAAAAAGAGGGAAAAGAATTACCTCTTAAATCCTCCTCTTGATGTCCCCCACAGGGCACCTAGTCATGGTATTTTTATGAGACCAAGAACTCCTAGATTTGGATGAGGTTCTAGGTAAAATATTTGGGAATAGTTTGGACAAGTATTGAAGCTTGAGAGGTGTGAGAAATGAGGTTGGGAGGGGTGGTATTGATAGTGGGGGGAGGGGGGTTTTCTCAATATTATAATCATTAATTTTTTATTTATCCCCAAGACAAGAAATAGTTATGATTCCATGACTAAATGTAGTAAATATGGGATGTGATTTCGAAAAAATATCCATTTACATCATCCATGACTCATGCATGATGCAAAAATTCATTTATTTTTTATTTTTTGTAAATTATCGAATTTCACTATTCACCAATAATTCAAGTATTTCAGAAAAATCCCAAAAATTCATCCTAACCATTTTTTCGACTTGTTGAATCCAAAACTGGACTCCATTTTATGAAAATAATTTTCTAAACATGAGTAATTTAATTTTTAATTAAAATCATTTTTTACTTGAAAAATAAAAATTTTAAAATTAAAAATGCTTTTCTAACACTTTGAAAAATTAATTAAGGTCTCATAAAATTATCATATAATTATAATTCATCAAAATAATTTTTTAAAAATACATTTTATGATAATACCTTTTCTTTTAATTAATCATCAAATATTCATTACTTACAAAAATACCAACACTATAATATCATATTGTCACTTATAGGTTGGATAAATTTTATTTCTACTATCATTGGTAAGGTTCCTTTTCACTTGGCCAATTTACTATTGATAAGGGTCATATTACTATTCATAAGGGTAAGATTTATATTCATAAGGGTATGTTACTATTCACTGAAAATCAAGTTTGTCCTATCAGACTTCAGACATCTTACTGATCAAAACTGTGTGTGTTGGATTTTTGAAATTCAAATCACAGAAGTGGAAAAATTATGTTTAAAGGTCACATAGAATTTAGTAGTTCATTTAATAATGATGTGGAATTGTGTTTCCTATTGGGATTTTATGTGACATAATTATAAGAAGGTAATTTCTATTGATAAGGCATTGGGTCATTACATAGGTGGCCTCATGCACTTTCCCTAAAGAAAATGTGCTATGTTTATATGTATTTTGATGCTTCATAACTCCGTAAGGGAAATTCCCCAGTTAATTTAAATATATATAATGTTTTAATTAAATTAAATTAAAATGTTAAATTTATATGGATGAGTGTTGGGGGTCAAGAAAAACCCCTTTTCATTGTCGAGAAACCTCAACCATAGATGCCCAAGGTTGGGACCGCTGAGACATTGGAGGGCCTCAAGACCTCTTAAGAGGTGATGCAGGACCTACCAAGAACTTTTTTGTAACAACTCCAACCCTAAAATCCCAAAGCTTGTGTATTTATTATTACATTGTTACTACATACAATAAATCACATCCTAATAGAGAGAATAGTTTAATAGTCTTGGTAAACTAGATAAATATAAAATTCACATATTACATTGGAAATATAAAACATGAAACATAATGAAAATAAATATTTTGTATCCTTGGACTCATTCATATATTTCTTCTTCATATAATTGGGAATGAAAAAAATGTTATCGAAAATGAACAGTAAGGGTTATGTACAATTGGAAACTATCATGAATAGATAAGGAATAATAAATATGGAAAGGTAAATAACTAGAAAAAATCATATAACCAATAAATTGAGCATGAAATGAACCCATGGATAAAGCTAACCAACTGATTTGTCTCATGTGACTAGTTTATGTATTGATGGGATATTTATAACCAGGCCCCACCCATTACTACATGTCCAACACATTCCTCATATATCGAATGATTAATTTAATTCCTAAACAATATGTCTTATCAATAAATGTATATATTGAGAATAGAGTATGAAATACCAATATTTCCTTGGTCAATCAAAAAACTTTCAAAGTAAAACACTATATTTATAAGTGGTTTACGGTTTAGGAAATAATAATTTCTTTGATACAAATAAAATGTATATTTAAGTAAAATTTAATGTGCAATAAAATATTATCACAATAAAGTAAATGTGTCAAGTGAAATTTATTGACCAAAAATTTAATGATGCATTAAATTTAATAAATAATTCATCTAGAACATGAGAATTATATAAAATTCAAGTATTTTGGAGAATAAATAAAAATTTAATTAAACATAAAAATAAGTTTTTATTAAATAGTTTTATTTTTCAAATCATTTAAAACATGTATAATAATCTAAATTATGTAAATGGTTATAGTGGTGTGAAATTCTTTTAACGCCGCATGTATTGAAAAGAAGACATTCATTTTGACATTTTACAAAAAAGTTGAAAATAAACCTTTCAAAAAAATATTATAAATATTACTTTAAAACATTTTAAAAAGTAAAAGGTAACATTAAATTTTCTTACAAATTATTTTAAGTGAATTAATGGTAATTTTAAAAAAAAATTAAAATATGCACATGGAAGAACAATATACTCAAACAAAAAGAGAAATAAGATCATATTTTCTTTTAAATATTACATTGATTGATTCAAGTTCCAAGGATAGGAAAATTTGGAAGAAAATATTGAAACTCCTTAAATATCCATAGCATAATAAAATAAATTTATTTTATAAATAATATCTTATAATATTCCTTTAAATAAAAATATAATCAATCCTAGAAAAATGAGATTGTAAAATAAATATTTTTCTCTTTCGTAAATTTTAAAATATAACCCCTTGAAAAAGTAAACTTGAATTGAAACTTTAATAATAATTAATAAATATATATTCATCTTAAATACATAAAAGGGTTATTATAAACCCTAAATAAAATTAAATATATTTATAATACCAAATTTGTCTCAATATAATGCAAATTAATATAAAATCTCTTACAATGATTGAAACATTAAAATGAGAATTGATCAATGAAGTGATTAGGTGTATCAAATAAGAATAAATATAAAAAAATTAAAATGAAAAATAATATAATCCAAGGTATTTACACACATAATCTTATGATATTAAAGATAATAAATAATTAATATAACCCAACAAATAGAAAATGAGTTATGAAATCCCTTACTAAATTTAAATCATTGAATTGAAAATTAATCAATGTATATATTATGTGTAACAAATTTAAATCCACCAAAAGATATATGTAAATAAAAAATAAATGAAAAAAATCATTTCCCACATTATCTGGGCATAATATAATCAATAAAGAAGTGATCTAACCCAATAAAAGTATATTGAGTTAAGAAACCACTTACCTCAAGTTTGACTTTCCTTAGATGAGATTTTAACCTCCTTTATAATAATTTTATATTTATTATACTTGCCTAAAAAAACTATATACATATATATAATATCACAAATGATCCATTTATATTTTCTTATCACCTATTTATTGACAATATTATATTATTATTATTAGTGTTTCGGATGTTAACTACTTCGCTTTTCATGACGATTTTGGATTCTTAGTTCTGGTCCTTATGCATTAATTATGGTTTAGTAATCTCCAAAATTTTAATCATAATATAAATTTCATATATATTGATATTAATCCATAAAATGTGAATATAGAAAAATGAATTACATTATTCATAGATATGGTAGGTCATATGTACACCTGAACACTTTTTACATGTTTCGACAGATTGAACTAAAGAAATGTAAATAATAATTAACCCTTAAAGAATCATTATTATATCATGTATATAGTATTTATTCATTAAATATATCCTTATTACCATCCATTTAAAATTTAAATTAAAAACAGATCATGTCGTTACATGGATTTGGTAGTCTACATGTACACATGAGAGATGTTATCATTTTCCAACAGATTGGAAGGTAAAAAGGTAGATAAGATATTATAATTCAAAAATAATAATTATGTCAAACATATCATATATATATATTCATTAGTTTCATATTTATAACCTTATTTGTAAAGTGGTGATGAAAAATTAATTACACCACTATATGTAGATGGTAAACTGTATATACAAATGAGTGATGTTTTCACTTTTCATAGGATATAAAAGTGATGGATAATGGTTTTCCAATAATAATATTAACATATCATAAAATTTATATATAGTATTTATTTTTTAAGGACGGTAAAATATATTTATATAAAGTATAAGAATAAATAAATTAAAAAGATTGGGTAAAGAGGATTATCGATTCTTCAGTGGACTTCTTTTAGATCTCTTTTTAAGGGCCTTTAGGTTGGTCTTTTTGGAAGACCATAACCTCTATAATGTAGATAAGGATGTTGGGGAGATATTTGTGAAGGATTTTTGTTGAGATAAATTTCTCAATAGCTGTGAATATGTTTTGGGATGAGGTTATCTTTTATAATTTTGGTGAGTTGAATACTTGTAATTTTTAAAAGTTTTAAAATATTATTATGTCACTTTTTTTTAAATGGATCTGAAATGATTCATATTTGAAGTTTATAAGGGTAAGGACGAAATAAATCTAACCAATTAGGTTTAAGAAATTTTTTAGGTCATTTTAACCCTTATCATTTTATTTAATCCCATCATTAACCATTAATATCCTTAACCATATTAATTAATTTTTCGATATTAAAGGGTAATAATTTTATATATAAAGTAAAAATTATCCCATAAATGTCCAATGGATGGCATTTTTTACCATATATAATCCCTCTTTTCATCATTAAATATTCTTATAATTTTTAAATAATTTAATAAAATATTAATTTAAAAAAAATACATTAATGAAATGTTTGAAAATATTCATTATTTTGACATTGAAAACGCCATGATAACCAAGGAATTCAAATATAACCTCTTGAACCATTTCTACCTTATCTTATTTAATTAATTTTAACTACATTCACAATTAATTTTGGTCAAAAATTATCTTGACCTTATTAGAAATTTTAAATTATGATTATTATAAATATGGAATACATTTTTTGAAATTCAATTCAGAGAAGTGGAAACATTTTATTTAAAATTAAACTCACATACGTGATGAGACAATATGTTTTTAAAGTGAAAATGTTCAAATATTTAAAAAGTTTTTATATCTAAATTCAATATAAAAATGATTCCAATGAAGTAAATGGGATTAATTGATATAAAATTGAGCTAATTTTTATTTAAAACTAATTCAAAATATAATTTTACGTTTTAAATAATTTTAACATAAAGGCATTTTTCAATTAAAATTTAGTATTTTTCTCTATTCAAAAAAATGAAACTTTTTATAAATATCATAAAAATCACCTTAACATAATTTTAATATTCCAATTTCAAAAATAAAGTTCATTTTTTCAAAAAAAACACTCTAAAATTGGTAAAAAGTTATTTTAAATTAATTGTGAAAAGTGTAACTAACCTGCCTTTTAGAAAAATACTATCATTATGAAAATATTTCTTTTTCTTTTAAATGTTTATTATTTTATTTCTGATAAAAAGATAACTAATAAAAATGTATAAGATATATATTTTAATAAGTTATTTAATCATATTCATACTCTCCATTCTAATGTCCAGGTGATAACTATCATATTAAAAAATAATATTAATAGTATATTGTTATTCAATAAAACTCAGTATTGCGTGTAATGCAAGATATCAAATAAAATCATTATTTCATGTATCATAAGCTATCGAAGAAATTAAATTTATTTGATAAGAAATATATTGTAATGTATTATGGTGTTATATTCTTTTCTAATATTGGTGTTTTATATCACATACACTATTGAATAAAATGTTATTCTTTTATACTTTTGGGGGATTAAATTCTCCCCACCTTAAATAAATTAAATTCTCACAATTTAAAATTGATATTGATAATGATGGGTTTGAAATCTGAAGATACCATAATTTAAAAACCATGTCATAATGGGGTTAATAAAATAACCTCTTAATAATAGATAATGGGAAGTATAAAGTTAATATGGAATAACATATAACTAGGTTTCTATGTAGGAGAACATTAGAAAGTGAATATGTGAACAAGGAGGAAAAGTATAAATAATTATATAGAGTGATTAATGCCATTGATCACAGGAAAGTGAATGATCAATGGAAAGTTAAGGGACTTAAAACCATAAATCAATGTTCATTTGAAAGGTAATATAATTCATAGTACACAAAGGTAATCAGATGACATTTTTCTTTCTAGATTCTTTTACTAATGTAAATGAATTTTTTCAATCATGGAATAGAAGGAAATATACTCACTTGATACACTTCTATTTAAAAATAACAATTTCATTCTTTGGTGGTGATTTTATAAATTTCTAATTCATCCCTTACTCCAAGAAATGAATATCCAAAATTAATTTTTTCCCAAAAAAACTAAAATTCCCTTTTAACAGATCGTAAGATCCATAAAAGAGTGAAAAGTAATTATGTATGTCTCTAACTATTTTTGAAACCCAATATGGTTAGTACAAGTTATCCAATATTATAAATTAATCTCTAAACCTAAAAATTAACACTATTGGTTCAACATTAATATTATTTTTCAAATATTTTAACTAATGATAAAATAACCAGTATATTTTGTAGGCTAATGTTAGATGTTAATCCCTTATCTTCCTTTGGTTATGTGTTCAAGCCCTATGAGTTTTTTGGGTGTGATGGGTTTCCACCTTGCATAAGGGTTTTCCTTTTTTATAAACTATATTAATATAATTCATAATACATTCCCAAAACAATATGATGGAAATAATTGAAAATAATTATTCATTAAATAACCATTTTACTAAGGTTTTCAATACAAATTATACTTTTATAAAGTATAATAATCTTATTAAAATGTAAAAACATTTTCATTAGTGATCATATAAACACTAAAAATTTTCAATACCTTTAAAATTATGTCTATAAAATGATAAGGCATCATTAATCAAATATCTTTTTCACTAAAACATATAATAAACCAATGGGTTATACTCCCATAAATGTTTTTCAAAAATATCTTTAATCTTGTGAAATTCATACAACACAAATTTTTAAAGGGGATGTTTAAGAATTTGAACTTATGATAAATCTTAAAATCATTAACCCATGATGGTATCCATAACTCTTTAGATAATGAAGACATATGTACTTTTAAAATTTAACACAATCCTTATAAATTTCATGATTATTATACCAAAATACCATTGGTAAAATAATTCTACAATTAAATTATTGGATCCAAATACACAAATACATAATCCATTTTATTTACACACAGGTCCTTCCTTATTATTGGGTTTATCCTTTAGAAGAGTAAATTGTCTTGAATAGTCATGATTTCTCCACATTTAAGACAATGATATATAAATATATCCCAATGATGAGATTTATTTCCTTCCATCATACTCTTTATTTATCCTTAGAAACTATTTTCTATATTCCCTTCTTCTCCACACATAAATCATTTTATTTTTACATTGAGACACTTTCTTGGATTTCTCCATCCACATTTCTTACATGATATAAATCAGGACTTCTTTTCTATGTGTTCTCCATCACTTGAGCTCTTATAAAAATCTATCATTCTATTATTTAGTGATTCCGAGAGTTGGTTGTGGTATATGCTGTTAATCATATTTCATGATAACTAATTGGTCAAAATTACAACATCTTTTACACCTATCAACATTCAATTTGGTTTATTATAATCACCACACTGAGCATTATATTCAATGTTAACATTATTCCTTATGCTTCCATCCATTTAATAAAACCAAAAGTATAGTGTTAGAAACAACAATCATAGTGGAAAAAACAAATAATCATGTATAGGATGTATACATCATTAAACATTATTTTCTAATATATCTTAGGTTTAACCTAAGTCATTCATTTTCATCATTTAATCAAATCCTTCACAATTATTTGTAGATAAATTGTGAATTATCCTAATAATGTCTCATAGGAGTGTCAAACCAGGTGTATATTTACGATTGTTGTCATATAATAAGTAACTCTCAAGTCAATACCAACATGTATTTTTTAGAGTTATTATAACTAGGAACCTATTTGTTATAACCACTTCCACTTGTAGTATCTAGATAGGGATATATTTCTATTAAAAATTACATAATCTCTACCTTACGAAAACTTTAGGATGTTCGTATATAATTATCCTCAAAGTCTTTCTTAGGGTTATGTTCCCTAATCTATGGTTTCCTAAATCTAGTTCTCAAGGTTTCTACTAAAATTCATTTAATACTAATTGTAATGACCTCGACCCTAGTAGTATAGATTTGGTGTATACTTTTTTACATTGGCATAAGATACAAGGAATCATATCTAAAATTGTTTAATATCATAGTTGTCTTGTCAAATTAGACACATACATGAAAACCATATTAAATTGGAATACACAAATTACCACATAATGTTTTTATCTAGAATAACTTTTTCCAATCTAGAATGTCCCATAATATTAGTCCCAACAAATGTTATGTAATCCTAGGTAAAGGAATAAAATAAGGTTGGGATCAAATGCTCAGTAAGGGTTAAGTACAGTGTAAGAAATCATGAATAAATGAGTCATCACATATATGGAATGAAAAATACCACAAGGTAAATATATGAACACACATTAAATTTTAATAATTGACTGGCATAATCAATGTAAAGGTAAATTACTAAAAATACATTCCATTTAATCAGTAAAATTAATATCATAACTAGATAAGGAATAATCAATATGGTAAGCTATATAACTAAAAACACATTCAATAAATCAATAACATAGAATGAAATGCATCCAAATATAATATCATTGTGAAAATTTATTAGATAATAATAACTAAATTATGAATGAAGGAAATGATTAATTATCAAACTTCATGCTTCCCAGGCACATGATACCTTTACCATCAAGACCTTCCACAAGATGGTTTAGAAAATACTAGTTGAAACCCCATTTAACTATAGGTAGCCAACTGATTCATCCCATGAGAATACCAATGCATCGAGAGGCATTCTATAAAAGGTCCAAAACCTACTTCATGTAATTTAAAATCTTTATTCATATATTGAATAACAAATTTATTTCATAAACAAGGTTCCTTATAATAAATTATACATATAGAGTAAAGAATAAAAATATATCAATATTTCCATAGTTAATCAATTAACACTCAATGTAAAAACATTTATACAGAAAGGAGGTATGTTTTATGAAATTAACATATCTATGATAAATAATATTAATACTTAGGGGTAATTTAATTTTTAATGGAATATTAAAAATACAATGGAATGTTAATTACTATAATAATTAATCAAGGAAAGGAATATAACTACTTTCCTTGGTAAAAATAATATTAAACCATCCTTAGGAAGAATAATGATGGTATTAATATGACATATACCCATTGTAGTAATAATAAATGGTTTCTGTTGATGATGAATAGAAATACCATAATATTTTTAAAAAAACTCATGAGAAAAATATCCTTTTCATATTGAAAAACATTTTGAAAATCCTTTTCTTTGAAATACACTTTTAAAAACATTTTCTTCAAAAATATCCTCATAAATATGCATAGTAATCTTTAAATAAATTATGGTCGTGATAGTGGTTAATTTCATACATTTCATAAAAGTTAAAAAAACATTCCTTTTTCAGTGTAAAAAAGGTTAGGAGAGTTCCTTTTTCAGAAAATGATAAGAATATTACTTTTACATTTTTTCTAAAATCCAAATGGACATTGTTTTTTAAATGGAATAATATTCCTTTCAAAACATATTATAAAAAGTAAAATGGGTAAAAATTTCTTTAATAAGTAATTTCTAAAAGGTTAAAAATATTTAAAAAAATATATAACATGGTTTTATAGGAAAGTAGATTTTTGACCAAAGAGAGAAATGAAGTTGGGTTTTATTAAACATATTTTATCAATTATTTTAAATACCAATGACTGAAAAAAATGATACTATTACTTGAAAATATCATGAATAACCAAATTATAATAAAATTAAAGGGTTTACTAAACAATGATAAAATAATTTCCTTCAATTGAAATTTAATAATAAAAATTCTTGATTAAAATTAGATTATGAAGTAAACCCTTGAAAAGATCATAATGTTGAAGTGAGAATACACCAATAAATCTATTTTTTGTATCAAATTAAAATCCACATAAAATAAATTGAAATAAAATATTAGATAATCAAAATTCATTATACATATAATCTCATAATTTCAAAGATGATGAAAAAGTAATGTAACTCAATGAAATTAAATTGAATTATGAAATTCTTTACCACTTGGTTACCTTATGTCAAATCCCCTTAGATGAAATAATTCAAATTGAAACTGAAAATAACACGAAAAATGAATTATTCATGATATTTCATGTGAATTGGGCAGTATATAAACCATATAAAATAAATTAGGTGCATAACATTTCAATATGCCTTAATGAAGTGAAACTAAGACAAAATACCTTACCTCATGCTTACTTTTGGTTTAACATGCATTAACCTCCTGTATAGTGATTTTAAAATGTTATTAAATTACACCATAACCATATTAATATTTATAATGTCATAAATGATCCTTATATAATATCTTATTACCCATTAATTAATAATATTTCATTGTTTTTGTTGGTTCAAGTGTTTATAGCCTTTTTTTCTCATGTGTGTTTCATCATGAACGGTCTGGTTATTATGAATATTGTATAGTTATATCATATCCACAATAATAATAATGAAATAATTTTCATATTTACACATCAATTATACTTTTAAAACCATTCATTAATGATTGTTATGAAATATTAAGTATGTTACATTCATAGAAACGGTAGGTCGTACATACGCTTGAGTAACATTTCCATTTTTCACCAATAATTATAGAAAGTGGGAAAGTAATGTTTTATATTTTCATAACTATAAAAATATAATAATTAAAATATTATATACTTATATATATCTATCATGTGGTTTAGTGATGAAAATATAGTCACATCGCTTCATAAAGGCAATAGTCGACACGTACACAAACGATGTTATCATATTTACATGAGTGAAAATGAATGAAATAGAATGATATATATTATCATTATAGAATAACAAATTTTTATTCAATATCATAATTATTTCATTAATATCACACATAATAATTAAATCTATCTTTATCACCATCCATGTGAATCATTAGTGAAAGATGAATCACATCGCTTCATGAGGCGGTAGTGTGTCGTACGCACGAGCGACATTATCAAATCTCCTATGGAATAGAATGTAATATATATATATATATATATATATTATACTGACTAAGTAGGTATATATTTTTTATAAATATCAAATATATACTTTATATCTATCATCATATGCAAACATGATAGGTGGAAATGGAAAAAAAATGGAATTTGTTTACAAGGAAGTAGTTCACCAAACTCAAGAACAATGATTTCGTAACCCATTTGATTAAAGTATATATTGTTTTAGGTAATTTAATTATTATAAAAACAATCTATTTTAATGAATATATAGATTTTATTATATCATTATGGTTTAATAAAAAAAATAAAGTGTTGTAGAAAGGAGTAAAATAAAGATGCTCATTGAAGAACATTACCTCTTTTCGGGTATCCTCCTTAGGTTTTCACTAAAGACTTATTTGGTTGTATTTATTCCAAAAATAATGATACTAGGATCAATAAGAAGTTGTAAAGTGATTTTGGTAGACATTTTCCAAACCAAAATGGTGTGAAGTTGTGAAGAAGAGATGAGACGGGGTGACCTTTTATAAGTGGGGGAGAGGACACACTTAGTATTTTTGAAAATAATTAAGTGATAACACATTTTTCATTTCATAAGGGTAAAAAATATATCATTATAGATACTTATATGTGTATTTTCTGAAACATGGGAATCCAATAGTTTTTAGACAAGTTTATAGGTTATTTTAATCCTTGTCTTCTTAGTTTAACCCTCGGTAAACCCTTTTTACCTTAACAATGGTAATAAATTTTTACTCAATTCACTATTTATTTTTGTCAAAAATTATGTTGAATTTATTAGGATTTATAAAAGTGGAAATGATCAAAAATTTACAGAGTTTTTTATAATAAAATTTCATGTGAAAATGATTAAAATGAATTAATTTTAATTAATTGATATAAAATCGAATTAATTTTACATTAAAAACAATTCAAAATATAATTTAACATTATAAATAATTGAAATGAAAAGGTGGTTTTCAATTAAAATCATGTATTTTTCAATATTCATCAAAAAATGATTATTTTTAGAAATATCCCAAAACATCACCCAAAGATAATTTAAGTATTATGATTTTAAAATTGAATTTTATTTTTTCTATTAAATTTTCTAAAGTTAGTAAAAATAATTTTAAATTAAGTGTACAAAGATCGAATAAACGTCTTTTAGAAAAATACAATTTTTCAAAAAATGTTTTTTTGTTAAAATGATTATTATTTTATTACTAAGAAATATATAACTAATAAACATGTCTAAAATATATTTTCTCATAAGTTGTTTAATACTATTCATGCCCTCCATTCTAATGGCTAGGTGAAAACTACCATATTAAATAATAATTTTAATAGTATACTATTGTTTGGTAAAACTCAGTCTTGTGTGTAATATAGACTATTGGAGAAAATAATTATTGATTTTAATATAATCTTTAGAAGAAATTGAATTTATTTAATAATAAATATATTTTAAAGACTTAGAGTGTCATGTTCTCTTCTACTCTATGTGTTTCATGTCACATATACTAATGAATAAATATTATTCTTTTAGAATTTCAGGGTGCTATAATTTCCTCCCTTTACAAACATATATGGGGAAAGATAACCACCATTAAAACTAGTACATAACACTAACAAGAGAAGATATTGGGTCCAAATGAGGTATTCATCCATCTATTCCTTGCTAACCTAGAGGTTTGGAAAAACACCCTCCCATAGTCAAATGGGATTCAGTCTCCCTGTTGACATGGGTGGGTAGCGTATGAAATCATAAAACAAACATGATATAATATAGATCATAACCACACAATAGACATTAACATAGTCTATGGATCAACTAAAGCTATCATCTCTTGGACACCCAGATACCAATACTAAGAAGTATATATCCTATAAGCACATAATCATTCATGGAACATCATTAAATTACTTCTTCCCAGTTTATATTAAACTTTACATTGATTAATTCATTAGAAACTAGTTAATATTACTCTAATTACATTTAATTATCCTCAAACAGAGTTCATGTCCTCCAGTAAAAATCCAAATAAGTCCATAGTTTCTTAATATTTTCAATAATTTCATTCAAACATACAATTAACCCTATGAGATAATTTTTTTTAATATTTATAATTAATTAATTCTTGGTACTCTAGGAAACATATTAAGATATTTCAAAGAGATGGTTAACTAAGCACAAAAAGCTTCCTCAGCCAGTGGATAAAGGAAAGAATAAAAACAATAAACTTGGAAATATTTCCCTTAAATGGATTTATCAACAGAATATAGCTTTCATCACAACAATGGGAAATCCCAACATCAATATGTTCTACCAATACATGTGTCATCCCTGACATCATCATGCATATCACCATAAAAATCATCATCATAGGCATCAACTACTACCACAAACTTGGGACTTCCTTCCCATATCTTTTTAACCTATAGACACCCCATCCTCTCATATCATAGCACAAAAAGTCTTACATTTATATAAATCATAGAATGAATCAAATCAAAAATAGATTCAATAGAGAATATAGGCACTGAAAACACTGAATTTGACCTTTTTCTTACAAATGATCTCCCTCATTCCCCAACATTTATCTCTATTAGAAAAAAAAACTTTACTATCATCTTTGATTAACTGATTCATCTATAATAGGTTAAAACTATGGGTAACCTAATTCATCATCTATTGAAATCTATAAGTTAAATAAACATTCTTTATATTATAACTACTTCTATCAAAAAAAATATAGAATAAAAATTACATTAAAATGTCTCTTTATTATTATCTATAATAATAATTCTAGCTTCATGTTCTTTATCCATTTCTATTAACATATGGAAGAAAAATTTTATTTACCATTCATTAATCTTCCTTTGATTTCTATTAAATTATATGAATCAATGGATTCATTAGAAATTCCTCTTTAATTATTTATCCAATAACTCATTATTGGATTCACGTTCCTTAACCATTTTCATAAAATTAAAATGTTAACTCAATAATAATAAAACATGTTAACCAAATAAAAAAAATATAGAACACATTATCTAGAAAATCAAGAGGCAAACCATTTTCACAATAGGTAAACATAAGATCGCTACAATTATAAACCATTTCTTTCATTTATATAAATTATTATATATTAAAGTTAATTATACCATTACCCAATTGTATAAAGCATAATTACTTAATGATTTCACATAAGAAAATGGATAATAAAAAAACCCCCTACTTCAATGTTATCAATGATCATTAATCGATAATGGAACAATAATGAAGAACTCTGATCACCTCTACTAAAAGGAATATACTATCCTCTAATGATTTAGTGCTACAAATGTGGAGAAAAAAATCAAAATAACCCTATAATAACAAAATATATCAACCTCCATATCATGAAAATATATAATGGGAGAAAATAATTTGAATGGAGAATAATACACTAGAGAAAGATGAAAACTCAATTAAAATCCCCAATGTTTGATCTTTAGAAGGAAGGGGTTGAATCTAATCAAAAAAACATTAAAGGAAATATAAAATATCTCTAGGGGCTAGGATTTGAGAGATAATGTTGTGGGAACATCATGTTTGAAGGGGTATTTTTCTATTTGTGGTCAAATTAGTAGTTAGAAGTGTTCGAATAGAAAATTGCATCGTGGTGTAAAAATACTTACACATGTTAGAACTAAGGCCAAGATAAGTGACTAGTCCATAACATGCCTAGTCAAACCTATATCAAAGAAACCTCATGTTGACCACACCATAGATCCTATAAAATAGTATAGGGACTACGTTGCATGACAATACCTCCACACTTTATAACCCATTTTTCAATAAGAGCCTACATTGTAACCCTTCTCCAAGCCATAAATATACAGAAAATGTAGAAGCATTGAATCTCATCCTCCTAAGACCAAATACCATAGCCAAAAATTCCAAAATGTAGCAACCCTCTTTATAGAACAACACAAAACTCTTTGCCATTAAAATCTTCTCAATTGAAATTTCATATATAACTCAACCTTTTCCCACCAACTCTTGTGAAACGTACCTTAGACACCTCTACCACCAAAATTACAACAATGTAATGGGTCATAAGGTCTATACCATTACATATGATACCTCTAAAACGGTTCTCATCTTCTATATTTTAAAACCAAACAAAAATGGAAATGAAGGGAAAATGTCATCAAAATAAACACCTCATGATATATCTCACAAGAATATCTCCATCAGAGGAGCTAAACCACATCACTTAGAGAACCCAATTGAAAAAAGAAAACATTAGAAAAATATATCCTCTAAACACTCTCAAGGGAAATATACCTCTTAAAAAGATAAATTACAAAAATAAGAATCAAAGAAGAGGAACCTACTCATAAAACAGATAATGGTTAACAACCTCAAGATGAGCATCATACAAGAGAAGAGATAAACATAAAAATAGATCAGGGTTTAAAGACCATATATTTGACTTCTGTTCCAAAGTAATTTCCTCCATGCCACTATGTTTCCAGAGGAAACAAATCAAGGGAAAAGAATTCTAGGGAAACACATTCTTCTAGTAGCCCCGGATCTCCACAGGTCACTCCTTGATAGTAGAATCTTCATCAATATCAATGTTACCCCAATATTTGATGTGAGAGTTATCCTAAATGTAATAACAGATATGTGACCCATAACAGTCATCATTTATTTGTATTATCTATTGGGAAAGTGATATTTGATACATCATGGATTCAATATGAGACAACACCTAAAACCCAACAAAACTAGGAGAAATATTTCTCCCATGACCAATCCTTAGTTTCCCATGATGAGAATTCACCTTCAAGCATGCATGATCTCCAATTTTGAACTCTAGGGGCATCCTATTATGATTGATATAGGACTTATAGTGATATTTTTTCACCTTTATCTTCTCATAAATCACTTGAACCATCTCTATCATACTCTAATATAGTTATAACTTGATAAAAACTGACTCCCCAATACCATTCCATCACAATTATGAACAGAAAGGTCAATTATAAAGATATTAAAATGGTACAACACCAATGGTGGAGTGAAAAATATTTTTGTAAACAAACTCAACCAAAGGAATATTCCACATCCATGAACCCCCAAAATCAAGGACATAAGTGTGAAACATGTCCTTGAGAGTTCGGATAATATTCTATGTTTGACCATCCATTTGTAGATGGAAAATAGTGATAAGTCATAATTGAGATCCAAAAAGAATGTTAGAGACCTTTTCACACTCTATACGTAAAGCGAGAATCATGATCAAAGATGATTATCCTTAGGACTCCATGAAGTCTCGCCACTTCCTCCAGGTATTTCCTAAACAAAACTTCTAATGAGCTCAACTCCCTGATCATTATAAAGTGGGATGATTTTTTAAAATAGTCCATTATCACCCATATAGCATCACAAACTTACTAATATCAAGGTAAAATGATAAATAAGTCTATTGATATGTCCTCCCACTTCCACTGAGGGGTATCCAATGGCTAGGAAAATCCACAAGGGACACAATACTCAGCATTCACCTTCTATAAGACCAAACATCGAGACAAAAACTTTTAAACTGCATGCTTCAACCAAGGACACCAGTACTGGCCTCTCATATATTGGTACACTTTATCACTCTAGGATGTACTACTAAGGGTGTGCAGTGGAACACATTTAAAAACATCTCATGCGTCTATAATGGGATGAAAATTAACCCATAGAACTATAATATCCTTAGTTTTTAATGATAATAATACCATATTTGAAAACAAATTATGAGTATTTTTATCTGAAAATGTAATTTATCAATAAAAATAAATTAATAAATAATTTAAAGTATTTAGTTAAGGGTAAAATCCCAATTGACACCTTGGAATATTCTATAAAATATTTTCAAAGTTAGACATTGATTTGGCATGGGATTCTGAGGCGTGTAGAACCTCAACGCAGATGGAATAAAAATATTAAATATATAATATGATGTATGCATGATTTTTTCAAAGAGATGAAATATCTCTTAAATGGTTTCCCACATGAGAAAACTAATACCACCATTAGGTTTAAGATGTAGTTTTTACCCTAAGTAAAAAATATTATTTGTGTGTGTTGGGTGTTTGGTCAAATCGCACATGAGGATAATTTATTTAATATTTTAATTATTTTTTATGAAAATAATGACTGATTGAATATCCTGAAGGCCTTTTTTTACTATTTATGATAATCCACCTTTCAAGGGGTGAGGTGGAACCCTTACAAGGCCTGAAGGCTTAGATACAATTACGTGACACGTTGGTCTTAGAGGAAATCACCCAGATAATAAAACTTAGAACTACTCCTCCCCAACACATGTCATGAAATTACCACTCTCCATGTGCAAGGCTGGTTGGCTAGTTTTTCTATGCAGAGAGGGAAAAGCCCGGTACTGATGGAAATTTCATACTCTCTCGTTCTTCCAATTCTTGTTAGCTCTACTCTAGAGAATTTTCCTGATCTGATCCTCATCTAGAGCCTTGTCCCTTGTATTTAGACTGGTACATCTGCATTTTCATGTGGCCCGAAGGAATTGGGGTGGGTTAAAGGCCTTTATGAGGCCTGAAGGCCTTGAGAGACAACTAGCCTGAAGGCCTTGGGTGTCCTGAAAGCCTTGCAGGACCCTAGGACCAAACTAGTGGCCCAAAGGCCCATATGGATGAATATTTATGGCTTCTATAGTACAGAATAGTACTTTCTACAGTACTTCTATATTAACCTGGAAATATTTCTCCACCTGGATTTCATCTCGGTTCTCTTGAATGCACTTACTGAGTCCTCACCAACCGGGATGAGGCTTATGTGCTATGAAAATAATGGAATATCACCCAAACAATTTCATGTATGAGAAATTCAAGACCACCATTAGGTTCATAAATGTGGGTTTTAACCTAATAACTACACGAGATTTGTCTATTTCAGGTGTTTGGATACATTTTATGTAAGGGTATTGATAATTATATTATTATTATTCGAGTTAAAAATAGAAATTACAGGTGTAATTAAATCTGCATAATTGATAAGCGATGTTTTTCCAAGAGTGAATATTTATTGGTAGGTTAGGTAATAACAGAGATATTATTACCTTATGCTAAATAAATGAAAATGGTGTTAATATCATATTTATTAACTATTATGGGATTTGAATGGAATTTATATTTAAATTTTTAATGGTGGAAATAATATGATATTTTTAAAAAATTATGATTATTAATTTTTTTGCTAGTGTTATTATTAAATTGAAAAAATAATATTTGTCTTAGTGTGTATATTTATAATATGTATATATATATGGGTTAAATATATATGTGTGTGGAATAATATATATCTGTGTGTGTGTGTGTCTCGGTGTATATACATATATATGGATATGTGTGTGTGTGTGTAACGTTTATATATGTTTGTGTTTTATATATATTTTTATATATGTGTGGGGTGTGTATATATTTATATGAAGGTCTGTGTGTGTGTGTGTATAATTCATATATATGTGTGTGGGTGTGTGTGTGAATGTATTTTTAATATATATTTAATGAATAATAAATTCATTTAAGTGTATTAAAAAAATAATGAGTGAAGGGAGTCATGGGGTTGTTGCACAGGGAGTGGGTAACACTTAGGGAGTGGAAAAATAATGAATTAAAATTTAATTAATGAAATAGAAAAAAAAAATAAAAAGGTGGTGGGGTAAATCAGGGAAAAATAATGTATGGGAGGGATTTCTTCTCCCATCTCACACATATCTATACCCCCTCTATATTATTTTATTTTATTTTGCTTTATTATTATCTTAAAACTTTTATATTTTATATATACTACAATATGGATCGTATTGTGGAATCATCAGTGTCATCAAGTTCATCTCAATTAACATATTTTAAATACTAATTTATTTTTGAAATAAATGAGATTTTGGGGTTGCAATTAAACTTAGACATCAACCCTCATCATCAGTTATCATTGTACATAATTTAAGAATCCCTTAACTTCTGTACATGACTTATATGGGTTAGTGAAATGATTTTTATCATGAATGTGTATTCATAGGAATCCATTAATGTTAGCACATATTTTATTACAGGTTGTTGGAATTATTGCTTAGTGTACATGTGTATCCCTTGAGACCTATGTTTGGTTCTTGATCACATGATTTTGTTTGTATCCTTTGACATGTTCTTATGTTTATTTAATATGTTTTATGATGACTATTTTTATGGTACTACTTGTCTTTACATGATATTTATAATTCATTTTCATTATATGTGTCATATATTTTGTACTCATGTCTACTGCAGTTGAGCAAGTAGGTTTAGCCTATTTGGTCAGCTTGTGAAATGTGACACATGTTTAGGACTATCCTCCATGATGAATGTGCTACACATGGATTGACATGTACTTTGACTATTCTAGTTTGTGGTATGTGTCACGTTATTGGGACTATACATATAGGATATATGTGCTAGACTTGGGTCAAAATGTGATATTTAACTCATGTTTCGGCTACCCACTAGCGATGGATGTGTCAGACATGGGTTGGAATGTACTTGGACTATCCCTATCGGTGAAATGTGTCATATTCTTGGGGATATACACTTGAGGAGGATGTGGAATTCTTGTTATTAGTGCTCCTTCTGGCATTCTGAAAGGTGAAGTATGTTTCTCCCATCATTGTTCTGAAGTCATTAGATCTGATCCTCAAGGACCTGACATGTGTTTTGTACTTGTTTTATATATTTTTTACATGTATGCACCATGTTTATGTTCACCGTATGAACTTGTATATCTTATTAACTAACATTAAGGGTCATTTTTTGTTTCCTACTAAGTCTTTTACTGACAACATACTCGGGAATTTTGGTGTGCATGTAGATATCATGCCTAGGGATCCGATGGTGGGAAAGGGCAATATAATGGAATGTTTAGTGGGTTGAGTTGGAGGGTCTGAAAATTACCAGATTGAGATCGAGTGGGACATCTATTTCTACTTTTCCTATTAGATTTATCTTGTAAATTGATCCAAGTTTAGTCTGGTTATTGTACAATGTATGTTATTTTCTAGTTTCTTCATCCATGATGATTATTTATTATATTTATTTTATTGATTATTATTTCTTTTGTGGACTCTGGTGTAGGGTATATCCTCCCCATTGATGGACTTCATACCCTCATGGCTACTCGGAAACCTCTAGCATATAGGGAGGCATGCCAAAGGTCATGTGGCACTCCAGATCAAACTAGACAGTTTGAGTCAGGATGTTACAAAATGGTATTAGTGGATCTGGATTTACTAACTTATATTTTCTATTTTTCTTGATTTGAGACAGGACAGATAGGATTTAGGATTTTTGGGATCAAGTTAGTGTCTAATCATCACTATATAGTGGACCTCCAAGTTTTCATATAGTGGGGAAGTTATTTTTTTATCAATATTGATTAAATTTTCCTTGGGTGATGCACATAATGTTGATATATTATTTATCGTATTTTGGTTGCATTCATGCATCATGACTAGAAATTTAGGTTCACATGTCATGTATATATACCTATTGTTATGATTAATATTAGTTATTTAATTAAATTCCTTGTATTTTGTTGTCTGTTCAGAATACCTTTTTTGATTGTGCAATATATCAGTGTTGACATATTGTTGTGATATATCCAAATTTGCATTAATTAGTTGAACTAATCATGCTATTGTTTTATTATATATATGATTATTGTGAAAAATGTGCAGGTATTGAGATTAGGGTTGGTATTACGAGGGGTATACCTTGGGTTAAGGGTATAATTCTAGGAGAACCTTTGGTATTCCCAAAGACTATATAGTATCTGTTTATATTCCTAATATTCTTCATGTTATGGATACATGAGAGAGGGAGTCTAATTTTTGAGTTCGGTGTTCTTAGATGTTCGAGGAAGACTCATATAGTACTTCTCAGGGACAATAAGCCATTATAGGGGGATAATTGTAATATCTCCAATTTTTAATGATAAGAAAAACTATTTGATAATAAATTATAAGGTTTTTTATTTGAAAATATAAATTTTCAATAAAAATAACTTAATAAATAATTTCAAGGTTTTACATAAGGTTAAAATCTCAGTTAACTCTTTGGAATATTCTATGAAATGTTTTTAGAGTTAGACACTTAGTTAGCATAGGATTCCAAAGTCCATAGAGCCTTTGTGAAGATGGAATAAAAATATTAAGTATATTATATTACACATTCATGGTTTTTAAAAAAATTAAATTTATACCAAATGATGTCCCGTATGAAAAATAAACGATAAATATTAGGTCTGGGATCTAGGGTTTACACTAGGAATGACATATCATTTGTGCATGTTGAGAGTTTGGTCAAATGGCATGTTAGGGTAATTTATTTAATATTTTTATTATATATTTTCGGAATATAATGGAACACTACCGAAATGGTGTCACGTATGACAAATTCGGGATCACCATTGAGTTTGAATGTGGGTTTTACTCTAGGCACAACATCGGCTTTGTGCATGTCGATTGTTTGGTTATATCATAAATAAGGTAATTGATATTATTATTTTATTATTATGATTATTAATTTGAGAAAATGATATTTTTTTGAGTATATATATATGGGTAAAATATATATGTTTGGATAAATATATATATATATATATATCAAATAATATATGTGTATACAAATGTGTGTGCATGTGTTTGTGTGTGTGTAACATGTATATGTGTGTGTGTGTTAGATATATGTGTGTGTGTGTGTGTGCATGTGTCTATATATCTATGCGTTCAAGTGTATATATGTATATATAAAAGTTTCTTTCTGTATAAAATGAATATAAATATATATATAGAGATAAATTTTAATATATATTTAACGAAAAATAAATGGATTTAAGTGGAATAAATAAAATAAATAATGAATGAAGGGATCCATGGGGGCATTGCACGGGGAGTGGTAAATTCTAGAAGAGAGGAAAAATAATGAATTAAAAGTTAATAAATTAAATAAAAAATAATAAAATGTGGTGTGGGAGGTGAATAAGGGAAAAAATAACATATGGGAGGGATTTATTCTCCCATATCATGCATCTCTATTTATCCCCCCTCTCTCTATTGTTATTTTTGTTTTATTTTATTATTATCTTAAAAAAAATTTATTAATATCTCTTGTGATATGGATCATATTTATGTCCTCTTGGTGTTATTTGGTTCATCTTTATAAGAAGATTTTAATTCCTAAATTTATTTTCGAAAGCATAGAGGTTTTGGTGCAGAAATTAAACTCAAACATCAACCCTCTTCATTAATTTTCATTATACATAATGTTAGAAGTCCTTGACTATCATAAATTTCTTATATGGGTTATTTACATGACATTTGGTATGCATGTGTAGTCATAGTAATCCCTTGAATTTAGTGAATATTTTATTATAAGTTATTGGAATGATTGCTTGGGGGTGTGCGGCCTATGAGACCTATGTTTGATTCTTGATCACACAAGTGTGTGTGTGTGTATCCTTTTACCTATGATTTTATTTTTGGTATATGGATTTTAATAACTATTTTTATGGTACTACTTGTATTTATATGATATTTTTATATCAATTGTACCATATGTATTGTATATGTTGTATTCCTTTCAACTACAGTTGATCATGAAGGTTTAACCTATTTGGTCAACATGTGAGATGCGAAACATTCTTGGGACTATACTCTGAGAGGGGTGTGCTAGAATTGGGTCATCATGTTCTTGGACTATTCTAGATAGTGGGATGTGTCATTTTCTTCATTCTATCCATATAGGAGGGATGTACGAGACTTGGGTCGACATGTGACATTTGACACATATTTTGGTTATCCACTCGAGATGAATGTGTTAGACTTTAGTCAACATGTACTTATAATATACATGTCAGAAGAATGTGTCACATGCTTGGGGATATTTGATAAAGTATGATGTTTTATTCTAGTTATTCATGCTAGATTTGGAATTATGTTAAAGTAGGTATATTTCTCCCGGTATGGTTCCAAAGTATATCCAGTCCCTGAGGTCCCGACATGTGTTTGGTACTTGTGTGATATTTTTTTTATTTGTACCCTATTTATATTCATAGAATGCACTATTATATCTTATACACTAATGTTAAAAGCCATTAGTGGCTTCTTACTGTGTCTTATACTCACACCCTACGAGGGAATTTTACTATGGTTGTAGACAGTGTTCCTAGAAATTCAATGAAGGTAAAGGGACATATATTGTATGATTGAGAAGGTAGATTGGGAGGGTGTGTAGGCTCCAGGATAGATATTGATTGAGATTCTTGTTACTAATTTTACTACTATCTTTATCTTATATATATATATATATCCATTCCTAGTATGGTTATAGTAACTTGTATGCCATATTTTAGTTTTTGCAAGTACTTTTATTATTTATTTTATATATTACATTGGTTATTATTTATTACATGCAATCTGATGGAAAGTATAGTCTCCCAACTAATGAACATGAGACTGTCGCTGCTAGTCGATAAACTATAAGAAATGGGGAGGCATGCCTAAGTTCATGTAGAATTCGGACTTGGACCCAGTGGTTTGGTCAAGATGTTATAAGAACAATACCTAGTTTTTTTCATCCTTAGACTAACCATTAGGGGTAGTCTAAAATACAACTCAATATCTTTATACCTCCACCTCAGAATCCCCCAGTAGGAATTCTTCCACTTGTTTCACCAATCTTGGATGCACTATTATCTGAAAAATAAAAAATCTATAACCAACCTCTCCCATATCATGATGCATCACGGAGATATCTTCTATAACTCTTCAGAAAACTCAAGATTTACAAATAGAATCACTAATTGACTTCCTTCTTAGCCCATCATCTAAAAAATTACCCTTTCCCAAAGTATTTGAATTCTCAAATCTGTAATCCTATAATAATTTTTTCCACCTCCACTATCGCAAGTTCAAGTCATGCTATGAGTATACATACCTCAAGCTCTTATGATAGGTAAAACCCACCAAATGATCATTGATGAGGTAATGTCACCACAAAATCAAGGAAAACACAATTACTTCCAACTTAAGGTTACAGGTGAAATAATTATGCTCATGGGGATATAAATTTTGAGACCCATAAGAAATAATTGATCTTTATTTCATTAGAACACAACTCAAACCAAGATGTAAAGCGTCATATAAAACGTAAAACAGAAATCCCTCTTTTGGAAGATGAGGAATTAAATTTCTAATCAAATTATTCTTCTAGTACTCGAAATCTGTATGATATAGGTTAGTCCCCAATAACACCTAATAGTTTCTGGTCAAGTCTGTAAATATTCGTAGCCTGAGACAAATTGTATATGAACTTCCTATAATTTCCTAAAACACCAATTAAATTTCATACCTGTGTAACTATATTAGGGGGTTCTTAAGAAATGACTACATTGATTTTCAAAATATCCACATCTACCCTCATGGAGACACAAATTCCACAAGAAAAAAATTCACGATCCCATAACTCACACTTTTAAACCTTTCCAAATAGCTAGTGATGGTGAAGAACTTCCCCAATGGCATAAAGATATTATGAATGCTCTTCCTCAGTTGTTTATTACATACGGATATCGTCAATGAAAACCACCATGAACTAATTCGGTAATTCTCTAAATATTTTTGTTCATTAAAACCATGAACACTAATAGATCATTCATCGCCCTGAAATGCATCATAAAAAAACTTTTAATTCCTATATCGACATCAGAAATGGGTATTTAGAACATCCTCCTATTTCCCAAAAATTCAATGACATCGTAACTTTAAATAAATATTTAAGAACCCACTAGGTCCTTTAATTTTATTGAATAAATCATCAATCCATGGAATTGGATACAATATCTTCTCTGTCACATGATTCAATTGATGATAATTGATACAAATATGAAAAATTCCATTAACTTTTTTATGGAAAAAATAGTGCACCCCAAGGTGAAACACTAAACTAAATAAATCCTTATTGAAATAGTTCATTGAGTTTTACTCATATAACTTGTAACTCATAAGGTGAAATCAATTTTTGAGACATTAATATTAGAGAAACACCTAGTTGTAGTGTAACACCCCAAAATATTTATGAGATAGATTTATTTTAATTTTTTTTGATGACTTGTGTTATATTCTACATCAAGGTAAGATTGTGAAATACACAAAACTACCTTATCTTGTGGTATATGCAATAATATGCTTGAATTGTGTTATACAGAATTTCTATTTATTTTGATAGAACTCATTTCACACAAGACTGAGTTTAATCGAGTTAATAAAATAAAAAAGCATTCTTGATAGATTTTATTAATAAAATATATATGTATTAAATTCAATATAATGTTTAAAATACATCTTATATGTTTTCGAGATATGATATAAGAACCTAATTATTTTTTTGGATAAAAGATGTTTTTTTTAAAAAATATAGTTTTGTCACCTTTTGATGGCACACCCATTTTAAACCTAGTTTTTTCACTTTTTATATTCTATTTGAAAAAAATAAAATTCTTATTTGGAATCAAGACATTAAATTTTATATTTTATAAATTTTTTGGTATTTTTCTGATAACTTTCATATTTTAATGAATAGTAAAAAATACTGCATTTTAATTCAAAACTACTTTTTCATCAAATTTACTTATATTGTTAGATTATACTTTGAATATATTCTAATATAGAATTAGATTATGTTTTTGTCATTTAATCCAATTTTTGTCATTGGAATTAATTTCACATTGAATTTTGATAAAAACACATGTCAATCTTTTGATGGTTTTTAATTTTTTTTAAACTCGTTTCCTCGTTCCCTCGAAGAGATTAATTTTAATTTAATTACTGTAACGTATGTCTTTAAAATTTTGAGATATGGATTCTGTATTTGGAAAAAATAGTTCCAAATTATTTTAATAGTTTAATTTTATTTTTTTGGATATTTTGAATAGTAACTACGGTAATTTTTATTTAATGCATTTAAAGGTAAATTGGGTAATTTTGGTAAAAAATTGATATGATAAGGACAATAAAATTACCTTAAAACCTTCCAAAATACTATTGGATGAGTAACCATATACCTTTAACACATTAGGATCATATTGACCCATTTAATGAATTTTTTCCATGAAAATGATATAAATATTTTTAAAATGAAATAAAGTGACATGAAGGTCACAAAATGTCACCCTCTTATTTCTTATAAGTATAATAATTTTAATATAGTGATAAACATAATAAAAATATGATAATAAATAGTATCTATAAATCTAATGAAATTATCTACATCCTGGTAATTTTTATTTTTGTTAGAGATTAAATAATTACCTTAAAGGATTATATAGTGATGTTGTGGAAATTATTTAATTGATGAAAAATCAATAATATAATTATAATTAAAACGATAATCACCATTAGAAGACCAAAACACTTAAAAAAATGTATTTTTAGATTATATCTCGTCCATAATCATATAAGATTCTTTTCATTGACCACTTGGATCCATATGGAAATTATTATGACACTTATTATATTTTATTTAAAGTGAATTTAAAGTCGTCACGTTCATGTTTTAATAAATATAACATTTTTAATGTTTGATTTTATATAAGATATATTCTACTATAATTATTATAATGAAACATATAGGATTCAACTTCATCATAGTATATTTGTTTTAATCTTTACTAAATAGATAAGTATATTAAATAATTACATAATCTGATATAGTAATTACTTTATGAATGAAAATATCAAATTAATGTTATTAAAAAAACTAAAATAAATATAATTTGGGATAAATAATATATATAAAAAAAATTCTATATTACCTTTAACCATTATATATATAATAAAATATTTTTTTCTAGACTATCATTTTATCATGATATTTTTAAAAATCCATTAAATGAAAACTTCCAAAATTGACACTATTGATATTTTGTCAGAATAATGTTTTATTAAATTATTTAAAAATCTTAAAATATTTTAAAAAATATATAAAATAATTATTAGTTACTCAAAAATGTTTTATATTGTTCATTTATGGTCATATTTATGTCAAATAATTAAAAATTGCATTATTTTAATACTGAAAATTTTGTTACCTTAGTTAATATTAAAAGAGAATAATTAAGGGTAAAAAGAAATTATAAGGTTTAAAATGAAATCAAAACATGCCTAAAAAATATTGGTTTATGATATTACAACCTTATATCATCTCAATTTCAAATTAAGTACATTTTGGAGGTTTTTTATATAGTTTGTGTATATTATAAATTAATATTTTTGGAGTTTCCAAAAGTGAACCTCACCACAATTATAAAAGGGAACCTCCTCCCTCACCTATTCACTTCACTTTGAGCCTTTAATATTGGCCTACCCCTTCCCATTTAGTTCCTCAACATTTCTAGTTACATTCTATATGTTCTGGTCTTCTTCAAAGACCAAATCTAGTGCTTTAAGAGAATATTTAGAGGGATGACGTCGAAGAAGAGGTAATCTCCTCTATCAATTCTTACAAACTTCTTTCTTCTTATAATTACTATTCATGAGTTGTTTCATTATAAAGTAATAACTTCAGTATCAATTATATACAAATATTTTATTGTGATTATTAAACAACCATATTTCATTATCTATTCATCATATGAAAAACAAAATCATTTTTCCTGTGTACGTACAGTTTACCGTCTCCACACCGTGGTGTAATCTGTTTTTCACCACCATCTTACTTGGATGGGTATAATGATGGAAATAATAACTATATATTATTATTATAACATTTAATTGATTCTAAAATATTATAAACCATACACTTTAATACCATTCAATAATTATGTGAATGATATCACCGCTCATGTGTACGTATGGTCAACCGTCTCCATGATACGATGTGATTCATTCTACATGTTATTCATTAAATAGTGATTATATATATTTATGAAATAAATAAATATAAAATATATTATACTAATATTATTATCTAAATTATATAACTATAACCTAAGAATATGAACAATAATTTATCCAACAAAACCTGCATAAGAAAATAAAGAAGTTGACACGTGATGGACGAGTAATAATGTTACTAACAAACGAATTATAATATGATCATATATGATATCATAAAAATTAATATGATTATAAAATAATTCAATGAAATTTTTTAAATCATTATAAAAGATTTTTTGATGCATACAAAGGAAATCATACCTAAGGTAATGGATAATTTTATAATCTCATTATTATTCGAGATTATGTATATGTAAGTATTTACTGGGGAATATTTATCATCCATGTCCATGTTTATTAAAATTATTTTCATTAAATGTTGAATATTATCCTATGGATGTTTAAACTAATTTTTACCCATTTTTAACTTTTACTATATGGTTTGAAAAGAATTTTTTTCATTTTCAATGCGTTGTACTTTTTGAATTTTCCAACAAAAGTATGAGAAGAATTTTTTCTTTTAACTTATACAGCAAGAAATGTTTTTATGTTTTCATAACATCTTATTTCCCTGAACCTTAATTTATAATATTTAATGTTTATTTTGAAATAAATTCTTTTATTTTAAAATTGTGTGTCATTTTTAGAAAATAAAATGTTTTTGAAGAAGAAAGGATATTTTCCTCAAGAATTAAGTTCATGTTTTTTATCAAAATTATTTTCCATATAAGATGAAATTATTTAAATATGTTTATGTTTATATACCTATTATTACTATGATTTTATTGTTTTTATGATGGAATTTTATTTATAAAATCCATTTGTTTTATATGGATTAAGATGGAATGATGTTTGAGAAACCCATTGTATTCCTTGGGTTATGCTATGATGAATTATTTATGTTTTTATGGCATGCATAATAATGATTTCATTATGATATGGTTGGGACCTATATATCCATACAATTAATTGGGTAATGATTTATATCTCATGAGATAGACATGAATAGAATGGAAAGTAAACATGATTCCGTAATATATGGCTGGAATGACATGTAAATCTAGTTCAGTAATACAGGACTAGAATGGTAAGTAAACTCATTTCAGTAATAGACTTTTCCCACTATGATGGTCTTGTAAATGATCCTTGGCTAATATGGAAAGGATTTTATATTCTCATGTGTTTTCCACGAATCCATGTTTTATTCTAATTCTATTTTCTTATGACTCATGTTTCTTTATGATTTATGCCTTATGAACTACTAAGATTTAATTAATATCTCAATATTTTGATATATGTTATGCATGGTATGATTTTAAAATGTTATGTTTGTGTTATAACATTATTACCTTCATGTTTTGTTAGATATTTTCATTTTTTACCCTTACTAAGCATATGAGCTCACCCTTTTCATATGTTTTCTTTTCCTAAGGATGTAAAGAAAGGTTTTAGGTAGAAATAAAGAATGGGAATATCTTTATGGGAGATGTTGAAGATATTTCACTAAATTAAAATAATGTGTTCCAAGTTTCAAAATGCACTAAACTAATATAGTCTTTGGGAATATTTTTGTGTAATGTATTAAGTATTCTGAAAAAGTAATATAATGTCCATATACATAAATCTTGGGTCTTTATAGTTGGTATCAGAGTGAAGGTTTAGTTAACCTTTGGAAACTAAGATGTTAAAACTTTTGTTAGATCCCTGTAGATATTTTTAAGGATATGTCTACGGATGTACCTAAGGATAAGTATAACTATAGGTTACAATCCTATGATTTTTTTTAACAACCATGAATAAACTAAGATTAAACCTATGATGTCATAGATTGAAATATTATAAGTAATTTTCCTTGGTTATGTGATTTTATCTTTGATAATTGTTTCTCATCCTTTTTCCTTATGGTCTTAGTAAATAGATGGAACTTGATAGAACATGGTTAACATTGAATTTTTTAGATGTGGAAAGTATGGGAAATATAAAATTTTATTTTCCTAAGTTGAAATCTCTGGAATAGAATCCTTAAGGTGGAACAAGTATTGGTTATAATGATGAGGATAAAGATGGTGTAAATGACATGTGAAAGGTATGGTATGTTCAAGCATTATTGTTTACTTTAAACCTAATAAACAAGGTTAGATTAAGGTTGAGGAACCTTAAGAAATGGTTCATATTTTTGTAAATAATAAGATGATGGATCCTGAGTAAATTTTTAATAATAAATTTATTTGATTAAGGTATTTATGTTTAGGATTTCAAATACTATGTTATATAAATCAAGAAATATATATGTGTTTTAGGTATAAGTTTTTTATTATGGATTTTAAAGGATATGTTAAATAGTTATAAGGACCTAGAAAATTGATTTAAGGGTATGGTGATTTATTTGGAGAGTAGACGATTAAGGTAAAAATAACCCTTATCATGTCCCTTATGTTAAGATAATGGTGTTTGGATGGTGATTTTTTGGATTTGAATAAGTAAATTGGATGATACTATTTTCTTGGGAGATAATAATGGATTTGTTGTCAAGAGGGTTATGATATCATGAATTAAGTATACATATTTTTGGGACTTAAAGAATATATCCAATAAGTTTTGGAATAAAGAAACATGCATGTTCTGAATAAGGATATATGGTAATTTTGGTTATTATGATGACTCAAGAGAATACATAATGAAGGTGTTCACATGTTTGGAATGTGAATGACAAAATATACCTTATCATATATTGGGGGTAAATGTTAATCTGAGGTAGTTCACATGTTTATAAATTTTTTATTTTCAACTTTCATAAAGATTATAAGGTTATAAATTTATGGATTGTAAAAGTTTAACTCCATATGATGTTTTATAGATTAAATTATTATCTCACTATAGGTGAACTTATGCATATTTGATAACATGTGCTAACTTTTTGTTGTGATAAGGACATGTTTAATGAACTATCATTCTATTTATAGATCAAATGACATGTTAATGCTTCAGGAATGAAAAATTAAACTTAATTTTTGATGACATCAATGAACTATTTCACACTTCTTTAGTTAATGATTTTTTTATTGTTAGCTTTCACTGGATCACCAACTTTCTTTTGATCAGTGATCTTTATGAATATTTATGTTTTTCCTCCATACCCAATTTTCACCTATGTTCTCTGATGTAGATACCTAGTTATGATTTAATTTTGGTTACTATTATTTTCTATCTATTAATTTTAAAATTAAGTTTTAGTCTTTGTTTTTTTGATGTGTGTTTCTATCCTTTTATAACCCCAATGAATTTCAAGGGTGAAATTCTTTTTAAGGGGGGTGGAATGTAAAACCCTGAGATTTTTAAGAGATATATATTTTTAATTTCATTGATGTTTTGTGTTATATGATACATAAAGTTAATATTTTTCAATACACAAAATTTTATTAGCTTGCAGTATACGCAACACTATGTTGGGCTTGTGATACACAAAATATTTAGTTATTTTGATATAACTCGTTTCACACAAGACTGAGTTTAATCAAGTTTATAAAATAATAAAATCACTCTTGGTGGATTTTATTAATGAAATATATATATATGTAATAAATTCAATATAATGTTTAAAATTCATATTATTTGTTTTCTATACATGATATGAGAACAAAATCACTTTTTCAAATAAAAGACGTATTTTTCAAAAAAATGCAGTTTTGCCACCATCTGATAGAGCACCAATTTTAAATATATTTTTTTGAAGCTTTTTTATATTATATTTGACAAAATTAAATTATTATTTGGAATCATGACATCAAAATTTAGTTTGTAAATATATGTTTTTATTTTTTGATAACTTTCATATTTTAATGAATAGTGAAAAATATTGTATTTTAATTCAAAACATCTTTTTCATATAATTTACTTATATAGTTAGATTGTAATTTTAATTAGTTTTAATTTATAATTAGATTAATGTTTTATCATTTAATCCAATTTTTTTCATTGGCTGTAATTTCAAATTAAAATTTGATATAAACACATGTCAATCGTTTGATGGTTTTTACTTTTTTTAAAACTTGTTTTCTTGTTCCCTCAACGAGATTAATTTTAATTTAATTAATGGTAAAAATGTATTTAAAATTTTGAAAAATTGATTCAATATTTGGAATAATTGGGTCCAAATTATGTTAAAAGGTTAATTTTATTTTTTGGATATTATGAATAGTATCTATGGTAATTTTATTTAACACGGTTAAAGGTAAATTGGGTAATTTAGGTAACAAATTAATATGATAAGGAAAATAAAATTACTCTAAAACCTACCAAAATACTATTTTATAAGTAACCATAGGCCCTTAACACCTAAGGATTTGAATTGACTCATTTAATGAAATTTTTCCATGAAAAGGATATAAATATTATTAAAATAAAATAAAGTAACCTCAAGGTGACAAAATGTCACTCTCTTATTTCTTATAGGTATAATAATTTTAATATAGTGATAAACATGATAAAACTTCAATAATATTTAGTTTCCATCAATATAATGAAATTATATACATTATGGTAATTTACTAAAAAATTAGAGATTATATAATTTTCTTAAAGGCTTATACAATAATGATGTAGAAGTTATTTAATTGATGAAAAATCAATTAAATAATTCTAATTAAAATGATAATAACCATTAGAAGACCAAAACACATGAAAAAATAATATTAGTAGATTATATCTCAACCATAATCATCCATGGTTTGAGTTATTGACCATTTAGATCTGTATGGAAATGATTATGACACTTATTGTATTTTATTTAAAGTGAAGTTAAAGTTGTCACATTCAAGTTTTAGTAAATATAACATTTTTAATGATTGATTTTCTAGAATATATATTCTAATATAAGTATTATTGTGAAACCCATTATATTTAACTTCATCATAGTATTTTTTTTAATTTTTACTCAACAAATAAGTATAATAAATAATTACACAGACTGATGTAGTAATTATTTTATTAATGAAAATATCAAATTAATGTTATTAAAATATGAAAATAAATAAAATTTTGGATAATTAATATATATAAAAAATATAGATGACTTTTAACCCATATATATATATAATATTTTTTTTGAGTTTATCATCTTATCTTGATATTTTTAAAAATCCATTAAATGTATAGTGCCAAAATGGACCCTATTGATATTTTTTCAAAATAATGTTTTATTAAAATATTTGAAAGTAATAAAATATTTTTTAAAAATACCAAATAATTATTATTTACTCTAAAATGTTCTATATTATTCATTTATGGTCTTATTGATATCAACTAAGTAAAAATTACACTTTTAATATTGAACAATTTGTTCCCTTAGTTAAAATTAAAAGAGTATAACGAAATGATAAGGTTTAAAATGAAATAAAAACGTGTCTAGAAATTATTTTTTGATTATATTATAACATTATCTCATCGCATATTATAAATAAGGACATTTTTGTGTTTTTTTGATATGGTTTCAGTATATTATAAATTAATATTTTTGGAGTTTTTAAAAGTTCCCCTCACCCTAATTATAAAAGGGAACCTCCTCCCTCGCCTATTAACTTCACTTTGAGACTTCAATATCGGAAATATCCTGACCATTTTCTTTCTAAAATTTCTTAGTTACATTATAGGGGTTTTGGACTTCTAAAAATACCAACTCTAGTGATTTAAGAAGATATTTCGAGAGATCTCGTCGAAGAAGAGGTAATCTCCTCTACCGATTCTTTCAAAATTATTTTTTCATCTACTTAATCTTCATGGGTTGTTTAATTATAAAGTAATAATTCTAGTATCAATTACATAGAGAGATGTTATTATGATTTTGAAACAACCATATTCCATCTTTTATCCATCATACGAAAAACAAAATCACCACTCGTGCGTATATACGGTTTACCATCTCCACACCGTGGTGTAATTTATTTTTCAACGCCATATTACTTGGAGGGGTATAATTATGTAAATAATAACTATATATGAAAATTATAACATGTTATTTATTCTGAAATATTATACACCATCAAATTTAGTACCATTCAACAATTATTGGAATGATATCAATGTTTGTGCGTACCTACGACCTACCGTCTCCACGATGCGCTGTGATTCATTCTACATGATCTTCATTAAAGAGTGACTGTATAAATAAATTAAATGAATAAATATGATATATATTATAGTAATATCATTATTTAAATTTAATATCTATAACCTAATAATAGGAACAATAACTTATCTGACAAAAGATGCCTAAGAAAATAAAGAAGTTAACACCCAATGGATGAGTAAAAACGTTACTAAAAAAGGGATGACAGAACGATCATATATGACATCACAAAAATGAATATGATTCTGAAATAAGTAAATTAAATTATTTAAATCATTATATATGAGTTTTGGATACATACAAAGTAAATCATACCTAAGGTAAGGGATAATTTCACAATATCAGTATTATCTAAGATTATTTATACGTAAGTATTTACTAGGGTATATTTATCATCAATGTCCATATTTACTAAAAATATTTTCATAAAATGTTTATTATTATCCTATGGATGTTTAAAGTAACTTTTACCCATTTTGGACATTTACTACATGGTTTGAAAGGATTATTTTATCATTTTTGATACAAGGTACTTTTTGACTTTTCTAAAAAAAGTATGAGAAGAATGTTTAATTTTAACTTATATGAAATGATGGGTTTTTACATTTTTATAACACCATATTTCCATGGTGTTCCCTTTAAATTATTTTAATGTTATTTTCAAATAAATTCTTCTCTTTTAAAATTGTGTGTCATTTTGAGAAAAGAAAACATTTTTGAAGAATAAAGTATATTTTTCTCAATAATTAATTTCAAGTGTTTTATCAAAATCATTTTCCATCTAAGATGACATTATTTAAATAGGGTTATGTTTCTATAAATATTATTAATATGGTTTTATTGTATTTATAATGGAATGATATTTATGAAATCCATTTTTTTATATGTATTATAATGGAATGATGTTTAAGAAACCCATTGTCTTCCTTGGGTTATGATATGAGGAATGATTTATTATTTTGTGGAACACATAAGAATGATTTCATTATGAGATGGGTGGGACCTATATATAAATCCAATGCATTAGGTATAGATTTATATCTCATAAGATACACATGACTACAATGAAAAGTAAATATGATTCAGTAATACAGGACTGGAATGGAGTGTAAATCAGGTTCAGTAATAAAAGGATGGAATGGAAAGTAAACTCAGTTTAATAATGGAATTTTCCACTATTATGGTTGTAGAAATAAGCCTTGACTAATATGGAAATGATTTTCTATGCTTATGTATTTGACAAAAATCATTGTTTTATAGCAATTATATTTTCTCATTTCTCATTTTATTTTATTTTCAATGCCTTATGAACATACAAGATTTATATTATGTCCCAAGATTTTGATATATGTTATACATGGTTTGATTTTAAAAATATATGTTCATGTTATTAAATTCTTACATTTATGTTTGGTTTGATATTTTCCTTGTTTAACCTTACTAAGCATCTGAGATCACCCTTTTCATATGTTTTCTTTTCCCTTGGATATAAAGAACGGTTTTAGGTTGGATGACTAAATGGGTATATCTTAATGGGAGATATTGAAGATCTTTCACCAAATTAGAAGAATTGGTTCCAAGTTTCCAATGTTACTAAACTATATTGTCTTTTGGGAATATTTTTTTTGTAATGTATTGAGTATTCTTAAAAAGTAATGTAATGTACATGTATGTAAAGCTTGGGTCTTTACATGTAGCATTATCCCAAAATCAATCTCTCATTGAGGAGGAAATTCCACAACCTCTTAGTAAAAACATCAGGGTATTCATCCACAACACTATGAAACATTATTGGTTTAACCTCTGATCAAATCAATATCATATCATTAATCAAGTAATACAAGGATAAAACATGCCTCTAACCCATCATAGAGTATCTCTCAAAAAAGAACAAAGAAGACTCTATGTCTGTATCATAGAACACAACCTATATCTAAAAGTTTTCCACAATTAGTTGAATAGAATAAAAAAAGTTTATACAGAGGATGATGTGGTATCAGTGTATTTTTAAATAGATTAATTCTCTCTGATAGGGATTCTTCCTTGGTACTATCTCATAATCTCTACTTACTTCATATGGATAAGCATGAAATCCAACTAACATAGTCATCGCCAAGGGAACTAATTTACCTCTACATCAATTCTCAAATCATGGACTAGGGAAGGTGATATGAAGGATTATATAGCTTATGAATCTAACAAGGATTTATCCCAAGTATAAAACAGGAAAATATTACCTCAAAAAATGTTTGGCTCCCCTGATGCCAGAAACCCAAATTCTTGTTACTACCCATGGAAAACTCCATGACCACTCTGACCTCGATGGAGACCACCTATATGGTCGCAGTCTACCCTCTAAGGATGAGGATAATATCTGGTATTTCCTCTACCTTCCTCATATCCTCTCTACTAATAAAAATATATAAAACCCTACTGATGCCTCATTGGATAAAACAGCCTCAATAAGGAATCCTAAAGTAGAACATATGCTACACATTGAAACCTCAGAATGTTTTAGAAATCTCACTACTAGTGACCTCATACTCCTCATGAAAAACATGCGTTTAATCCTTTTATATGGGCTTAAGAACTATCACCTCTGAATAAAAAATATTATGAGGGATGTAACTCTCCATCGACTATCTAAAACAACTTTTTATAAGCAATTGGGAACCCCTGAGAATAGATATACTATGTGGATAATCCAGATTAAACTCCTTCATGACAATATGGTTATTTCCATAATCCACTTAAAAACCTCTACTCCTTATAGCACCTTGAGATACATCAATATCATAAATTATGTGACATGACACTAGATATCTATATGAAATTACTCTTTAAAGTTCCTTTCCCTATCCTCCTCATTAGAAAACCAGTTTGAAACATAATGGGGAAGTTTCCATAAAAAGATCCCAAACTCTTTCATGCAAGAAATATGATATTAAAGGGTAATCATCCCCTAGTGATTTTCCACCTTTTTTTAGGAATTAAACTCTTCTCAGATTTGATCCCTCACTTCTCTCATTAGACCTCCAACTCTCAATGATCCCTAAGAAACATGATCCACTACTACATCACTACTCCACACGACATCATCATCACCAAAAAAACCCTATTTCTCATAATTATGGATCAAACTAAAGGTTTTATCCACCTCATACAACCAGTCCTTTTTCAGAAAATGTAAATTGTTTCCTTTATACTTATACAAAATCTAACACTAAAACTCTCAGAGTTCCCTCCTCTAAGTGTCTTCATTATCAACCTCTAATCTATAACAATTTTATGGAACATCCTACAGAAAATCCTCCATATGAACGTGATGAGGACATCAACATGGAGCCATACCTACAAAATAAAAATTGGTTGGAGACTCATAAACCTTGAATATAAAATATTTTAGATCAATTAATTAATTTTTTCTTCAAGGTTCAACCTAATTGTAAAAACTACCCTTTTCAAACATAGGTGCAAAGAAGAATGATGAATTATACATTCCTAGGTCTCTATCTCGCAACCATTATCATTTCAATTAGTAGTAATATTGAATGTAAAGGTTCGTGCATCGTGTAATAAGGGTCCTTAAATACATGTGTCTTATCATTCCTCCCTTGTTTACATCACTCAGAAAGTTTGGCTAACATTGTTTCCCTACCAACCCTTTAAGTCCACACTTGTACCTACATTCAAACTCTATCTTATCCCTAAAAATGAACCTTTGATACCACTCTATTATAAATCCTCTCCCCAAATTTAATCCTCTTAGTATGGAAACATGAGTAGGTAGATAATGATTCTTGAAACCCACCTCCAATAGGCCACATGCTGACAACAAGAAATGGGGGTCATTATATACATACAGACAAGAATCATTTCCCTCTTAGAGAATTTGAGGAACAATAGATATGAAAAGTACATGATTAAACTCCTTCTTAGATAATGTGTAAGAAATAAAAAGTACATTCATATAATTTCATTCAACAATATCAACTAAAAAGGGAACTAAATATAGAAAAATATAACTCAACAACGACCACTAAGCCCAAATAACCCCCCCCCCCAAACTAGGATCTAGTAATATCAATCTAGATCCCAAAGCTCCTCCTTATGAACTAAAAAGTTGTTTACGTATATGTAGGGTGAGCAGAATAGGTATGCATTGTGGGATCCTCCCTGGAACCTCTCGTGAAAAAGATAAAGAAAGCATGTTAAATCCTAGTGAATAATAAATAAAGATAACTGATCACCCAAACAGTTATACTAAGTTGTTGGCCTCACCATGGTTATCTCCCTCTAACTAATGAATAAAAGAGATCATATAATACAATAAAAATGGTTTTACCCCACCATTTTATTGATCTACCCCCAACATCGCATGTCTGGGGAAATCTCTCATCAAGAGAAACTAGCCCAAAAACATCTAGAATAATGTATCATAACATGTATCTCATGCATCACATCATCTCATCATCCAATTCCACATCCCCAGATAGTAACTAAGTAGTGTCTATGATCCACCACAACCAATATTTCATGTATTATAAATCATGTTTTGTACCTTAATCCATCACAACCCCTGCATCGAGTAATGTAACTCAAGCTATCACATCCCATACACATCATACCTAAAATAATACTTAGGATAAAATACCTTAAGATACATGTGTGTGAAATGACCATAAGACGTTACATACCTTTACAAACATATATGGGGAAATAAAACCACCATGTATACCATTACATAATACTACATGGAGAAGAGAGATGATCCAAAGTGGGTAGTCAATCATCCATTCCTCGCCAACTTGGATATTGGGAAAAACAATGTCTCATAGTCTAATGGGTGTTAGTCACCCAACTAAAATGGTTGGGTTTAAGTATGAAAACATAAAATACCTAGGATATAATATATATCGTAACCAAAGTATGGTAATTAACCTATTCTGAGGCTCAACTATGATTATTGTCTCTTGAATAGCCAGTTATCATCTCTAAGAACTGGGTATACTATAAGCACAAATTAATTCAAGGAGCTTCATTAAATTACTTATTTCCTTTTTTACATTAATCCTTATGTTATTTAATACATTATCCACTCTAATAACCCCAACCCTAGTATCCTGGATCTGGTGCCTTACTTTATTATGTTGGCATCGATACAATGGGTCTAATCCTGAAGGAACCATCATTTTAGAAGTTGTGGAGAACTAGATACATACATGATAACCATTTTAAATTGGGAATATAAAATAAAAAATAGTACATAATAAAATAAAATTCTCAAAATCCTTGAAAACTTATTTAAATTATTCTTCTTTATAACCTAGGGAAAGGAAAAAAATAAAGATGAGCTCAAATTATTAGTAAGGGTTAATTAGAACATAAAATATCATAAATTAATAATAATAATTATTATGTAATGGTAAATAACTAAATACACATTCCACTTAAATAACTGGAAAAGGTATAATCAATATGGAAAGGTAAATAACTGAAAACACATGCCATTTATTCAATAAACTAAGAATAAAATGCATCTAGAGATAATATTAATTTGAAAATATCATGGATAGAAATAAATTAATTCTAAAAGAAGTAAATTATTAATTATCAAATGTCATATTTCTTAGTAACATGATACATTTACCATCAAGACCTTTCATAACATAGTTTAGAACATACTAGGTAAAAACCCATCTAATTTGGCCAACTAATTCATCTCACGAGACAACCAATGCATCGAGGGGCTCTCTATAAATGGTATACAACCAATTTCATACATGTCAAAAGCATTCCTCATATATAAAATAATTTATTTAATTCAGAAAATTTTTTTCTTGTCATAAATTATCTATATTGATTAAAGGATGTATATTTATCAATATTTCCCCACTTAATCACATAAATTTCAAAGTTGACACAACATTTAAAAATGGTATACAGTTTAGTCAATAATAATATCCATAATAAAAGAATATGGATATTTAATATAAATTTAATATCCAATGAAAAATCATTACAATAAAGTGATTATTTCAAGAGAAAGTTAACAATCACAAAAGAAAGTGATATTTCACAATAACTTTTACCACTTGGTAATTTTCAAGTCAAATTCTATTAGATAAAATAATTAAAATTAAAACTTAAAATTTACTGAATAATGAATTATTCGTGATATTACATTTAAAAGTGGAAGTATATACACCATAAAAAAGAAACCAGGTGCATAATTTTACAATATTCCTCAATGAAATGAAATTGAGACATAATCCCTTACCTCACAGTTCCTTTTGGGTGAACATGATTTAAACTTAGGTATAGTTGTTTTAAAGATGTTATTAACGTATAACTAAACCATATTAGTATTTATGATGTCATATATGTTCCTTTTATATCATCACATCACCCGTTTGTTAATAATCATTCATTATTTTCGTTGTTTTGGGTGTTAAGAGCTTGGTTTTCTCATTCATGAATTATTATGAAAGTTATGATTATTGTGCATATTACATTGTTACTTAATATCCATAATTATTATCATGACATAATTATCATATTTTTACATAAATTTTACTTTTAAAACCAATCATGAAATATGGTTATAATAACGTTACAATCATAGAGATGGTAGGTCGTACGTATGCATGAGTAGCGTTTCCATTTTACAATGATCAATATAGAAAGAAGTTAAGTAATATATAATATTTAAATAATGATAATAATATAATATATACCATATTATATACTTTTATAGATCATCCATATGGTTTTGTGATGAAAAGTGATTCACATCGTTTTGTGAAACCGGCAGTCCACACATGCACGAACGATGTTATTTCACATGTACATGAATGATGTTATTATCATCCATGTGGTTTCAATCCTACGGTCATATGGGTCTAAATATGGTCATCCAATGGGTTTTGGAATAACATTTAGGTCATTTTAACCATTTTCTTCTTAGTTTAACACCCATGTAAACCCCTTTTGACATTAACTATGGTAATTAATTTTTATTGCATTCAATATTCATTTTGGTCAAAATTTAAGATGAATTAATTGAAAATTATAAATTATTCTGTGTAAAAATATGGAATCTATTTTTCCAAATTCAATTCAAATAAGTGGGAAATTTTAATTGAAAATTAATGTTGCATACATGATGAAAAAACAGGTTTTTAAAGTGAAAATGTTCCAAAAATTACAATATTTCTATATAAAAATTAAATATAAAAATAATTAAAATGACATAAATTAGATTAATTGATATAAATTTGATCTAATTTTACTTTAAATTCAATTAAAAATATAATTCAACATTATAAATTATTTAAATGAAAAGATAGTTTTCAATTGAAATTCATTATTTATCACTATTCATCAATAAAATGGAACTTATCATAAAAACCAAAAGATTAACCATAAGATAATTTTTTTATTAAAATATAAAAAATTAAGTTTGTTTTTTCAAATAAATTTTCTAAATTTGGTAAAATTATTTTCAAATTGTGTTTGAAAAGAATGACTAAATAGTTTTTTGTTTAAACCTGGTGTTGTGTGCATCACAAGTTATTTATGAAATTAAATTTATTCTAAAAGAAATATATTTTAGAGTATTGGGGTGTTACATTATCCTCAAATTAATTAAATTTATTCTTAAAAATTTTAACTTCATCTCTGAAATCAAGTATTTAACATTTTAAAATACCATTATTGATAAACCAACATCATAAAAAGAGTTGATAAAACATCCACTTAAATTCATTCTAAAATTAATATATTATAGAGTATTGTGATGTTACATTATCCTCAACTTAATTAAATTACTTATTAAAAATTTAAACTTGATCTCTAAATTCAAGTTTTTAACATTAGAAAATACCATTTTTGATAAACCAACATCATAAAAAGAGTTGCTAAAACATCCACTTAATGAGAGAGAATAATAAGTATGTAGGTTATCTAAAATAATCACATAACTATGTTCCAAATTATGAGAATATAATTAGAAAATGAAAACTTAGATATGGAAGAAAATATTAATTCCTAAGGATTAATAGAGAGTGATAGAGGTCATTAATAACAAAAAAGTTAGTGATCTAGAGAAGGTTAACGACCACAAAACCATAACCCAAATTGGTGTGATAAGGGTCATTAATATCATCAAAAATGATTATAATATAATAAAAATTTATTACAAGACCTATTTCCAAGATTTTATGAATTATTCAAGTCTCTAATAATATACAAAAATATACTTACTTGATTTATTTCTATTTCATAACCACAATTTCATCCTTTGGTTGTGCTTCGATCAATTTTCAATTTATACCTTCCCCCAAGAAATTAATATCCAAAAATTAATTTTCATACATGAAGTACTAAAATTTCCTTTTAATAGATCATATAATATATAAAATATTAACAATATATTCCTCATGTATTTACTAAAAAAAATTGTTAGAAAAATTTATTCAATGACACTTAAATTTCATCTTAATCCATTCTATAAATAATTAACCTTATGGCCCTTCCAAAATATTAAGATCAAAAAAATTAGAAATAATTTCACTAGATTTCCAAAATAAACTTACCATTAATCTCCTAAATAATATGAAGTACCTCTTAATATTCATATACCAATCATATGAATACCTTTATCAAGTATTCTCTTACAACACTGTAAATACCTGAATTTCCATAAAACCTTATTGAAAACATACATTAAATATTATTCCTTAAATAAAACACATATTATTATATGGATTATTTATATCTAAAAAATATATATTAACTCTATCAATGATATCATAAACCACTTCGTCAATAAATAATTAATCATTTCCAAGGAAGTTAGTACTATCCAATTTACTTTATCTACATCAATTATCTCTTTATCCCAACATCATTCTCTCAACATAAATAACATATTTAGGGTTATATTTCCCCCAATCATGTGTTTTCCACGAATTAACTCTCTACTGAATCATTTTTCTTGATCATCAGTACTGTTTAAAATATTCACTAAAATATTTAATAAAATAGTACTGTAGTATAATCCTTATATATTTCATAATTTTTATGATGAGAATATCATCAATAAAATATTTCCAAAACATAATTCTTGGATCCAAATACACAAGAATAGTAATATTTCCAATTCGTCTATATCAATAGTATAATACTGGCATTCTCCCCTTAGCCTCTTCTATTGTAGATTCCCTTGATTCTTGGGGAATTAATTTTCATAGTGCCCCATATTATTGAAATTGAAACATTGAATATAATTTTTTCCTTCTTCCCCTTGAATTATTTAACCATAAGATCCTTTTCTCTAAACTTATTAAAAAATCTCATTCCCTTCAAGCATTTCCTTGGTTGATTCTTTCAATAGTTCTCATACAGTGGAAACTGCTTCATCTTTTTCTTTTTCATTGAAACATTCCCTTTTTCTTAGTGTTTAGATGATATCTTCTTATTTTGGTTTCCCTTGAATAATTATGATCTAGATAATTCATTATCTTTTTTTATGGATCATAAAACTATTTCAACATATGATGAAAATGTTTTGGAGACCATCTCCCTTTAGAGACTTAGTTTAATCCCTTCAAATAAATGGTCAATCATCCACCCAGTGTTGTGTATATAATTATTAGCATACACATCTAACCATGAAAAGTTAGCATCAAAATCAGAAATTATTTCTTATTACATTTTCTTTAACATAAGTAAATTTCTCTTCATTAAAATTAATTTATCATGAGGATAATATTTATCAAAGAATTTCTTCATAAAATCTATACATTCCTTGAGTTTTATTTCATCTTCCTACCTAGTATTCTTGATCAACGACCACCATTGATCAACATCTTCATTGAGAAAATACACTAAAAGTGTAAAATTATTCTTTTCACTGTATCCCAACACCTAAATATCTTCTAAAGATACTTAATATATTGTCCATATACCATTGGATCAATAGTCCCACTAAATAATGGGGGCCTTGTTCATATATAGTGATCCAACATAAAATAATTTCAATGTGGAATAGTTTTCTCCATATGGGAAATGCTATTTTTATGAACCTGATTAAGATATTCTAATATATCTATAACTTTGTAAGTTCCAATAACATTTATATTTTCTTCCTTTTCAAAGAAATATATATATTATCCATGAGTATTGATACATTTTTTCCTTCTAGGTTCCATTTCTAAATAATGGTATATTCTGGATTAGCTCATAAAATTATGAATTTTAAATCAAAATTTATAATTACATAAATGGTGTAACTCTTAAAATAAAATAAAAATTTAGGTATTGTTAATATTAGAATCATAAACTTAGGTTTCCTTAGGGATATCTTTACTTTCAAATCCTCTATAATGGTTTATAAATAATATGTGAATTGTCCTAAGAATATCCATTGGGAGTATCAAACCAAGTGTATAGTAAGTCCCATTGTCATATACTAGGTAATGCTTGAGTCAATCCCAATGTGCCTTTTTGGTGTTATTACCCCTAGGTACCTCTGTTCCAAAACCACTTCCACTTGTAGTGTTCAAATAGGGATCTGTTTCTAGGAAACACCACATAATAGCTACCTTATCAAAACTTTAGGACATTATACTATAATTATCATCAAATTCTATCATAGGCTTATTTTACCTAATCAATTTTTTTTTCAATCTAGTTCCAAAGGTTTCTACTAAACATTCTCTAATACCAACAATAATGACCTCAAACCCAGTAGCCCGAAGCAGGTTTCTTACTTTATTACATTGGCATAATTACAATTTTCTAATCCTAATGGACTGATCAGTTTAGCAGTTTTAGAGAACTAGATACATACATTATACCCATTTTATATTGGGAATAGAAAATAAAACATAAAATTTAATAAAATAAAATGCTCATCATCTTTGAAAACTAATTCAAAGGATTCATCTTTAAAACCTAGGTTAAGGGAAAAAAATAAGGTTGATCTCAAATTATCAATAAGGGTTAAGTAAAATAGAATCTATCATGAATTAACAAGAAAAATAATTATGGTAAGGTACATAACTAAACACACATTCCACTTAAATAACTAGATAATACATAATCAATAAGGAATGTTAAATAAATAAAAACACATAGAATTTAATCAATAAAATGAGAATGAAATTTATCTAGAGATAATATCATTATGAGAATATAATAGATAATAAAAATTGAATTTTTAATGAATTAAATTCTTAATTATCAGATTCTAGTTTTCCTAGGAACATGATACATTTACCATTAATCTCTTTTATAAAATAGTTTAGAACATATTGGGTAACAACCTATCTAATTTTTCCAACAGATTCATCTCATGAGAATACCAATGAATCGAGGGTCCTCTTATAAATGGCCCCCAACCCTTTTCATGCATTTATAAAGCATTCCTTTTATATAAAATAATCATTTTAATTAATAAACAATTTTTCTTATCAAAAACTATCTCTATTGAGTAAAGGATACAAATTTATCAATATATCCCCAGTTAATCCAATAATTTTCAAAGTAAACATTGTATCTAAAAATGGTATATGATTTAAGAAATAATCATATCCATTGGACAATAATATTTATATTTAAAAAATTTAATTTACAATGAAAAATGATTATAATAAAGTGATCGTTTCAAGATAATATTAACAATCACAAAAGAAAGTGAGATTTCATAATAGGTTTTACCATTGGGTAATTTTCAAGTGAAATCCCCTTGGATTAAATAATTAATATTTAAAAATATAATACCATTAAAATTGATTATTAATTCTATTAAATTTAAAAGGTTAAGTATATACAGCATATAAATGAATCTAGGTACAAAACATTACAATATCCTTGATGAAATGAAATTGAGACGAAATCCCTTACCTCGCGTGTCCTTTTGGGTGAACATGGTTTAACCTAATTTATAGTGGTTTTAAAAAATTTATTAACTTATATGATAACTATATTAGTATTTATGATATCATATATTATCCTTTTATAACATTTCATCACCCGTTTGTTAATAAGCATTCATTATTTTCATTGTTCCGGGTGTTAATTTCTTAGTTTCTTCATTCATGCATTATTATGAAAGATCCAGTTCTTGTGAATATTATATAGTTCCACAATCTCCAGAATGATAATAATGACATAATTATCATATATATATATATATATTCATTTAACTTTTTAAACTAATCATGAAATATGTTTCTAAAAAATGAAGTATGTTACGATCATAGAGACGGTATGTCGTACGTACGCATGAGTAACACTTCCATTTTCAAATGATCATTATGGAAAGAAGGTAAGTAATATATAATATTTATATAATTATAATAATATCATATATTCCTTATTATATAATTATATATGTTATCCTTATCATGTGGTGATGAAAAGAGAGTCACATCACTCTATGAAGGCGGTAGTCCACACATACAAGAATGAGGTTATCATCTTTGAGTGAGTGAGAAGGTAATAAGTAAAATGATATATTATCTTCCCATGATGATAAATATGTCATTAATATCATAATTATTTCATGTATATCATTTATAATCATTAAATCTATCCTTATAACCTTCCATGTGAAGCATTAGTGAAAGATGAATCACATCGCTCTGTGAGGCAGTAGTCTGACATTCACACAAGTGGCATTATAGTATCTCCTAAGGAAAGGAAGGTGACAAGATATGTGTGATATAATTACTCAATAGGTATAATTATGTTTTAAATATCATATATATACTTCATATCCATCATCATACCCAACTTTTAATGGTGGTAATGGAAGAGAAAATGGCATCGGTTCGCAAGGCGGTAGTCTGTCATACACACAAACGATGATTTCATAAACCATTTGATGGAAGTGGAGATGGTTTTATGTCATGAACTTATTATAAAAAACATTTAATTATATGTAATATTACTATTTTTTATATAATCATGGTTTAATAAGAAATTAATGAGGTGGAAGAAGAAATAAAATATTAATTCTCATTGAAGAACATTACCTCTTCTTTGGGTATCATCCTTAGGTTTGAAAAAATCCATCCTAAGATGTACTTTTTAACAAAATAAGGCTTATATGATGATATTATGGAATTTAGGAAAAGCTTTGGGCATTTTTTTTTGATAAAAAGAGCTTTATAGGTGTGAGTAAGTGCCATGTGTGAGTTCCCTTTTATAGTTGAGGAAAACTATCATCTTTGTAAATACCCAAAAGTATTCTATATTGGGAGGTAAATATTATCTCAATAGACTAAAACATTGATAATTAATGGGTTGTAGTGATTATATGGTCTATCCACTCTTCCAACACACAATAAAACACATTTTAAAAAATTCTTTAACTACTATGTTTTTTTATTTTTACTATTTTGGGTTTTCACTAAACTACTATTTTTAACCATGGTAATTTATTATTTAAGACTGAAATAAAATTTGAATAATAATATAATATCTAAAAAATGATTATAAATATTATATCTATTTTATAAAATAAAAAAACTTATGTTTTTTGAAAATAAATTTAACACAAGCACATGTAACATGAAAAACATCGTTTTAACCTTAACCGTGCAAACATAGTTTTTACTATTTAAGGGTAAATATAGTCATTGTAATAAAAAAAAAATTGCATTAATGGGAAACGGTTTATATTTATTAACATTTAAAAATAACTTGGTATAAGATAGTTTTAATTTTAATTTTAAATCATTTAATAAAATTTCACTTATTATAAAATAACATTAATGTCAATTCCATAATTACAAGTACTCTATGAAATATCATAATCTACCATAAAGATATGTATAATTAAGAATTACCATTTAACTTAGAAAATGGAGAAATGAAATTAGTTAAACATGAAACTCAACCACTTGGACCTTAATTAGATTTATTAACAAGAAAGCATCCAACTTTCAGTACCATAATGGAAAAGCCTAGATTTAACCTATTCCATCAATCCTAGTGTCATCCCTGACACCATCATCCATATCACTATATGTCTCACTATCACAGGTGATAACTATTACCACAAACTTGAGCCTCCTTGCCTATATCTCATCAACCAAAAACCACTATAGTATCATATCACATCACATATAAACCTCACATCAAGAGAAAACATAGAAGGAAAGAAATAGTAAACATAATCAACAAGGCATATAGGACTTTAAAATAAGGCATCCAACCTTTTTTATACAAACAGGATCCCTCAGCCCCAAAAAAATTATCTTTATCAAATAATATATGGTATTACCATATTGGATTAACAAATTCATCTATCACATGTGTCATGACCGGTCCCCCGAGGCATGTGTCGTGACTACCCCAAGCCCGCCTTCAATAGGATAGGGGTTGGCGACTAGCAGTGAAAGGTGTATTCCCTAATACTGGGAAGGCATTTCCTTTATAACATGTAAACACACACAACCAAGCACACAGCAGAATACGAACAACAAGTAAACTGTATAACAAAAGGGTTCTAAAAGTAAAAGGGGTACGGAATACATGCCCAACAGTAAAATACAAGAAACTGGAAGTACAAGATGGATGATAGGTGAAAATCAGCTCCAGGATCATCCAACATGAATCATACCTAAAGGGTAGCTACAGCTCACGAACAGCCATCTCTGCGGTTTTCCATTTCTAACGTCCACCTTTGAGCTACCTCCAGTCCTGGTACTCTCATCCTCTGTCAACGATGTATGTCATCTTCACCAGACACAACAGGGTGTGGGCATAGCCCGTGCAGGGGTGAGTATAACGATACTCAGTAGGGACCCTGATACCCTCAAGGTCTCACAAAAATATACCAAGGATAAACTACAAGGCATGAAATCAACTGTCAACCCTACTTAGGTATATGCCCATACATATACCTAAGTTATCAAGTAAACCCTTCTCAATCATGAGGAAAACACAGAGTCCAACTTCAAAGCCCAAACCTCAACTGTTCCACAAAGGAAGAAATACCGTGAAGGTAAGTACCACAGAGGTACGCCACACAGAAGAATACCACCAAGGTATTTCTACAAAGGAAAGTACCACTCAGGTACAAACTCAGTTCACACCAGGTATAAGTTAAGTACAGTAGTAGAGATGATTAGATATAACTACTGAATCCTCTTACTCTGTTAAGAGGCAGACCCACATAGGATCTCTTGGTGCAGATCCACACAAGATCACTAGGTGCTGACCCATAGAGGATATCTAGGTGCGGACCCACACAGGATTGCTACGTGTTGACCCACACAGGATTGCAAGGTCCTGACCCACACAGGATCTCTAGGTGCTGATCCACAGAAGATCGTTAAGTGTTTTCCCACATAGGATCCCAAGGTGTTGACCCACAGAGGATCGCTAGGTGCTGACCCACACAGGATCGCTATGTACTAACCCACACAGGATCACAAGGTGCTGACCCCCACAGGATCGCTAGGTTCTGGCCCACAGAGGATCACAAGGTGGTGAACCACACAGGATCTCTCTTCATTCTTCACGTCACAGCCAGCTATAGGGTTCCCATGCTAAGCTCGCTCATCTCCGGGAGGGTCTGCTCCACAAGCCACCGGTCAAAACTCCAACTGTCACGAAGTCTCACGAAGAAGTATCCCAAAGGACCGGCACATCATAGAGGTCTCAACGCAATAGATGGTGCGTCAATCGGACACCTGGTCTATGAGTTATTAGCCTTTTAGTCCTAATGGCCCGGTTGGATTCATGGATGATCCAACCCGACTGCTCCCCAACATTATCCAAATCACTAGTGAACTATAGAAAAGGGACCATCTCTCTCCAAGGTTTCTGGAGCCACAGATGATTCGTCAAACAGACGCTCGGTGCCAAAGATATGGACAAAAAGAGCGTAAATGGGTCGTAGTGGGTCCGGGTCCGGTCTGACCTGGTCAGTTCAACCCGGCCAACTAGGTCTGAACCAACCAGTGCTGGGTGGCCCGGCCCACGCTGGGCGGCCCGGCCTGGTAGTGTCGCGGTGGCCGCGAGGGCCTCGAGGGGTCGCGGAGGTCCATTGGACGGCGTGGCGGGTTGCGGGCAGCGCGGAGGGTCGCAAGGCGGCACAGCCACGGGGCAGCACGGCAGGCTGCATGGTGGCGCGGTGAGGCTTCCGGGTGGCATGGAAGACCGTGGGGCAGCGTAGTGAGTCCACGAGGGGGTGCATCCATCCGCAGAGCGGCGCGGTGAGACCTCAGGAAGGCGCAGTGAGGTCGCGGGCGGAGGCACCGGCCGCGGACGGTGGAGGCTACGGGGCGGTGGTGGCCACGGGGTGGCGTCGTTGCGTTGTCACCTTCTCTGTGGCTAGTGGTGGTGTCGTCCTCCGTTTTCGTGTTCCATCGGTGCCAAACATCGACATCGGTCGTTGACACCATCACGAAGAACACAAAAGAAAATGAAGAACGGTTGAGGGGTTAGCCATGTTTGTTTGGCCCACACCCTCTGCGTTACAGCGGTAGAAAATGGTTCAACTAAAACTTGAATCAATAACGTCAAAATCAGCAATCCCCCGGCAATGATTATTCCTAACCCGCAGAAAAAGAAAGCATCCACTCTTTGTTTAGAAGGGAATAACATGGGAAGTATAATAATTCATAAATAGCCCCTACCTCATTTGATTTGTCGACAGAGGTCGCAATGAAGGAGACAACGTTGTTGGGAATAGACGGATGTTGGTGACGTCAACATTTCCTCAATAGTCGGTGGAGATGTTCCTTATTGGCAATATTTCGACGGAGTTTGGAGAAGAATTCGTCGAAGGAGAAGCGTTATTCATTGGTGTTCTTCATTGGAGGATGTGTTCCTCCAAGTTCTCCCAATCTCCCACCTTTTCTAATGATCAAATTCTCCCAACCCACCAAAAAGAAAAGTTAGCCAATATAATAAAATATGTTGGTATAATTTAAAATTAGAATAATTAATTAATTGAGTTGGTGTATTAATTAAAAGGGGGTGGCATAATTAATCAAGGGGAAGTTCAAGAGACTTCCCCTCATTTAAGTGGGAGGTTCAAAGGGGTTTTAACCTTGGGTGATCCCCACCACCATAACCTCTCATGGGAGGTTTTAGGTTTGGTGTTCCCCACCTTTATAACCTCAAGGGGAGGTTTAGTTTTTGTGGTCCACACCTTTCAACATTCCTAAAGAGTTTTAAATAAAAATAAAAATAAATGTTACACAATTTTGTTTTTATTTTATTCTTTCACAAATATGTGAAAAAGCTAACTTCCACCCTCAACCTACTACAGTTGAGGTGAAGGTCTACTTAAGCTAATACTGGTGGTGCGAGTTCAACGGGGTCTTTGGATTTCATTTTCGAGCACCGGTTCAAAAGTTACAAAAACTTTCTTGCACGTTTACTGAACTTACTTGAAAAAAAGTTCAGAAATTCATTTCGGTCACTCCGGGCCTCGGAATCATGCGCCTTAAATTTTCACGGACTTTTAAAATTATCATATATTAAAAATAAATTACATGGAAATTTTGGTTCTTTACAACATGTTTCAACTAAGGTAACCTAAGGCATCAACTATAGAAAACTGTAAGTTATTTAGACATGTTTTCTAGTTTAACTACTAGTTTCAAAAAAACATTATTGAAAACCAATTTAATTAACATTCCTCTTTATTTTTATTAAAAAAAAATTATAGATTAAATTTCTTTAGTCATTTCCATTAAAATATGGAAGAATAATTTGATTAAACATTCATTAAGCATCATTTTATTTCTATCAAATTATAAGAATATACAAATTTATTAAACATGCCTCTTTAATTATTTATCAGAAAAATCATCACTTGTTTCATGTTGATTAAATTTGTTTTATCAAATTAACATACAAACTTAAGCATAAAAAAACATTCTAACCAAATCATAAACATAGATAAAACACTATCTAGAAAATCAATAGGCAAAGTATTATCACGGTGGGAAAATATATGATCCCTATAACCATAAACCGTTTCTTTTATTTATACAGTTTATTTTTTATTAATTTTAATTACACCATAATCCAAAGGGATAAATCATGATTACTTTATAATTTCATATAAAAATTAAAGGAGAAGCAATTAATCCCCTACCTCAAGGATGTTAGTGTTCTTTAATCGAGAGAAAAACAACAATTAAGAACACATATCACCTCTCTAACAAGAAATCTACATTCCTCCAAGGATTTCACACCATGAGTGCACCAAAAAAATAGAAAAAACTAAAAGATATTGAAAATATCAATTTCCATAGCTTGGAAATATAGAATGGTCAAAATAAAACCAAATAGAGTAGAATCTATAAGAGAAAGAGGAAAAATCACCTTAAATCTCTATGGTTCAACCTTTAGAAATATATGGTTTAAGTAGATAAAAAAAGGGATTCAAATGCCTTTGAAAATATTGGTTTCATGGGGTTTTAGAGATAATGTTGATATAAAATCATGTTTGGATGTGGTTCTTTCTATTTATAAGAATACTATGAGTTATAATTCCATGACACGGTATCCTACACCACACTAAAAAATTTTGACATAACAAAAAACTACTAACAATATAAGATAACATGTCATAACCTTCCTGTTCGAATCAATTTTTGAGAAAAATAGTGAAAACCACACTACTGATCCTATAAAATAGGATAGGGACTACTTCTTAAGACAATACCACCACACCGTAGAACCCATTTATTAATAAGAGGCTACACTACAACCCTTATCTACACCATAGCTTCTCCAAAAAAGGTATAAGCACTGAAACTTATCCTCTTAGGACCCTATTCAAAAACTAGACTTCCCATGGCATAGTGACCATCCATATGGTGAAACACAAATTTTGATGTCGTAGATACCTTTTTAGATAAAATTTCATCTTCAAATCCAACATTTTCCCTTCAAATCCCTCGAAACTTCCATCAAACACCTCCACCACTAGAATTCCCATAAAGTAACAGGTTAGAATTTCTAGAATGTAACATAATATACCTATCATACTATTATTTTCCTTGAGAATATAAAACCAAAATGAAATATAAGAGAATAAAAATGGTTCATCTGAATAACCACCCCAAGAGATATCTCCCAATAATCTTTCCATTATTATAGCTCAATCACATCACTTAGAGAAACAAAGAATAAAACCTCATAATAGAAACAATTATATCATAAACACTATCCAAGTAAATATACCTTGAAAACTAGAGAAGGGACACAAACAAGCATCAAATTAGAGAAAACAACTCCAAAATAGGATAAAGGCTGGAAACCAAAATATGCGCATCGCTCTAAGAGAAGAGATAAACATCAAAAATATTGGGGTACTTAGCACATATCTATAACTCATGTTTCCAAGTACTGTCCCCCATGCCACCATGTCGCTAAAGGAAATGAACCATGGGAATAGAACACTAATGCAACACCTTATCATAGAAGTACTTAATCACCAAAGGCCACTCCAAAAAGGATTCATTATTATCAATATTGATCTCACCCAAATCAATAATTTCATTTATATCATGAGGATAATGGTGGAGATATGATTCATGGAAGACATCATGTTTTCATATCATCTATGGGGAAATTTATATTTTATATTCCATAGATCCAATATGATTCAAAACCTAAAAATGATCAAATAACTAGGGATAAATATTACTATCATGATTGAACTTTCATTTCACATGATGATAATTCACCTTCAAGAACACATAATCTCTAATGTTGAACTTTAGAGGTCTACTCCTATGATTGGTATAGGACTTCTGGGAATCCTATATTTCCTTTATCATCTCATTAATCACTTGAACCATCTAATTCATGTTATGTACATGTTTTGGACTAATAATTTATGAATCCCCAACCTCATTCTAGAACAATAGAGAACGAATAGGTCAACCATAAAAAGCATCAAATGGTTCCATGGAAATGGTGGAGTCAAAACTGTTGTTATAATAAATCTCAACCAAAGGAAGGTTCCACATCCATAAACCACCAAAATCTAGGAAATGACTATTCGATATATTAAAAAGGTTCTAGATAATTCAATCTCTTTGGCTGTCCATCTATGGATTAAAATAAGTACTAAGGAATAACTGAGATCCAGAAGCACACTGGGGACCATTCTACACCCTAGAGGTAAAGCGAGGATCATGATCAGAGAGGATCATCCTCGATACTCCATAGAGTCTCACCACTTATTCTAGGTACTACCTTGAAAAAAACTTCTATTAAGCTAACCTCTATGATCACTATAAAGTGGGATGATTATATTAAATGTTCTTCTATAGCTCATATTGTATCCTCCAAAAGCTCAAGGTAAACTAGTAATGAATTCCATCAAAATGTCATCCCACTTACACTGAGGGGCATCTAGTGGTGGGAGAAACCCACCAGGGACATGGTGCATGACCTTAAACTTTTGAAAAACTAAACAAAAAAACAAAATATATAACTACATGATTAAACCCAAGAAAAAAACTTCCCTCTCAGAGATTGGTATATCTACTATGATGTATTTTCAATGGTGATAAAAAAACTCATAGAGAACTATCTCATGAATATCCAAAAGGATGAAAAGTATCCCTTGTAACCACACCCAGTATCATTTATCCTTAGACTAACCATTATAGGAATCACTAAAGTCAACTTGATCTCTCCAGACCTCTACCTCAGAATCCCCAGCTGGAACTTCTTTACTTGATGCACTAAGGATGACTGCATTGTCATCTGAAAAAAAATATCCTCTTCCACAAACCAATTTCATATTAAGTTGAATTGTTGATGGCACTTTCATAAATCTCCATGAATATCCTTATTCATGTATGGAATTACTATGTGACTATTATCTTAGCACATCAACAAGACTGTTACCCTTTCCTAGTGTATATGAAATATCGAAGTCGTAATCCTATAATAATTTTATCCACCATTATTTTCACAAGTTCGGTTAATGTTGGGAGAAGGTATACCTCAAGACCTTATGATTGGTACAAATTACAAAATTATCACCTATGATGTGATGTCTCCATAACATCAAGGAAAAAGAAACTAATTCAAAGTCAAGGTCATGGGAGGAATAATTACACTCATGGGAAAAAACTAACAAGACCCATAAGAAACAACTTATCTCTAATGCATCAATACACAAACCAAACCTTGATGGGAAGTGTCACAAAAAACATGGAACTGATATCCCTCTTCCAAAAAAAATAAAGTATTGAAGGGTTAACAAACTTCTCCTTCAATTAATGGAAATCTGCATGACACTAGTCAGTCCCACATAATGTTTAGTCCTTTTTAGTTAAGATTTTTAGTAGAGTTTAAACCTAATATGAAATGGATATGAACCTCATATAATTTATTTCAAGATCAAGGAAACTTTATACCACTAAAATAACTTGTGGGATTCCAAAAAAATCATTGCCTTGATTTCCAAAGGATCTACAACTAAACATCACTGGGAGACAACATGCCCTAAGAAATGAACTTCAAGATCCCAGAACTCACACTTTTAAAACTTCCCAAATAGTTTCTGATAAAGAAGAACTCTCAAAATATAATACATATGTTTTTCATTATCTTCCTCAGTGGTGGAGTACACAAGGATATCATCGATGAAAACCACCATAAAGTGATCCAATAATTATCTAAACATTACATTCATTAATACCATGAAAATGGTTGGAGAATTCATCACAAAAAATGGTATCACAATGAACTTGTAATTCTTATATAGACATCTGTAATTTTTATTTAGAAAATCCTTATCTTTTATCCTCATTTGATGATATCCAGAACACAGATCAATATTTGAGAACCAAATATAACCTTTCAACTAATAGAATAAATCATCAATCCATGGAAGAAGATAGAGGCTCTTCACTTTTACCTGAGTCAAGAAATGATAATCAATACAAAGATGTAAATTGTCATTATACTTCATTGCAAACATAACTAGGGTACACAATGGTATCACCCTCAGCCAATATTATGAAAATATAATACAACATTCTTCCTGAATTAATCCAAAATATTATGAACAAAATATAGCCAATCCATATTGAGGATGATGTAATATGACTTTATTTTTAAAAATAGGATGTCTTCTCATTATTAGGGCTTCCCCAACACTATCTGAAAGTCTCTACTTACTTCATACAAGTAAAATTGACCTCCGACTTGTGGAGTCAACACCAAGGGAACTTGAAGCCTCTCTACCTCATGTCCAAAATCATGGACTAGGGAAAGTGATATGAAGGAGTGTGTAGATCTAGAATCAAACAAGGAATGCACCTAAGTATAAAACAAGCAAAGGGTACCTCAAACAATGTCTATATTTCCCGGTGTAGGTAACCCCAAAGCATGAAACTAGATTTATCCAGCTCCATGAAATATATAATTTTGATGGGGACTACATCTAGAGTCATACACTACTCCATGAGGATGAGGATATTCTCAGTGTTTTCCTCTACCTTCCCAATATCCTCTATGTTGATCCCAAGCCAAAGAACCTTAATGTTATTACCTTGACTTAAACTTCTTCAATGGGGTAACCTGAAGTGAACCATCTATTGAAAATTTACTAATCATAAATTTTGGGAACTCTCATCACATATGAAATCATCTTCGACATAGAAAACATGTGTCGGATCCCTTGATAGGGTCTTAAGAGCCACCACTAATGGAGAAATGAGACGATGAGGGCTAGGTTCTACCCCCAGCTATCTAAAATATCTTATGTCAAGGAAATTGGGAACCCCAAACCACATCTCTATTATGTGGAGAATATTAATGACTCCCCACTCATGAAAATATTGTCATGTATAACATCATTTCAACAACCTATGATCTTATCGGTACCTCGAGATACCTCTATATCATAAACAAGGTGACTTTGCGCTTGATATCTTCATGTAATTCCTCCTAATAGTGACTCTACCTAACCTCATAATCATGTTACATGTCCAAATAATAATAGATAAGGGTTCAAAAATAGATCTTGAACTCTCACAAGCTAGAAATACCCTATAAAATAGTAAGCATCCTAAGTAAACTAGCTACCTTTATGGTATAGGAAATAAACTCAGCTCAAATGTGGTCCATGAACTTATCCCCTAAGACATCCAAATCCCTATAATCCTACAGGAAAAAAGATCCACCACTAACTCGCTGCTCCATGTAGTATCATCCCTTCTAATGAAACCCAATTATATTTTCAAGAACAGATTCAACAGAAGGCTATCCCCACCTCCTCCAACCAATCCTATATCACTTAATCTGAAATAGACCCCTTTTACTTTTTTAACTCTTGTGCTAAAACTATTGTAGTGTACTCTTCTAAGAATCATCATTATTGACCTCTAGTCTATAGTGATCTTCTGTAACACTTATTGAACATCCTCAATGTGTACCTGATGAGAATATTGACCTAGAGCCATACCTAAAAAATAAAAAATGGTAAGAGACTCATAAACCTATAATATGGAATATTTAATATTAATTTATTATATATTTTTTAAATTTTTAACCTAATTCTATGTTCTACCCATTTCAAACATAGGTTCAAAGAAGAATGATGTATTATCCTTTCCTAGGCCTCTACCCTAAAACTAGTATCACATAACTTAGTAGGATTCATAAACTTAAAGGTTTATGCATCAGATCACAGGGGGCCCAAAATACCTGTCTTAGCTAGTTTCCCTTATTTTCATCACTTAGAAACTTTAGCTGACATTATTTCCCTAACAACCCACACAATACTCGTCAATGTATACCTAAAAAATCCATCATATTTATCAACCTAAACCATTAAAACCACTATTTTATGACCCACCCACCCCCCCCCCCCTTAAAGGTACCCCTCATAAGATAAAAATGAGAGAAATGAATTAATGACACCTGAATCCCACCTCCAATAGGCCATGTATTGGAAAAAAATCTCTAAGGTTATAATATATATATAAATGGGAGGCATTACCCACTAAGAGAATATGAGGAATGAGAGATAAGAGAAATATACCAATAAAATCATTCTCCGATAAATTAAAATATATCCCAAGTATATTATTGTAATTTCATAAAACTTTAAAAACTAAAAAGGAAACTATAAGTACCAAAATATAAACTCAATAGTGACCACTAAGCCCAAACATCCCCCAAACTACCATGAGCTAGTAATATCCATCCCAATATCTAACCTTATCCAATTGACCTAAATATATTTCATATATATATAGGGTGATAATAACAAGTATAATCAGTAATATCATCCCTATAGCCTCTCATGAAAAATATAAACAAAGCATGTCAAATCCTAGTGAACAAAAATTGAAGGCAACTCATCACCTAAATAGTTGTACTAAGTTCCTATCCTCACTATGGATATATCTATCCAAGTTAAAAAATACAAGAGATCATATAATATAATAACAAAATTGGTACCCCATTACTTATTTCTCACTAGTTTTTCACTCTACTACAACATCGCACATCTCTATCCATCTCTCTCCAAAAGGAACCATCACAAAAAAAGCTAGGCTAAAGTATCATAATATGCATCTCGTGCATCAAATCTTCTTGTCAACCCATTATATTTCCTATGATAGTTTCCTTATAGTTTATGGGATCCAACACATCATGTATTTCATATATTACACATTGAGTATTATTCCATAATCCATCAAAACCCATACATCGAGTAATATACCTCAAGCCATCATATCCCATACACATCATACCTTTAATAATCCTTAGGATACTATACCTTGAGATACATGTGTGTGAAATAACCACAATCCAATATATACATCTACACATATACATGGGGAATGATAACCATAATTAATACCATCACATAATACTACCAGGAGAAGAGATTTGGGTCAAAGGGGGTAGTCATTCATTTATTTCTCACAAACTTATCTATTGGGAAAACATCATCCCAAAGCCCATTTGGTTTCATAAACTCTAAAAAAATGGTATGATAGCATATGAAATCATAAAATCTACATGATATAATGTATCCCACAACCACACTATGGGAATTGACCTATTTTGAGGATCAAATACAGCTATTGTCTCTTGGACACTCGGGTACCACCACTAAGAACTAGATATCATAAAAGTACACAATCATTCAGGTAACTTAATTAAATTACTTCTTTCATTTTTATAAATAAACATAAATTCATTAATTCATTATCCACTTGTTAACATTTCCCTAATTACATTTCATTATCCTCAAATGGAGTATGTTCCCTTCAGGCATAATCTAATCAAGTCTATGGTTTCTCAAGACTGACATTAATTTCAATTCAACAATCCATCAACCCCATGGATTAATAAATTTATTAATATTTATAATTTCAAAATTCTAGGTACTCTAGGAAACAATATAAGATACCACAAAAAGATCCATAACTAAGAATGATTGGATTCCTACAACAGTGGGGAAAGGAAAGCTGATAAATGAGAAACTCAACCATCATTCCCTTAAACAGATTTATTAATAAGAAAGCATCTAGCTATCATCACAATAATGGGAAATCCCAACTTTATCCTATTTCATCAAACTTAGTTCCATCACCAATGCCATCATTCATATCACTATACATCTATCCTTTGAAGGCATCAATTAATACCACAAACCCAGTCCTCACTTCCTATATCTCATCAACCAAAAGACACCTCAGGCTTACATCACATCATATTGTAAGTCTTACATCAAAATAAAACAAATAAGGAAGAAAATAAAAAACATATTCAATAGGGAATTTAGGCCCAATTTTACATTTTTCATATAAACAGACTCATTCATCCCTAAAAATTTATCTTTATAAAACAACTGGATGTTTTACCATCTTGGATTAACTAATTCATTTATCATGGATTATTACCATGGGAAACTTAAATATTCATCTATTAAAAGCTATAAGTTATTTAAACATGTTTTATAGCATAAAAAATATTTTCAAAAAAATTATGGAATAAAAATTCAATTAACATGCCTATTTATTATTATCAAAAACAAGCATTCCAGATTCATGTTCCTTATCCTATATCATTGACATATGGAAAAAAATTGATTAAATATTTATTAAGAATCATTTTATTTTCATCAAATTATATGAATCAATAGATTCATCAAACATTACTCTTTAATTATTTATCCAACCAATCATTGTCATATTAATGTTCCTTAACTATTTTCATCAAATTAACATTCTAACCAAATCATAAAAATAGATTGCGCACTATCTATAAAATCAAGAGGGAATCCATTATCATGGTGGGAAAACACATTATCGCTACAACCATAAACCATTTCTTTCATTTATCTAGTTTATTATTTATTAATGTTAATTCCACTATCACTCAAAGGGAAAAAGGCATAATTAATTTTTTGTTACGTATAAAAATAAAAGGATAATAAATGAATTCCATAACTCAAGGATATTGATATTTTTAATCAAGAACAAAACAATAACTCGAAACTCTGATCACCTCTCCTACAAGGAATCTACATTCCTCCAAGGATATCATGCCATAAATGTTATAAAAAAAATAAAAATAACTCCATGATATTGAAAGATATCAATAGCCATATCAAGGAAAGATATAACAGGAGAAAATAAAACTAACTGAGAATAATCCATAAGAGATAGAAGAAAACTCATTCAATATCACCATGGTTCTATCTCTGGGAAGTGGGGGTTGAATCTGATCAAAAGGGGATTTGAAGGCCTTTAAAATATCTTCCATTCACCTATAGTTTTATAGATAAAGTTTAGAAAAAATAAATTCTGAAGGTGGTGGAGGTATTTATAGGTAAAATTGGAGTTATAACTCCATATTTCAGCACCCGATACCATGTTAATGAAATAGTGGTAGATAAAAAAATATTGTGTAAGATAAGACATTTCATTATAGCCTACCTTGTCAAAGGTTTTTTTTAGAAACACTATGTATAACACATAGAAGATCTTATAAAATAGGATAAGGACTATGGAATAAGATATGATCACCACACCATAGAACCCATTGGACAAGAATAAGATATGTTGCATCCCTTGTCATAACCATCATTATGCAAAAAAAGGCAGTAACACCAAAGATTCTCCTCTCATGACCCTATGTCATAGTTAGACTCTCCAGGATACAATGAACCTCATTATGGTTTAGTTTAAAGTTCCATGCTGTAAAAACCTTCCAAACACAAATTTCATTAAAAACTCCACCTTTTTATCTCCAACTCCCTCAAAACATACCTCAAATACCTTTTCCACTAGAATTTCCAAAAAGTAATGTGTTATAATTTCTAGAACATTATAGTTTAGAAAATAATCTTATACATGATACAAAGAACATGAGTGTTTAATAGAAATATAATTTCAAATGAAATATGATCACAATAAATTGAATGTTTCAATAGAAATTTAATGACAACAAAATTAATAAGAGATAAAATATAACCATCAATTTATTAGAAATATAGTTTTTTTAATAAATTAAATTCTTTTTTAGAATAAAATAAAACGGAAGTGCAACACTAAAATAAGTTTTTATTAATAAATTTTATTTAAAACCATGTAAAACTTGTAGAATATGCTAAATAGAATAAATGGTTATTGAAGATAGAAAACTCTTGATATCTCATATATCAAAAAACATTCATTTGGAATTTTTATAAAGAAATATGAAAATGAAGCTTTTGGAAAAAATTATAAATATTACTATAATCTCTTATATAAATTCAAAGATAACATAAAATATTCTTAATAATTATTTTGATTGAATAAATAGTACTTTTGGAAAAAAATCATAATATGGACATGGAAGAAGGATATCCCCAATAAAAATAAATAAGATCGACTTTTATTTTAAAAATTACTTCACTAGATTCAATTTAAAAATATAAGAAAAGTTAGAAGAAATAATGGAAACTCGTTAATTAACTATAGGATAATAAAATAGATTTAATTTATGGAGGATTTAAAATAATATTCATTTAATGAAAAATATAAACAACCCCAGACAAATGATATTGTAAAATAAATTCATACCACTTTAGTATATTTTAAATTATAACCCCTTTAAATTATAAACCTGAATTAAAACATTAATCATCATGAATAAATAAATTGCCCTATTAAATAAATAATAGGATAATTATATACACCACATAAAATTAAATATGTTCATAATACCAAATATTTATCAATGGAGTGATAATTGAGACAATATCCCTTACAATGATCAAAATTTTGAAGTGATAATTAATCAATGAAGTGAGTATGTGAATCAACTATAAATCCAAATAAAATATTTGGAAATAAAACATAAAATAGTCAAAGGTAATTACACACATAATCAAATTATATTAAATACAATAAATATTTAATATAACTCAATGAAAAGAAATTGAGATATGAAATCCCTTACAATGATCATATCATTGAATTAATAATTAATTAATGGATATATTATGTGTAAAAAATGTAAATACAAAAAAAATACAAGTGAAAAAAAAATCAAAAAAATGTTTATTTTGAATATTATCTCATTATAATATAATCAATGAAGAGGTGATTTAACCCAATGAAATAAGATTAAGTTATGAAACCCCTTACCTCAAGTTATACTTTCCTCATAAGTTATTTTAACCTCCAATATAATTAATTTGTATTTATTATAATTATATAAAATACCATATTTATATATATATAATATAATATATGGTTCATTTATAACATCATATCACCTATTTGTTTACAATATTTTATTATTATCATTGTTTCGAGTGTTAACGTCTTCGTTTTTCATGAGAATTTTGGTTCGTTAGTTAAATTACTTGTACTTATATTATTTTTAAATTATCTCAATAATTTTAATCATGATATAAATATCATATATATTCATTATATATATATATATTCATCCATAAAAAATATATTAAAAAATAAATTACATAATTTATGGAGATGATAGGTCATATGTATACTTGAACATTGTTTTCACTTTTCAAAGGATGGAATAAAAGAAATTTCAATAATAATTCAAATATAAAAAATAATTATTATATAATATATATCAAATATATCCATTAAATATATCTTTATTACCATTCATTTAAATTAGAAATGAAAAAGGGATCACATCGTTTCATGGGGGTGGTATCCCGCAAGTACACATGAGCGATGTTATCATTTTCCAAAAAATGGGAAGGTAAAAAGGTAGATATGATATTAAAATTAAAAAAACATAATTACATAATTAATATCATATATATTTATTATTATCATATTTATAGTTATCCATGTAAATTGGTGATGAAAAGTGTTTCATGAACATCCCCCCACTAGTTTTCTTCTATGTCCCAACATCGTACATCCCGGGCCATCTCTCTCTAAAAAGGAACTAGTCTAAAGAAACCTATGATAATGTATCATAACATGCATCTCATGCATCACATAATCTTGTTATCCCATTAAAAATTTCTATATAGTAACCAAGTAGTTTTCAATAGACTCTATAATCCATATTTCATGCATTATACATTGAGTATTATACCTCAATCCATCACAGTCCACACGCTAAGTAATGTACCTTAAGTCATCACAACCCATAAACATCATACCTATAATATACCATAGGATACTATACCCAGAGATACATATGTGTGAAATAACCACAAACCATTACATCCCTCTATACACATAAATAGGGAAATATAACCCCCATGCATACCATCATATAATACTATCAGGATAAGAGAGTGGGGATAAAGGGTATAGTCAATCGTTCATTCCTCACCAACTTGGATGTTGGGAAAAAACAATTTCCCTGAGTCCATTGGGTGTCATTTGAATTGCCGACATAAGTGGGTTATCTTATGAAATAATAAAAAAATATGGGATATAATATTGTTCATAACCACACTATGGGAATTAACCTAGTCTAAGGATCATTTTTAATTATCATCTCTTGGACACTCAACTTGCATCGCTAAGAACTATATGTCCTATAAGTACATAAGCATAAATGGAGCTTCATTAAATTAATTCTTTCCATTTTTAAATTTTACCATACATTAATTAATTAATTATAAATTGTTAACATTTCTCCCATTAAATTTCATTTTCCTCAAACAAATTTCATTCCCTCCATGCATAACACTACTGAAAAGTTATTCTATACCAATGGTTTAAAACTATTGGTAAAGGCTGGGAATCCTTTGGTATAACGTATACCAACGGTTTACCAAACTATTGGCTATGAGTTGTGAGGATAGCCATATACCAATGGTTATTGAATAATTGTTGTTATATGGATTCGGAATTCACATTATCCCAATGATTTCTTGTATCCATTGGTATAAATGTTTACCAACAGTTTAAAACCATTGTGAAAGGTGAAATATCATGTATACTCCAATGGTTTGAAACCCATTAAAATATAATTTTACCAATAGTTTTAGTAAACTATTAGGAAAGATTGAATTCATAGGTTTATACAAGAAGTTTACAAATCATTGGTATAGAGTAGGTTTTCACACATATACCAACAGTTGTAAACCATTGGTATAGACTTCATGTAATTCCAGTAGTAGGCAGCAACTTGCCTCCCCCTATGAAATTTCCTGAAAGTATACACATACAGAATTCAGAAATTACCTACAAGTATAACACATAATTGAATTCATAATTCAATTCAAGTATTACGCATAATTCAGAAGGTAATTAAATTCATACAAAATTGAATTTAGAATTCAATTACCCTATGGAATAAAGAATTCATAATTGAATTATGAATTGAATGCATATGAAATTGTATTATGAATTATGAATACAATAAATACATAATTGAATACATAATTATGTATGTGTTATATAGAATTATGAATACATATAGAATTATGAATTGTGTACAGTGTATTAAATTCAAAATTCAATACATAAAGAATTGAATTTAGAAGGTAATTACCTTGTGCAATTGAAATACACTGTACCTAATTCAGTGGTTCATGTCAGTGTTACTCATTACCACTATGATATGTTGGTGGATTTTATCAATGTCATGTGCTTTTCCAAGGACAATTTATGGCATTGGAAACTAGTAAAATACATTAATATTGGACTGGGATTCATGATTCTTAGTTTCCCAATAGACTAGATTTGTCTCATTGAAATTTATTGGGATGACCTTATATACCATTTTCAATCTCACTGGGATAGGTGGAACTATGTAAAAATGTGAATTGGGGATGTCCTTACTCTCAGGTGAGAAATAGGAAATCAAGGGAATTACAATACATCCTATGGGATAGTGTGGTTCTATAGTGGGAAGTGGTATTGGGCCTTGGTGATGAACTTTTGATAGTATGGGGTAGAAGAAGCTTGGTATATCATGAATTTTAGACCCAATTATATAGTTTGTGATGAATCTATAAGTGTGAAATTAGAATATTCAATGGGTGGAAATGATTGGGTGATGATATAAATCTATACTGATTGGTTCTCAAAGATATTTGGTCAGTGTAGTCAAATTGTGGAGATCACACTATAAACTGATAAAGTTTATAACCCATGGTTTAGAATAGATGTTTTTAACATTGATTTAGGCATGGTTGATAGATAAAAATAATAATTATTGTGGTTTTATGTTATTTCTTGAGTCATCATAGGTTATTCATGCCAGGTTAATAAATTTAGAACTATACTAGATGAAAATGCTAGAAATTTGATAGGTATTTTGAACCATACCAATGGGTAATGTGATGAGGATGATCATAGATTGATCTATGTTAGTAAATGAACAATTTTTTATTTATACCTTAGAGTAAGGTTCTTTGGATATTTATCATAGGATACTTCAGGCATATATATGGAATTTTGATCTTCATGGGTTATCTAATATTTGAGTATGAAACTAATGTCAATTAAGTGGTGATGAATGTGTAGATTGACCTATATATCTAACCCAACTAGTGATTGATTGGAGTTTTGATGTTCGTGTGGATGTGGAAAGGATGGGTCATATCTAATTCATTGAAAATACTAAATTTTATAATTCATCTATATTAATCGGATACGATCTGTGTTCTAGGGTGATTAGTGAGGTATATATTTTAATTAATGGATCAAGTTCAGATCAAGATATAGATATTCATGTTCCAAAAAAATATAAAAATAGGGTCATTAATAGAGGTATTATATAGATGTTAAAATAAATGATGATAACCACTATATAACTAAATCATGTGTCATGTTTTGAATATATCATTTTCATTTATAGGCTTAGGTGATTTTAGATGAATTTAGTGTGATTAAAGATTGAATAATACTTTTAACATGTAATTATATATAAAAATGGATAAATGAATTCAAAATTTTCATTTTCAAAAATGTTGGATTCATAATGGGGATTGAATCAAGACTTTTCATTGAAAAATTAGTTTAATGGGATTGATTTTGTTTACAGACTAATTATCTTTCATTTACAATCATGATAAAATGATGATATTGGCTTTTAGTATATGGGTAGAGATTGAGATATTATTATACATTCTTCTCAAGGATTAGATGTTGTATGGTTAATATTTTGATACTAGTCACCCCCCACCTACACACCCCCCCTCCCCACCTGCACCCCCCCCCACCTCCACAGCCTCCCCCCTCCCCACCTCACCCCCAGCAGCCTCCCTCTACACATCCCCCTTCCCCACCTGCACACCCCTACCCCACCTCCACCTCCCCCCCCCACCAGCACCTCCCCCCCCCCACCTGCACCCCCCCCCCCACCTGCACCTCCCCCCCCCACCTGCAACCCCCCACCTACACACCCCCCACCCCCTCCCGCACACCCACCTGCACACATCCTCCCATCCCCACCTGCACACCCCCCCCACTCCCCACATCACCCATGCATATCCCCCTCCCCCTGCACACCCCCTCCCCCACCACCTGCACCCCCCCCCCCCCACCACCACCACCTGCACCCCCCCCCCCCACCACCTGCACCCCCCCACCACCTGCACCCCCCCCCTCTACACATGCACATCCCACCCCCACCCCCACCCCCACCCACCTGCACACCCCTCGCCCCACTTACACCCCCCCCCCCCCCCTCTCCCCACATGAACGGCCCCCCACTCCCCACCTCACCCCTAGAAGTCTCCCCCTGCACAACCCCCCTCCCCCTTGCACACCCCCCTCCCCGCCAGCACACCCCCTCCCCACCAGCACAGCCCACCCCCAACCCCTCCCCACCTGCCTAAGAAATTTCAAAAATCAAAAACCCATTAACATTTCTAAAAAACATGTTCTTTTATTTAATGAAAATAGTCATGTTAATAACATTTTATAGGATGAATCCTTTTTTAAATTGAAACATGCATTTTTGAAATACTAATTTTAATATCACATAATAGACATTAAATTCTAAACTTGTCTCCCAAAACAAACACACATGTGTTAGCCATAACAAAACTAGAACCACTATGTCATAAATTATTAACCATATACCCAAAATATAGGTGATCTGCAACAAAATAATAAATGGGGACAATGTGGAAGTCCATTTGGATAGTTCCTCATATTCTCATTTCTCCATTAAATCCTCCATGATTAAGGATTATTTTAGTGGTGTGTATATGGAATTTTTACATTTGATTCCTCCACACCTACCTCAATTTCACTCTCCCCCAACTTCCCTTTGATTCAGTGGTTGTGGATTTAGGAACTATATGAATATTCCATGAAAACATAGTGTAATCAGTAATAGATTATGGGTATTTTCTTAGAGATTGATATTAGAAGCATGTTGATGAAGAATACTCAAGGTTTATTAATTCTTTAGATAGAGTAAATACCTCAAGTGAAATATAGTGGGTTGATAGTGATGATATCATTACTCTATGGGTAGATTCAAAGGATCTTATAAGGTAATTTGTAAACATATGGATCTATTTTCAAGTGAATGGACTAGGGCCTAAGGGAATAGTTGTGAGTAAGGGTCCCAGTGTGACCTTATAGACCTTGGGAATATTATACCATGAAGTAAGATATATGATTATCTTGGTGGATGAGATTTCTTGATTCCAATGTAAAACATTGATTTAAGAAAATCTATGGGTTACAAAATCTAACTTAAAGAGGTTAGAATTATTGTGAGGTGAAATGATATATATTTGAATCTATTGATACAATCATGGGTGAGGTATTTTGGTGATGTGACCTGCATGAATGTGACATATAAAAAATATAATTGATGAATATGGTCTAAGGAGGACAATATAGATTCATGTGGTTCATTTTTCCTTGAGGGAAATGTGATGGCTATTAATTTTAAATTTTATTATTGATAAATCAGTGGTGGGGTTTCTTAGAGATTCCCAATGTGGTTTTCTAAGAGATGGGGTTATGATTTAAATAGAAATTTTTATGATAGTAATGACTAGATCTTGTTACGTTGTATATTTGGATATATGAAATTCCTTTGTATTAGAAATTCTTACATGAATCTAGAAAATTACATATTTCACTCAAATTCACTCATAGCATCTCCATATGACTTCTAACCAACCCCAAAAAAAACCTTATAGGATCATGAAACATTATACCATGATGTATTTATTCAAACCAGATCCAGAATATTCATAACATATCATAAAATCAAAATATTTTTTTGTAAAAAATAAAACAACACAGAGTATCAAGTACAACATGATTTTTGAATGAGAATATAACAAAAATGGTCTCCCATAATATAAATAATCAAAATAAAATGAATCAAAGAAAGAAGACTAAGAATTGGTATAATAAAAATGAATAAGCTCAAGTTCTTCAGCTAGGGGTTGAGTGTATGTAAAAAAGAAAATTCTGAAATGTCTTTGATACCATGTAAAAAAGAGAATTCATAGAATCCATACCTCCATATCAAGTCAATTTTTATTATTTACAGATAAATAAATAGAGTTAATGTGACCTAGGTAATCACATATATATTCAGTCATAATAAATCATCAATCATAAAATGTCAGTAATATCAGTCAAAATGTAACAGGTCAATCTATCCCTCAACACCATCACTATCATCACTATCATCATCAGCCTCATCCTCATCCTCATCCTTTTCCCCATCATCATCCCCGCCCTCATCCCCACCCTCATCCATATCCACATCCAAATCCTCCTTCTCTCCCTCCTCCTCACCCTCATCCTTTTCCTTGACCTCATTCTCACCCTCATCCTCAGCATTATCCTCGTCCTCCGCCTCTTCCTCGCCATCATCATCGCCAAGAATGACATCATCTCGACCACCACTAGAAATTCCACCTGGTGTACTATATATTGAACACATAAATAAGATATATTCATCACAAGGTATTTTGACCTATAGTGGAAGTATTGGACATAAAACTTTCATCAGTTTCATTAATTTAGTGTTTTCACTATATGATTGTTCTTTCACCTGTGTGGACCTTTTTTAGTATTTTATGCCCATGACTTAACCTTTTAGAACTCGGTGGCACTAAAACTGGTACCTAAAGAGGGAAAAACTTCATTGGTATTATACTCTTCCCAGGTTAGCAGCATACTCTTCCAGGGTGTTCATCTCCCAACACCTGATGTAAGTAATCATTTGGCCCAAAATTGTCAGGTTCTTGGGCATCAAGGGCCTCTAAAGCAGCATGTTACAAATATAAATAGATTATTAAGTTACAAAATAGATATTAAAATTCAAAATCAGTAAATTAAAACTTATAATATGTTGTTGTGTCAGTTCTATAACCACACTTCCATCTTTTTTCCTTCTACTCGAGCAAAATAGCATTACTCGAGGCACGCATCCTTCAACATTCAATTTTTGCCTCTACAATGACATTGAATGTAAGAAACCATAATTAAAATTAGTTTTCCAATAATGAATTTCATAACTAAAATTATATGAAAACTATATAAATTTAATAAATTATAGAGGAAAAAATAGAAAGTGAAAGTCCTAAAGAAAAATTATAAACAACAGTTGTACCTGCTTTCTCTCATGACCTGACATCGAAGTACATCCCAATGTGTGGGGGTATTTTTTAGCATCAATGATTTTTTTATTTTTTTTTTGGATGATTCCTAAATAAAATCTAATATAAAAAAGATAGTGTTGATAAAAAACATGAAAATTTAAATTGAAATACCTCAAATGTGATTAATACCTTAAACTTAATAGTCATCCAATGAGTAATCATTTTCTGATACTATTCTATTAGATAATCATCCATGACAGGTACCATATCTAACTCTGTGAAAACTCAAGCACACCAACCAATATACAAATTATGCTTATAGGCTCTCTAAAGCTCACCTAACTCCTTTAGATTTGCTGGTCATGCACCCTCACCATCAGGGAAATTAAACCGAAGTTGACACCGAAATATTAATTCATATAAATACAAAAATAATATATTACATTAAATATAATATCTTTTTTTACCCATATTTGTTCCCAAGCACTATCCTTGACTTCGTTTGGAAACTATCTTCATGAGAATGGGCTGACGGGAATGATTTCAGAGTATTTGGAAAGCGTCACCCAAAAACTCTAACATTGCTGCCATGTTTTTTCAATCATTTAATTGTATTTGTTGTAGTCCACCATCAATTGTGTGTCTCAGTTCCACACCACACGCATGCATGAACACCCCCACCCCCAACTCCTATCAGTAGATGTATCTGTTATGAAATATAAACAAATATTATATCAATAAATGTTATAATGAAACTAAATAATGGTATAAAAAAATTAGGGTTCTAAAAATATACTTATGGAAGTTTGATCAATGGGAGCTGCTGGATCTATAGAAACTAAAGGAACACCATGTACAGGTGGAGTGGGTCCTAGTGTATGCTCTATAGGCATAGACTATAGTGGAGCAGGAGTTGAAGAAGATGGAATATAGAAGATCGGATAAAAGGAAGTAGAAGTAAAATAATATGGTAGGTATGGATGACCAAATGCATGATATGGATGAGGAGTGGAAATCATCATCGGATATGGTATAGAATAGTGAGGAGGATTAGAAGAAGAAAAGGGTGGAGAAAACATGGGAGGCCTAAATATCATGTATGTCCCTAACGACACATCGAGATTGGAATGTGGTATATATTGTATATCAATGGGAGGGGCATGGTCTACTCTTTTATTCTGAATATATTTCTTATCTCTCGTACCACCCTCCCTCATACCACCATCCTGAGTATTGGGACCACTACTAGGTTGCTTGTCAAATAACTATCACCACAATGGTGGATCCTACAAAAATATTTAAAACTTAATTAATAACATGAAATTATATGTTATTTAAATATATATAATTGAAATAAAATTCTCACAATAGGCACTAATGGAGGAATGAACATCTTAGCCATGTGATGATTGTTGTTTTTCATCCTTTTTCATCGCATCTCTTCAATAAGTTTCCTTTCCTGCATTTGTAAACAAATATGGAAGTAATTAGAAAAGATAACTAATGTGTAACACAAAAACCAAAATATATGATAGGGGATAGGGGGATTCATGGGTTCTGGGGTCAAGAAACCATGGTCAATAAATCATTTAAATGTTCACCAAGTTAGAAATGTTGGTTTTGTAGGTTTGAATGTAGTTCAAGTTAGATAAAACATATTTGTAATTAATATTTAATAAATTTTAATAGTACCAACCTTAATAACCCAAGTTGATCTAAACCCAAAAAATGACAACATGGATGGATGATTCTATATATTTCCCACAACAACTTTGGGTTTATAATAAACTCTGACAATTGAGTTATTAGAGTCATCATAAGTAAGAAATGGATTTCTTCCAATGGAATTACGGATGGGGTCAATTCCATCATTACCATCATAAAAAACATGTCTTGGAATTACTTCAATAATGACACCAAATTTAGGTCAAAGATTATCTTTCAAATAAAAAACCTATTTCATCCTTGATGCCTATACACATGGTTCATCAGTAGTAAGAGTGCAAGTCATGTTAATAACTCAAAAACCACAGTCATCAATAAAAGTGACCTACCTTATCATTTAATCAAACCACTAGAATTTCATAATTGTGACTCGACCATGAGAGTAATAATCCAATATTATTATTTTCTCAATGACTCCATAACAATCTACATTTTCAAAATGAGGTTAATATCCGATGCACTGGCGTAATAGTCTGTTGTGGAAGTTATCACAATACCATCATTTTGTGTTCTCATGTTCTTTACTCGTTCAGTGATAATAAATATGTACCCGTTGATCACAATTGATTTACATTCACAAACCACGGTATTATGACCAAAATCCAAATCTCTTATTTCCTTAGAAATAGAGTCTGTAGGTAAACTCAATACCTGAAATATAAAAAAATATTAAATTTAATTAAATATTAATTTTATTTATTTAATACAGCAATATTTATACCTTCGATTTCAACCAAGTAGAAAACACTTTTCTATGAAAAGTCTCTCTCCTTCTTAAAGATAAATAATGATGCTTTCTATTTATCATTTATTTATGTTCCATGTATATAAAAATAGAAATAATTTAGAAAACATGTAAAATTACAATAGAGGAGATAATATATACAATTTCAATTTACTTACTTTATGTAGTCATTGAACAAATCACATTTGAACAACACTATGTGATATGCCATCTCCTACTCTTCAAGGCTTAATGTCGTTAATGTATATGATTCGGGAATTCCTCCTGTTTGTGGAAGTGATGGAAAACTGGGTAAAATTCACTCATTCTATTCTTCTTCATTTCTCGTTGTTCTGTTCATTCTCATAGTAAGATCAGAAAAATACATTGAGCAGAAATCCATACATTCTTGAGCCAAGTAACAATTCATGATTGAACCTTCAGGATGATTCCTACTATGAAAATAATATTTCAATGTGTACATGTTTTTTTCAGTTGGATACATCCAATGGAAATCAACTGATCCTCCAAGAAGTATTTTAGTTAAAATATGGACAGTCGTATGCAACATGCATGTGAAAAATGATGGAGGAAATATTTTCTCTAACTTAGAAAAAATGAATGGGGTCTCTACTAGAATTCTTTTCAAGAATATGGGGAACACATTACCTAGTACAATAAGGGATTATTAATATTGATATCACATTGATGATTGCACCTAATGGATTCCATAATTAAGAATCACCTAAAGAAGCATCACATTCAGAACACCTCACATCGTATCTTGTAATCTAAAACAAAGACCACCATCATTATCTAAATGGAAAAAAACTTTGTATATGTTACTCATGGTCTTAAATCCATGTAAAAACAAATTTCATATGAGAGGAAGAAGTTCTTGAGGTTTGTACGTGAATTTTATGGGGATCCACATGGCATGTGACCCTGCCTCATAAGCAGGTCGTGTTATCCTATGGACATGGCTTGAAAACCAGGTCATAATACACTTCATGTATAGGTGACACATTTGTTTCCTCAGACACTACGGGACTTTCTATGTCAAACTATACATGTATATGTACTTTGGGTTATGCCAATATACCCATCCATGCCCAAGTACCAACTCATGCCTATGTACTCCCAGAGTACACAGGGTTTCATGCTGCACAAGGTCCTCGTCATGTGAAAAATGGCATAAAAACTAGATTCTTTGGAAAGGTCACATAGTGTGTGGGTCTAGCCACATGATGTGTAATCCTTAAATTATTCCCAAAACCATAGAGTCATAGTCAAGGGGATACATGATGTGTGTTCATCTGAATACACAACATATAGCCAGGTATTTCATTGATATTCTAGATCCTTCATGTATATCTCTACATCCACCTTCACTGCCCCTTTCCTCATCAATCAACCACTTAGAACTAATGGTAATTACCTCTGACCATCGATTATGGATTTTCAGTGGCTAGAAATAAGAAACTGACTAATTTTATAAAGATCGATCGTGCATGTTGTGCACCTCTTACCACTCATCCCTGCTTCAGATCCTAGATCCACAGAGTATCACCCAAAACTCATGATCCATCCCAATATATCTACAAAACAACAATCCATTCATTGTTCTCTAAATCTCTATGAATTTGAGGGGTTCAATTGCACTTAAACCTTCCCTAGAAAAGTTGAATCGCGGCCCTGTAGTCCAATAGTGAAGAATGTGAAGAACAGGTGGGGAAAAGGCACAAAAAACAACGGTGAAACCATCATTGGACAAGATTTCAAGGAAAATGATCATAAATCAGGGATAACTAGGGTGATAAGAATAGAATATCAAGAATAAATAATAAAAAAATAATGATCTCATGCCAAGTGTAAAAAAATTCATATCAAAATCATATACAATATCTATGATCAATGTTTCCATCAAAATAGAGAAAATCACAATTGAAAATACCTACCTTTATTTGGATTGATCGTCTGTAGAGAACGTGTTAACTAGTGATGTCAGGATCCCACTATGTTTACTTCCTTCAGATCCACCTTAATCTGATCTCTCATCATCTTCCCATGTGATCTGCCAATGAAGAACAATGACTCTCCTATTCTAAGTGCTTATGGGTTTATGCATATAACCATAGTTAAATTCTATAATATCATTTAAATGGATTAAATTTGGTTATGGGTATTATATGAATTAATTAATTAATCTAATTAACATACCCTCCAATGGTTGCCTCATCTAAATGTTTGGCACCGACCGGATTTAGGTCGTGCCATGGGTAAATCCTGTGTTCTGGACTCAACCATGGGGTCATATTTTTCTAATATGAGGCTTTTTTTGTATGTTATATCTCTTTTTTAGGATAACTATGTGTCTATGGTATTAATATATTTAATATTTTTATAATATCAATTTCAGACTCGTCGGACCATAGAATCTCATGATGTCTCAGTGCCTAGCTCCAAAAATATTACTTAACATATTTCAAAGTCTTAAAAGAAAATAATATGGTAACTACATTATTCTCCCCTTCAAGTATTTTCAACCCTAGAAAACATAAGATAAACAAAAAAGTTTGGGATAATGAGCCTACATATTGCTCTCCTTCTCCAAGGAGATCTCTAGCATGCTCCCCACAAACCAAGGGAATGGTACATCCTTTCCAGATCGTCTCCTTCCAATACTTGATCTCCATCTGGTACTCTATAAAGGTGGTTCCATCCTCAATGTCCATATCATCCCAGTCAATGAATTGTGTGGGATCATGCATGTATCTCCTCAGCTACATCACATGGAATATTTCATGAACCCACTCTAATTGTGGGGATATGGCTATGTGTAAAGAAACATCATCAACTGTCCATAAGATCTCAAGTTTTCCAATGAACCTTGAGAATAGCTTGCCTCCACAACCAAACCTCCATAATTCCTATCGTGTGGAGACTCTCAGGAAAAATGGTCTCCCTGGTCGAAATCCAAGGGCCTATAACATTGATCTATGTAATATTTTTATTGGCTCAAGGATATCCTCGTATACTCATAGATCACTTGAACGTTTTCCATCATCACCTACAACATATCTTTTATAACAAGATATGCCTTTCCAATCTTAGTCCATCACAAGGTTAACCTATAGGCTATCCCACACAGGGCCTTATAATATTTCATGTCAATCATAGAGTCATAACTATTATTAAAATAAAACTAAACAAATAGAAAGTGATCTTACCATCTCCATCCAAAGTCTAAAAAAATCTCAACATATCCTTCAATGGTGGGATAGTACCCTCGGTCTTCCCTTCCATATAGGGGAGGAATGTTGAAATCATCCATAACTGGGTCCTAAATTCCTCCTACATGACTCTACACAACCATTATGTAAATTTTACATAATGTTTGGAGATGATCATCGAGGGTACCCCATAGATCTAGATGATCTATCATACATAAAACCATCTTAGACTCTCCACCAAACTGTGCTCCCTAATGGAAAGGAAGTGTATTAACATCAAAAGTTAGTCAAATATCACCCAGATAGAATCATGTCATCTCGCTATATATGGAATTCCTATCACACATTCCATGGATATTACATCCCATTTCCACTTTGGGGTCTCAAGAGGCTATGTCAAACCTACCAAAACCTTGTACTCATCCCTCACCTGCTAACGTGTGAGATACCGAAAGACAAACTTGAAAACACTTCTTCTCATGCCGGCCCACCAAAACCACTAATAAATTTCATTGTATATCTTTCCTATACATTGATATACAACCAAAGTACATATGTTAAACTTAATCATCACCTCCTCTCACATTGCAACTAAAACCTCTTTCTGTCCCTAGAAATTGATGATGTGTTCCCCTCCTTCAAAAAGTCCATATGTGAATCTCCTAAATATATCTGGTCATGGAGAACATCATAGTAGATGTCTCCAAACTGAGCCTCCATTACACACTAGAGAAGAGGAGGATTCAACACCATTGACTGAGATAAGATAAACCTTTCTCCTCTAATAAGTTCAGCTACAATGAATCCAACTACTCATATACCTCTTCCACCAAAAGAGAATGGGGATTCTTGCTAAGGGAATATTGTACCACATTTACCTTCCCATGAGTATAGACTATCTCAAAGTACTAACCCTATAGAAACTCCAACTTCAAAATTTGTCTCGGGTTCATATCTATCTTCATAAAAATATACCTAAGACTCTAATGGTCTAAGTAAACAACAATGTACTCTCGTAGAAGATGGTTCATCCACATATTTATAGAGAAGACTATCGCTGCTAACTTCAGATCAAAAGTCATTTAATTTTTCACATGGTTTCTCAACTTCATCACCCCATATATGAACACTTGTTACCTCTTCATCAACAAGTATTTTTTCCAAACTCTAGAGGAATTTCAATACACTACATACTCTACGCCCTCCTCCGATAGTCTAAAAATAAGATCACTATTCATCCTCAACCTCAACTCCTCAAAGGCTCTCTAACACTACTTGGTCTAGGTAAATATCTACCCTTTCCATATATGTGTGGAATAGAGGGATGTAATCCTATAAAATTCCACCATAAACCTCTTATAGTACCCTTCAAAGCTAAGAAAACTATTCACCTCCAACACGCTCTTGGGTAGCTCTCAAGAAAGAACGACATCAATCTTCACCAAGTCTAAAGATAATTCATGCTCAGAAATGACATTCCCTAGGAATTGAACTTCACAGATATAGAATTTTCACTTTGGGATATTAATATAAAGTTGGTGCTCCCAAATTAATCCTAGGACCATCCTCAAGTTCTATGTATACTCCTCCTCTGACATGGAGTAGATGAGTATGTTGTCAATGAAGATAACCAAAAATTGGTCCAAGTATGGTCGGACGATCTGGTTCATCAAAACCATAAACATAGTGAGTTCATTTGTCAAACCAAAAGGATTCAATAAGAACTCACAGTTTCTATAGAAATATTGGAATTACATCTTCATAATATTATTTGTGTGAACCATAAAATAGTGGTATCTAGATCTGAGATTGATCTTAAATAACCAACTCATACCATGCATCTAATCAAATTGGTCTTCAATCCTCAACAAGGGATATTATTTATTTATAGTTACCCGGTTTAGGTGATGATAATAAATAAAAATAAAAAGGCTTATATCCTCTATTTTCATGAAAAAAAATTATAATTATCCAGGGGATACACTAGGTTTGATAAAACCCTTCTCTTGAAGGTCCTCAAACTTCACCCTCAACTCCTAGATCTTGGTAGGGTCCATCTAATATTCCTCAAAATATATCATTATGATCAAGGGGTGAAATTCAATGCATAATTCTGTCTCCCACCTCATAGGTTATCTTGGAATATCCTCATGGAAGATATCCATAAAGTCCTCCACTACCAAAATAATTAAGATACCTAAAGAGCTTGTAACATAAAGGGATAAACTATCCAACTAATGGGTGATGGGATGCAGCATCCTACTTGAAAGTCCCACTCACTTAACCATGAGATCTTGTTCCCCAAAAAAAGAGAAAATCATCCCATCTATTTGAAAGAATCTAACCCACTTGTGATGATAGTCAATCTAGGATCAAATCATGGAAAACTAGTAGATAACAAAGATGATGTCATCGGGTTACATAGTGATAACCAAGAGGTCCCACATGAAACTATCTCTACCAAATGATAGCTCTCACTACCTATCGATAAGTGATATCCAAGAATAGATCCATGTAGGAACCTCTAATTGTATTTGTTGGGATAAAGACTCAAATAGAATCTCCATCTCTCGCACTATGAAAATTTAGATGAAAGAATTACTCACGCTTGTGGATACTAATACTAAATAAAAAGTAAAATAAACATAGATCATGCCTCATCTAATCTCATATGAACTCTATTCTTAGCCTTATATGGCCTGCAACTGCCCAAGGACCTAACTGCTAGATCCTTGAGCCTGATGTGGGCCACTAGGTGGTGGTGGTGGTGGTATGATCTCATAAAATAATCCTCCACCAACTACTCCTCCCTTTATAGTTTCTCTTTCTCCTCTTCCTGCACCACCTCCCTGAGGGCCACCCTAGCCATGTTTGGGAGAGCCTGGGTCATGGAAATACCTCTTCTGTGGAGGTCTATCCACAAATTTTCAGTTCTAATATGCATGTTGGGTCTTCCAGTTATGATCTAAGTGACCTCACCTGTCAAAATTATAACATATCCCCTCTTTAAGTTGATTGGATCCTCTATATAATCCAAGTGTCAAAGATCCTTGTATCTGAGTCTGAGAATGATATTTATTTATTCTTTGGGATCTCAAAATATGACACCTACAACCTTCTTTAGATGAATCAGACACATGATTCCCATTATAAGATCCAAAATCCTGGTTCCCCTCTTCTAGGAATCTCTCATCCACCAAAGCCCGCTCTCTCACTCCAGTATAAGCGGGTAGGAATAAAGAAACCACAATGGCTCAAATTTCTTAGCAGAGACCCTTCCTAAACTTTTTCTCTTGGAAGAAATCATCTTTTATAACATCATGGGAGTACCTCATAAGGTCATTGAACCTCATGTCATACTCAGCTATAGTCATGATACCCTTTTGTAACTCTTGATGCTCTTGAATCCAAACTAAGTGTAATCAAAATGGGTAATACTCCTCATAAAACTGTCTATGGGAGATAGACTATGAGAGAATTGTCTCATCATGGGTCTATATGAAAAAACTTTACCAATTACCAGTTTCTCCATAGAAAAGACTATATTCCAGCACAACCATCTAATTTTCCAGGGTCTTAACTAGCCATTACACACAAACAACAAACTCAATCCATTCCTCTGATGCCTGGAGATCTGGTTCACTATTGAACCACAGCGGTCTCTAATGATGGAACTCATTGAGTGTTCTAATCCTATAAACATCATCATCTTGAACTTCTGGTACTAAATTATACTAATATGTGAGGGTTCCACTACCTGCCTTCTTGGATAAAACACATCATGGGATGTCCCTTGAAATTAGGTCTCATCACTCATCGAATTATTGGTAATTTGGATGTCAGTCTTCATGGAGGAGTCTTGAAAGCAATAAATGCATACCATGGTCAAGTGAGCATATATATATATATATATATATATATATATATATGGGGATCTAACTCAATAAGGATAGTCAAAAGATTCAATCCTATATGCTACATGTACCAATTTTCCCTAAAACCAGCCTCTCGGTATTCTGTGATGAAAAATAGGTAGTCATAGTCTTAGTGTATCTATAGGTTAGACATCACACAAAAATTGGGTTATCTGGCCTAAAATTCATACTCGAGACACTCTAACACTATTTCCTTAAGTTCCTACCCAATATTCATAAATGGAAAACTCAAAAAAAAAACATCTTAAGGATGAACCACCTCTAATATCACTCTGTAACGGGCCCATCAGGGCCCACCTGACCTGTGGAAGGCCAAGATGTCATAACCTCAAGACCACCTCCATTTGGACAGGGGCTGGTGAAAAGCACTAAGAAGGCATAAATATAATGGTAGATGTTTTCCTAATGAACCTGTACACATGAACCCATCCATCTACACATTGTAGTGTAGAGGAAAATAAAGTAAAGAATGTAAAATCTAATGATAAACAATGAATTTAATAAACTCTAGGGAAAACCTATGATTAAAACATAAACCAACCAAAGTGTAATGGGAAAAATACATGCCCAACCAAAAATGAAGTCCCAACCTGACAAAAACTGGAAATGAAGAAAATTGACAGATCTTGGATCCTAATCTCCAATCCTAATCCCCGTACATGATTAATGCACCCAAGTATCACTATGCTCCACTATAATCACCACTGATCTACCCATATTCTATATAAGAAGTGAAATGTATGGTAAAATCCCATGAAGGGGTGAGTATATACATACCCAATAGGATGCTCTGAAAATAGAAAGGGGTGATGGAGAGATACAACAATATTCCAATCAACCCAATACAGGAGGGAAATAAAACATAATAGGCACACATTCACACACACGCACACACACACAGAGAGAGAGAGATATATATATATACTCAAAAAGAAACCTAAATGAGAGATAAATTGGATTTCTCTCTCATAACCTGTCCATAGTTGATTAGTCTTCCCAAGGATCCAATATTCATCTCTGATGTCTAGCATCATGCACAATCATATAAGAAACCTTGTGGAGGGACCCACTCCCCACCACTATGTACAAAAACTGAGGGATCCACAAGTCTTATCCATGTATCTCGCATAACCTCACCATAATATGAGTGGAGGGGCCCACTCTATGAAACTGCACCCATAGCTGAGGGAGCCACAACTTTTGTGGATGACCTATATGCCCCCAAAGCTTGAAGAAGGGGGAGTACCACTCTGTAAGTAGAGAACATGAACCCTTTAGTAGTAAGGGGGGTATTGACTCTACCTATGTAAATAATTTGAGGAACCCATTCCCTAGTTTGATAGAGGTGTACTAACCTCGGTAACAACTATGTAAAGAATATGGGGAACCAGTGCCTCAGTGAAATATGGGAGTTCTAACCCCGATGTCACTCTGGTGATCACATCCAGTTGCTGTGATCTTAAAATATCAACTAAAGAATCATAATTCCTAGAAAAAACTTTTATTTTATCTTATATTCTGAAATTAAGGAAACCATCAATTTCTACGCATAAAAACAATCAGGATAGACTACTCACATACCTAAATTCAAATCCAAATGAAGGAGATATGAGAGGAATAAGTTTGGGAGGGAAGTGTATGGAATGTATGGGGGTTCACATGGCATGAGTCCCTACTTCATCACCTAGCCATGTTCTTCTCTAGACACAAATTGGACACCATGTTATCATACACGATGTTTACTTGGGGAAAATGGTGTGCCTCAGCCACTCAGGGTATGTTTATGTGCAACTTGGAATTTCCATGTACTTTGGATCATTCCTATATACCCGGTCATGCCCCTAGCCATGCCCAAGTACCGGCCTATGCCCGCGTACTCCTAAAGTCCATGGTGTGTCACATAACATGGGATCCTGGGTGTGTTCCATCTCACACATGTCCCGGATTCCTTTGTTGGGTCACACGACATGTGGGTTTGAACACATGGTGTGTGATCCTTAACGTATTCTGATAACCCTATCTTCACATATAGGGTCCCAAACTCTATGTTTTCAATAGAATACATAGTATGTAGTAAAAAAATTTATATAAATTATATATCCTTCTTGTGGATCTCCAAATCCTCCATCACCACCACTTTTCTCATTGATAAACCACTCTGAATTAGGGGGAATCACATATTTTCTCAATAACTAACCCACCTATGGCTGGAAATTAAAAACCTAATAATCCCATGAAGATCCATTGCAGGTGTCTTGTGCCTCCTATCGCCCGTAACCACTCTAGATCCCAGATCCATAGAGTATCACCCACAACTCAAAATATTTCCAGATCCATCCATGAAACACCATTCCATTCATCATTCACTAAACCACCATTCATACAAGTGTTCAATCATGCTTTCACCCACACCAGAAAAGTCAAACCATGACCTTGTAGGCCAATGGACAAGAACATAAAGAACAGGTGAGGGAAAGGCACAAGAACAAGGGTGAATAAATCATTGGCCAATAGTTATTTTTCAATGATCAAGGATCAAGGATAACTCGAGTGAGAATCATGGAATATCAAGAATAACTAATATAAATAATTTTTAATAACCTCATGTGAAGGGTGAACAAACTCATATCAAAAGAAGATATCATATATGTGCCCAATATTATAATCAAAAGGGAGAAATCAACAATTGATGATCCCTTACTTGATTTGGATTGATCATTGGTGAATAAATCATTATCCAAAAATGTGGGGACCCCACAACATTCATTTCTGGCCGATCCACCTTGATCCGATCTATCGTCATCCTCCGATGTGATCTGCCAATGAAGAATGATGAATCTCCTCTTTTGAGAGATCCCTGGGTTATGCTGTTAACCCTACTGAATCACTATAAAAGTGTTTAAATATATGAAATTATTTTATGGGTATTAAGTTAATTAATTTAATTAATTAATTAATTAATCCAATTAACATACCCACCATTGGCTACCACATCTGAACGTTCATCACTGACCAACTTTATTTTGTGCCTAGGGTAAACCCCGCATTATGGACTCAACTATGGAATAGGATTTCAGATCTAATGATCAGTTTGGAGTTTATTTCTATTTTTTATGAAAACTACACACACATGATATTAATATGTTAAATATTTTTATAATATCAATTCTCGGTTAACTTTGACTTGGATTCTTTCATTGTCTCATCACCTGACTCCAAAAATATTCCTTAATATATTTAAAAGTATTATAAGGTAAAAATAGGGTAACTAAAACCAAAACCTACCAAAATATCTCCCTAAAAACCTTACAAACTTTATAGAGGTGTTGGTCTTCCCAAAATTCCAACTCTTGTGTTCTTAAGAGAGATTCAATGGTTGTTTCTCTAAGATAAGGTAATCATCATAATGAATCTATTTATTTTTATTTATTCTTTTACAACCTTTAATTATGTCTTGAAATTTTCAATATAATAACACCAATATCTAACATATAATAATATGTTATTATGTTAATGTAATAACCTATATCCATATCCTATTCTATCAAATGATAAATGAAATTTTTGATCATGTGTATAGCAGACTACCATCTCACGAACCGATGTAACTCCTTTTTCATCAACACCTCTCACAGTTGGATATAATGATGGATTTAATTTTTATATATAATATTTATGATATAGTTATACTTATGTAATTATAATATCACATATAACTTCTTAATTTTTATTTCATTTAAAATATGATAGCATGGCTCATGTGTACGACAGACTACTACCTCATGAAGTGATGTGATTCATCTTTCACATATGATTTAAATGGAAGGTAATTAGGATGAATTTAATAAATATATGTGATATATATGACATGATATTTATTCTATAAAATTAATATATCATACCCTTATTTAACCGTTTACCCATTAAGAAATCATATTGTTCCTTGTGCGTACATATGGATTACCGTCTCCACAAAAGAGATGTGATTCATTTTCTATGTACAATTTTAAAGAATGGATTTAAAGATGTATAAAATGAAAAAAAAAATAACATTTAAAACATTAATATAATTCTAGATATGATGGATATATATACAATACATAATAACTTAATCTCATGCAACAAAACATGTATGTGAAAACAAAGCAGTTAATACCCAAAAACATTGGTAATAGTGAAATATTATTAACAAATGGGTAATTAAATGTTATAATAAGATCATATATGTGATTATAAACATAAATATAGTGATATTATAAGTTAATAAAATGATTAAAACCATTATATAGTATTTTAATTCATGTTCGACCAATAGGAAGCATGAGGTATGGGCCTTCATCTCAATTTCCCTTTATTGAGTCATATTGTAATGTTATGGACCTAATTTATTTTATATGGTGTATATATTATCCATTTTCAATGAAATATCATGAATAATTTATATTTTATGGTGTTTTATGTTTCAATTTTAATTATTTCAATGAAGGTTATTTGACTTGAAAGTTACCAAGTGGTAAAGAATCTCATAACCCAATTTCCGTTCATTGGGATATATTAATTCTTTATTATCTTTGATATTATAATATTATGTGTGTAAATAATTTTTATTATATTATGTTGTAATAAAACTTTTTTTATGTGGATTTACATTTTACACAAATAATCGATTCATTTATTAATCCTCACTTAAACGTTATTATCATTATAATATATTTTTTCTCAATTTCCACTCCATTGGGACTTATTTTAAATTATGCTCCTATTTATTTTTATGTGGTGTATATAATGACCTTGTGAGATAACATTTCATTAGAAATTAAATTTCTATTAAATATTAATATTATTTGTATTATGCATATGATTATTTCCAAAATAACATATCACTTTCACATACAGTTTTTACTTAGAAAGTTAATTGATTAATTGGGGAAATATTGATAAATCTATATTCTTTACTCAATATGGATATTTGTTTATAAGGCATATTATTTATAAATTAAATCAATTATTTGATATATAAGGAATTATTGGGACACTTAGTGATGGGTGGGTCATGGAATTATATATCTCCTTGATGAATTGATAGGTCTGATGAGACAAATCAGTTGGCCAAATTAAGTGGGTTTTTACACATATTTTTTAAATTATCAGGTGCAAGGTCTTGATGGTATAGATACCATGATATCTGAGATCATGGAATCCAACATTAATCATTTTCTTATTTTATAATTTAGTTATTATTATTATCCATGAAATTTTTTGCATTGATTGTATCTCTAGATTCATTTTATTCACATTTTATTTATTAAATGGCAGGTGTTTTCAGTTATTTACATTTCCATATTTATTATGCCTAGTCTATTCATGATAGTAAAATTATTTATGAAATGGAATGTGTGTTTAGATATTTAACTTTCCATATTGATTATTCTGTATTGATTTTCCTTTATTTATTCATGATAGCTTCCATTGTATATAACTCTTACTTAACATTTGAGCTCACCCTTATTTTTCTTCTTTTCCCCAAAATATGAAGAATATTTATTTGAATGTGTTTGAAGGATTCCAAACACTTTTTATTATTATGTTCTATGTTTTATTCCAAATGAAAAATGGGTATCATGTATGTATCTATTTATTCAAGACTAACAAACTATTTTTTTCTTTGGGATATGATCCCATGTATCTTATGCTAATGTAATAAAGTTGACATCGACACTGGGTTATTATAGTCGGGGTCATTACAGTTAGTATGAGAGAAATTTTAATAAAAACAATGGGAACTAGACACAGTAAAATGTAGATTAAGGAACAAAACCATGTGATAGAATTTTAGGATATGTCTAATTGTAAGGAAATATCATGAAATGTTTTGTAAGGAATAGATTATGTAGTATAACTAGTTATACATCTATGTATGGATTATAAAAGTGTATGTGGTTCTAGAATAGATAGAAATTGGGGTAATAACTAGAAAAAAGGTGCATCAAGCTTGACTCGAGCATAATCAAGTACACAATAATGGGTCTTACTGTGTACCTAGTTTGAAACTACCAGAGGATAAGATTCGGTTGATTCACTTTTTATTTAAAAACCATTATTAAAGATATGATATTATTCCAAAATAAATCATTTTTATGATTCCAATATTAACAATGCATAAATTTTAAATTTATGTTAAGTGTTACACTACATTTAGAATTATACATTATGATTTAAAATTCATAATTTTATGAGCTAATCCATTATATGAAATTTTTTAGAAATGGTTTCTTGAAGAAAGAATGGTATCAATACTTGTAGCCAATGTAGATATTTTCCTAGTAATCAAGCCAATACTGTTTTTATTGGAACTGATTAAATCGTGTTTATATTATAGAATCTTAATCAGGCCATTAAAAATACCCTTTCCTAAATTGACTGACATATTATTCCACAACATGATTCTCCTATATTTTATAGCTTCATGTGAAAAAATCCCCCTCATTTAGTGGGAATAATAATCCTGTAGTAGCTAAGAAATGGGTTAATCCCTTGAAAATATATTTTTGTATTTGGGATGAGATGAAAAGAAAAAGGACACACTTGTAGTGTATTTTCTCAATGTCAATGTTGATCAAGGGTGGTCATTGATCCAAAATACTATGAATAAAGAATAAATTTAATAGATGGAATAGATACATTATAAGGAGTCATTATTTGATAAATTTTTCCCTTGTGATAAACAAATTAAAATAATGATAAAGTTCCATAGATTAAATAAAAAATAAGAATAAATTGGTGATTATCATGAGGCTACCTTTACAAGACTATCTATGTGTGATATAGATTACATCTGTAATACAAAATGTAAGATTGATCATTTCTTAAATGGAATTAATCCAAGTATCCAAAGTGAACTAGTCACTCAAACATTTTTTTCATATGATGAAATTGTTTTATATTCCATAGAAATAGAGAATAGATTTTATAGTTTTTATATATTAAAAGGGTAACCACTTTGAACCCTCAAAAGGGAGCTCTTGCATGGTCGAACAGATGACCTAGCACTGATGGCCTCCATACTGACCCATCCCCCTTATTGGGGGAGGGTCCTTTATCATCTTTACCTAGTTTTAGACCATCATATTTATCCCCCTTCTCAAACTCAGATCTCATCCCTCCCTTTTCACTAATTTCTCTTAGTTAGAAGGTGTTAGACTTGTTCGATGGACTCCCACAGCTTCTGATTTTGACTTCAGAATTCACTAAATCCTCCTCCTTCTTAGTTCTAACTATGATTTCAAGATTCAAGCTTCGTAGGCCTTATGTGGACTCCTTCAAAAACTTCATATTTATGTCCTGGGATTTGTTGAAGTATGATACTTTCAGTCTTCTTGATTCGAAGCATATAATTATCATATTCTCCTTGGAGGGTTATGATCCTAGATTGGTCGATTACTCTACACGTTTGTATTGGATTTTGTTTTATTCACTTAAATCGGTCCTACAACTTTCATATATGGAATGATTCACCCTCTATTGTGATCTGGGTATGGTTTCCTAATCTTCCACTTCCTTTTCAAAAATCAACAATTATACGCATACTAGGAAACCTAGTAGGTAGATATCTTTGTTCAAAAAGCTGAACAAAGTTTGTATTCCAACCCATTTCTCCTAGAATGTTTGTTGAGGTTGATTTTTCTAATCCACCAATCGAGTTTTTCTGGGTGGCTGTAGGTGAAGAGTTTATATAAAAACAATAGGTTGTTTTTGAGTCTTGGTCTTATTTCTACTCCATGTGCAATAGGATGGGGCATAATAGTGAGGTTTGTAGATGCAAGAATATAGCTGTGAATTATTATTTTAATTAAATTCCAATTGAACAATCCTCTTCTAGAATGCAAGGTTTCTCTACCATGAGGGTCATTTACAACTCCTCTTTGGATAGGGCATTACCAAATTTTGAGTAGTTGGTTCCGGATTTTGGAACTAATCTAGTGAGGATAAATCAAGCTTTATCTTTTCCTCCTGATCTGAAATTCCAAGATATTTTTAGCATACTGAAATGTGATTTGATTGGAGCGTCTCTTGAGGTGGTGATGGTACCTCATAATAGTGCTGAGATCTTTGCTAGTCACTCTGATGGCAGGCCTAGATTTTTGAAGTTTCAATTCAATATAAAATGAATATAGATCATAATTATATGGTTGTAGAGGAAGGTACTAAGAATAGGTAGGATTTAGGTGAAATTTAACTTCCACACAATGTTGATAGTGAGGGTTGGGTGAAGTCAGAAAGTGGGGTGAGACAAAAAAATCAGTTCAAAGGTAACAGTATGCAATCATTTTGAGTGCCTCAAAGATGATGACCCAAAATAGAAGGAGGAAATGTCTAGGTAACCTATTGTTATGATGAATTAGATTCATACTGAATATATTGATGGTGAATATAAACTACAATATATTGGCCTCAACAAAGATGTACAACTTTCTAAAGAGAGAGATGATCTGGTTCAAGTTTCAGAAATGAATGGGAGGAAGGGTGTCTTTAAATAGAGGAAAGATTATTCCCATTTTCCTCCTCCTATGGAGACACGGTTAGAATAGAAATTTAATGTAATGAATAAGGAAATTAGTGTAAGTTAGGTGATGCAATTGATAAATTCTTGGAGCTTCTCATGATCTCAGATAAAGAAGTTGTTGAACAAGTTCTATCTCTCAATTCCACTAAAGAAGATGATACTAAAATGATGGGGAGATCATTGAGGGTTACTCTCAATAGGGATAAATATACCTGGATTGACAAGAAGGCCCTAATATTAGTTTGGGTTTTCAATAAAAGGAATATAAACCTTGAAAGGTACATCCAGTCTTGGAAAATCTGGCCTTTTAGTTTGAATATCTTCTTATGGATGAACCCAACACTCAAGTAAACAACATCTCCTAGAAATTATTTATGTAGATTAACTTTGATAGACTTAAATTGTAATATAATGATTCAGTAATCTCTTTTGTGGTTGAACTCCTCGTTTCTCACTTTATCCTTAAGAGTTTTTGGAAAATAAAAATTTAATTTTCATTTAGTCTTATATATTAAAAAGAAATGAAGAGAATAATAAAATGGAAGAGAAAAAAATAGATAAGAAGAAGAGAGTGAAGTATTTTCCTATATGCGATAATTTTAGAAAGAAACACCCTGGTACTTGCCTAAGGGTAATGGTATTTGGCTTCAATTGTGGAGAAAAATGATATCAGTAACATGAATGCAAGGGTAACAAAGAGACCTTCATTTCTCACTGTTTCAATAAAAAGGAGATGGAAAACAATGAAAAATAATTCCCTAATAATCAAGGGAGTATAACTCAGGGGAATCTAATGGATCAAGGGAAATCTCAGTTTATTAGTACATACGAAGTGGAATGATTAAATTTCATATCTATTTGTATTAAAGAGTAATGTTTTAGAAGTATTTTATAAATTATATTATGGTTATAAGAACTATGAAATGCATAAGGATTGTACATCCATGGTTTTTCTTTAAGGATTTGAAAACATATGGTGAATGGTAATGATAAAAATGAAAATTTATTCAGTGGAAGGGTGATATTTTTAGAAAACACATGATTGAGGTAAAGATAACCCTTAAAATGTTCCTAATGTTAAGTTAAGGATGTTTAGTTGAGATAAAGTGATGATTGACATTGATGAAGTAAAAAGGGATAGTATTTATAAAATTAGAACTAATTATTGGTATGATGACAAAGTGTTTTACGTTATCTTTGATTGATTTTACAACATTTTCTAATTTATATAATATATTCAATAATTTTTAATTTTATTTAAGGAATGAAGAGAGTTTTTATTTTTGGAAGCATGAATGTTTTCATTAAGGATTTATGGTAATTTAGGTTATTACCATTCTTTAAGAGAATATATAATCAAGGTATTCTCATATTTGGTACATGACATTATGATTTACTTTATGTTGTTTGGAGATAAATTCTTGATTAAATATTTTATATTTATGGGTTTTGAAGTTGTTAACGCATATTTTGGAGGAATACTAAGTATTTGGATGCCATCATATAAAGAAATGTATAGAAAGGATGATGTAATCCAACTTTTTATGATAAATTTGGTGAAAGGAAACTTGTATGACCAAAACTTTTGGATGAGATAATGGAAAAGGGAAATACTATTCAAACCCAAATTAAAGAAGCTCAAAGAAGTAAAAGGTGTTATGATGACAATAGGGGGAATTATTTTTAATTTAATATGTAATTTCATGTTATTTTTTAATTGTATCCATGGAACGGTGTCATAAGGTTTGGTAATAATGGAAAACTGAACCCCAGGTACATTGGATCCTTTGAAATTTTGGAAAGGATTGGAGTTGTGGGTTACCAGTTGGCAATGCCACCAAGCCTTTATAAAGTACATGATGTATTCCATATATAATTATTAAGGAAGTATATTATAGGCCCAATTAATTTGATCACCAATGATGATATAGAATTATAACCTGAAACTATCTTACTATAAAGAGCCCATCCAGATTCTTGATATTAAAGAGTAATTATTGAGGAATCTGGTAACTTTACTCGTAAAGGTACTTCAGAGAAATCATAAAATAGAAGATGAAACATGGGAACCAAAGGATTTTATGATGAATAAATACCCTCATTTTTTTATAAGGTAATATTAACAAAAATTTTATGAAGAAAGTTTTTTAGGAGGTAATAATGTAAAACCCTGAGACTTTATGATATATTTTCTTTTAAAAAAATTAATCTCTTTGATATGTTGTGATACACGTGTCCCCAAGCCATGATTATAGTAAGTGAACATTATATTTTAATAAAAAATGTAATAAAATTACAATTTCAATATTTAATGTCATAAAAATACTAATTTAATATAATGAATATCAATTTTGAACTTAATTGTTCAAATAAGCCTAGAATGTGTTTTAAAAATTTACCATTAAAAATAAGTGTTTATGAAAATAAAAAAATGTAGTATTAAAATATTACACATTTTATTTATAATATTATTTAATAATATGTGTAATTTACAATTTATTAACTAAAAATTTTATAGAAATAATTATAAGAACATTTGGAGCTAAAAAGTGATATTTTTCAGAAAACTGTTTTTCTTTTAGAAAAAATCTTATGTTTAAAAATTCATAATGTCTGTCTGTTTTAATTAGTTAAAATAATATTTAATGATGAATAATTTTAATAAAATTTATAGATTATATATATAAATATATGAATTTAAATCCATATAACTATTATTACTATTCATATATTTAATATAAGATCAACTTTTACATGAAAATCCATTTCTTGAAAAATAAATTTTCGATGCATTTTAAAGGTTTATTTTAAATTAAAATTTTCCAATTATATGAGTTGAATTTAATAAAATTGAATAAATATTTTAAATAATCATACGTAATTTTATATAAAATTTTTAACTTAATTTTTGGTAATAGTGATTAGTAAAAATAGTAATAAATTAATTAACACAGTTAAAGTTAAAATGAGGTTTTGTGCAAAAATGTGCACGTGATAAAATTAATTTTTCAAACATGTATAATTATTATTTGATAATATGGATATAATATTTAGAATAATTAGTTCCAAATTATCTAATAATTATAATATTATTTTAGTCTTAAGGGATAAATTACCTGGGTTAAAAAAACTAGTTACCGTGGTGAAAACTAAATTAGAAAATATAAGTAAACTCAGAGGATATGGGAAAACATGTTTAAAACATGTTTTTTATTATATTTTGGATGTTTTTATTTACCTTAAATTCCATAAAATCCATTATTTATCAATTTTGGAGGCACATGGGATGATAATGACTTCCCATTACTGAATAGTTTTGGGTATTTACAAAAATGCCACTCCTCCACAATTATAAAAGGGAACTCACTCCCCTTACTTATTCAAACCTATCACACCATTTATAATGACCAAAATCTAAAATAATATATCCAAATAACCCTTATCTACATTATATAGTTTCTTTTACGACCAAAATACCAACCATAGTGTTCTTAAGAGGAGATTCAAAGGTGGTTTCTCAAAGAGAAGGTAATTGTCTTAACGAAGCCCTTTTTTTCCTTCTTCTTTTATAATAATATATTATGTATTAACACATAAAATATAATTAAAATGGTGTATATCATATATTTATATATTTTTATGTTAACTAAATAAACTATATCCATCTCATATTTCATCAAATGGAAAATAAAATCGCCGAACGTGTGTTCGGCAGACTACCGCCATGTGAATCGATGTAACTTGTTTTCCATTAACACCTATCACGGTTTGATATAATGATGTATTTAATGTATATATATAATATTTATGATGAAATTATATTTCTAGAATTATAATATCACATATAATTTCTTACTTTTCATTCTGTTTAAAATACGACAATGTCATTCGTGTATACGGCAGACTGCCACCTTACGAAGTAATGTGATTCCTTTTTCACATAAGATTTACATAGAAGTTAATAAAGATAAATTTAATGTATATATGTGATATATATGAAATTATATTGATTATAAAAAATTAAATATCACCAAATTTTTTACCCTTCCTCCCATTATGAAATGATATTGTCGCTCATGCGTGCGTACGGCTTACCGTCTCCACGAAGCGATGCAATTCATTTTCTATGTCTAATTTTCAAGAATATTTATAAGGATGTATATAATGAAAAAAATATTTATATAATTAATATAATTATTTATATTATTTATATTTATCCTATGGACAAAAATTAGGTCTTTTCTTACAAAACACACTTGAGAAAACGAAGCAGTTAACACCTGAAACTTTGGTAATAATGAAATATTATTAAAAAATAGGTAATAAGATGTTATAATAAGATCATATATGATATTATAAAAAAATAAGGTTCTGTTATAAATTAATAACATTCTTAAAACCATTATACATGATTTTAAATCATTTTTAACCAAATGGAATCTTGGGGTAAGGGACTTCATCTCAATTTCCCTTCATTCAGGCATATTGTAATGTTATGTACCTAATTTATTTAATATGGTGTATATACTGCAACTTTTACATTTAATATCATGAATAATTAATATTTCATGGTATTTTAATTTTAAATTTCAATTATTTCATCCAAGGGTATTTGACTTGAAATTTACCAAGTGGTAAAGAATTTTATAAATCAATTTCTTTTCATTGTGTTATATTACATCTTCTTTGTCTTTATTATTCTAAAATTATGCATGTAATTACTTTTGGTAATATTATATTTTATTCCCACTTATTTTATATGTATTTACATTTGATACACATAATATATTCATTTATTAATACTCACATCAATGTTATGATCATTATAAGGTATTTCGTCTCAATTTCCACTCCATTGGGACTTATTTGAAATTATGATCCTATTTTTTTATGTGGTGTATATGCTACCCCTTTGAGATCATTTTTCATTTTAAATTAAATTTAAATTATATATCTATATTCTTTGTATCATGGATATGATTATTTCCTAAATTTTATTCCACTTTCACATATGGTGTTTACTTTGAAAGTTATTTGATTAACTAGGGAAATAGTAATAAATATGTATTCATTACTCAATACAGATATTTATTTATAAGGCATATTATTCTTGAATTAGATAAATTTTTTAATATAGGATGAATTCTTTAGACATATAGTGATGGATAGGGCCTAAAATAATATATTCCCTCGATGCATCAGTAAGTCTTATGAGACAAATGAGTTGGCCAGATTAAATGGGGTTTACCTATAGATTTTAAACCTTCTTATGAAAGGCCTTGATGGTATAGATACTATGATTTATGAAATCATGATGTACAATATTAATCATTAAACTCATTTATAATTCATTTATTATTAATATCCATGATATTTTTACACTGATATTATCTTCAGATGCATTTCATTCTCATTTTATTTATTAAATGGAATGTGTTGTCAGTTATTTACCTTTCCATATTGATTATTCATTATATAATCATAATGTTCAAGTTATTTATTAAATGTAATGTGTGTTCATATATTTACCTTTCAAAATTTATTATGCCTTATTTACTATGCTTAACTTATTCATGATGGATTCTGTTGTATGTAACCCTTATTAACTATTTGTGTTCACCCTTATTTTGTTTCATTTCCCCAAGTTGTGAAGAATATTTATTTGAATTATTTTCAAGGATGTGAACATTTTATTTTGTTATGTTCTATGTTTTATTCCCAATGTAAAATGAGTATCAAGTATGTATTTAGTTCTTCAAGAATACTAGACTATTCGGCTCTTTGGGATGTGATCCCTTCCATATTATGCCAATTTAATAAAGTAGACACTAGATCCATGTTACTATGGTTAGGTTCATTAAATATATTTTTCAAAGTGGTGTAAGTAAAAGAGATAATGGGTGTCCTTTTATAAGTGAGTGGAGTAGAAATGTTGTAATTTTTTAAAATATTAAAATATAATAAGTTATGTTTATAGAAAAGTGATTCCAAATTGGCATTAATTCAAAGATAAATATGATATGGTCCTCATATAATAATCCAATCAAATAAAGATGGATTTAGATATCATTTTAAACCTTGTATATTTTTATTAACCTATTAATTAACCATTTTTTAACCCTAACCACCGTAACACCAATTTAAATATTAAAGGGTTTTGATTTTACTTATATGGTGAAAATTAGATCAAAAATGGCTATGATATGAATTTTTTACCACATATAATCTACCTTGTCCTATTTAAATATTTATTATTTTTTAAAATAATTTAATAAAATATTATTTTCATAAAATATCATTAATTTCATTTTTGACACTATTTATTTAATCTAACTTTAAATACATCATGAAAAATATAGAATTAAAATATAAAACTTTCACACATCCCTATTATGTTATAGTTATCTGTAAAATTAAATGGGAACTATAATCTTCATGATAGTGTTACTTTTAGAGTTTTTTAAATCATTTATATTATTTTTCTACTACTTTCATAAGCACTCTATCGACATTATATAAGCATTTAAGGTAATTATATCATCACTTTAAATTAAAAATAAACCACCATAATAAAATATATTAATTAATATTTTAATTAAACATTTAAAACCTAACTTATCCTCTTTGTATCCTTATGTAAAAAAATATAAATATTAAAGTCAATAGAGTGACATTTTTTAATTTTCTTTAATTTAAATAATATAAAGGTCAATATCAAAGAAAAATTGAACCAAGTGGATATATTTTAAATAATTAGATGATTATTGTTGAACTATACTCATAAAACATGGTAAATTAAATTTTTAGATAAATTTTAAAGCCTTATTCTAATTTTTTAACCTTGTTTTACCCCTTTTACCCTTATCAAGGTGAAAAAATATTTACCAAGGTTACTATCCATAAAAACCAAAAAAACCTATATTAAAAATGTGATCATCATGATTCCAAATATAGAATCCATTTTTTTTAAAATTCAACTCCTAGATGTTGTAAAAATTAATTTTAAAATAAATCTATAAAAAATCGATGAAAAATGGTTTTCCAAAAAAAAATAATTTAAGCCTAAAAATTAACTTATATCTAAATCATGAAAAATTCTAAATCTAATGGAATTAATTAGATTATTATAACTCAAATGGATCTTATATCACTTTAATACCAAATACAAAATATTATAGGGATTTTTAATTACATGATTTAAAGAAATGAAATGGCGGTTTTACAAAAATTAAAATTTTCACTATTTCCTAAAAAACTAAATATTTTTAGAAAAAAAATCAACAAATTAAACTTACTATAATAATGAAATGATTAAAATAATGATATAATTTTTAAATAATAATTTTTTAATAATTTTTTTAATGTTTTTTAAACATGATGTTTCATATAAAGTAATCTATCAAAGAAATTAAATTTATTTAATATATCATAAAATCTTGTGGTGTTACACCAAATCTAGGAATAACGTGTGGTTATGTATTAATGTATTTTCATGTGATTTCTAAATTTACCACAACTAAGTTAGGTACCCTTTATAACTCCCAAGTGTTTTTGGTTCTAGGAGTTTACCTAAAATCTATGTTGGTGACTACAGATGGTTGAGTACCCCTCTCTCCTACTACCTCTTAATTCAAGGTGAATAGGGATAAAAACATAGTTGGTGGTGATACCTGGTAATGATATATTAGTAGGTGGTTCTTCTTATAGATGATTGATTTGTTGGTCGAAATTCCAAGTGATGATGTATCAGTTTTTGGTGATGCCTAGTGATGGTGGGTTAGTTTATAGTGATTCCTAGTAGTGATAGATTTTTGGGTGGTAGTATTTGAAGTGATTCATAGTGGGGTCATGAATGGTATGAGGAAATAATAAGTTTGACGCCCTTCATGTTCAAGATACCTTACTATCTTGGTATTTAGTATGGAAAATAAAGGGTTAAGCGATTGTGGGGATCCTTAAACTATATTCTTTTTATGTAATCTTATAAGATTGGGTGTTTTAAATAGTGTGCGAGCCTAGGTGAGGTTGGTTGGTTTTTTAACCCATTTAATTGCATTTTAGTTTTGATGTTCATTTACTAGATCATTAGTATGCTCTTCTCACATTTAAATTAGAGACCTTGGGTATGATACTACTGAGTATATAGTTTATTTTTACCCTATGTATATATAAAGTATTTTTTGATACCCATGAGGGTTTCAAGGAAAAATTTAGATATTACCATATTGGGGTTTAGAGCTATTGAAAAGTTACAACATTTGTATTTCCATTGGAAATATTTTACTTCTTAACTTTTTATTTGTATTTCTTGATGTGAATTATGGAATGTTTTTTGTATTATATTTATAACATGGTGTTTGTTGGTGGTTAAATATTATTTTTCTACGATTATTGATGGTAATTCCTCTCATTGTGTGTTTTATACCCTCTGTTCTAGTCACAAACTTATAGACAACTAGAGGCAGGCTTCGAGGGACACTCCCTCTCTTCATTTTTGACCCAGTAGAAGGAGTACCAGTGGGGGGGGGGGGGGGTTGGTAGTAACTAAGTATCGATAAGGCTTATAACAAATTATTAAATTTTTTACATAACATGTGTAACTTAAAATTATAATAGTAAAAACAAATAATAGAAAATTTTAGAAAAATAATCAAATACTATGAAATTCTGAGTAACCACTTAGATCATGTAATATACTTCTCATATTTTTTTAGATTATCATTACAATTATCAACTTCTTACTCATATTAGTCTACATATCCATACTCATAAATCCTTATCACATTTTAATTTACATCATTCTTATAGTACTAATTTTATTCTTGAATACATCGTCATATATAAAGTTATCTTCATTCACTATTAAATGAAAATATTCTTCAATTATTATTTTATCATATTGTTAAATTTATTTATTCATTGTATTCTCTAGAAAAAATTTAGTATTTGGTAGTCAAACAGATACACCTTCAATATCAAAGAAACTACTATCATGTTATTTCATTTTTAGAACACACTTCCAATGAAATACATAGCCTTTAAAAGTATAATATATTACATAATAAACATTATATTCTTGGTGTACCATTTAAATATGATAATATTTATATTTAATATATGAAATTATATGATGTGAACGAATGTTAAAACAGTCATTAAGTATTAAACCAATAATTCAAATATATTGTAACATATTTTTTTCAAGGTTATAATTATTTCATCTACTATTCAATATATTTAAATATATATATAAACATCAATGTGATGGTTTAAAAAAACCAATGTTCAATGATTTTTTAGATTCACCATATGTGAGTTTATGAAAATAAAATCCATTAAAAATATAAACATTTTAGTTTTTGAATATTTTAGGTTGGAATGTTTTGAGTACATAAAGTCAAGTATTAATTTTAATTATAAATATTAAAAACTACACATATATTTAAAATTAACATAAAATTAATACATAATTATTAAATATTGAGATAATAAAATTTAACATTTTAATTTTTAAAACCTGAACATAAAATTATGTTTTTTATGCTCATCAAGTGCTCCTAAACTAATTTTTACAAATTTATTTCTTATTTTTTTAAAAGGTTGGGGCCGAAGCCTCATTTTATTATTAAAGGAAAGAAAATACCTCTTTTAACTGGGTAGAGGGAGACCCGTTACATAGTTCGAAGGCCCAGTGCGCATTTAGCCCATTACATGGCCCGTAGACCCATTTTTTTGCCCGAAGCCCATTCTGTGAATAGTACTGCTACAGTACCTGCACTGCTACAGTACTGCACAGTACCCGCCACCGCTACAGTACTATGTCGCCGCTACAGTGTCCTGCCGCCGCTACAGTGCTTATTATGACATTTAATTATAGTTTATTATGATATATTTATGCAGTCACTATTGCTTATCATTATAAAACCAACGTTCATATTAACTATCAAAACCATATCCCTAATAGTTAAACCTTCATAATCCATTCACGGATTCAACATCTATACACTCATTACTGAAGGATGTCATATTAGGATTTAATTCATAATCTAATTAAAAATTATTTGATCTTAAATTGGAAATATCATTCTTTAAATGGTCTTCTACAATTGATTCTTCCAAAGATGTTTTGTTGAATAATTTATTCTATAACTTCATTATACAATTTTCAAATCAATATATCCATAAATATTATACAGACTCTCCACATCATTAATATTAAATGTTCATTTGAATCAAATAATATTTTTTAAAAGTGTTTCTATGGTTTTTATAACGTTAAAGCCACATATTCTTACAAAATTTTGAACAATTAATAGTTCAATGTTATAGAACATAAATAAAAATTGATACACTATATTTTTCTCAAATAATTTAAAATAATTTTTTCTAATAAATAAATTCACCTAATAAATATTTATTATTCCATTATCAGATCTGATAATGTTAACCCAATGGTATGACTATACCACATAAAATAATCCATGTTAGAAGCATGTCCATCAGGAAACCTCAGTCCCAAATTATACAAAAATTAATGAAATATTTATCTTAATGATAAATATAATTATTTGGGTTGTATTAAATTTTATGATAAGTAATTTTTAAAATAACACCAACTCTAAATTCCAAATATATATATATATATATAAACTAATATCGTCATGGAAATATCATTTTTCATGAAAGGTGTGTCAAAATTATATAAAATATGTTACAAAGATTATTCTTATCTCTATGTATTATATTATTCATATGTAAAAAAATATAATATTAAAACTACTAAATAATAATTCACATAGTATAATTTTTATCACTACCAAAACAAGATATTCTCTATGAATTAATATTCAACAAAAAATATTTTGAGACAATGATAAAAAAGAAATAAACAATTTATACTGATATTGCTAAGAATGGATGTGAGAAGCACTGCATGGGAGGTGAATCGGTAAAACCAAAATAATTTCCTAAAAAACTATCAAATTTCAATTAATATAAGATTTGTCAATAAATCAAGAAATCGATGATGTTGATAGATATTAATATAATGAAATAATTTCACTTAGAAAAAAGAGATTGCATGTTTCACTCACTCAATATGAGTGGACATGTCATTGGTTCTTAGTTGTTATTACCCAACTTTTCATGTTCTTTCTTAATTATTTACTAAGAACAATTGGATGAAGTGGGAATATTTTATTACGCTTCTATAAGTATGAAAAATTCCTGATTAATAAATTATATCAATATATACATGTGAACAATGTTATTTCCCTCAAACCTGGCCCTTTTCACTTTTGAATTCTTTATGTAATGTTTTAGTAGATATCTCAAAGATTAATATCCTCATATTTCAACTACACTTATCTAACTACACATTTAATAGGTAAATCATTATCCATATATAGATATATATTTTATCTCATTGCCATCAAAAATGGTTATGATTGATCCTTAAATCCTAGATAGCCTAATCATAAACCATGTGGTGTCATGGAAAAAGGTTAATATATTGATACTAAAATATCTCATTTAAACATGAAAATAATTAAAAAATCTATGAAATAAAAATATAAAATTTTTGGGATCTTGAAAAAAAACAATATGGTGACCACAACTATTACATTATTTTCTAAATAAGACTAAAAAATAAACAAAATCAAAACATAGTATCTATTAAATATTAAAAAAATATGATTATATTATTATTAAATGTTATTTCCATTCTTAATGTTTAATAAAACCATATCAGGTTTCTACCCTAACCACTTCATGGTTTTTCCATCAACATATCATGCCATTTTTCCTAAACCAAAATTACTTCATCTACAAATATTTACTATCCATGACCTGATGTGTCATCTAAAACTATGGTTGTTTTCCTATCAGTAGTTGATAGTGACTTTATCATCTCCTCTTCATCAATTATGATTAGTAACATGATCATTTTCTCTCTAATCTGTCGTATAGTTCACGAAACCATGAGTTTTTTCTGAATGACATATCTAGTCTCTATTATAACTACTTATTCCCACCAAAACATGGAAAAAAATCGTTGGATGAAATTATTATATTGTTCAAAAAACCATGATATTGTCATTTTGAAAATTTACTTCCACTATCCACACTCAACAAATAAACAACTATTTTTGAATTCATTCATTTTACTTTTTTATTATAGAGAAACCATAAAATATTTTTATATACACCTTGACCTAGTTATCATGTATGTGATATTTATCATTTTCATGAGTCAGAATATATCATAAATTATTCTTATAAGATAATAGTGAAAATATAGTCTTTCACTGTGGTATTGTTTAACTTAAATGAATATTTTTTAAATATTTTCATGTTTTAAATTCCCCAAGCCTTCTTTTTCATCTTTAGAATCCATATAATGTTCCAAAAATCCATCATCATGCATGTGTATTAGCTCAAGGTAATATTTAATTTTTAGCCTTATCCTAAATATTCTTTTATCATCATACTTATAGAATTTTCATATAATGAAAAACTATTCATATAAACCCATAAACGTGTTCCCTCAAGAGTAAATATATGATAAAACTATAATATACATTTATATGATAAATTATTGCATGTTATAAACTAATCATTATATAAGGAATCCATAGCCAAATCCATTTATTGGTTTATGAAAACACATAAGAAATTTTGACATTGTTTTTGAGGAAACTCCATCCATTGTTAAGTATACATTCATGTTTCCAATAGATACAAAATTCATGATCAAAAAGTGAAACAAAATCCTTCATGATATTTATAAATAAAGTGAAACTTAAACTAAGGATTTCTTTTTCTCAATGAGTTATTGAGGAAAAAGATCATCTCTAACATCTTCTTTAGCCTCTATAGATAACCTATAAATTCCAATTATATCCATTGAATTCATGAAGCTAGATCATTTGTGTAATGTATCCAAATATATATATATATATATCTTTCTTATAGATTATTTATACTCTTGTCTTGGTCCTATATATCCATCTCTAACTTGGATCACTTTAATGTTTCCATCAATAAATATACCAATAATCATCATGGATTATTATTCCTAGATATCATGAGTTTATATTGAAAATAAATCCAAAACATTATTCATGGGATTCATCAATATGTTTTATAATAAAATGAATGATCACATTAATATTTAGTCATAGACTCTGTTTATCCAAAGTTTTGAAAATGACATAACACGCATGATATTGTATTCTTTAACATGAATTTTTTTAGATTTATTATTTTATAGAATGTAATTTTTTATAAATATATTTTCAATGATCCTTATCATGAAAGTATATAGGTTTATATTCATAGCATTGTGGTGGTGTAGAATTAACTTCAGTTAAATAAGTAAAGGATTGATGAGTTCATCATATAATGATTAATAGGTTATTGATGTAGTTATAACAAATCCTAAAGAATGTAAAATATGAAAATTTGATAATTTCCTATAAATAGGTCCAAAAAATAGAGGACTATGAGAATAATGTTACACACGCACACACACACTTTATAAAGAGCTTACACTGATCATTTGAAGTCATACAATCGCTTGTTTCTTTGAGATCTTCTTGTCATTGTAATTTTTATTTTTGATTATTTTTATAATAAATAATTTGGGAGAATTTAATTTTATAGTTATTATCATGTTTTTTAATAATTTTATTTAGTATCATGCTGATAAAGGGTTTCCATGGTTAGAAGATAGAGCCAAGCTTCCAGTTTATATAAGTAGGTACTATTACCGATTTTTCTGATTAAGGGAATACATTAAGGAAGAAATTACTAAGTTTATGGTTTTTAGAACTGATACCCACTAAAGAGTTAATTCAAGGGATGATAGGGTTTTGAAGACTTATCGTATGATAGGTTAATGTTTAGAATACCATTCAATATGTTATATTTGATGATACCTTGACTCATGTTTACAATTCTCTTTTTTATATGGGTCAAAAGAGTTCTTTGTAATATACATTGAGGGGTACATGACCCATAAATCTATACTTGGATTTTTTTTATTTCTATTAAATATAAATTATTAATTTTTTTTATTATTTCCACTTCATGTTTTATTTTTTCATAAATACATAGAATTTTGAAAAAAATTATTTTCACTACACTTATTGATGTTTACCCTAACATATTTTATGGGTTTATAATTCTATAGGTTATCAAGACTTCGTGTTTCTAGTAGTTTTGTAACAACCATAACCCTAGTATCCCAAAGTCTTTGGTTACTTTATTACATTGAAATTAGATACAAGTGATCGTATCCAAATGGACCGAATAGTTTAGTAGTCTTTAAAAACTATATATAAGATTGAATCTCACATTACAATTTAAAAAAAATAAAACATATTATTTTCATTGAGATCGTTATTTTTTCCTCTAGAATATTTTTTTATATCAATCATAGTACACTTCTCGGAATCCTTGGGAAAGAAAACAAAATAAAAGTGTGATTTCATATGCTCAGTAAGGGAATGCGTACAACAGAAGCTATCATATAATAAATAAGGCATGAATAATATGGCAGGAATAATTTATGATTAAATAATTCCATATAAATAATCACATGAGATTAAAACTTATCCATGGATAATAAAACAATTTGAATAATCACATTGAATTCAATATATGATTTCATAATTTTTTAATTCGTAATTCCAAACATCATAAACTTATTGTTGAGGCCTTGTTCCTAGACATCTTACTTAAATTGGTAAGGCCTATGCCAAATACTCAACTTGTTTTGTCTCATTAACCTACAGATACATCAATGGTATATTTAATTTTAGTCCCCACCTACCACTTAATAATTCTAATTCATTCATCATATGAATAAACCATAGAAATTAATCAGCATGCCATAAAAATCATTAAATATTTGTATTAAAATAAATATCATATGAAATTTCAATACTTTTCCTTGTAAAAATTATAATAATCCATCCAAGTAAATATGGTGTATGTAATAAATATATTATATCCTTATTAAATCATAATATTAAATAAAGTATGATGATATAAATGAAAATACCTTTAAAAGACAACAGGAAGATTTCTTGAGAAAACTACACTTTTAATTTTGAAATCACTGATATATAAATTTTAAAATTTACAATACATTAGGAAAATAATTTTTCTTTGAAGAGAACCATAGAAACTTGTAAAGGAATATTAAAATTAAATATTAGTCAATGTGGTGGGAAAATTGGCTCATGTTTTGTTTATTAAAACAAATATTTCATTTACACCTTCGGTAAAAAGTGCCTCATTCATAAAACGATAAGAGGATTCATTTTATAAAAAATTATAAAAAATAAAAAATGAATAAAAATGAATTTAAAAAGTAATTTTATAATATTAAAAATATTCTTGAAAATATTTTAATGAAAATATAGACATGGAAGAAAAGACTCCCAACTAAATATAAAAACAAAATTGGTTTTCCTTAAAAAAATATTTCATATTTTTGAGCACTTAGATTAAGTAAAATGAAATTAAAACATTTAATATATAAAAATAACCGAATAATAATAAAATTTATTGGGTTTAAGAGATAAATATCATATAAATCCCTTAACAGATACTTAAATATAAACAATTTTGAATATAGATGATATTGTGAAACAAACCCTTACCATAGGTCTGAATTTCTTTGTAATACATTTTTGTCTCATGTATAATAAATTTAAATTTATTATAATTCTATAAAAATAACCATATAAATACTTATGATATCATATATGATCCACTTATAACATTTCAACACCCATTTATAAACAATTATTTATTAAAAATCATTGTTTCTGAGTGTTAACTGTTTCATTTTTCAATAAAAAAAATGGTTTGGTAGTTTTGATCCTTACATCATTATCATGGTTACATTATCTTAAAAATGTTTATAATGATATAAATATAATCTATATTCATTATATAAATATTTATAATCATAATTTAAAGGATTATATTAATAATTAATCATAGCTCTTAGTGGAGGTGGTAGTCCACACGTACACACGAGCAATGTTATAATTTTTTAAATAGTGGAAGGGTAAGAAGTTAAATGATATATTGTACTTAAAAAATCATAATTATTTCATAAATATCATATATATTTATTTTTTACATATTTATAACCATCCAATTAAAGTGGTGATGAAAAATCAATTACATCATTATGTGGAGATGGTAAATTGTACGTACGTACGAGTAATGTTTTTGTTTTTCCATAGGTTGGAAAAGAGATGAATATGTGTTGTTACACCAGAATAGAAAAAAATAATTATATAAAATATACTTTTTTTATTATATTATCATGTTTATAAAATATTTTAAATAGGTATAAGAGGAAATAAAATTAAAATATCCTTTTCAAAGTAATACATCTTCTTCATAAAACCACCTTTAGCTTACACCTTAAGCCTTCTAGGTTGGTCATTTGATGAGACCAAGGACTATGGGTCAGAGGGAGGAAAGTTTTAAAGGGATTTATTTTGGTATTGGTTAATATAAGTGTCTCATTATGTGTCAATAATATAGGATAAGTGGTTCCTTATTATAAGTGAGGGATAGCACACACTTGGAATTATATAAATGATTTTAAAATATAAACTCCTTTTCATGTGAAAATTGATTAAAATTGTCAGATATTAGAATATGATAAAGTTGAGGTATAAATAAAAACAACCAATGTGGTTCATACAATTTTAAGTGTCATTTATACCCTTATCTCTTAGTTTAACCCTCGGTAAACCTATTTTAACCCAAACTGTGGTAATAAATATTAACAATTTTTACTATTCATTATGAAATAAAATAAGTTCAAATTAATAAAATTTATTAATTATACTAATTCAAAATATTTAATAAATTTTATAGTATTCAATTTGTATAAGTGGAATAAATAAATTTTAATATAAGTGCGCAAAATACAATAAAAATCGTTTTTAGAAAAATGTTTGTTTTAAGAATAAAAATGGTTTTAGAGAAAAATAAAGTATAATATTGAACCAAAAGGAATTAGTTGGATTATATTAAATAAAATTATATTTATTTCTCTTTAAAATAAAATCACAACTTAAAGGAATCAATTAAATACTTTATTAAGAGAAAATAATGAAAAATAGTTTTTATTTTGACAAAAACATTACTTAGATTTCTAAAATGTGAAGAATATATTTCTAAGTTAAACATTATATTTTTATAAAAATTCTATTAATTTTTAATCATATATTTTTTATTAAAAAAATAATTATATTTCAAGTTATTCTTATATCATTAGAATGTCATAAAAGTGATAGTTTCTCTAAAATTAGTATTTTTTATTATTCACTCAAAACTAAACTATTTCTCATAAATCTCAAAAAATCAACCTAATCTAATTTCGACATGATAAATTAAAAAATTAAATTAGTTTTATAAAATTTAATTCGTAAGATTTTATAATTTAGGTTTTAATCACATTTTTCAATAAAACTATGTATTTTCTATTTTTTCTCTAGAAAGAAAAGTTTACTAAAATTGAAGCTCGGGTTTTATATTCTTCCATCCTTAAAAAATTTCACTATATAATTTTTTAGAATATCACCTCATGGTAATATTTAGGTAGTTCTTTATCATAAATTCTTTAGTTTTATATTTCTTCTCTTATATCTTATGATTTCTCTAAAGTACCTTTACCGATTGAGTTGTATGATTCCAAAACACTTGTTCTCTAGTATCAAGAATAATGATAGGATATTCACATTAAGATAAATATAGTTACAATTTTATTTACTTATAGTTGATTACATTAATTGTGTTTGACATTTACTTTCTCAATAAATAGATATGGAACACATCGTGAAATTTAGAGGAGCTAGGTGGCATTTCCAAGTTATAAGCCACAACTCCAATTCTTTCCAGAATTTTAAAATGCATAATGTACCTGGGACTTAGTTTCCCTTTATTATCAAAACTTATAACAACTTTACATGAAGATAATTTTAATAAAACATGGTCTCCCACTTGAAATTACATATCCTTCCTTTCGTTATATACATAGATATTTTTTTTTTGATTTGAACCTCTATAATATGATTCTGAATAATCTTAACTTTCATTGTTGTCTCCTCCAAGAAATTAAGGCCATCAAGATTCTTTTTATAAAATTTATCCCAAAAATGTTGGAGTATGAAACCTCTTACCATAAAATGCCTCATATATTTCCATTTTAATACTTGAATGGAATATATTATTATAGGTGAATTCCACCAAAGGTAAATTATTATCCCACATACCATGAAAATAAATTGATCAAAAACTCAAAATATCCACCAATGTTAAAATAATACTTTTATATTTCCATTTATCTGAGAATGATAACAAGTTCTCAAATATAACTCGGTATTCATAGCCTTCTAAAGAGTTTCCCAAAAAAAATATGTAAACTATGGGTTATAGTCAGATATAATCTAAAGAGGTTCGCTATGAAGTCTCACAACTTTTTTAAAGAGAGGTGGATATTTTCTTATATTGAGAAAATGTGCAGTCTTGGTAAGGTGTTAAACAATAACCCATATTTAATCATAATTTTTCAAAGTCTTTAGAAACCTAGTGAAAAATTCTATAGTAATATCATCTCATTTCCACATGGGAATTGGTAGAGATTTCATGAACCATTTGGGATGCTATCTCTCGTCCATTAATTATTCAAAAACAAAGAATATTGATACATGGTCTAAAATTTCTTATTTTATATTATCCCACTAAAAATGATCCTTCAAATACAGATACATTTTGGAAATTTTAGGGTTTATGCATAAATTTGAGTTATGGGATTCATCTAATAATTCCCTCTTCATCTCAGTTATGGATGGAACATATAACCTCTTTAAAAATTCTATTACACCATATTTATAAACAAAATCTACCAGTTTCCCATAATTAACATCTTTTATTTTATTTTGTAAACTCTTATCATAAAGATAGATAATTTTTTACTTTATAATAATAATGTTTTGGAAATCATTTGGAAAAGAGTGATTTTTACCATTCTATAATAATTCATATATCCAACTTTACTAAGTCATTGAATAAAGTATCCTTTTTAATCCACATATTATTTATAACTTCATGGTCTTTCTTAATCAATGCATTTTCTTCCTTATTATCCTTCCTAGAGTGGTATTGTATTGATAAATCATAATCCTTGAGTATCTCTATCCATATACTTCGACTCATGCTAATAAATTTTAATGAAAATTTTTATTTAGGATTCCTATATATCCCATATTTTTTTCCATAGAGATAATGTCTCAGTATATTCAATGAAAAAATTACATCTTTCAACTCAATATAATGAATTGGATAGTTCTTTTCATAATATTTAACTATCATCATGCATAGGTAATAACATTATCATTCTATATAAGGAAATGTACATTACCTTTCTTTTATGTATCAATATATATCATAAATCTATATCCTTGATATGGTACTATAAATACCAGTTCATTGATCAACCTCATCTTTAATTCTTCAAATATTTCATTATATTCCTATTTCTAGAACAAATTTATCCATTTATGTATCGACATGGTTAATTGGTTCTCTAATCAAGAAAAAATTTGAACAAATAATTGATAATAACCTATTAATCCAAGGAAAATATATACCTCGATTATGTTTTCCAACATAGTCCATTCTTTATGTGCCTTTCTCTTTAAAGGATCAACTGATATTCTATCCTTAGAGAAAATATGGCCAAGAAAAGGAACTTCCTATAGGTAGAATTCAAACATTATAAATTTACCATATAATTTCTTTTCTTTAAGAGTCTCAATAATGATTTTTAAATAACACTTATACTCTTGATAACATTTGGAGTAGACCAAGATATCATCAATAAATACCAAAAAGAAATCATCAAGATATTCCTTGAACAATATGTTCATCAAATTTATAAAAATAGAGGGTGTATTAGTCAATAAAAATGGAATTACTTTATACTCATAATTTATATACCTATTATAAACATTTTCCATTTCAATATATTCCATAATCAAAATTAATGATACCCCTAATAAAGATCAATATTTGAAAAATATAAAGTTCCTTGATGTTGATAAAAGAAGTCATAAATACAAGATAGGGGATACTTAAACTGTCACAACCCGACCCACCAGGGCACACTTGGATAGAGATAAGCTAAGAGTGACACCCCAATCCTGCTTTCAATAGGCTAGGGGATAGTGACAAGTGCCACATAGGCATATCACACACAAGGTAGGAGTTAGCCTATGGTACTTGTACACACCCACAATCTCCAACCACCAAAACAAGTTGAAAGGTAAAATACAACGGATATCAAAAATGCATGCATACAACTATATATCATATTGGAGTATGAAACAAGTACGGGAAATCATAAAGGGCTAAATACATGCCCACAAAAACTATAAAAGAGTCCAGGCTACTAGTAAGAAGGGGACTTGAAACGACCCAAACATTTATGAATAAAATTCCCTTTATTTTAATGTCTTATGGATATAGAAAACACATGCACTCTTTTTTTAATATTATTTTTGGGTTAAAATTACTGTTAAGTATTGTTATTATTGATAATATATCCATTGAACAGTGATCACAGAACTGATATAAATATAACATTTTAAAAAAAATACTTTCAACACAGACAAAGGAGATGATAGCATCATCCAGTAAAGTTGGTCATACAAAGCTCATTTGTATAAGCGTGGGAAGGAGGTATCCTCCATGGGATTTTATCCTGACCAATCCCAAGTTGAGCTTCCACACATTAAGCTTGAACTAAATCGCCTATGGGAGAAGATAAAGTTAATAGAGATTACCACATGGGTGATGTTATCCGAGTCACCCCAAGAGTCTGTCACCATCACACACTATAACCTTAGGTCTTATGTTATTGTTATAAGGGGTTATGTAATAAGGTATTAGTTACTTATTGTTTAATCCCTTTTTATAAACAAAAGTATTATTCTATCAATCCCTTTATGAGAATAGTCTTTCTTAAAAGAATGATAAATTTGATAAATTGAGTTTTTAGGTAAAAATGGAAATTTTGAGAAATATATACATTATTATATTAAACTAAGTTTTTTTATTAATAATATTACAAAAAAATATTCTAAATGATTATTATATCAGTTCTTTATCTGTAAATGATTAGTTAAGCAGTTTGATAAGAGTTATAACATTTATACGATAAAACAAAAAGTATTTTTTAAAGAATTTATTTTAAGGAATTAATGAATATTTAAAATAAATAATATTTTAATAAAATATTATTATCCAAATAATTTTATGAATAATAAATGATTATATAATTTTTATGAAGTCAAATGTAATTTTTATTATGGTTTGAAAACTGTCTGTGTCAAAACCCATGAATCTTCAATAAATGTCAGTTTTAATTTTAAAAATGAAAATTCACATATTTAGAAAATTATTTAGATGAAATGAATATTATTTTTGAAATCGTGATGTCAAAATTATCTAACAGTTAATTTTTCATAATTTTCTGAGACATCCGAATTCTTGGGTAAAAAAATAAATAATATATAAATGTATAGTATGTTCTATGACATCATAATGACCCCAAAATGATGTAATAAATACTATAATTTGTATTAATAGACCAATATATTTTTTACCATTAAAATAATTTAATTTTAGATTTTTTTTAATTATTTTATAAAGCCTTAGTGAATTTTCCAAAATGGATAATATATTTTATGATTTTAAATTCATTTCTTTAATAATGTGACTCACCTACACATAATAAAGACTAATATTTTAATATGTTCATCCATTGTCCTTGTAAAATAATGTTTTCCAGTCCACTTTTTCAAAAATCATTGGAAAAAACCATGGAATGTTTTGTGGTTTTGAGTATTTAATTATATAGAATTCAAAACCTATGTTTGTGAAATATAAAATAATTCTCCTCTAATTTCCTATATAAACTCACCCAAGATACCACTTATATTCACTAAATATAATTTTATAACGTCCTTACTCAATACTAACCTCTATATAATCCCCCCAAGGTTCCCCAAGCTCTCAATAATCCCCTCTATAATCTTTTGAAGTCACACACTCAAGTAATGGATTCCTTCCTTTCTCATTTTTTCCAAGTTTATTTTTGTTGTTGTACCCTTTTATTTTAAATTAAAAATGTTGGGTTATAATTTATCACCTCCCCCAAAATTCCCTACTTATATTTTAATGATTATATACCTCTTTCTCTCTTATTAATCCCTCGTTTTTACACCTGTTACCATGCCAAAATTTCGTAAGAGTTATTCCATTTCTCCTCTTTCTTCAAGTTTCTTTATTATGTTATGCCTTTTATTTACAAATTACTTATGTTTAAAAATGTATCTATATGACCCACTTACTATAAATTTCATATACATATTATGAGATATCAATTTTCCTCTCATCAACCATTTTTATGAATTTTTATGTCATGTTGTTAGGCTGCCGAAATTGCACCGCGATTTCCTATGCCAAAATCACCGTGTAGTGAATACCATGCCCATTTATCTATCAAGGGTATTCACCTTTATCCACATATTATTATTGATTCTATAATTTCATGCATTTATTCCACATTCCTTTATTATGTAAAAATTTTTGATGATTAATGAATCCATGTTATATGATCTATGTGGCACACTTAAGCATGAGATTGAAATGATTATGATGGGAGAACCCTGATAGAGATCCAATTCATGGGGTCATGTTTAGTATCATGATACTTCATTTTGGGATAGGTTTTTAACTTATTCCTCTTTCGACATTTTTCTAGCATATTGGGACAGGGGTTTTCCTTATTCCATTATGTTAATGATGCAATGTTTTAAGTTGTTGTCACATTTACATGTTATGATAATATTTTTATATCATGTCTTTATGTTCATGTTTCTCTTTCACTCCATTTTTATTCCTATTTCATAAAATGTATTATATTATTAATTTTATTCCTTGTCTACTCCCTTACGGGACTTTATAGCTCACCATTTTCTTATGTATGTCCTCAAGTTATCCCATGCAATGCTAAGTAAGAAGGAATGTTGTGGACATGTAAAAGAAGTTTTCAATAAAGATATTATATTTTATGTATTAAGTTCTCATGTAATGTTCCTAAGCCCAAAATACACTAGACATCTCAATATTTTGGGTTTTATTAAGAGCAAGTTTATGTGATAAATCATTTCTAAATTTGTAATAAAGACCAGGGTTGTTATAGTTGGTAAAAGAGGATAGGTTTAGTTATTTTTTGGATTAGGGTTAGAAAACTTTAGTGAAATACTTAGGGATAAGACTAAGTATAAGAAAAGAATTACCAAATTTTTGTGAGTATAGATTAAGTGGATTATTAAGAAAATGAATCCTTGTCTCGATACAAACAAGTATAGGTGGCTCTGGCATAGATGTATCTAGGGGTAAAACTCGAAAACACCACTTTGAGCTAGACTCGAACAAAAACTGGTGCACAAAAATGGGCCTTACTGTACTCTTGGTTTGACACTCTTGGTGAATAATCTTTGGTAAATTCATAATCTTAGTATGGACAATTATTAAGGGAATAAAAAAATCCATAAAAATATATACTAGGAAATAGATTGTGGATAACATAGATTGAAGCCTAGACATTCATAAGTTAAGGAGATAAATGTGATTTATAAGTTATCCCTTTTTGTAATTGGATTCCCCTTTATGTGTTTAATAGTTTAAAATAATTACTTGTAATTTTCCTTTTATTCTAGCCAGTGGCTGGTAATATGAGGAATTAGGCTAACAATTGATGTGAAGATCAATGTGATGACTATTCTAGTGAGATGCCCAATCTGATGGGAGCGGCAATCGCAAAATTGGTCATAATAATCTCTCAATTAACTCAAGTTTTTAATAGAACCATGGGTCAAGAGGAACATCCAACCCCCCCCCCCACACACACACACACAAATAACAATTCACAATCAAGAGATTCATGAGACAAATGCCTCCTACTTTTAATAGATCATCTGATCCCTCAATCGCCAAACAATGGATCAACTTCATTGGGAAGATCTTCTCCATCCTTCAATGTTTCGAACAAGATAATTTTCTTCTAGATACTTATTTTATAAAGGGTGAAGCTAATCAATAGTTGAAATTGATCAAAAATACGATGCTTGAGGAAGATATCAAGGGTTTGGAATGGAAGGATTTCTAGAAAATGTTTTTTGATAAATATAATCCTCACACCCTCCACCTCAATATGGAAAGATATTTCCATGCACTAAAGAAAAAGGATGATGAATCAGTTAGGGTGCATGAGACACACTTTACCACACTTGCATGATATACCTTTGGTTTTTTTATTCCCAAATGAAAGGTGGACCGCTTATTTTGTGGGATAATAACTAGCCTACAGAAAGCCACGGTGATCCACGACTTTGAAATCTATGAGGAGATTGTCCGATGTGACCTCAAAGTCAAGATGGATATCGGAGAATCTCAAGGGTATCATGGCGATAAGAATTGGAAAGTGGACTTTAATTCTGGAAGTCTGATGGAAAAATCAATGATGCTAAGAAATACCAACATCCCACTTGCCAAAGGTGTTGGAAGAAGCACCTTAGAAATTGCCTGAAGGGGATGAGGAAATAATTTAGGTGCGGAAGAGAAGGGCACTTGGATAATTATTTCTGATTGGAGAAACTCACTAGTGTGGAAGAGGAAAGGAACGCTCCATTTGACCGTAAAAGCATTTTTCATTACTACAAATGTAAGGAACTGGGGAACATTGAGAACTAGTTCCCTAAGACAAGGGTAATTTGAGGCAACTAACAACCTCAAAGGTAGTAAGGGTGAGATTTTTCCATCACTACCGCTGAAGAAAATCTTGATAATGAAGTGGTGATAGGTATGTTATTTATTCATTTAAGAATAGTGAATCTAATTTTTTATTCTGGTTCTATTCATTCTTTTATATCTCGAATGTTTAGTAGAATAATCCATACATCACCCCAAAACATGGAAGTAGAGAAGTTGGTGAGAACAAAAAATGGGGCAATTATTCCATCCCATGAATATAACTCCTCCCCTATCACAATTTGTGGATTGAACTTCTCGGTGAACCTCAACATACTCCCTCTAGTGGAATTTGATGCAATTATTGGCATGGATTGGATTTCCCTATATATAGCCATCATAAATTTTTGTGAGAGAAAAATCACTCTCCATATGGTGAATTGACCCCCAATTATATAAAATTGAAAGGAGGATGATGAATCTTCTTTATCACCATCATCTCAAGCATGGATATTACTTCCCTATAAGAATGCGTAACTTTCTCAGATGATTTATTCTAATGAAGGAACCATCCTCGAAGGCATGCCTATTGTAAGAGAATTCGCTAATGTGTTTCCTCTGGAATTTTCTGGCCTTCCTCCTAAAAGAGATGTTGAATTCTCAATTGATCTTATACTTGAGGAATTGCCAATATCCAAGAATCCATATATAATGATTTGTGTGGAGCTTGAGGATATAAAGAAACAACTAAAGGATTACCTAGATAAAGGGTTTATATGCCCAAGTTTTTTACCATGGGGTGCACCAGTCATCATCGTCAGGATGAATCAAGGGTCAATGTACCTTTTCATTGATTATTGTGAGCTCTACAATATCATGATAAATATCAAGTATCCTTTTCCATGAATTGATGACATGTTAGATCAGATACGTGGGGCACAATACTTCTTCAAGGTGGATTTTTGGCTGGGTTATTAACAAGGGTGAGGAATGATTATATCCCCAAGACTGCTTTTCGTACAAGGTACGGGCACTATGAATTCATATTATTGCCTTTCGGGCTCACTAATTATCTAGAAATCTTCATGGACTTAATGAATATATTCTTTTGATATTACCTCGATAAATTTGTGGTAGTATTTATTTATGATATTCTAATATACTCCAAAACCATGGAGGAGAATGATGAGAATCTAATCACTCTAATAGTGACCTTTCTAAAGGAGAATCTCTATGAAAAGTACAGTAAGTGTGAGTTCTGGTTGAAGGAAGTCTCATTCTTGAGGCATATCATCACAAGAAAAGGGATATCTATGTATCCTTCTAAGAGAAAAGCAATTGAGGGATTTTGAGGTCAACATTTATGATAGATATCTGTAACTTCATAGGGTTAGTTGGATATTATCACCAATTTGTGAGAAATTTCTCATGACTATCAAACCCTCTTACCAAGCTAACTCATAAGCAAGTCAAGTATGCTTAGAATATTGAATGTAAAGAATGATTCATGGAGTTGAAGAAGAGTAATATCACTACCCCTATGCTCACACTACCCAAAAGTGGGGAGATTTTCTTAATCTTCATCGATGATTCAAAGAAGGTCTTGGGCTATTTGTTGATGCCACTACTGGAATATAATGTTATACCAATAGTTTTAAACTGTTGGTATAGCCTATATCAACGGTTTTCCAAACCGTTGGTTAGTAATCCGTGAGGAAATCCTTATACCAATAGTTTGATCTAAATCGTTGGTATATTGTTTTATTAAATTTCTCCCAATGTATACCAATGGTTTATAACCATTGGTACTGCATTTTTTGAGAATTGTTATACCAACGGTTTTCAACCGTTGGTAATGTGATTATGTGATTTTTCAGAACACCTATACCAACAGTTCTAAACTGTTGGTATTGTGTTTATTCAGAATTCCAGAACACATATACCAACAGTTCTAAACCGTTGTTATAGGTGTCTTTCCAGAATTCCAGAACACCTATACCAACAGTTCTAAACTGTTGGTATAGTGTTTTTCCAGAATTCCAGCACTCTTATACCAACGGTTTAGAACCGTTGGTATTGAGTTTTCCCAGAACTACTGCATAGCAGCCCCCTCCAGTATCCCCTCCACTATACACCTACATCTGCATAAAAAAATATCACAAAAACCACATACAAACTTAAAATAGTATAAAAAACACCTAAAATAGCACAAAAAACACATAAAACCATCAAATTATTCCAACCATGTCATGTACTACAGTTCCCTATTTCAATCTTTATATGAAAACAATCATCCGATAGTAATTCACCTCACCTGTAAGAACTCGGGGCTTCGGTTTCAGGTACGGATCTCTTTTACAGGATTTTCAAGGAAAAATGGAGAATCTGGAAATTTTCAGAGTACACATCGTGTACTTTATGAGTACATGTCATGTACTCCACTGCTGCTCGAAGCCATGTGATTGGCCGTGTATGGGCCACACACACGGTGTGTAGGGGTGACGTGGAGACCGATTTTGGCGGATTATGGAAAAATCCACTACATGCCGTGTACTTTAAGAATACACACCATGTACTTTTTTATTTCATTAATCGACCTGGGGTCGCGTCTAATGACAGAAAACGTCTTCTTCTCTGCCTAATTTCGTCCAGAACGCCCGAGGAGGTCTTTTCTTCTCCGAGCCACCGATTCGTCATCGGTTGTCTAAATAAAACTCTGTCGGTTGCAGAAGAATCGCAGCGGTGAGTTCTTGGTTCTTCTTTAGCCTCGTTTCCTGATTCTTCCTCTCATGTGAGTTATCTGAGGTTAAACGTTTTAGACGTTTTTGCAGATCTACCCCATTATAGGCCGATTCACAGGATGAGGTTCAAGTATATTGATCTCCTAGGATTGAGGTAGGTGTTTTGTTTCCCTACGTTAAAGTTCTTTGAGTTTTGGTTGCAAAAGTGCCAGATACCCATGTATCGGGTATCCCGGGTTAGGGTTTTGATCCTATTTTTTTATCTACCTTAGATTGCATGTATGCTTGAGGTTATTAGATGATTGATAATTTCTTGTTATCATGTTTTAGGATCACCCCATGGGTTTTTTCCCTTGTTTTGGCTGTTGTTTGCCGGTTGGCCTGGTTTGCCTATGAGGTAACCCCTGTTGCATTGCTAGTATGCCTGTTGACTTGGTTGCATGTACTTCCTACTTTTTATATGCTTGTGGATGCATTTGTAGCTTTTATCCAAATAGTTTTTTATCTTACTTAGGGCTGATAACATTCGATTACGCACTACTGGACTGCTCAGGGCCGTGAGAACCTGGTGCGGGAGATCAAAGAGGGAATAGACGATTAAGTGCTTCCCTAGAGGGTCTGTTGATTTTTGTTTCGCATGCAGGACCTATGGGAATCGGACTTTGTGCTTCCCAAGAGTGTTCTTAGTTTACCCATGCATTGAGACCACAGGAGGAATTAGACCTAAGTTCTTCCTCGGAGAGTCTGTAGATATTATTTCAAGACCATAGGGGAATTGACGTAAGAGCTTCCCAGAGTGTCTGTGCCTTGTTTGATTACGGGGCTATAGGGGTCTGCTAGTTTAATCCACCCAGAGAGTTAGTGTGTTTTCTTTTTGGTTGGTTGGGATGAGTCCACCAAGCCAAAGAACAATCTTGGGTTTGTGTACTACTTATATTAGGTAGTCTTTTTAGATACCTGTTGTGTTACTAGCTTATCTTAGAATAAGAAACTTTGCTGGTTTTTCCTGTTTGTGTAATTGAATGAATGTGAATGGTAATTGGTAGAATTGTTTACTACATTATTTACCTTTACTTTTGCTATATCACTCACTGACAGTAGGGCACAAATCTTGTGGTGGTTGCCTACTGGGATTAGTCTCACACCCTTTTTGGGTCCTATTTTTCAGCCCAAACAGATTATATGGTTGCAGGGTTTGGTAGGTATTGTGGCCCTTCAACCCCAAGTACTTGATTGCTGGTCGAAGATGGAGAGCATGGGACCGGGTCTTGGCCCGTGATGCTGCTGGAGATGCTGTTTATATTTAGTACTTTGGTTTCAGCTGTATTCCAGCACGTTGTTTTTCTTATTTCTTTTCATAGATACATGTACCATTCTACATCATTAATATATCAGACATTGCCTTTACTTTCAGTTCAGTTTTTGCATGCTATTTACTGCTTCCGCTATTGTTTATGCTTATTCTTCTACTGTATACTTTACCAAATGAGGGCATAGTTTCCCCACTGACTCACCAAGTCCCTCGCTGCTAGTCGGCAGCCTCTGGCATTTGGGGAAACGTGCTTAAGGTCATGTAGCGAACTGGGTATGGGGCACCAGTGGAAGGGCTCCAGATTCGAGTCGTTACAAAGTGGTATCAGAGGAGTTTTCTTTCTTTACTATTGCTTATTGCTTTGCGACAATATCCAGGGATAGGGAAAAAATGGGTAGTTAGTACTTAACTGTGCCTGGGAGTAATTAACCCAAGTACAGGGAAAAGCTATATTACCTCATAATTGCAATTTTCAGTTTTTTCCAGAGTTATAGTTTATTATATTTCACCATTGGGTGATGCACATGTTTTTTGTTGTTACAGTTTATATGATTACGGTTCTATTTGGTTGCAACCCGATGAGATGAGGGTGTTCCATCTCATGCATCATGTAGGCACTGGGTAGGAAATCACTTGTCATGCATTTTACCATTCCATCTAGAGTGCATTAGAATTTCATGTTGTTGTGATAGATGTCGTGATAGATTATGCATGTCGTTGTGGTAGTTGTTGTGATAGAAATACTTGTTGAGCTGATAGAGTATTACTTCTTTTATAGCCTGTTTAGCAGGGGTGCCAAGCTCTGGTCTTGGAGGTGTTATGGGCCCTCGAGGATCAAAATTTGGAAGACCATTGTTTGTTATTCTGTTTACTTGTTGTATGCATTGTTATGATGCCAAGCTTTGATTCGCGGGGAGTATGGGCCCCCATGGATCGGAATTTGGCACATAGCTAGTTGCTTTTCAGTGTTTCTGGCATTCGGAGCATTTTCAGCGCTACTGCTCGGAAAAACCCAGAATACACAGCGTGTACTTTATTTATACACATTGTGTAGTTTTAAAACCGTGTTACTATCTGTGTAAACAAAAACACGGGGTGTCAGAGAATCTTCGGGGACACGCCGTGTACTATAAGTACACGCCGTGTAGTAGTCAATCGTGTACCCGGCCGTGTCACTAACAACACGGGTCGGGAAAACTCATGTAGTACACGCCGTGTGTTATAAGAACACGCCGTGTAGGCTTATTCAGGGTACCCGGTCATGTCACTAACAACACGGGTCGGTGTTATCCATCCTTATACACGTCGTGTTTGTTCGGAACACGCCGTGTAGGGGTCAGCCGTGTAGTCGGCCGTGTAACCTTCTACACGGGTCGCCAAGCCTGTCTAGTACATGTCGTGTGTTATAAAGAACATGCCGTGTAGTTTTCTCCAAGGTACCCAGCCGTGTCACGAAAAACACGGGTCAGTGTGATCTATCCTTATACACGCCGTGTTTGTTCGGAACACGCCGTGTAGTTTAGAATTAAGAAGACCGTGTGGGTTAGCTGTGCAAAGAGACTCGGGCAGGGGAGTGGAGTTCAAGTACACGCCGTGTTTTCAGACAACACGCCATGTAGTTTGGAATGTTATACAACCAGTGGTGGAAGAATTTCACGCCATGTAAATGGATTTAACAAACACGCTGTGTAGTTTAAATACACGTCGTGTAGTTCAGTTTTTCAATTTAAGTGTTTCTCTCTCCTGTTCCCGTTTTGTACTCTTGTGTTTTATGTCCTTTTTAATCCTAAATATGGAGTGTGCTTTTGACCTTTCAGGGTTATGGAACCAAGAAGTCCTCCAATTGCATGTCAGGAACTAGGCAATGACCGTATGCCTGATACGACAGACCAGGGACTACCAGTAGTTCCACCGATTGTTCCGGATATGGAACCTGTAGTGATTCTAGAAACTGGTGCGGACGCTCAGTTCAAAGAGGGTATCATGAGGTTCATGCAAAACTTCCAGGGAGCTCAGCATCCTGCCCCGTCTATGGCAGAGCTGACGCGAGTCTTCCAGCAGCAGCATCCTCCCACTTTCATAGGGGATGGAGGACCTCAGGTTGCAGAGTCATGGCTAGAAACCATGCTTTCCATCTTCGAGCATCTGGAGACACCCCCAGATAGACAGGTGAAGCACGCGACTTACATGCTGCGAGATTCTGCCAAGAGATGGTGGGATGTAGTCTCACAGGCAGGGCGCCAGTGGACTATGGCTTTGGACGATTTCCAGTGTACGTTCTATGACTACTTCTATCCAGCGACGCTGAGGGCCGACAGGGCCAGGGATTTCATGAACCTAAAATAGGGTAATCTTTTAGTTATGGATTATTCCTCCCGCTTCACTGAGTTACAGCGTTTTACTCCCGTTCTGGGAAATGACTAGCTGTTTTTGGAAAGGAAGTTTAAGGAAGGCCTCAAACCAGAAATCGGATCACAGGTGAACGTTTTCCAGTTGACTTCTATTACTCTGACAGTCAACTAGGCACTGGTCACCGAAAGAAATCTGAGGGAGAATGGAGTTGTTGACCAGGGCGGTTCAGCATCCAAGGCTGATTTATTTCATACTGACAGCAGGAAGCGCCACCGAGAGTCTACTCGAGGTGACTCGAGGAAGCGAGGTATATCTTCTGGTAGACGAGATATTCCTTCTGGAAACCAGGTGGTGTGCTATCAGTGCAGAAAGAGCAGTCATAAGAGGACCTAGTGCCCGAAAGATCCATTTGAGTGTCGAGCTTGCGGAAATATGGGTCATCTGCAGCGTTTTTGCAGGGTTATTCTTCCAGCGGCTAGTGAAGGAGGATCGGTTTCTACTCCTCATTCAGGAGCAGGATTACTAGTCCCGCAGAAGACTAGGGGTTGGAGTTCTTCAGGTCGTTCAGGCCAGGGTAGAGGTTGCAGACGCGGTGGTCAGGCTCAAGGGGGATCAGCTCACAGATATCAGGCTGCTACACAGGGCCACGGTACTGGCCAGATGTTTGCAGTAGAGCAGATTCATTAGGAGCAGGATCCTGGACCTTCCACAGTTCAAGGTACGATCCTAGTAGCATCAGTTTTATCTTCTTCACTTTTCGATACCGGAGCTTCTCATAGCTTTATTTTTGTGCACACTATGGAGAGCCTTAGACTCACTATCCTTACTTCTGATGAAACCTTGGCACTAGACACTCCTTTGGGACATAGAACTTCTAATGTGTGTCAGTTCAAGGAGTGCCCCCTTGAGGTTGGTGGGTGTCACTTCGTGTGGGATCTTTATGTCCTAGAGATGAAAGGTTATGATGTCATTCTCGGAATGGACTGGCTAGTTCCTTTACAGGCCTTTTTCGACTGTTATCACCACAGGGTGAGTTTCACGTCACCAGAGGGTGGGTCTTTTCTTCACAAGGGAGAATGGGATGTCCAGGAAAGCAGATATGGACCAGAGCATCATGGGTTGGGCAGAGTTACGGCCTATATTTCTAGTTTATATCTGGATGATCAGGGGGCCTCTCAGATGGATTTTCCTCCGGTAGTCGATCATTTTCCGTATGTCTTTCCAGAAGACTTCTCAGGTTTTCCTCCGGAGCGTGAGGTAGACTTCTCGATTGAGCTTGTGCCAGGAGCCGCACCGGTATCCATACCTCCTTATAGGATGACTACGCCTAAGTTGCAAGAGCTCAAGAAGCAGTTGGAGGAGTTACAGGCTAAGGGTTTCATCTGACCCAGTACTTCCCCTTGGGGTTCACCTATGTTGTTTGTGAAGAAGAAGGACGGTACCTTATGGGTTTGTGTGGATTATTGGAAGTTGAACCAGTTGACGGTCAAGAATTGATATCCCTTACCGACGATTAATGATCTTTTTTATCAGCTTCGAGGAGCCAGAGTGTTCTTAAAGATCGACTTGAGATCTGGATATCATCAGCTGCGCGTTAGGCCTTCAGATATACCCCTCATAGCCTTCAGAAGCAGGTATGGCCTCTACGAGTATACGGTTATTCCATTCGTCCTTATGAATGCGCCAGTAGTTTTCATGGCACTAATGAACCGAGTGTTCCATCCTTACTTGGATTCCTTCATCTTGGTCTTCGTGGACGATATCTTGGTGTACTCTCATACTCGACATGACTATGCAACCCATCTTGAGATCATTTTGAGTACACTGAGGGAGCATCGGCTTTATGCTAAACTCTCAAAGTGCCACTTTTTGATGTATGAGATTCATTTCCTGGGCCATGTCATCTCAGAGACAGGAGTATCAGTAGACCCAAAGAAGGTGATAGTAGTAGTCACCTAGGAGAAGCCGAAGAATGTCTTCGAGGTACGTAGTTTATTGGGGATGGCTAGTTACTACAGGCGGTTTATACAGGACTTCTCACGCTTAGAAAAACCTTTGACGGGCTTGACTAAGAAGGGTGTGAAGTACAGTTGGACAGAAGCTTGCGACTCAGCCTTCCAGGAGCTGAAGGGGAGATTGACTTTAGCACCGATTCTAGTTCTTCCAGAGTCGGCCAAGAGTTATACATTTTTCTGTGATGCATCTGGCATCGGTCTTGGAGCAGTGATTATTTAGGAAGATCGTGTTGTTGCATACGGATCTCGGCAGTTGAGGCCACATGAGAAGAACTATCCTACTCACAACCTGGAGTTGGTTGTCGTTGTTCATGCTTTGTGATGTTGGAGGAACTATCTCATGGGAGAGCATTTCATGGTATATACTGACCACAAGAGCCTCAAGTATATCTTTACGCAGTGTGACTTGAATCTGAGACACCGGAGGTGGGTCGAGTACCTACAGTTTTTTGACTTCGAGCTTGCTTACAGGCCTGGGAAAGGCAATGCTGTGGCAGACACACTGAGCAGGAGGACTCAGTTGTAGGAAGTTCAGGAATCCAGTAGTGAGTGGCAGCTCATGGCTCTGTTCTCTGATATGCATTTGGAGGTGCACAACAGACAGGGTCAGACGATTCTTTCTTCTGTAGCTGTTACCTCTACCCTTTTTGATCGAGTTCGAATGAGGCAGCTATCAGACCTTGAAGGTCTAGTCCTATGGGAGGGTGTGTCAGATGGAGACCCTACTCTAGGGTGGACGATGGGCAATGATGAGGTTCTACGTTTTCATGGTCGCGTATGGGTTTCAGTAGACATACATGAGGAGCTGATGTGGGAGTTTCATGCTTTAGCTTCGGAAGATCATCCTGGTGTCACCAAAATGTATCGAGACTTGCACCGTCAGTATTGGTGGCCAGGTATGAAGAAGGATGTGGCTGGTTTTGTTATGCAGTGTTCCACCTATTAGCAGGTGAAGGCAGAGCATCAGCGACCAGCGGGGCTTTTGCAGCAGTTACCCATTCCTGAGTGGAAATGGAATGATGTCGCGATGGACTTCGTGACAGGTTTACCGAGATCGCCTCGAGGAAATGATGTTGTTTGGGTTGTAGTGGATAGTCTCACGAAGGTTACACACTTCTTGACGCTAAAAGAGACCTTCAGTGTTGATGAGCTAGGACAGTTGTACATCCGAGAGATTGTACTTCTGCATGGAGTTCCACACTCCATTGTTTCAGACAGGGATGTGCATTTTACTTCTCACTTCTGGCAGGGGCTACATAGGGCGTTGGGTACACAGGCACTTTTGAGTACAGCATACCATCCCTAGACTGATGGCCAATCCGAGCGCATGATCCAGGTGCTTGAGGATATGCTCCGAGATTGCATTCTAGACTTTGGCGGTTCTTGGGAGAAGCATATTCCTCTGGTGGAGTTCGCCTAAAACAACAGTTTTCATGCGACTATTCAGATGGTACCTTACGAGAATTTGTACAATAGGCCATGCCGATCACATTTATGCAGGCTAGAGGCAGGAGAGGCAGATTTTCTAGGACCTTGTCTTGTTCAGGAGACCTCAGAACAGATAGAGATGATTCGGAAGAGGATGGCGACAGCACAGTCTCGGCAGAAGTCTTATGAGGATTAGTGGAGATGACCTCTGGAGTTCGAGGTCAGGGATTAGGTTTTCCTACATATCACACCAAGGTTGGGACACAAGAGGATTCGGAGACAGGGTAAGATTTCACCAAGATACGTCGGGACGTTTGAGGTTCTGGAGAGAGTCGGGCTGGTTTCTTACAGGTTGCAGTTACCTCAGAGATACCAGGCTATTCACGATGTCTTTCATGTTTCTCAGCTTCGATGGTATTTCTCAGACCCATCTCATGTTTTTCAACCCGAGGAGGTTGAGTTAAAGAAGGATGCATCTTTCGAGGAGCATCCTATCAAGACTGTTGATCGTAGTGCAAAGGTACTTCGTGGCCGGTCTGTTCCTTTGGTACGAGTGCTATGGCAGCACCGTCATATACAGGACGAGAATTAGGAGAGGGAGGCTTATATGCGATCACAGTGGCCATATTTGTTCGAGGTTTCTTCTTCTAAGCCTTTCTAGGGAAATTCGGGGACGAATTTCTTTAAGGGGGGAAGTTTGTAAGAACCCGGGGCTTTGGTTTCAGGTACGGATCTATTTTACGGGCTTTTTAAGGAAAAATGGAGAATTTGGAAATTTTCAAAGTACACGCCGTGTACTTTATGAGTACACGCCGTGTACTCCTCTGCCACTCAAAGTTGTGTGATTTGCCGTGTCTGGTCCACACACATGGTGTGTAGGGGTGAAGTGGAGACTGATTTTGGCAGAGTACGGAAAAACCCACTACACGCCGTGTACTTTAAGAGTACACGCCATGTACTTTTTTTTCATTAATCGACCCGAGGTCGCGGATAATGACGGAAAACATCTTCTTCTTCACCTAATTTCGTCCAGAACGTCCGAGGAGGCCGTTTCTTCTCCGAGCCACAAATTTGTCACCGATTGTCTGAATAAAACTATGTCGGTTGTAGAAGAATCGCAGCAGTGAGTTCTTGGTTCTTCTTTAGCCTCGTTTTCTGATTCTTCCTCTCATGTGAGTTATCTGAGGTTGAACGTTTTAGAAGTTTTTGTAGATCGACTCCATTCTAGGCTGATTCACAGGCCGAGGTTCAAGTATATTGATCTCCTAGGATCGAGGTAGGTGGTTTTTTGTCCTACATTAAAGTTCTTTGAGTTTTGGTTGCAAAAGTACCGGATACCCATGTATCGGGTATCCCGGGTTAGGGTTTTGATCCTGTTTTTTTTCATCTGCCTTAGATTGCATGTATGCTTGAGGTTATTAGATGATTGATAATTGCTTGTTAGCACATTTGAGGATCACCCCATGGGTGTTTTCCCTTGTTTTGGCTGTTGTTTTCTGGTTGGCCTAGTTTGCCTACGAGGTAACCCCTATTGCATTGCTAGTATGCCTGTTGACTTGATTGCATGTACTACCTCCTGTTTATATGCTTGTAGATGCATTTTTAGCTTTTATCCAAATAGTTTTTTAACTTAATTAGGGCTGCTAACAGTATATTACGCACTACTGGACTACTCAAGGCCGTGAGAACCTGGTGCGGGAGATCAAATAGGGAATAGACGATTAAGTGCTTCCCTAGAGGGTCTGTTGATTTTTGTTTCACACGCAGGACCTACGGGAATCGGACTTTGTGCTTCCCAAGAGTGTTCTTAGTTTTCCCACGCATCGAGACCATAGGAGGAATTAGACGTAAGTTCTTCCTCAGAGAGTCTTTAGCTATTATTGTAAGACTATAGGGGAATTGACGTAAGACCTTCCCAGAGTGTATGTGCCTTGTTTGATTATGAGACTATAGGGGTCTGCTAGTTTAAGCCACCCAGAGAGTCAGTGTGTTTTCTTGTTGGTTGGTTGTGATGAGTCCACCAAGCCAAATAACAAGCTTGGGTTTTTTTACTGCTTGTATTAGGTAGTCTTTCTAGATACCTGTTGTGTTACTAGCTTATATTGGAATAAGAAACTTTGCTGGTTTTTCCTGGTTGTGTAATTCAATGAATGTGAATGGTAATTGGTAGAATTGTTTACTGCATTGTTTACCTTTACTTTTTCTATATCACTCACTGACAGTAGGGAACAAATCTTATGGTGGTTGCCTACTGGGATTAGTATCACACCCTGTTTGGGTCCTATTTTTTTGCCCAAACAGATTATATGGTTGCAGGTTTTGGTAGGGATTGTGGCCCTTCCACCTCAGGTACTTGATTGCTGGTCGGAGCTGGAGAGCATGGGACCGGGTCTTGGCCCGCGATGCTGCTGGAGTTGCTATTTACATTTAGTAATTTGGTTTCAGTTGTATTTCAGCCTGTTTTTTTTATTATTGCTTTTCATATATACATGTACCATTCTGCATCATTATTATATCAGACATTGCTTTTACTTTCAGTTCAGTTGTTGCATGCTATTTACTGCTTCCGCTATTGTTTATGCTTATTCTTCCGCTGTATACTTTACCAAATGAGGTCATAGTTTCCCCACTGACTCACCAAGGCCCTCGCTGCTAGTCGGTATCCTCTGGAATTTGAGGAAATGTGCTTGAGGTCATGTGGAGAACCGGGTACGAGGCACCAGTGGAAGGGCTTCGGATTCGGGTCGTTACATCACCCCTGCACAACCCCCCAACCAGCACAGCCCCCCCACCTCCCCATCAAATTTTAATAGGCAGAATAGTATGAGAAATACCTATTAGAGTTGAATAAGAGTTTGAAATTGGCTCATATCCTTTTTTCTGATCCTAGATTTGGGTATGTAATGATTTTTGATGAATTTTTCATTGAACTTGTATTGTTTATAATATATGGTGAAAAGGTATTTTCTTAGGAGTCTCTTCACTTATGACCCCATGAGTGAAACTACCCAACTCATGAAAAAGATTTTGCGACTATCGTTGATGAGTGTAAATTTCAGTTGTATTCACTTAAAATGGTGTCCTTTTCAAACGAAAGAGATACTTTGAGCGGTGTCATCTACACCATGCCTCAGATTGAGGCAGGGTTGACTCGTACACATCACATATGACCCATGGATCGTTTTCCTAATGTTTCAATAGAATCCGAATGCATTTGGTCAGTTTTCCATATGCCAGTAATTGTTTTCACTTAAAATCTTGTCCATTTCATATAAAAGTGAGACAGTTTGAGTGGTACCGGCCACACCATGCCTCATATTGAGGAGGGGTTGACTCTTACATGTTACAAATGACCCATGGATACTTTTCCTAAAGTATCAACAGAATCCGAATGCATTTGGTCCATTTTTCGTATGTCAGTTGTTGTTTTTACTTAAACTGTTGTCCATTTCAAAGAAAAGTGAGACACTTTGAGTGGTGTCGGCCACACTGTGCCTCGGATTGAGGCGGAGTTGACTCTTACATGTCACAAATGACCCATGGATCGTTTTCTTAAAGTATCAACACTATCTGAATATGTTTGGTATGTTTTCCTATATCGTTTATTTTACTTAAAAGCGCATCCATTTTAAACAAAAGAAAGACACTTTGAGAGATGCCATCCACACCGCACATTAGATTGAGGAAAGGTTGACTCTCACACGTCACATATGACCCATGGATCGTTTTCCTAAAGTTTCAACAGAATCCGAATGCGTTTGGTCGGTTTTCTGTATGCCGGTAGTTGTTTTCACTTAAAATCTTGTCCATTTCAAATAAAAGTGAGACAGTTTGAGTGGTACCGGCCACACTATGCCCCATATTGAGGCAGGGTTGACTCATACACGTCACAAATGACCCATGGATACTTGTCATAAATTATCAACAGAATCTGAATGTGTTTGGTCCATTTTCCGTATGTCAGTTGTTGTTTTTACTTAAACTGTTGTCCATTTCAAAGAAAAGTGAGACACTTTGAGTGGTTTCGGACACACCGCGCCTCGGATTGAGGTGGGGTTGACTCTTACACGTCACAAATGACCCATGGTTAATTTTCCTAAAGTATCAACACAATCCAAATGTGTTTGGTCTATTTTCCGTATGTCGTTTATTTTACTTGAAAGCGCATCCATTTTAAACAAAAGAAAGACACTTTGAGTGGTGTTGTCCACACCGCATCTCAGATTGAGGCGGGGTTGACTCCTACATGTCACATATTCCCCGTGAAAACTTTTCCTAAAGTATCAACAGAATCCAAATGCATTTGGTTGGTTTTCCGTATGTCGGTTGTTGTTTTCAATTAAAATCCTATCCATTTCAAATAAAAGTGAGATAGATTGAGTGGTACCGGCCACAATGTGCCTCATATTGAGGCAGGGTTGACTTGTACATGTCACAAATGACCCATGGATACTTTTCCTAAAGTATCAACAGAATCCGAATGTGTTTGGTCCATTTTTCATATGTCAATTGTTGTTTTTACTTAAATTGTTGTCCATTTCAAAGAAAATTGAGACACTTTGAGAGGTTCCGGCCACACCGTGCCTCGGATTGAGGCGGGGTTGACTCATACACGTCACAAATGACTCATGGATTGTTTTCCTAAAGTATCAACACAATCCGAATGTGTTTGGTTGGTTTCCCGTATGTCGTTTATTTTACTTAAAAGTGCATCCAGTTTATACAAAAGAAAGACACTTTGAGCGGTGTCGTCCACACCAGCTCTCAAATTGAGGCGGGATTGATTTTACACGTCACAAATGACCCATGGAAACTTTTCCTAAATTATAAACAGAATCCGAATGCGTTTGGTCGGTTTTCTGTATGCCGATAGTTGTTTTCAATTAAAATATTGTCCATTTCAAATAAAAGTGAGACAGTTTGAGTGGTACCGGCCACACCATGCCTCAGATTGAGGCGGGGTTGACTCGTAGACATCAAAAATAACTCATGGATACTTGTCCTAAAGTATCAATATAATCCTAATGTGTTTGGTCCATTTTTTTGAATGTCAGTTGTTGTTTTTACTTAAACTGTTGTCCATTTCAAAGAAAAGTGAGACACTTTGAGTGGTGCCGGACACACCGCGCCTCGGATTAAGGAAGGGTTGACTCATACACGTCAGAAATGACCCATGGATCGTTTTCCTAAAGTATCAACACAATCAGAATGTGTTTGGTTGGTTTACTTTATGTCATTTATTTTACTTAAAAGCACATCTCGTTTAAACAAAAGAAAGACACTTTGAGTGGTCCGGACACACCAGATCTCGGATTGAGGCGGGGTTGACTCATACATGTCACAAATGATCCATGGAAACTTTTCCTAAAGTATCAACAGAATATGAATGAGTTTGGTCGGTTTTCCATATGCCGGTAGTTGTTTTCACTTAAAATCTTGTCCATTTCAAATAAAAGTGAGACAGTTTGAGTGGTACCGGCCACACTGTGTCTCAGATTGAGGCAGGGTTGACTCGTACACGTCACAAATGACCCATGGATACTTTTCCTAAAGTATCAACAAAATCCAAATGTGTTTGGTCCGTTTTCTGTATGTCAGTTGTTGTTTTGACTTAAACTGTTGTCCATTTCAAAGAAAAGTGAGACAGTTTGAGTGGTGTCGGCCACACCGTGCCTCGAATTGAGGCAGGGTTGACTCGTACACATCAAAAATGACCCATGGATCGTTTTGCTAAAGTTTCAACCTAATCCGAATGTGTTTGGTCTGTTTTCCGTATGTCGTTTATTTTACTTAAAAGCGCATCCATTTTAAATAAAAGAAATAAACTTTGAGCGGTGCCATCCACACCGCACCTCGGATTGAGGCAGGGTTGACTCGTACACGTCACATATGACCCATGGAATATTTTTATAAAGTATCAACAGAATCTGAATGCGTTTGGTCGTTTTTCCGTATGTCGGTTGTTGTTTTCACTTAAAATCATGTCCATTTCAAATAAAAGTGAGACAGTTTGAGTGGTACCGGCCACACCATGCCTCAGATTGAGGTGGAGTTGACTCATACACATCAAAAATGACCCATGGATACTTGTCCTAAAGTATCAACAGAATCCAAATGTGTTTGGTCCATTTTCCGTATGTCGCCGGCCACACTGCGCCTCGGATTGAGGAGGGGTTGACTCGTACACATCACAAATGACCCATGGATCGTTTTCCTAAAGTATCAACACAATCCGAATGCATTTGGCCAGTTTTCCATATGTCGTTTATTTTACTTAAAAGCGCATCCATTTTAAACAAAATAAAGACACTTTGAGAACCAAATGCATCTGCAACGAAGACACCCTCCCAAAAGGTCTATTTGAAGAGGACATCATGAATGATCAATATTATGCACCTTATAACAATATTACTTTCCAACCAAGGAGAATTTTTTATACCATATTTAAAACTCACAAGTTGGCCCAAATGAGATTCCACTTCAGCAATAACCATTTTGTGCTGACTTCATATCATAAATCCCAGAAGAAGAGACTTGTCCTTTTCTTTAAGAGAAGACCCATCACAAAAGACACATTGAACTTCATAATAACCAAACTGTTGATTTCCCTGAATAATTTTCCACCACGCATCTGCACAGCTAAGAAATAGTAGAAAGCATAAATTATATTGGAACAGGATTGCAAAATTTATTCTCAACAAATTGAAATAGTAATCCTGAATTAACATACATTTAAAATAATAAAATGAAACAAAATCAATGAAACATACAGCATCTCCCCCTCCCACCTCAGAACCCCCCCCCCCCCCTACGCAGCCCCTTCCCCCAGCAGCCTATCCCTTGCACCTCTCCTCCCCTCCCCCTGCCTAACCTTTTCCCCCAGTAGCCCCCTCCCTCCTGCCATCACCCAGCCCCTCCTCTAACCTCCCCTCCCCTTCCCTGCCCTCCCCTCCAACCTGCCCAGCCCCTGCCCCTCCCCTCCCCTCCCCCCCTGCCCACCTTTTTCCTCCAGCAGCCCCATTCCCCTCCCCGCCCCTCCCCCTTCCCACCATTTTCCCCCAGCAGCCCCCTCCCCTCCCCTCCCCCCTACCCAACATCTTCCCCCAGCACCCCCCTCCCTCCTGTCATCATACTCATCTCCCCGACCCTCCCCTCCCCTCCCCTCCCCCTCCCTGCCCTCCCCTCCAACCTGCCCAGCCCCAGCCCCTCCCCTCCCCTCCCCCCTGCCCCTCCCCTCCTGCCTACCCTTTTCGCCCAGCGGCACCCTCCCCTCCCCTCCCCCCCTCCACTTCCCCCTCCTACCCACCCTTTTCACCTAGGATCCCCCTCCCCTCCCCTCCCCCCTCCCCTTACCTCCCCTTCCCTCCCCCCTGCCCACCCTTTTCCTCCAGAAGCCCCTGCCCCTCCCCTCATGCCCACCGTTTTCACCCAGCAGCCCCCTCCACTCCCCTCCCTCACTTCCCAACCTCTTCCCCCAGAAGATCCACCATTACTAAAATAGAAATCATCCCCTAAACAGAATGGAAATTCAAAAATAGCATGATTCACTTCAAAAACACAAAAATAAGAACATAATCAATAATGTACAATTACTACTTGAAAAATCACATTTATTTGCATGTGATTATTCCACGAATGTTACTGTCAGGCATAAAACTATCAGCCATAAATGACATAAAATGTAGTTCTATGGTAAAATGACATAAACATGAAATACATGGATAACTAAGAAATCTAAGTAATACAAAATAGAAAAATGGGTATCACAGTACCAAGGAATACTAAAGGTCTAGGTAGTAGACTAATCATACAATAAGAATCAAGTGCAAAAAATAGATCTGATAACAACATCCCTATGAAGCAGAGGAAAACCCCAGAGTGGAAAACCAGGTTCAAAAATATAGAGTTATATAGAATTCAAAAATGTAATGGATCAATCTACCCCTGATCACCATCACCATCACCATTATCATCATCGGCCTCATCCTCGCCACCATCTTTGTCCTCGTCGTCGTCCTCTTCATCGTCCCTATGCTCATCGTCAGCCTCATCCTCATCCTCGACCCCATCCTCACCCTCGGCCCCATCCTCACCCTCGGCCCCATCCTCTCCCTCATCCTCATCCTCATCCTCGCCCTCATCCTCTTCAGTATCCTCATCATTATGAGGAACGTCATCATCTCGACTGCCACTAGATCTACCACTCGGTACACTGGATAATGCACCCATCGACGACATAAATGTCTAACGAGCCGCACTAGCCTCTGGTGGAAGTGATGAAGATAAAGCTTTCATCAGTTTCATAAATTCTGTGTCCCTCGTTTGAACTTGTACTTCCAACTCTGTGAACCTTTTATCATACTATCTTGTATACTCCTTGACTTGTTCCAACTCGGTGGTACAAGAATGGATACCTGGAGAGGACCAATACCTCGTCGGGACTATATTCTTACCAGGTCGACAGCATACTCGACCAGAGTGCTCCTCTCCCAAAACCTGATATAAATGATCGTGTGGCCCAAAATTTTCAGGCTCCTGGGCATCAAGAGCCTCTAAAGCAGCCTGTTAAAAATATTAATAGATTAATAAATTTCAAAATAGATATTAAACTTTGAAATAAACAAATAAAAACTTACAATCTTTTCTTGGGTTGATTCATTTACCGCAGTTCCATATTTTTTTCTTCTACTCGATCAAAACAATTTTTCTCGAGGGATACATCCTTCAATATTCAACTTGTTCTTCTGTAATGACATTGAAACAATATAAAGTGCAAGTATAATCATATATTCAATATTCAATAAATCACATAATTTTAGTAGGAAATAATAAAAAGGGAAAGTCCTAAAAAAATTATAAACAACTATATCGTACCAACTGCCTCTCATGATCTAACATAGTTGTGCACCCCGAAGTGTAGAGGTATTACTTTGAATCAATGTTTTTTTTCAGAAGATTACTAAATAATGTTTAATAATAAATAAGATTATATTAATGAAAAATATGAAAACTATCATTTAAATACCTCAAATGAGATTAATACCTTAAATTTTTCAGTCTCCCAATGGGTAATCATTTGGGTATATAGGTCATGCTTATAAGCTCTCCAAAGCTCTCCTAACTCTTTTAAACGCGCTGGTCGTGCACCTTTTCCATTAGGGAAGTTAAACCGAAGCTAAAACCCAATAAATTAGTTCATATAAATACAAAAAAATAATACATCAAATCCAATAGATTTTTTACCCATATTTGTGCCCACGCGTTATCTTAGAATTCGTGTGGCAGATGTCTCCAAGAGAGAGGGCTGACCGGAATGATATCAGAGTATTTGGATAGCGTCGCCAAAAAACCCCGACATTCCTGCCCAGATTTCTCAATAATTTTTCTATCAACATTGTATTCAACCATCAACTGTTTTTGGCCGTTCCATACCGAACGCAAGCGAGTATTCCCCCTCCCCCGCCTCCTATCTGTAGATGAATATGTTATTAAAGAAAAATAATATCATTACAAGTTATAATAAAATAAATTTTGGTATAAAAATTTGATAGAGTTATATAAATATACCTATGGTAGTCGGATAAATGGGCGTCACTGGATGTGTAGAAGCTGAAGGAATATCTTGTACAGGTGGAGTGTCCCTCAGTGTACGCTCCTCAGCCACATACTGTGTCACAGCAGGAGTCGAAGAAGGTGGAATATAATAGCTCGGAGATAATGAACCAGAAGCAAAAGATGATGGAATAGATATCTGGCCAACTGGTAGTGTAAACATCGGAGGTCTAAATATCTCGTGTGTCCCTGAAGACACTCCGGGATAAAAATGGGGCGAAGAAGATACATCTGTGTCAGTGGATCGTCTAACTCTCACCCCACGAGCCATCGTACCACCAGCCTCAGTACCGGGACCACTAGATGATCGTCAATCTCTAACACCACCCCCCCCCCCCTCCTACCACCAGCCTCTCTACTGGGAGCAATATTAGGCTCCTCATCAGATATCTCTCATCTGGAGGTTCAATCCTGAAAAAAAAATTAACACAAAAGTAAACACATGATATTATAAGTTATTGAAATATTTATATTTGAAATAAAATACTCACAATAGGGATGAGTGGAGGAACACCCGTCTGTACCATGCGACGATTATTATCTTTCATCTTTTTCTGTCGCCTCTCTTCAATGGGTGTCATTTCCTGCAATGAAAACAAATATCGAAGTAATTAGAAAAAGATAACTAATGTGTAACCCAAAAAAATATAGAAAAACCATTCTGGTAAAAAAACCATAAAGTAAAAGAACATTTATGGTGGTTTGAAGGTAAGTACTAGGATACACACTCTGAATGATGTAGGTGAAACATGTAGGTGAGAACACGACTATATGATTCTATATATTTCCCACCACAACTTTGGGTTCACAATCAACTCTGACAATTGAGCTATTGGCATCATCATAAGTAATAAACGGATTGCTTCCAATTGCAGTAGGGATAGTGTCAACTTCATCATCACCATCATAAAAATCATGTCTGGGATTTACTTTAATAATTACACCGAATTTAGGATGACGATGATCTTTGACATAAAAAACTTATTTCACTATTGATGCCAATACATATGGTTCATCGGTGGCAAGAGTGTGAGTCATGTCAATAACTTGAAATCCACAATCATCAATAAAGGTGCCTTGCCTCATCATTGAATCAAACCATTGACATTTCATCATCGTGACTCGACCATGCGAGTAATAATCCAAAATTATTATTTTCTCCACGACTCCATAATAAGCAACATTTTCAGAACGAGGTCTAGTATCCTATGAACTAGCATAACAGTCTGTTGTGGCAGTTAGCATAACACCATTATGTTGTGTTCTCATGTTTCTTGCTCGTTCAGTGATAATAATTTTTTATCCATTGATCACAAGTGATTTACAAGCACGAACCATGGTATTAGGACCAAAAGTAAAAGCTCTTATTTCCTCAGAAACAGAGTCTGCAGGAAAACTCGATACCTGAAATATAAACAAATAGTAAAGTTAATTAAATATTATTTTTATTTAGTTATTACAGAAATATTTTTACCTTCAATTTCAACCAAGCAGAAAACCCTTTTCTATGCAAAGTCTCTTTCCTTATCAAAGATAAAGAATGATGCTTTCTATATATCAATTCTTTATGTTCCCTGTAGATAAAAATAATAATAGTTTAACAAATATTTAAAATTACAAGAGATAATATAAGAGATACATGTACAATTTACTTACTTGATATACTCATGGAACAAATCACAATTGAACAACATTGTGCGATGTTCCATCTCTTTCTCTTCAAGGCTTAATGTCATCAATTTATATGATCCCGGAATTCCTCCTGTCTGAGGAAGTGATGGAAAACTGGGTTCAATTTTCCCATACTGTTCTTCTTCATTTCTCATTGGTCTGTTTATTCTCGTAGTAAGATCAGACAAATACATTGCGCAGAAATCCATAAATTCTTGAGCCAAGTAACCGTTCACAATAGAACCTTTGGGATAATTCCTGGTCCGAACATATGATTTCAATGTGCACATGTTTCTTTCAGTTGGATACATCCAACGGAAAGCAACGGGTCCTCCAAGAAGTATTTCGGTCGGAATATGGACAGTCAGATGCAACATGCATGTAAAAAATGATGGAGGGAAGATTTTCTCTAACTCACACAAAACTAATGGTGTCTCTGCCAACAGTTTTGGCAAGAAGGATTTAGACAACCTCTTAGCACAAAGATCTCTAAACAAATAGCACAACCGAATAACTGAGACTCTAACATTATTGGACAAGAGATGACGGATTTCTATTGGAATCAACTCATGCAAAAGGACGTGATAATCATGAGTCTTCAAAGATTTCAGCTTAAACTCTTTTCTATTGACCCGTTTTGTTGTATTGCTTGAATAGCCATCAGGAATTTTAGTCTCTAGAACTTCTAGAAAATGATTTTTTTTCAGCAGGTATCATCACATAATAAGAACATGGAACTTGCCATTTATTTTCACTGATACAGACAGGATGCAATTCTGGTCCGATCCCCCAATCTACCAAGTCACACCGATATTATAAATCATCTTTTGTCTCCCCCTTGACATTTAAAAGAATCGAAAGAAACATTTCACATATATTCTTTTCAATGTGAATTACGTCTAAGCAATGACGTAACAAGTTGGTTGACCAATAAGACAACTCAAATAATATACTCTTCTTCTTCCAATTGTAACAGGTATCATTGGAAACATTTTTCCTCTTTCTAGATTTCATTACACCCTTCCCAAATGAATAACTGAAATCTTTCAATTCATTAAGCACATCAGTTCCAGACATACGCTGAGGTGGATCATCATTCTCCATGGTATTGTCAAATCTTCGATGATTGTTTCTATATGGATGGTTCATTGGAAAGAATCTTCGATGTCCCACAAAACTAAAACAACGACGATATTTCAGTCTTCTCGATCGAGTATTCTTCATACAAACAGGAGATGAAAATTTTCCTTTTGTGCTCCATCCAGACATCATTGCATAAGCAGGAAAATCATTGATCGTCTACATAAGCGCAGCACGCATCTGAAATATGTCTTTCGAACATGCATCGTATGTGGGAACACCCACATCCCAAAGAAGTTTCAACTCTTTTATTAAAGGTTTCATGTATACATCTATATCATTTCCAGGATCATAAGGTCCAGATATCAGTATACTCAAGAAAGTGTAAGGCTTTTTCATACACAACCAAGGGGGAAGGTTATAAATGTGTATGAAAACCGTCCATGTGCAGTGCGAAGTAAGCATCTGCCCAAATGGATTAAAACCGTCACATGAAAGACCCAATATCACATTACGCACGTCGGCTGCAAATTTAGGATATCGAGCATCAAATCTCTGCCATGAAAATCCATCTGTAGGGTGAACCAACTCTTCATTATTCTTTTTTCTCTCGGTGTCATGCCATTGCATTTTTACGGATATTTCATAAGACATTAAAAGGTTCTGTAATCTGGGGATCAATGGAAAGTGCCACATTACTTTTTGTGGAACACGAGATGGTGTTCCATCATATTTTAGCTTCCATTGGGAGGTTACACATTTGATACAATCATTTCATTTAGCAGTTTCCTCCCAAAATAAGCTGCAATCATTCGGGAAAGCATGAACTTTTTTTTTGAGAATCCAAGTTCATCAACTAACTTCCATTCCATATAGTGGTTTGATGGAATATCTGCATCATCTAGAAGTAAGTCCTTCAAGAAGGTAAGAATGTAATCAATTGTAGTATTTGAAATCTCATGCATAGTTTTCCCATGAAACAATCAGATTAAAAATTCCAACTTTTTCATTTTACCACATTGCCGATATACTGGAGTCGTCGCAGCATCATTCAATTTTTTCACCCTATCAACATCATCATTTTTATTGGACGCGTCATGTGTTCTTGTATCGAAATCTTGTTGGTTGGACATCCTTTCCTTCTCATGATGCTGAATAAATGGAAACCGATCATATATCAAACTCTCCAATTCAGTCCTATCATTTGGATCATCAACATTTTGAGATTCCATTTTCTCTCCATTGTGATACCACACATAATAGTTTGTTTTGAAACCATATTTGGTTATATGATAGCTAACTACTTCACGACTCAACCAAGGTCTTCCAACATAATTAAAACAGGGGAAGTGTATGCGACCACTATCTGAAGCCTTTTCAAATTCAAAATCTAGAAATCTATTCAAATTATTTTGAAAATCGGTTGAAATCCGATCAGTTTCGTACATCCAACTTCTGTCTATTCTGTAAAAAAAATTGCAATAAGTCATTTCAAAGCAATTCAATAATATTGAAGTTTAATCAAAAAAAATATTTAGGTAAATGAAAATTCTTTACTTTATATAAAAGCATAACTGACACATTACTCTATATGAGAATCATATTAAGAAATACAAAAAAATACAGTGTATATAAGAAAATAAGATACAGAATTTCTAATGCCAATATTCATGGATTGCCCAGTAAGATATTGGAAGTGGATCAAGGAATACATAATCCTTAAGGATATTGTTGGGAGTACATGAGTTTTATACTTTAACTTCTTCAGGGAGATCAGCATGAGGAGTAGGATGAGGATCAGGGGAGTGGCGGGACTGTCCAAGGGGGGTGTGGGGTGTCCAGGGGGTGTGGGGTGTCTAGGGGGGGTGGGGCCGTCTAGGGGGTCAGAGGTGTCCCGGGGGTGGGGGCTGTCTAGGGGGGTCGGGTGTCCAGGTGGGCGGGCTGTCCGCGGGGGTGGTCAAGCTGTCCAAGGGGGTAGGGGGAGTCCAGGGGGTGTGCGGGCTGTCCAATGAGGTGGGTGGGGTGTCCAGGGGGTGGGAGGGATACCCATGGGGGTGGAGGGGCTGTCCAGGGGGTCTGGGGTGTCCAGGGGGTGGGCGGGCTATCTAGGGGGGTGGGCGGGCTGTCCACGAGGGGTGGTCGGGCTGTCCACAGAGGTGGCGGTGCTATCCAGTGGGGTCGGGGGTGTCAAGGGGGTGGGGGGCTTTCCAAGGGGTGGGGGCATCTAGGGGATGGGGGTGTCCGGGGGGTGGTGGGCGAGTGTCCGGGGGTGGGGTGGGTGGGCTGTCAACAAGGGTGGGGGGGCTGTCCAGGGGGGTATGGGTTGTCCAAAGGGAATTTTCAAACCTTTAATAGATGAGTTCTTTTGAAATAGCATAGATTCTCCTACTGGCATGTCAGCATTAACCAAACATAATTTCCTACTACCACATAACCCTATGATAAATCTAGATAAATCAGGGAATTAAATCCTAATTATTGAATTCTTTTTTAGTTTTTTAAGTATCTTGATATTAAAACATTATACTTAATTTATAGTAATGAAATGCCTCAGAAGTATTATTACCTATGGGTCTATCACACACTCAAATCCTTAGAATATTTTTGGGGATCAATGACAACCTATAAAAAGGATTTATCACCATCATTTTCTGAATGAATAGGATTCCTAACTGATATCATCATGAGCTATAATAAAAAAATTTAACCGTATTCTATTGATTTTTTTGGTTATGATCCCTCAAATGAAAGGATTCACTAGTAAACATTTTATAGAACATTCCCTATATTATAAGTGACTTGTTCTTCATTTACTAGGGAGGATAACTCATCCCAAGGCGCACACTCAATCCACTATTGAAGATGAGTTACAGATGTAGCCAAAAAATACATTTACCAGGCACCAAAATGAATATAGAGGAGAATGAAACAACTTGAAATTATGTTAAAATAGATTTACACTAGATGTATGTGTGATGATCTCTCTAGTCACAGTCACACACTTCATTTGAAATAGTAATATTATCTAAAAAATAAATTAATTATTGGTGTTAAATGACATGGTCCTTTTGTAATGTAATCCCCCCAATACCAGAAAAACTATGTATTATCTATACATTTAGGCCGTTATAAATTATAAATAACCCATGAATGTCATTTTACATCTCAAATATAAAAAAATTCTACCAAAAAAATATAATTAATTTCAATAGTTTAACAACATGATAGGTTCCACATGAACAAATGTGTTCTAGCTCTATATTTCACTATCATAGTTTTACACCAATTAGTACATTCTTTTGGATCATCATCCCTATGAATCCAAGTATATAATATCCCATACAAGTAATTTTCTATAGAGTTTGATTAACTCTTATGACTATTAATCTAGCTAATTACTTCTTGATTCATCGATCAATGATTAATAATAAGGTTCATGTAACCTTATGTGTTTTCAACCATTCCCTAGGAATGTATAACTCACAAAATCAATAAATTCCCTGAAGCTATAACCCTTATGTAGTTTCAATTTATAAAATGAGGACCCATAAATCATTGGTGTCATTTTAGAAAAAAGAAATCCCACATGGTATGAATGGTATCATAATGACACCTATATGTTGAAAATATTCATATATAATTAGAAATAATTTTATGTTATTAGGTTGATAAATCTACCGATAGAAGAATTTCATCATACCTTAAATGAAGGTCAAAACAATGAACGCCATGTTATGGTTTTATTTAATACATTACTCAAACTCAACATTTACTTATACACAACTCAAAGAAATTTGTTAAAAACCTGAATTTCCAAATATTATTCATTGATTCACTAATCTTAAATTTTTTAAAAATACATAAAATAGGAAAAAATGACGTGATCTTTTGAGATATTTAAATAAATGTGGAAATCGGAGGAAGAGAGCTTGCATTTGGGAAGAGGTTTAAAGAATCTAACCTGGATGATGGAGTTGCAGCCGATTAGAAGAAAGAAATCGGGTTAGGGTTCACTGGGCACCGCGACTTCTGCAAATTGGGGACTGTTGTGTCATGCTGTGGGGGCCTCTAAAATTGGATGTATTTGAGGAGAACTTTCCCAACGGTTTGTAAAAACTATTCGGAAACATGAATTTTCCCAACAATTTGTAAAAATCGTTGGGAAAAGATGAAAAAACTTTGGCTTTCCCAACGATTTCTTCAAACCGTTGGGAAAGCCTTCACAAAACCATTGTTTACCAACGGTTTGTTAAAAACGCTGGTAAAAAACACTTATACCAACGGTTCTCGAGAACCATTGGTATATAAGTGTTGGGAAAATCCTGCTTTCTAGTAGTGTGCAGAATGACAAAGCCATCACCTATGCCTTAAGGGAGTTGAAATTTCATGAGAAAAACTATCCCATACATGATCTAGAGTTGGCAGTTGTGGTCATTTCATTGAAAATATGGCGGCATTATCTCTTTGCGGAAAAGTGTGAAATATATACCAATCACAAAAGTCTCAAATATATATTCCCATATAAAGAGATAAACATGCACTAACAAAGATGGCTAGAGCTCATCAAGGTTTATGACTTCTCAGTTCATTACCACCCTGGTAAAGTAAATAAGGTCGCAGATTCTCTAAGTAGAAAGGACCCAACAATTCTATCATTTATGGGAATTGAAAAGGATCCAATCTTCTTAGATTTGATAAATATGGACATGGGAATCATAAAGAAGGAAACATCATCAATCCTTTCACAAATTATTGCTCAATCATATCTCTTGGAAAGGTTAAAGGATGCTCAAAATGATGATTTGGGAATTCAGAAGAAAGTGGAAACTATAAAAAAAAGGGAAATCCTTGGATTTCAATGTTAATGAAGAATGAATTGTGGGATTTAGTTCAAGACTATGTGTTCCATCAAATCCTGAGTAAAAGAAATAACTTTTTGATGATTTACATAGTTTTAATTTTTCTATCCACCCAAGAAACAAAAAGATGTATCAGGATCTCCAAGATAATTATTCATGGGATAACATGAAGAAGGAGATTATCAAATATACATCAAAGTGACTAGTATGTCAGTAAGTGAAGGATGAGAGGTAAAAGTATAAGGGGATGATTCAACCATAACCCATACCAACATGGAAATGGGAGAAAATCACCATGGACTTCATCACCAGACTTCCAAATACATCCAAAGGAAAAATTCTATATGGGTTATTGTGGATCATCTTACAAAGACTACATACTTCATTACAATTAGATAGGAATTCTCATTGGATCAACTAGAAGGGATATACATCAGAGAAGTGGAAAGGTTATATGGTGTACCACTGTCGATTATATCTGGTCAAGATCCAAAATTCACCATTATGTTCTGGAAGAGTCTCCAACATGTTCTGGATACTGATATGAACTTCTGTACATATTATCATCCTCAAAATTATTGCCAATATGATTGGACTATCTAAACACTTGAGAACATGTTGAGAGCAAGCTCAATGTGCTTTAAAGGATAATGGGATCAACATTTTCCTCTGGTTGAGTTCTCTTACAACAACAGTTTCCACTAATGTATCAAAATGGTTCCTTATGAATTTATTTATGGGAAGTGGTTCAGAACATCGGCATGTTGGGAGGAATTTGGGGAGAAAAAACTTCTAGGTCTAGAAATGGTCGAAGAAATGGTGGAGAAGGTTAAGACCATCCCGCATCACATCAAAGCTTCTCAAGGTCGACAAAAGAGCTACATTGACAACCATCGTTGATACCTAGAGTTTGATGTTAGAGATATAGTTTTCCTCCACATATCACCATGGATGGGAGTGATAAGATTTGGTAAGAAGGTAAATTTTAATCCAAGGTACATCATCCCTTTTGAGATCCTTGATAGCATCGGATCAGTGTCCTATCGACTAGCACTCCCACCAAACCTATCTCAAGTACATGATGTATTCCATGTATCACTTTTGAGGAAGTACATACCTAACCCATCACATGTACTCAATCCAGAGGTGGTACCATTAGATAATGACCTCTCCAATGAAGAAATTTTTTTGAAGATCTTAGATCATACGGAAAAAGTTCTATGAAATTAAAAAATTTCCCTCATCAAATTGTTGTGGAGAAACCACAAGTTTTAAGAAGAAACATGGGAACCGAAGGAAGTGATGAGTTAGAGTTACCCTTATTTTTTTAGTATGGGAAAAGTAAATTTTGAGGGAGAAATTTCTTAAGGGGTAATGTTGTAATGACCCAAACATTTATGAATAAAATTATCTTTCTTTTAATGTATAATGGATATAGAAAACACATGCACTATTTTTATTATTATTATTTTTGGGTTTAAATTACTGTTAAGTATTGTTACCATTGATAATATAGTCATTGAAAATTGATCAAACAACTGATATAAATATAAGGTTTTAAAAAAATACTTTCAAGATAGACAAAGGAAAAGATGGCCTCATCCAATAAACTTGGGTCATACGACGCTTGTTTGTAAGAGCTTGGGAAAGTGGTAGCATCACTGGGCTTCACTTTTGAATAAGCCTAAGAAGATCTTCAATATGTTAATCTTTAATGGAATCACATACGGAATAATTTCAAGTTAATATAGATTACCACCCGGACGATATTATCTAAGCTACCCCAAGAGTCTTTCACCGTCGCACACCTTACCCTTGGGCCTTATGCGAGTGTTATAAGGGTTTATGTAATAAGGTATTAGTTACTTATTGGGTAATCCCTTTTTATAAATAAAATTCTTATTTCATCAATTTATTTATGAGAATATACTATCTCAAAAGAATGATAAATTTGATAAATTGAGTTTTTGGGTAAAATGGTAATTTTGAGAAATATATACATTATTATATTAAACTAAGTTTTTTTATTAATAATACTATAAAAACAATTCTTATAAATGATTATTATATCAGTTCTTTATCTATAAATGGTTAGGTCATCATTTTGATAAGAGTTATACTTTTTATATGATAAAATAGAAAGTGTATTTTTATAGAATTTATTTTAAGTAATTAATGAATTTTTGAAATAATTAATATTTTAATAAAATATTACTATAAATTTACTTTTAGGATTAATAAATGATTATATAATTTTTATAAAGTCAAATTTAATTTTTATTAAGTTCTGAAAACTGTTTTTGTCAAAATCTGTGAATTTTCAATAAATTTCAGTTTTCATTTTAAAAGTAAAAATTCACATATTTAGAAAATTATTTAGAAAAAATTAATATAATTTTATTAATCAGGAAATAAAAAATATCCAATAATTAATTTTTTATAATTTTATGAGACATTCAAATTTTTGGATAAAAAATTAAATAATATATAAATATATATTTTGTTTTATGACATCATAATGACCCCAAAATGATGTAATAAATACTATAATGGGTATTATAGGTCCAATATATTTTTTCCAGTTAAAATAATGTGATTTTATATTTTTTTACTTATTTTATAAATCCTTAGTGAATCCTCCAAAATATATAATATATTTTATGATTTTAAATTCATTTCCATAATAATGTGACTCAACTCTACATAAGCATGGATAATATTTTAATATGTTCGGCAATTGGAATTATAAAATAATTTTTTCCACTTCAATTTGGAAAAAACCATTAGAAAAAATCATGGAAATCTTTATGGTTTTGAATATTTAATTACATAGATTCCAAAACCTAAGTTTGTGAAATATTAAATAATTCCCCTCTCATTTTCAATATAAACCAACAAAATATACAACTTCTATTCACTAATAATCCTTGTATAACTTACCTACTCTATCCTACCCTCTCTATAATCCCTCCAAGGAACTCCAAGCTCTCAATAATCCCCTCTTCAAGCTTTTGAAGTCACACACTCAAGTAAGGTATTCCTTCCTTTCTCACTTTTGTCCAAGTTTCTTTACATCGTTATACCCTTTTATTTTAAATTAAAAATGTTGGGTTATTATTTTTCACCTCCCCCATACTTCCCTATTTATGTTTTAATGATTAGATATCTCTTTATCGCTTATTACCCCTCCCATGTACACCTGTTACCATGCCAAAATTTCGTAAGAGTTGTTCCATTTCTCCTCTTTCTTCAAGTTTATTTATTATGTTACGCCTTATATTTCCAAATTACCTATGTTGGGACATGTATCAATGTGACCCACTTACTATAAATTTCATGTAAATATTATTAGATACCCCTTTATCTCTAATCAACCATTTTTATGAATTTTTATGTCTTGTCGTTAGACTCTTGAAATTGCACTGCGATTTTCTATGCTAAAATCATCGTGTAGTGAATACCATTCCCATTTCTATATTAATGGTATTCACCTTTATGCACATATAATTGTTGATTGTATAATTTTATATATGTATTCCACATTCTTTTATTGTGAAAAAAAAAATTATGATGTTGAATGAATCCATTTTATATGATCTATGTGGCACACTTAAGCATGAGATTGAAATGATTATGAAGGGTGCACCCTGATAGTGCTCCAATGCATTAGGTAATGTTTAGTATCATGATACATCATGTTGGGATAGGGGTTTACCTAATTCCTTTTAGAACATTTTTTCACCATGTTTTGACTGGGGTTTACCTGATTTCATTATGTTAATGATTCAATGTTTTAATTTATTATCACATTTCTATATTATGATAATCATGATATATCATGACTTTATGTTTATGTTTTTCTTGAACTCCATTGTTATGCCTATTTCCTAACATGTATTTTATTCTTCTTGTTATACCTTGTTTACTCCCTTACGAGGATTTATAGCTGACCATTTTTTTTGTGTATTTCCTAAATATATCACATGCAATGCAAAGTACGAAGGAATTTTATGGTCATGTAAAATAAGTTTTCAGTAAATATATTGTATTTTTTGTCTTAAGTTTTCATGTAATGTTCCTAAGACCAAAATAAACTAGACACCTTGATCTTCTAGGTTTTATTAATTGAAATTTTATGTAATAAATCATTTCTAAATGTGTAATAAAGACCAGGGTTGTTATAGTTGGTATCAGAGGATAGTTTTAGTTATTTTTGGGAATAGGATTAGAAAACATTAGTGAAAGACTTAGGGATAAGACTAAGTATAAGAAAATAATCCCTAAATTTTGGTGAGTATAGAGTACGTGGATTGTCAAGAAAATACATCCATGCCTGGATATGAACAAGTATATGTGGCTCTGGCATAGATGTATCTAGGGGTAAAACCTGAAAACACTGCTTTGAGCTAGACTCGAACGGAAACTCATGCACAAAAATGGTACTTACAGCACTCTTAGTTCGACACTCTCAGAGGATATTCTTTGGTAAATTAAAAATCATAGTTTAAACCATTATTAAGGGAATAAAAAATTCCTTAAGAAAATATTTTCGGAAATAGATCATGGATAACTTAGATTGAATCCTATAAATTCATAAGTTAAGGAGATAAATGTAATTTAAAAGTTATCACTTTTTTACATTGGAATACCCCTTATGTAGTTAATATTTTAAAATAATTACCCCTAATTTTCCTTTTATTCTATCCAATGGCCGGTAATAAGAGGACTCGTGGTTATAACCGATGCAAAGATCAATGTGATGATTGTTCTAGTGAGATTCCCAATTCAATAAGAGTGGGAATCACAAACATTGTCATGATACTCTCTCAGTTAACTCGAGTTTTTAATAGAAACATGGGTTAAGAGAAATTTACAACACCCCCCCTCTAAGAAATAACAAGTCATAATCAAGAGATTCATGAGACAAAGGTCTCTTACTTTCAATGAATCATCTGATCCCGGAATCCCTGAATAATGGATCAACTCCATTGAGAAGATCTTATCTGTCCTTCAATGTTCTAAAAAAGAGATGGTTCTTCTGGCTGCTTATTGTATGGAGGGTAAAGCTGATCAATAGTGGAAATTGATAAAAAATATGAAGCCTGAGGAAGATATAGAGGGGTTGTAATGGAAGGATTTCCAAAAAAATGTTTTTGGATAAATATTTTCTTCGAACCCTCCGCCTTAAGATGGAAAGATATTTCATTGCACTCAAGAAAAAAGATGATGAATTTCTTGGGGTGTACAAGGAAAACTTTACCAGACTTGCACGATAAACCTCTTTTCTTGTTATTACCCCCAAATTCAAGGTGGACCACTTATTTGGTGGGATAAAACCCAGCCTATAGAAAGACCTAGTGGTCTATGACTTTGAAATCTATGAGAAGATTGTCTGATGTGAACACAAAGTTGAGATGGAGATCGGTGAATCTTAGGGGTATAATGGGGATAAAAATTGGAAAGTGAACTTTAATTCTGGTGGTTTGATGGACAAAATCAATGGTGATAAGAAATTCAAGCATCCCAATTTCCAAAGGTGTGGGAAGAACCACCCTATAAATTTCCTGAAGGGGATGAGGAAATGCTTTAGGTGTAGAAGAAAAGGTCACATGAATAAGGATTATTGATGGAAGAAACCCACTAGTGTGGTAGAGGAAAGGAATGCTCCGGTAGACCCTCAGAGAATTTTTCATTGCTATAACTGTAAGGAACTAGGGAACTTTGAGAACCAGTTCCCTAAGACAAGCATAATTGGAGGCAACCAACAACCTCCAAGGCAGCAAGGGTGAGCTTTTTGCATCACTACCACTGAAGAAAATCTCAATAATGAAGTGGTAACATGTATGTTATTTATTCGTTAAAGAATAGAGAACATAATTTTTTATTTTGGTTCTACACATTCTTTTATATCTCGAATGTTTGGTAGAATAATACAAATACCACCATAATACATGGAAGTAGTGCTGTCAATGAGAATGGAAAATGGGGAAATTATTTCATCCCATGAATATAACTCCTCCCATGTCATAATTTGTGGATTGAACATCCCGGTGAACCTCTTCATACTCCCTCTGGTGGAATTTGATGCAATTCTTGGCATGGATTGGATTTCCTTATATAGAGCCAACATAAATTGTTGTGAGAGGGAAATAACTCTCCATATGGTGAATCGACCCCCAATTCTATACAAGTGCAAGGAGGAGGATGAATCTTATTTAGAACCATCATATCAATCATGGATATTACTTACCTATGAGAATGCGTATGTTTCTCAAATGATTTAGTCTAAGTAAGGAACTATCCTCAAAGACATGCCTATTGTAAGGGAATTCACTGATGTGTTTCCTAAGGAATTTCTTGGTCTTCCTCTTAGAAGAGATGTTGAATTTTCTATTGATCTTATACCTGGGGTGTTTCCAATATCCAAGACTCCATATAGAATGGTTATTGTGGAGATTGAGTATCTAAAGAAACTATTAAAGGAGAATCTGGGGGTTTATATACGCAAGTACTTCACCATGGGGTGCACCAATCATATTTTTTAAGAATAATGATGGGTTAATGCGCCTTTTCATTGATAATCATGAGTTCTACAAAATCACAATAAAGAACAAGTATCTTTTTCCACGAATTGATAACTTGTTTGATCAGCTACGCAGAGCATAATACTTCTCCAAGGTGGATCTACAGTCAGGATATTACCAAGTAAGGGTGAAGAGGGATGATATCCCCAAGACTACTTTTCATACAAGGTACGGGAACTACGAATTCATAGTAATGTCTTTTGGACTCATTAGTGCTCTAACAATCTTCAAGGACTTAATTAATAGAGTCTTTAGTGATTACCTTGATAAATATGTGGTAGTATTTATTGATTATATTATAATATACTTAAAAATCAAGGAGGAGCATGAGGAGAATCTAAGCACTATACTAGAGAACTTGCGAAAGGAGAAGCTTTATGCAAAGTATAGAAAGTGTGAGTTCTGGTTGAAGGAAGAGTCATTCATGGGTCATATCTTCACAAGAAAATGGATATCTGTGGATCTTTCCAAAACAAAATCAGTTGAGGGGTGGATGAGGCTGACATCTATGATGTATATCCGTAACATACTAGGGTTGGCTGGATATTATTACTAATTTGTGAGAAATTTCTCATGATTATCAAAACCCCATACCATTATAACTTTTAAGGGAGTCAAGTTTTCTTGGAATGATGAATGTGAAGAAAGATTCATGGAGTTAAAGAAGAGGATTATCACTGCCCCTATGCACACACTACCCACAAGTGGAGATATTTTCATAATTTTTAGAAATTCTTCAAAGAAGGTATTGGGTTATGTGTTGATGCAGAATAAAAAATTCATCAGCTATTCCTCAAGGCAGTTGAAAATTAATGAACAAAACTATCTTATGCATGATCTGGAGTTGGCAGTTGTGATCTTTATGTTGAAAATATGGAGGCATTATCTCTTTGGGGAAAAGTGTGAAATATATAACAATCAAAAAAGTCTCAAATATATATTCACATATAATGAGATGAACATGAACCAATGAAGATGGTTAGATCTCATCAAGTATTACGACTGCTCAATTCATTACCACCCTAGGAAAGAGAACAAGGTGGCAGATTCTTTAAGTAAATAAGATGCAGAAATTATGTCATTTATGAGAATTAAAAAGGATCTAATATTCTTAGATTTGATGAAGATGGACAAGGAAATCATAAAAAAGGGAAAATCATCAATCCTTTCACAAATTATTTCTCAACCATCTCCCTTAGAAAGGTTAAAGGATGCTCAAAAAGATGATGTGGGAATTTATAATAAATTGGAAACTATCATAAAAGGGAAATCCTTGAATATCAATGTTAATGAAGAAGAAATTGTGAGATTTGGGTCAAGACTATGTGTTCCTTCAAATCTGGAGTTAAAGAAATAACTTTTGGATGATTCACATAGTTTAAATTTCCCCATCCACCTAGGAAACACAAATATGTATCAGGATATCCATCAGTATTATTGGTGGGATAACATGAAGAAGGAGATCATCAAATATATGTAAAAGTTCTTGGTATGTCAGCAAGTGAAGGTTGAGAGGTAGAAGTCTAAGGGGATGATGCAACCATTACCCATACCAACATGGAAATGGGAGAACATAACCACGAACATCATCACCGGACTTCCAAATAAATACAAATGAAACAATTCTTTCTGGGTTTTTTTGGATTGTCTTACAAATACTACACACTTCATTTCAATTCGATAAGATTACTCATTGGATAAACTGGTAGGGATATACATTAGATAAGTGGTAAGGGTATATGGTGTACCACTATTTATTTTATCTGATCCAGAGCCAAGATTCACCTCTAAGTTCTTTAAGAGTCTCAAACATGATCTAAATAAAAATCTAAACTTCAGTACAGCTTATCATCCCCAAATTGATGGTAAATATGAGCTGACTATCCAAAAAATTGAGGACATGTTGAGATCATGCTCAATAAACTTCAGAGGAGAATGGGATCAACATCTTCCTTTTATTTAGTTCTTTTACAACAAGAGTTTCCACTCAAGCATTCAAATGGATCCTTATGAAGCCCTTTATGGAAAGAGGTTCAGAACACTGGGATGTTGGAATGAAGTTGGTGAGAAAAAACCTCTAGGTCTAGAAATGGTTGAAGAAATGGTGGATAAGGTTAACACCATACAAAAGTATATCAAAGCTACTCAGAGTCAACAAAATTTCTATATTAAGAACCGTCGATGAGACCTGGATTTTGATGTTGGAGATATGTTTTTCCTCCACATACCACCATGGAATAAGGTGATGAGATTTTGGAAGAATTAAAATCTTAGTTCAAGTTACATTGGCCCTTTTAAGATACTTGATCACATCAGAGCAGTGTCCTATTGACTAGCACTCACACCAAACCTATCTCAAGTACATGATGTATTCCATGTATCATTTTTTAGGAAGTAAATACCTAACCCATCACATGTACTCAATCCAGAGGTGGTACCATTGGATAATGACCTCCCCTATGAAGACAAGTTGGTGAAGATCTTATATTGTAGGGAAAAAATTTCTACAAAATAAGAAAATTCCCCTCGTCAAAGTGTTGTAGAGAAACCACAAGTTTGAAGAAGAAACTTTGTAATTAGAGGAGGTGATGAGGCAGAGTTACCCTCATCTATTTTAGTATGGGAAAAGGAAATTTCTAGGCATAAATTTATTAAGGGGTTATGTTTTAATGACCCAAAAATTAACGAATAAAATTACCTTTCTTTTAATGAACTATGGATATAAAAAAACACATGCACTCTTTTTTTATTATTATTTTTTGATTAAATTACTGTTAGGTATCATTACTGTTGATAATTTATCTATTGAAAAGTGATCACACAACTGATATAAATATAAGGTTTTAAAAAAATACTTTCAACACAGACAAATGAGAGGATGGCCTCATCCTGTAAACTCAGGCCGTATGAAGATCATTTGTAGGAGCTTGGGAAGGAGGTAGAATCACTGGGATTTTCTCTTGACCAAGACAAATCCAAGCTTCAGCACATTAAGTTTTAACAGAATCACCTATGGGAGAATTTTAAGTTAATAAAGATTACCACTCAGACGATGTTATCCGAGCTTCCCCAAGAGTCTGTCACCATCGCATGCCTTTCCCTTAGGTATTATGCGATTGTTATAATGGGTTATATAATAAGGTATTAGTTACTTATTTTTTAATCCCTTTTTATATATACAAGTCTTATTCTACCAATTCCATTATGAGAATAGTCTTCCTTAAAATAATGATAAATTTGATAAATTGAGATTTCAGGTAAAAATGGTAATTTTGAGAAATATATACATTATTATATTAAAATAAGTTTTTATATTAATAATATTATAAAAACAATTATTATAAATGATTATTATATCAGTTGTTTATCTATAAATGATTAGGTATTCAATTTTATAAGAGTTATACTTTTTATATGATAAAATAGAAAGAGTATTTTTAAAAATTTATTTTAAGGAATTAATGATTTTTTAAAATAATTAACATTTTAATAAAATATTATTATCAAATTAATTTTATGAATAATAAATTATTATATAATTTTTATGAATTCAAATGTAATTTTTATTATGGTTTGAAAACTGTTTTTGTCAAAACCCGTGAATTTTCAATAAATGTCAGTTTTCATTTTAAAAGTGAAAATTAACTTATTTAGAAAATTATTTAGATAAATTGAATATTATTTTTGGAATCAGAATGTTGAAATTATCCAATGGTGAATTTTTCATAATTTTCTGAGACAATTTAATTTTTGGGTAAAAAATTAAATAATATATAAATATATAGTATGTTTTATGACATCATAATGACCCCCAAAATGATGTAATAAATATTATAATGGGTATTGTAGGCCCAATATATGTTTTCCCATTAAAATAATGTTATTTTAGATTTGTTTTACTTATTTTATAAAGCCTTAGTGAATCCTCCAAAATGTATAATATATTTTATGATTTTAAATTCATTTCTTTAATAATGTGACTCACCTCCACATAAACAAGGATAATATTTTAATATTTTCATTCATTGGCCTTATAAAATAATTTTTTCTAATCCAATTTTGAAAAGACCATGGGAAAACCCATATAAAGGTTTGTGTTTTTTGAATATTTAATTATATAGATTCCAAAACCTAAGTTTGTGAAATATTAAAGAATTCTCCTCTCATTTCCTATATAAACCCACCCAAGCTACTACTTATCTTCAATAAAAATATTTTTAGAACGTATCTAATCAATACCCCCTTCTCTATAATCCCCCCAATTTTCCCCAGGCTCTCAATAATCCCCTCTTCAAGCTTTTGAAGTCACACACTCAAGTAAGGGATTCCTTCCTTTCTCATTTTTGTCCAAGTGTATTTATGCTGTTATACCATTTTATTTTCAATTAAAAATGTTGGGTTATGATTTATCACCTCCCATATACTGACCTCCTTATGTTTTAATTATGAGATACCTCTTTTTCTCTTATTAATCTCTATCATGTACACCCGTTACCATGCCAAAATTTCATAAGAGTTATTCCATTTCTCCTCTTTCTTCTAGTTTCTTTATTATGTTATGCATTTTATGGCCAAATTCCTTTTATTGGGACATATATATATATATTTATTTATTTATTTATTGATATAAATCAATTACTTTAAATTTCATTTACATATTATGATATACCCATTTCTTTCTCATCAACCATTTTTATGAATTTTTATGTCGCGTTGTTAGGATGCTGAAATTGCACCACGATTTTCCATGCCAAAATCATTGTGTAATGAATACCATGTCCATTTCTCTACTAAGGGTATTCACCTATATGAACATATACTTATTTCTTTCATAATTTCATGTATTTATTCCAAATTTATTTATTGTGGAAAAAATGATGATGTTGAATCAATCCATGTTATATGATAAATGTGGCACACTTAAGCATGAGATTGAAATGATTATGAAGGGTGTTCCCTGATAGTGCTCCAATGCATTGGGTAATATTTAGTATCATGATATGTCATTTTCGGGTAGGGTTTTACCTGATTCCTTTTAGGAAATTTTTTTAGCATGTTGGGATAGGGATTTACCTAGTTTCTTTATGTCAATGATGCAATGTTTTAAGTTATTGCCACATTTCCATGTTATGATAATCATGTTATATCATGTCTTTATGTTCTTGTTCCTCTTGCACTCCATTGTTATACCTATTTCCTAACATGTATTTTATTCATCATGTTATGCCTTTATAACTCCCTTATGGGGCTTTATATCTCACCCTTTTCTTGTGTATGTCCTCAAGCTATCCCATGAAATGCTAAGTACGAAGAAATGTTGTGGTCTTGTAAAAGATGTTTTCAATAAATATATTGTATTTTATATATTAAGTTGTCATGTAATGTTACTAATTCCCAAATACACTAGTCCTGTCATTCTTATGGGTTTTATTAAGTGCAATTTTATGTAATAAATCATGTCTAAATGTTTAATAAAGACTGAGCTTTTTATAGTTGGTATCAGAGGATAAGGTTAGTTATTTCTAGGATTAAGATTAGAAATATTTATTAAAAGCCTTAAGGATAATACTAAGTATAAGAAAAGAATACCTAAATTTTGGTGATTATAGAGTAAGTGTTTTATCAATAAAATACATCCCTATCTTGATACGAACAAGTAGAGGTGGATCTCGCATAGATATATCTAGGGTTAAAACCCGAAAACACCACTTTGAGCTAAACTCGAACGGGAACTAGTGCACAACAATGGGCCTTACTACACTCTTGGTTCGACACTCTCAGGGGATATTCTTTGGTAAATTCATAATTTTATTATGAACCATTATTAAGGGAATAAAAAAATTCCCTAAGAATATGTACTAGGAAATAGATCATGAATAACATAGATTGAAGCCTAGAAATTCATAATTTAAGGAGATAAATGTAATTTATAAGTTGTCCCTTTTGTTATTGGATTCCCCTTTATGTGTTTAATAGTTTAAAATACTTACCCTTAATTTTTATTTTATTCTATCCAATGGCCAGTAATAGGAGGACTCAGGGTAACAATCGATGCAAAGATCAATTTGGTGACTATTCTAGTGAGATGCTCAATCCGATGGGAGCAGGAATCACAAACTTTGTCACGATACTCTCTTAGTTAACTCAAGTTTTAAATATAAACATGGGTTAAGAGGAAAGTAAAACCCATCCTAATAAATAAAAATTCATAATCAAGAGATTCATTAGACAAAGGCCTCCTAATTTCAAAGGATCATCTGATCCCTCAATCGCCAAACAATGGATCGACTCCATTGAGAAGATCTTCTCCATCCTTCAGTGTTCTGAACAAGAGAAGGTTTTTTTGGACACTTATCATATAGAGGGTGAAGCTGATCAATGGTGGACATTGATCAAAAATACGAAGCATGAGGAAGAGATTGAGGGGTTAGAATGGAAGGATTTCTAGAAAATGTTTTTTGATAAATATTTTCTTCGTACCCTCCCCCTTAAGATGGAAAGATATTTCCTTGTGCTCAAGAAAAATTATGAAGAATCTATTTCGGTGTATGAGAAAAACTTTACCAGACTTGTACGATACGCATTTGGTTTTGTCGTTACCCCCAAATTCAAGGTATACCGCTTCTTTGTTAGGCTAAAATCTAGACTACAGAAAACCCTGGAAATCCACGACTTTAAAATATATGAGAATATTTTCTGATGTGACCTAAAATTTAATATGGATATCTGAGAATCTTAGGTGTATAATGGTGATAAGAAGTGGAAATTGGACTATAATTTTGGTGGTTTGATGGGAAAAATCAACTATGCTAATAAATTCGAGCATCCCACTTTCCAAAGGTACGGGAAGAATCACCCTCGAAATTTTCTAAAGGGGACGAGAAAATGCTTTAGGTGAGGAAGAAAAGGGCACTTGGCTAACGATTTCTGACAGTAGAAACCCACTAGTGTGGTAGAGGAAAGGAATTATCTGGTCGACCCTATGATCATTTTTCATTGATACAATAGTAAGGAACTAGGGTACTTTGCGAACAAGTGTCCTATGACAAGGGTAATTGGAGGCAACCAACAACCTCCAAGGTAGAAAGAGTGAGCTTTTTCCATCACTACTTCCAAAGAAAATCCCAACAATGAAGTGGTGATAGGTACGCTATTTAGTCATTCAAGAATAGTGAACAAACTTTTTGATTCTAGGTTTACGCGTTCTTTTATATCACTAAAGTTTAGTAGAACAATCCAAACACCACCATAAAACATGGAAGTAGAGATGTTAGTGACAACAGAAAATGGGGAAATTATTGAATCCCATTAATATAACTCCACCCCTATCAAAATTTGTGGATTAAACTTCTCAGTGAACCTTGTCATACTCCCTCTGGTGTAATTTTATGCAATTATTAACATGGATTGTATTTACCTATATAGATCCAACATAAATTTACGTGAAAGGGAAATCACTCTCCATATGGTGAATAGACCCCTGATTCTATACAAGTGCAAGGAGGAGGATGAATCTTCTTTAGCACCATCATCTCAAGCATGGATATCACTTACCTATAATAATGTGTATCTTTATCAAATTATTTAGTCTAAGGAAGGAACCATCCTCTAAGGAATGCCTATTGTAAGGGAATTCACTAATGTGTTTCCCAAGGAATTTCCTGGTCTTCTTCCTAGAAGAGATGTTGAATTCTCGATTTATCTTATACTTGGGACATTGCCAATATCCAAGACTCCATATACAATGGTTTTTTAGAGCTTTAGGAGATAAATAAATAACTAAAGGAGAATTTGGATAAAGGGTTTATATGCCCAAGTGCTTCAACATGGGGTGCACCAGTCCTCTTAGTCAAGAAGAAGGAAGGGTCAATGCACATTTTCATTGATTATTGTGTGCTCTGTAAAATCACGATAAAGAAAAATTATCTTTTTCAATGAATTGATGACTTGTCCAATCAGCTATGTGGAGCACAATACTTCTCCAAGGTGGATTTGCGGTCAGGATATTACCAAGTAAGGGTTAAGAAAGATGATTTCCCCAAGATAGTTTTTCATACAAGATACAGGCACTATTAATTCATAATAATGTCTTTCGGACTCACTAATGCTCTAGAAATCTCTATGGACTTGATGAATATAGTCTTTAGAGATTGCCTCGATAAATTTGTGGTAGCCTTTAATGATGATATTCTAATATAATCCAATACCAAGGAGGATCATGAGAAGCATCTTAGAAATATACTAGAGACCTTACAAAATGAAAATCTCTATGAAAAGTATAGAAAGCACTAGTATAAAAATGGTCTTTAACGTTGATTTTTTTTATATTTGACATTAGTTTTTAACCAACATTGAAGTCTCCAATGTAAAAAATATGATTTTTTACGTCTATTTTTGTAAACCAATTCCAAAAATGAATTATATTTGTTTTTTAGTGTCAATTTTGTAAAACACCGATGCCAAAAAAAATCATTCGTATGATTTTTTTCGTCGGTTTCCTTAAAAATCAATGCTAAAAAGTTAAAAAAAATTTGTTTCTGTGTCGGTTCTTCAAAAAACCTGATGCCATAAATGAAAAAAAATATTTTTGGCATCGGTTTTTACAAAAACCAACTCAAAAAGGTTATTTTTTCCTCTATGTTTTATAAAATTCTCTAAGCTTTGATTTGACTGCTTGTGGAGCTAAAACAGAGTTACGGATCAAAAGTTATGGCCGTCAGAAGTTGAATGTAATGACCTAGGTATTTATAGAATAATACTTTTTTATTTTTAATAATATTTATGAATAAGATATTAATTTTATGTTAAAGAGGAAACTTTGTTAAATAGCGTTCTAAATACACAACAATGGGTTTCCTTGAAATCTTATGTTGCACACAACATTGATTTATACTAAAAAATAATATAATGATAATATTATTTTAAATGGTAGTTAATGCATAGTCATTGTTTTGGTGGGAATGAACATAACTAACTACCTTATGATTAAACTTGTTTTTTAAATGTATTTACATTTATCTAATAAATTTTAGAGGCTTAAAATAAGAATGAATCTGATTTTAAGCATGAAATACTCTAATATACTTTAAAAGGTCAATTTACCACATTTTGATAGAGAACCCTTTTAAAATCTAGTTTTTGTCACTTTTATATATACCATTTGACAAAATAAACTTCTTATTTATAAGAGGGACATCAAAATTTACTTTGGATAATTTTTTGGTATTTTTCTGATAAAGTTCATTTTTTAATGAATAGTAAAAAATACTGCTCCTCCAATGGCCCGAAGGCCTTCATTTTTTATTGATTTTTGATAATCCACCTTTCAAGGGGTGAGGTGGAACCCTTACAAGGCTCGTAGGCATAAGAATTACATGGCCCATAGGCCTTAGATAAATTCATTGCCCGTAGGCTTCAAACATTACATACAACCTAGACTAACTACTTGGAACTGCTCCTCCCCAGCATCTTCATCATGAAATCAGCTCTCCACCTTCGCATGACTATTTGGATAGGCTTTCCCATGCATGCACAGGCTTGTCCTGATAGAAGGTGTCATACCCTCTCATTCTTTCAATCCGTTTATCTTCTGTTATGGTGAAAACTCCTTGCTCCTCCTACCTTCTGAAGCTTGTTCCTTGTAGGTTGTCTGGTTTGCATCTGCAATTTAAGGTGGTCCGAAGGCCTTGAGGTGGCCCAAAGGCCTTACTGACCCGAAGTCCTGGGTGTCCCGAAGGCCTTAATGGACTCGGGGACCAAATTGGTGGCCCGAAGGCCCAAATGGGGGCATATTCCTGGCTGCTACAGTGCCAAACAGTGTCTGCTACAGTTATGCATAGTTCCTGCTATAGTACCTACTACAATACTACTATAGTACCTGCTACAGTACTACTACATAAACACATGTCAATCTTTTGGTAGTTTTTACTTCTTAAAAACACGGTTTTTGGTTTTGACAACAGGAATTAATTTTAAATTAATTTTTATAACTTCTGTGATTTGAATTTGAAAAAATGGATTCCATATTTGGAATCGGGATTTCTAAATTGTTTAAATAGGTTCTTTTTATTTTTAGATATTATGAATAGTAACTTCAGTAAATATTTTATTTACCCTTGTTAATGGGTAAATCTAGTAAATAAGGGTAAAAAAAATAATATTATAATAATATTAAATTACCCTAACACATGTTCTAACCCTATTGGATGAGATATTTCCGACCATGGGAATCCTTGGGTCTATTTTAGGACCCTTTGGATTCACTTGTGTGTGAAAATGACATTTAATTAAATTTAATTTAAAGTAAAGGAAAATATAACCTAAAAATGTATCTTTTACTAAAAAAAATTATATGGGGTTATATAAGCGATATATTAGACTATAAATATTCATTAGAAATATAAAAATATTTCTTACATCATGGTATTTTATTTATAATTTTTTTACGTCAAATAAATAAATTTATTTATGACACAATGATGATGTAGTGATTACATTATTAATGAATGTTTTAAATAAATGAGATTATAAATATTAAAATAAATTTATTTTGAAACTTTTTATTCCATACACCAATTTTAGGGATACTTATGAATTTTTATATTATAATTAATGAAGGTTGTTCGAAATAATCAAGTTTTTATGAATCTTTCAAAAGTCATGATATGAATAGTATATAAATTGACATAAATGATTTTTTAAACCAAATGCTATTTTATTAAATGATATAATAGTCTTAAAAATATAATATTCTTCCAAATGACTTATATAAGGTTTAAAATTTCATTAATTAAATACTTGAGGATCTATTGACATTTTATAGTAACTATATTAACCATATAATATGAATATACAAGAAGACATGGTAAGAGTCAAATAAGTTAACTAAGGGTTAAAGCTAAATGATAAGGTTAAATTTCAAACCAAAAAATGTCTAAAAACTCTTTTTTGAGATTATTTTTAACAATAATAATCTTATATTATAATTAAATTAGTTTTGTACCTTTTGAAAATAGAAATTCGGTTTATAATAAAATAATCTTTCAAACTTTCCAAAAGTACCCCTCCTGCCTCTTATAAAAGAACACCACCTCTAACCCTTACTCACACATCTCAAGACCACTTTTATTATCCAACATCTACCCAAATAATCTCCCAACATCCCTATATTCCTCCTATAATCCTTACCCTGGGAATAAGTCAATTGAAGAAGGCCTTTTAGCTTAAATCAAATGGAGTTACCCAATTTGAGGTAATGTCTTATCTCAAGCTTCTTCCAATTATTTTCCTTATCCAATCCCCTAAACACTCTTTATTAAATTATTTTATAAAAACACTGGTATATTCAGTATACTATGATTTTGTTATGAGAATTATTATAACTACACTTACACACACCTCCATATAATTTATTTAGAACATACTGTTTCTGTGGACGGTGAACTATTGCCTCACGAAACGATGATTGTTCAATTATATCCTACTGCCTCTCATGGTGGCCATTATGAAGGCACTATATTTATATGATATATATTATTTTTATATTGTCTTTAAACTTTGGTAATATTTATTTACAACATACCTTTATTCTTTTCATGATGTGTAAACACAATAATTTTATTTGAGGAAGTGCGGACTACCGCCCCCTCAAAGTGATATGACTCGTTCATGCCATACATGAAACATATAAATCATGGAGTGAATGAAATTATGTAACATATATAAAATATGATATTATATTGTAATTATAATATATCTATTTATCATTAAGTTTTCATTTCGTTAAATATGACATAGAAATGAAAGTAGCGTTCATGAGTACGTACGGTTTACCATCTCCAGGAACTGTGCATTTCATTTATTATCTCCAAATGTTATAGAATTTTATAGATACATATATATTGTATATATATGATATATATATATATATATATATGAATAGTATTTTTTATATAATTTACTTTTGGCCATATGGAAAAATTATAATTATATTAAGATCTTTTTTGACTCAAGTACCGAGCATCGACAAAATGACCAATATGAACTTGAATAATTATATGATTGTTATAGCAAGGTAATAAGTGATATAAAAGGAATAATAAACATGAAAATGGTTATTAATCAAGTAGAAATTAACTTAAGTTTATTATTCATAAATAACAAGGAACATACGTGATGATTCAGACTCAAGGTAAGGGACTTCGTCTCAATCTCCTTTCTTTGAGGAATATTTTTATTTATAAACAACTTTATTTTATACAGTGTATAAACCCCTTTAAATTTTAATTTCATTCAAATGGAATATTTTTTCTATATATAATTTTACTAAATGATAAATGGAATGTTTCTTTTTAACATACGCGGTGACAACGACCTTTCTGCGGTCGTGAGCATTATTTGATATTTGGATTCCTTAACAAGTTGTGATGTTTTTAAATGGAAAATAAATACCATATACCCTTTTTCATATTTTGGTATTGAAAATGGTTTTGAAAGTTTATTTTCAACATCAATGTCTTGAAATTATTTTTTGTGATTGCAAATGAAATTTTATGATTGAAATGTTGATATTTTCAATATTTTATGTGTGATGATTATATAATGGTACTTGGAAATTTGACGTGTGGTTACATGATAAACCAAATTATGGGTGGTTATTTGATAAACCAAGAATGGGTGGTTACATTATATCCTCCAATCCATTAGTTATGAAAGTTGTTCATACGGCTATTCCATTTAGTGATATGTATGGAAGTAGACCATATGGTTATTCTATTATAATATTTTTATGTTCCAAGTTACCTTTATATGCTATATGTTTTTTTATTTGGTATTTATGGTAATATTTTGGTTAAAAAAGCGTAATAAATGAGATTATATTCAATGAAGTGTTTTTTTATTTCTTTAAGGTGAAAAGTATTACTTTATGATAAATTATTCATGGTATACATGTTGTTTTGAAAAAATAATAGTTTTCTTTCTTTATGTATCCCTTACTGAGATTTTTATGATCATCACAAGTTTTGAAATGTTTTTCACAGGACTTAAATATGAATATTGTCGAGTATGGGATCAAGGAAAATTCATGCTATCTAAAACATGTAACTAGACATGTTTCTTTTTTTAAGAGTTTTTGTTTTATGAAAAAAAAAATGGATAGTGAGTAGAAGTGTCTAGTTGTAATATTCAAGTTATTATGTATAAGTTATGACCTAATTCTCTAAATCACTAAACCTAAAAAGATCCTAAATTTGAATTATTAAATTAATTCAATATTATGTAATGTTTAAGGATGGGGCCTTACAGTTGGTATTAGAGGTCGGTTTAGATAACTTTAGAGGTTAGGGTGTTATTTAAACATAAGTGACATAACCATAATGTTTGGCATATTAAAAATATTCATAGTTATTTTAGATAAATTGAATGAGTTTAAGATAACTTGAATAAGTATATCTTAGTTTTTACCCTCCACATAAGATAGTATATGATGATTTTACTGATATACTCACACTGACATTTTTTGGTTTTAGTAAATTGTTGGATCTAGCAGGAACCAAAGTAACAATGGATGTGAATAAAATTATGATGGTTTTCATAATAAGAAACCAAATGAAATGGGAGCTGCAATGAGAACTCTTGTGGTTATTCTCAACCAACTATCTTGAGTCATGATTGACCACTTTAACCATAGTGATTTCTCTAAGTCATCATATATTCGAGAAACGAATCCCTAAGGAAGTTCAGGTAATAATCATAAAGGTAAGTATATTCAAAAACCTATGTATCAAGGATGTGGAAAGAAACACCTAGGAAAATGCTTCAAAAGGGACAGTAAGATGCTATAGATGTGGTAATGAAGTTCATAAATCAAGAACCTACCATGTAAAAAGGAAGCGTCTAGTTGAATCAAGGAAAGGGAAAGAAGTTATTTAAGAGGTATCAATTGAATGTTTTAAATGTGGTGTGCATGATAATTATAAAAATAGATGTCCTATGAATAAGGTTTGGGAATGGTAATAGTAGGACCATACAAATATATGTTTACCAATACCTAATTCCATTCCAAATAAGGATGAGGAAACTGACAATGACCAATGAAAGGTATGGAATATTTCTTAGCTGATGTTTTGACATTATTGAATATTAGGATATGATTCATGATTTTTTTTGTAGGAAAGAATTATTAAGGAATAAGTTGGAAAATAATTATTAATAGATCATGAAGAATTTTTTAATGAGTAAGAAGTCTACATATAAGGGAGTCAAAAGTTATGGCCGATTTTAGGATGATGAAATTCTTAAAAGTATTAAGGCTCTTTTGATGATGGAATTACTTTGGAAGAATTTTTCTAGTATGTGTAACCCTAAGGTTTGATATGTGAAAATTATATTCAATAAAGAATTATATTTTCTTGTGTGGACATAATGGATAACATTAGGGGTGCATGTGATCTTTTTTTTAGGCAATTATGGGTTATTAGTTTTTGGGCTGCAAAATGTGAGGTATGAAATAACATTTGTGGTTAAAACATTTTGTGGATATTTTTAAGGATTTTATCTCATTTTTTAATGTTATTATAATTATACAATTTTTGATAAAGGACAACACATAGACTGTGTGACAACCTGTCGTGTCGGACAAAGCTGTGGGAATCAAACCCACAACTAAAGTGCGTCTAGGATTTATCTCCTACCATGGGACTATGTGAAGTCCCTAGTTAGTATGAATAATTATATTTAGTTAAATGATTTTATGGATCAAGAATAAGTTGATTTTTGGAACTTATGTTTTATTAAATGGATATACTTAGTATAGGAAAATGATTTGGTGATTAAGTGATAAAGGTTATTTTGGAAGACGTTGTCTCTTTTGGGGAACACTATATGCCTAAGGAAAATAGAATGTTATGGGATTTTTTTTGTGAAGTAATGGTTGAAATTTTATTTTGGAAGAATCTACGTTTTTATTTTGGACATATGGAGATTTGGGTAATTTATAGAAATGATTAACCTATCATAGAGAACATGTGATTAGGTTCATTACACTTTAGTATGAGACTTTAAGAGTAGCCAATGCTATTTGGAGATAAATGTTAAGATTTACTATGGAAGACTATGTGATTAAATTCTTCTGAGTTTTGGGTTTCAATATTAGTTTGTATTATATTGAATAATTTTAAGGACAATTGTGTATTGAATGGTCTTTGTTGAACTTTGGGTACGGTTTGTTGAATTTTGGAGATTAAGAGTAGTATTTCTTTTTATAAAGGATTATCCTTTTTAGAGGTTATCTGATGTCATACTAACCATTTTGGTTTTGGTTAATGTCTAAAGATAGGGAAAATATGTGGTTAATCTTTTTTGGATCATTTTATTCTCTAGAAGTTGATTCTAGCACTTAGGTGTGACGAAGTCATCTTGAATACTCATCGTTTGGATAAAAGATTAGTTTTTGGTAGAAATTTATTAAAGGATGAAACTCTACATGACAATTAAGTATGTTTCATTATGTTCTTAGTCAAGATCATAAATAAATTACTCAAATTTATTAAAAGGATATTAAAAAAAACTTTTTCCATTTACTTTTCCTATTGTGAAATCAAATACCATTTAACCTATCGTAAGTTTTTGGTTTTCTGGTGGTTAACTTTCTCCTGAATCATGTTTTCTATCACTCTCCATCAGAACTTCAAACTTAGTTTCTATTCCATATCCATGTATTCCTACATGAAACCCTAGTATGGGTTCTCTTGTATGACCTTTATAACTCTCTTTATTTCTTTTAAAGTGATAGTTTTATTGAATTTTTTCTGATGTGGGACTTTCAATAAAGTTTCTAAGCCTAATTTTAAAATTTCGAGGATGAAATTTCCAAAAGGGGGGAAGGATGTAATGACCCAGGTATTTATAGAATAATACATTTTTACTTATATTAATATTTATAAATAAGATATTGATTTTATTTTAAATAGGACACTTTTTTCGATAGCTTACTGAACACACAACAATGGTTTTCTTTGAAATCTTATGTTGCACACAACTTTGAATTATACCGAAAAATAAAATAATAATATTATTATTTAAATGGTAGTTAATGCCTAGTCATTGTATTGTTGGGAATGAGAATAACTAAAAAAATTATAATTACACATGTTAATTAAATGTATTTACATTTATCCAATAAATTTTAGAGGCTTAAAATAAGAATGAATCTTCTTTTAAGCATGAAATACTCTAATATTCTTTAAAAGGTCGATTTACCGTCTTTTGATGGAGAACCCTTTTTAAATCTATTTTTTTTAACTTTTATATGTTTCATTTGAAAAAATAATCTTATTCTTTAGAATCGGGACATCAAAATTTACTTTGCGTAATTTTTTTGTATTTTTCTGATAAAGTTCATTTTTCAATAAATAGTGAAAAATACTGCATTTTAAGTCCAAATTGTCTTTTAATATAATTTATTTATATGATTATATTGTCCTTTTAATTGGTTTTAAAGTGTAGTTATATTATATTTTTATCATTTAATCCAATTTTGGTCATTTTAAGTAATTTTACTTTGAAATTGGATATAAACACATGTCAATATTTCGGTAGTTTTTACTTCTTAAAAACACGCTTTTTGGTTTTGACAATGGGAATTAATTTTAAATTAATTTCTGAAAATTTTGTGTTTTGAATTTGTAAAATGGATTCTATATTTGTAATCAGGAGTTCCAAATTGTATAAATATATACCTTTTATTTTTAGACATTATGAATAGTAACTTCAGTAAATATTTTATTTACCATGGTTAAAAGGTTAAATCTGGTAAATAAGGGTAAACAAATAATATTATAATAAAATTAAATTACCCTAACACATATCCTAAACCTATTGGATGAGATATTTCTAACCATGGTCATCCTTGGGTCAATTTTAGGACCCCATGGAGCAAATTTTGTGTGAAAATGACATTTAATTACATTTAATTTAAAGTTAAGGAAAATATAACCAAAACATGTATCATTTACAAACACAATTTTTATATGGGGTTATATAGGTGATATCTTAGACTATAAATAGTAATTATAAAGATAAAAATATTTCATACATAATGGTATTTTATTTATAATTTTTAGACATCAAATAAATAAATTTATTTATGACACAATGATGATGTAGTGATTACATTATTAATGAATTTTTTAAATAAATGAGATTATAAATATTAAAAAAAGTTTATTTTGAAACTCACTATTCCATCCACGAATTTTAAAGATACTTATGACTTTTTATCTTTAAATTAATTAATTTTTCTTAAATAGATCATGTTTTTATTGATTTTCCAAAAGTCATGATATTAATAGTATATAAATTGACATAAATGAGTTCTTAAAACAAATACTATTTTATTAAATGATATAATAGTCCTAAAAACTAATATTCGTCCAAATGAATTATATAAGGTTGAAAATGTCATTAATGAACCACTTTAGGTTCTATTTACGTTTTATAGTAACTATATTAACCATATAGTATGAATATACAAGAAGACCTGGTAAGAGTCAAATAAGTTAACTAAGGGTTAAATCTAAATGATAAGGTTAAATTTGAAACCAAAACATGTCTAAAAACTTTTTGTGGAGATTATTTTGAATATTAATCGTCTTATATTCGAATTAAATGAGTTTTTGACCTTTTGAAAATCGAAATTCAGTTTATAATAAAATAATCTTTCTAGCTTTCCTAAAGTACCCCTCCTCCCTATTATAAAAGGACTCCACCTCTAACCCTTACTCACACCTCTAAAGCCCCCTTGTCTCATATAAACTCTACCCAAATATGCTCCCAATATCCATCTATTCCTACTATAATCCTTACCTTGGAAATAAGTCTATTCAATAAGGCCTTTTAGCTTAAATCAAAAGGAGTTACCCGATTTGAGGTAATGTCTTCTCTCAAGATTCTTCCATTTATTTTCCTTCTCCAACCCCCTAAAATCTATTTATTACATTAAATATTAACAACACCGGTATCTTTAGTATACTATAATGTTTTTCGATAATTATTATAACTACACTTACAGACACCTCCATCTAATGGATTTAGAACATATTGTTTCTGTGTACAGAAAACTACTGCCTCACGAAACGATGATTGTTCAATTTTCTTCTACCACCTATCATGGTGGAAATTATGATGGAAATATATTTATATGATATATATTATGTTTATATTGTCTTTATGATTCTGTAATTTTTATTTACAACATAACTTTATTCTTTTTATGACGTGTAAACATGATAATTTCATTTGAGGAAGCACGGACTACCGCCCCCTCAAAGTGATATGACTCGTTCATGCCATGAATGGAACATATAAAGGATGGATTTAATGAAATTATCTAACATATATAAAATATGATATTATAATGGAATTATAATATACCTATGAATCATTAAGTTTTTATTCCATTAAATATGAAATAGAAATGAAAGTAGTGTTCAAGTGTATGTATGGATTACTGTCTCCATGAACGGTGCATTTCATTTATTATCTCCAAATTTTATGGAATATTATAAATACATATATAATTTATATATATGATATATATATATATTAATAATATTATTGAGATAATGGACTTTTGACCATATGTAAAAATTGTAATTATAACAAGATCATTTTTTACTCAAGTACCAAGCATTGAAAAAATGACCGATATGAACTTGAATAATTATATGATTTTTATAGAAATGTAATAAGTTATATAAAAGGAATAATAAACTTTAAAAGGGTTATTAAGTAAGAATAAATTAACTTAATTTTATTATTCAGGAAGAAAAAGGAACATATGTGATGATTAGGACTCAAGGTAAGGGACATCGTCTCAATCTCCTTTCTTTGAGGCATATTTTGATTTATACATGACTTTATTTTATATGGTGTATAAACCCCTTCTAATTTTAATTTCATTCCAAGGGAATATTTTTTTCTATATATCATTTTACTAAATGACAAAGGGAATTTTTCCTTTTAACATCCTCGGTGACAATGACCTTTCTACTGCCATGAGTATTATTTTATATTTGGCTTCCTTAACAAGTTGTGATGACTTTTAAATGGAAAATAAATACCATATAACATTTTTTCATATTTTGGTATTGAAAATGGTTTTGAAAGTGGATTTACTATTTCAATATCTTGAAATTATTTCTTATGATTTAAAATGAAATTTTATGATTGAAATGTTGATATTTGCAATATTTTATATGTGATGATTATATAATGGTACTTGGAAATTTGATGGGTGGTTAAATTATAAACAAAATTATGTTTGGTTACATGATAAACCAAGGATGGGTGGTTATATTATAACCTCCAATTCATTGGGTATGGAATTCGATCATATGGATATTCCATTTAGTGATATGTGTGGAAGTCGACCATATGGTTATTCCATTCCAGTATGTTTATTTCCCAAGTTACCTTTATATTCTATATGTTGCTTTCTATGGGTTTTATGGTAATATTTAGATTACAAAAAGGGTAAGAAATGATATAATATTCATTGAAGTGTTTTTTCTACTTCTTTAAGGGTAAAAGTATTACATTATGATAAATTATTCATGTTTTACATGTTGTTTTAAAAAACTAATAGTTTTTCTTCTTTATGTATCCCTTACTGAGATTTTTATGCTAATACCAAGTTTTGAAATGTTTTTCATAGGACTTAATGATGAATATGGTCATTTATGGTATCACGTAAAAGTCATGCAATCTAAAACATAGAACTAGACATGTTTCTTTTTTTAATAGTTTTTGTTTTAAAAAAAATCTATAGTGAGTAGATGTGTCTACTTGTAATATTCTAGTTGTTATATATAAGTTGTGACCTAATTCTCTAAATCTCTAAACCTGAAAATATCCTCAATGTGAATTATTAACTTAATTCAAGATTATGTAATGTTTAAGGCTGGGGCCTTACAGTTGGTATTAGAGGTCGGTTTAGATAAATGTAGATGTTAGGGTGTTATTTAAGAATAAGTTACATAACCATAATGTTTAAAATATTAGAAAGAGTCATATTTATTTTAAATAAATTGAATGAGTTTATGATAACCTGAATAAGTATATCTTAGTGTTTACCCTCCTTGTAAGATATTATATGATGATTTTATTGATATACTCACACTAAACTTTTTGGTTTTAATAAAAGGTTTGATCTAGCATGCACCAAAGTAACAATGGATGTGAAGAAAACTATGCCAGTTTTATGAATAAGAAACCGAATGAAATGGGAGCTGCAATGATAAATCTTGTGGTTATTCTAAACCAACTATATGAATTCATGATTGACCACTTGAACCATGGTGTTTTCTCTAGGGCATGATATATGCGAGAAACGAATCCCTACATAATTTTAGGTAATAATCATAAAGGTAAGTATATTCAAAAACCTATGTGTCAAGGATGTGGAAAGAAACACCAAGGAAAATGCTTCAAATGTAAAGGAATATGTTATATATGTGGTAATAATGGTCATAAATAAAGAACCTACCATGGAAAAATGAAGTGTCCAGTTGACTCCAGGAAAGGGAAAGAAGTTCTTTCTGAGGGATCAATTGAATGTTTTAAATGTGGTGTGTATAGTCATTATACAAATAGATGTCCTATGATGAAGGCTGGGGAATGGGATCAGTAGGACCATATAAATATATTTTTACCAATACCTAATTCCATTCCAATTGAGGATTAGGATACTAGCAATGACCAATGAAAGGTATGGATTATTTCTTAGCTGATGTTTTGACATTATTGAATCTTAGAATATGATTCATGATTTTTTTAGGAAATAAGTATTATGGAATAAGTTTTAAAAAAAATGCTAATGGATCATAAATAATTTTTAATGTGTAAGAAGTCTACATATTAGGTATTCAAGAGTTATGGTAGATTTTAGGATGATAAAATGCTTAAAAGTATTAAGTCTATTTTGATGATGGGATTACTTTGGAAGACTTTTTCCAGTATGTGTAACCCTGAAGCTTGATATGTGAAAATGTTATTCAAGAAAGAATTATCTTTTCTTGTGTAGACATAATAGATAAACTTAGGGGTACATGTGTTCTTTTGTTTTTGAGTAAATTATGGGTTATTAGTTTTTGGGATGACAATTTTGACGAATTAAATAACCTTTGAGATTAAAACATGTTATGAATATTTTTAAGGATTTTATCTCATTTTGTTAATGTTATAAGAATTATACGGTTTTTAAAAAAGGACAACATGCAGACCGTGTGACAACCCATCGCATCAGACAAAGTTGTGGGAATCAAACCCAAAACTAAAGTGTCACTAGGATTTATCACCTACCAATGGACTATGAGAAGTCCCTGGTTAGTATGACTAATTCTTTTTAGTTAAATGATTTTATGGATCAAGAATAAGTTGATTTTTGGAACTTATGTTTTATAAAATGGATATCCTTAGTATAGGAAAATGATTTGGTGATTAAGTGATAAAGGTTATTTTGGAAGATGTTCTCTCTTTTGGGGAACACTATATGCCTAAGTAAAATAGAATACTCTAGGATTTCATTTGTGGAGTAATGGTTGAAATTTTATTTTGGAAGAATCTATGTTTTTATTTTGGACATATGGATATTTGTGTTATTTATGGAAGTGATTAACCTATCATAAAGAACATGTGATTAGGTTAATTACACTTCAGTATGAGACTTTAAGAGTAGTTGATATTATTTGGAGGTAAATGTTAAGATTTACTATGGAAGACTATGTGATTGAATTCTTCTGAGTTTTGGGTTTCAATATTAGATTGTATTATATTGAATAATTTTAATGAAAATTGTGTAATGAATGGTATTTTTTGAAATTTGGGTACTATTTGTTGAATTTTGGAGATTAAGAGTAGTATTAATTTTTATAAAGGATTGTCCTTTTTATGGGTTATCTAATCTCGTACTAACCATTTTGGTTTCACTTATTCTATAAAGATAGGGAAAATATATGGTTCATCTTTTGTGGATCTTGTTATTCTCTAGAATTTGATTCTAGTGCTTCAAGTGTGAACAAGTCATCTTGAATACTCGTCGTTTGAAGAAAATATGAGTTTTTTGTAGAAATTTATTAAAGCATGAAACTCTACATGAAAAGTAAGTATGTTTCCTTATGCTATTAGTCAAGGTCATAAATAAATTACTTAACTTTATTAAAAAGATATTAAAAAATGTTTTTCTTTTACTTTTTCTACTACAAAATTAAATGCCATTTAACCTATCACATGTTTGTGGTTTTCTAGTGGTTAACTTTCTCTGGAATCGTGTTTTCTATCACTCTCCATCAAAACTTGACACTTAGTTTCTCTTCCATATCTATGTTTTCCTATATGGAACCCTTGTATGGGTTCTCTTTGGTGACCTTTATACTTCTCTTTATTTATTTTAAAGTGATAGTTTTATTGACTCTTTTTTCAATGTGGGACTTTCAATGAAGTTTTCAAGACCAATTTTAAAATTGCGAGGACGCAATTTCCAAAAGGGGAAAGGATGTAACGTCCCATGTATTTATAGAATAACAGTTTTTTATTTCTATTAATAATTATGAATAAGATATTAATTTTATGTTAAATATGACACTTTTTTTTATAGCATACTCAAAACGAAACAATGGGTTTCTTTGAAATCTTATCTTACACACAACTTTGAGTTATACCGAAAAATAATATAATAATATTATTATTTTAAATGGTAGTTAACACAGAGTCATTGTATTGCTGGGAATTAACATAACTTACTACATTATGATTACACATGTTTTTTAAATATCTTTACATTTATCTAATAAATTATAGAGGCTTAAAATAAGAATGAATCGGATTTTAAGCATTGAATACTCTAATACTCTTTAAAAGGTCGATTTACTGCCTTTTAATGGAGAACCCTTTTTAAATATCATTTTTGTCTCTTTTATATGTTAAATTTGAAAAAATAAACTTCTTTTTTAGAAGCGGGGCATCAAAATTTACTTTGGGTAAATTTTTGGTATTTTTCTGATAAAATTCATTTTTAATGAATAGTGAAAAAAGCTGCATTTTAAGTCAAAAACTATCTTTTCATCTAATTTATTTATATTATTAGATTGTACTTTTAATTGGTTTTAAAGAGTAATTAGATTATATTTTTATCATTTAATCCAATTTTGGTAATTTTACGTAATTTAACTTTGAAATTGGACATAAACACATGTCAATCTTTTGGTAATTTTTACTTCTTAAAAACATGCGTTTCGGTTTTGACAACAGAAAATAATTTTAAATTAATTTCTGAAACTTATGTATTTTGAATTTGGAAAAATTGATTCCAAATTTGGAATCAACAGGTCCAAATTGTGTAAATAGGTACTTTTTATTTTTAGACATTATGAATAGTAACTTCAGTAAATAATTTATTTACCATGGTTAAAAGGTAAATCTGCTAAATAAGGGTAAAAATTAATATTATTATAATATTAAATTAACCAAACATATTTTATAACCCTATTTAATGAAATATTTCCAACCATGGTCATCCTTGCGTTGATTTCAGGACCCCATGGAGCCACTTGTGTGTGAAAATGACATTTAATTACTTTAAATTTAAAGTTAAGGAAAATATAACCTAAACATGTATTTTCTACTAAAACAATTTTTATATGGGGTTATATAAGTGATATATTAGACAATAAATAATAATTATAAATATAAAAATATTTCCTACATCATGGTATTTTATTTATTATTTTTATACATTAAATAAATAAATTTATTTATGACATAATGATGATGTAGTGATTACCATATTAATGAATGTTTTAAATAAATAAAATTATAAAGATTAAAATAAATTTATTTTTAAACTTTTTATGTCATCCCCGAATTTTAGAGATAATTATGAATTGTAATAATTTAATTTATGAAGTTTTTTTGAATGAATCAAGTTTTTTTGGATTTTTTAAAAGTCATGATATGAATAGTATATAAATTGACATAAATGGGTTTTCAAAACAAATACTATTTTATTAAATGATATAATAGTCCTAAAAATATAAGATTCCTATAAATGAATTATATAATGTTTAAAATGTCATTAATGAACCACTTGTGGTTTTATTGGCATTTTATAGTAACTATATTAACCATATAGTATGAATATATAGGAAGACATGGTAAGAGTCAAATAAGTTAACTAAGAGTTAGAGCTAAATGATAAGGTTAAATTTGAAACCAAAACATATCTAAAAACTTTTGGTTGAGAGTATTTCTAAAAATAATCATATTATCTTAGAATTAAATGATTTTTGGAGCTTTTTAAAATCTAAATTCATTTTATAATAAAATAATCTTTAAAACTTTCCTAAAGTACCCCTCCTCCCTCTTATAAAAGGACACCACATCGAACCCTTACTCACACCTCTCAAGCCCCCCTGTCTAGTCCAAACTCTACCCAAATAATCTCCTAACATCTCTCTATTCCTCCTAGAATCATTACCTTGGGAATAAGGCAATTCAAGAAGGCCTTTTAGCTTAAATCAAAAGGAGTTACCCGATTTGAGGTAATGTCTTCTCTCAAGCTTCTTCCATTTATTTTCCTTCTCCAACCCCCTAAACTCTATTTATTCCATTATTTTATAAAAACACCAGTATATTAATTAAACTATTATGTTGTTATGAGAAGTATTCTAACTAAACTTACACACACCTCCATCTAATGGATTTAGAACATATTGTTTCTGTCGACGGTGAGCTACTGCCTCACGAAACGATGATTGTTCAATTATCTCCTACCGCCTCTCATGGTGGACATTATGATGGACCTGTATTTATATGATATATATTATTTTTATATTATCTTTATTCTTCTTTAATTTTTATTTACAACATACCTTTATGCTTTTCATGATGTGTAAACACAATAATTTCATTTGAGGAAGTGCGGACTACCGCCCCCTCAAAGTGATATGACTCATTCATGCCATACATGAAACATATAAAGGATGGAATTAATTAACATATGTAACATATATAAAATATTATATTATACTATAATTATAATATATCTATGTATCATTAAGTTTTCATTCCATTAAATATGAAATATAAATGAAAGTAGCATTCATGTATACGTACGGCTTACCGTCTCCATGAACGGTGCATTTTATTTCTTATCTCCAAATGTTATGAAATATTATAAATACATATATACTGGATATTATATATATATATATATATTTGAATAATATTATGGTGATAATGTACTTTTGACCGTATGGAAAAATTTTAATTATAACAAGATCATTTTTGACTCAAGTACTGAACATCGAGAAAACGACCGATATGAACTTGAATAATTATATGATTGTTATAGCAAGGTAATAAGTGATATAAAAGGAATAATAAACTTGAAAAAGGTTTTAAAGAAAGTAGAAATTAACTTAAGTTTATTATTCAGGAAGAACATGGAACATACGTGAAAATTGAGACTCAAGGTAAGGGACTTCGTCTCAATCTCCTTTCTTTGAGGCATATTTTGATTTATACACGACTTACTTTTATATAATGTATAAACCTCTTTGAATTTTAATTTCATTCAAAGGGAATATTTTTTTCTACATATCATTTTACTAAATAACAATGGGAATGTTTGTTTTTAACGTACATAGTGACAATGACCTTTCTATCGCCGTAAGCATTATTTGATATTTGGATTCCTTAACAAGTCTTGATGTTTTTAAATGGAAAATAAATACAATTTACCCTTTTTGAATATTTTTTTATTGAAAATGGTTTTGAAAGTGTATTTACTATTTCAATATCTTGAAATTATTTCTTCTGATTTCAAATAAAATTTTGTGATTGAAATGTTGAAATTTTCAATATTTTATGTGTGATGATTATATAATAGTACTTGAACATTTTATGGGTGGTTACGTGATAAACAAAATGATAGGTGGTTCCGTGATAAACCAAGGACGAGTGGTTACGTTATAAACTCCAATGCATTGGGTATGGAAGTCGGTCGTATGGATATTCTATTTAGTGATATGTGTGGAAGTTGACCGTATGGTTATTCTATTCAAGTATGTTTATGTCCCAAGTTACCTTTATATGTTATATGTTACATTTTATGGGTTTCATAGTAATCTTTAGGTTACAAAAAGGGTAATCAATGAGCTTATATTCAGTGAGGTGTTTTTTATACTTTAAGGTTAAAATTATTACTTTATGATAAATTATCCATGGTTTACATGTTTTTTTGAGAAAGTAAAATTTTTCCTTCTTTATGTATCCCTTACTAATCATTTTATGCTCATCCCAAGTTTTGAAATGTTTTTCATATGACTTAAAGATGAATAGGGTCAAGGATGGGATCAAATAAAATTCATGTTGTCTAAAACATGGAACTAGATATGTTTCTTTTTTTAAGAGTATTTTTTTTATGAAAAAAAAAGGATAGTGAGTAAACGTTTCTACTGGTAATATTCAAGTTCTTATGTATAAGTTATGACCTAATTCTATAAATATCTAAACCTGAAAAGATCCTCAATGTGAATTATTAACTTAATTCAAGATTATGTAATGATTAAGGTTGGGGCCTTACATTGAACCTGTCAAAGTTTCGATTGATACAACTCGTTTCAAAGGAAACATGATAAACATGAAATAAAATCATATGCACCAAATGAAATAAAATAAACATAATACTTCAAACATGTTTCAATGGTTTTAGGAGTTTCCATCGAAATGATATGTTGTTTATCATCATATCTCATATATTTAGGGTAGAACTTATGCAATAATAAAAATAGTGATCTATTATTAAATTTACACCATGGTTGGTAAATCTCATCTGAATTTTTTATATTTGTAACTCGATAATAATAATTAATCATCATCAAGCACATGAGCCTTATCCTGGTTGGCAAGGTCTCTGTTGATGCATCCAAGCGACCAGGGATCAAATCTAGGCAGAGGCAGAATTTCTGGGTACTATAGTAGTATTGTAGCAGTACTGTAGCAGGTACTATAGCAGGAGTTGTGCAGTACTGTAGTAGTTATTGTAGCGGGTACTGTAGCATGCACTGTTTGGCACTGTAGCAGCCGGGAATATGCCCCCATTTTGGCCTTAGAGCCTCTGATTTAGTCCCCGAGTCCTTCATAGGCCTTCAAGAACCCAGGACTTTGGGTCAATTGGGCCTTCGGGCCACCTCAAGGCCTTTGTGCCACTTTTGTGCGATGCAAATCAGACAAAACTATAAGGAACAAGCTCTACAAAGAGGATGAGCAAGAAGATTTCACCACAGTAGAAGCTAAACGGATTGCAAGAATGAGAAGGTATGGAACCTGCCATCAGGAAAATCCAGTGCATGCATGAGAATGCCTAGTTGAACATCCATGCGAAGGTGGAGAGCTGATTTCACGATGAAGATGCTGGGGAGGAGCAGTTCCAAGTTGTTAGTCTGGGTTGTATGTAATGTTTGTGCCTACGGGAAATGAATTCCTCTATGGCCTACGGGCATGTAATCATTCACCTACGGGCATTGTAGGGTTCCACCTCATCCCATGAAATGTGGATTATCAAAATCAATAAAAATGAAGGCTTTCAGGCCATTGGAGAATAATTAATCATCATTATAATAAATCTAATCGAGTTTTTTAGAAATGAAGGATAATTATAATAAATAAAATAAATGAATAGAATAGGTACCATGTTAAAATTAATGATTGAAGACACATTGAGAAATTCATTGAATTGAAGATGTTGAAAATGACGAACAAATGAGAAAATGGATTTATATAGATTAAGTGAAAATATTTTTGATTGCATTGTATGAAAATGTATGTGGGATTTTAAAAAGTTAAACGTGCATTGTGAAAAAAATTGAAATTCTAATCCTACATATTGTAGAATACTTTTTGGCGTCTATTATGTTTGAAACTGATGCAAAATAGGATTTACATTGCTCTTTTGGCATTAGTTTTTAGAAAACTGATGCCAAAATGCCAATCGATATCATTTTTGGCGTCAGCTTTTTAATAAACCAATGCTAAAAAGTTAAAAAAAATGTGTTGGTTTTTTTAAAAAAGCGATGACAAAAAGTAAGAAAAAATATATTTGGAGTTGATTTTTAAATAAACTAATGCAAAAGATTTAAAAAGAAAAAAATGTTCACGTTGGTTTTTTTAAAAACTGACGCCAGAAAACTAAAAAAATTGTTTTGGAATCAGTTTTTAAAAAAAATTAATGTGAAAAAATAAAAAGAAAATTGGAATCATTTTTATGAAAACTGATTCCAAAATTTTAAAAAAAAAAGTACAATTTTCGATAGAATTTCTTAATCTTCGATTCGACTGGTCATGGAGGAGTTACGGATTAAAAGTTGTGGCCTTTGAAACTTGAACTTCTTTAAGAATTATCTTAGAGAAGATCAACTTCCGACATCCATAAATTTTAATTAGTAACTCTATTTTTTATCCATGTCTAGTCAAATCAATGCTTAAGAAATTCTCTAAAACATTATATTTTTTTTTAATTTGGGAGTCTATTTTCATAAAAACAGATGCCAAAAAAATCTAGTTTTTTGTGTCGAGTTTTTTAAAAACTGATGCCAAAACAATTTTTTCTTAGTTTTTAGCATTAGTTTTTTTAAAAACCAACCCCAAAAGTCTTTGAAAACATTTTTGACATCAGTTTATAAGAAATTGATGTCAAATTGATGACGTTAAAAATAATTTTTCTACTAGTGAAGTGTGAGTACTGGTTGAAGGATGTCTCATTATTAGGGAATATAATCACAAGTAAAGGGATATCTGTGGATCCTTCCAAAATAAAAGAAATTGAGGGATGGCCGAGGATGACATATATGAAAAATATCCATAGCTTACTAGGGTTATCTGGATATTATTGCAAATTTGTGAGAAATTTATAACGATTGTCAACCCCTCTTACCAAGATAACTCGGAAAGGATTCAAGTTTGCTTGGAATGATGAATGTAAAGATATATTCATGGAGTTGAAGAAGAGTATTATCACTTCCCCTATGCTCGCACTACCCATACTTGGGGAGCTTTTCATAATCTTTAGCGATGCTTCAAAGAAGGGCTCAAGCTGTGTGTTGATGCAAAATGACCAATTCATCACATATGACTCAAGGGAGTTGAAAATTAATGAGAAAAACTATCCCATTCATGATCTAGAGTTGGCAGTTGTGATATTTTCATTGAAAATATGGCAGAATTAACTCTTTGGGGAAAATTGTGAAATATATACCAATCAAAAAAGTCTCAAAAATATATTCACAAAGAAATAGATGAACATGCGCCAATGAAGATGGTTAGAGCTCATCAAGGATTACAACTGCTCAATTCATTACCACCGTGGGAAAGAAAAAAATCTGGTGGATGCTCTAAGTATAAATGACCCAGAAATTCTATTATTGATGATAATTGAAAAGGATCCAATCTTCTTATATTTAAGGAATATGAACATGGGAATCATAAATAAGGGAACATCATCAATCCTTTCACAAATTATTTCTCAATTGTCTCTCTTATAAAGGTTAAAGAATGCTCAAAAAGATGATGTGGGAATTAATAAGATATTAGAAACTATCAGAAAAGGGAAATCCTTAGAGTTAAATGTTAATTAAGAAGGAATTGTGAGATTTGGGTCAATACTATTTGTTCCATAAAATCTGAAGTTAAAGAAAGAACTTTTGGATCACTCACATAGTTCAAATTTCTCCATCCACCCAGGAAACACAATGTTTTATCGGGATCTTTGAGAGAATTATTGGTGTGATAACATGAAGAAGGAGATCACTGAATTTATGTCAAAGTGTCGGGTATGTCAGTAATTTAAAGATGAGAGGTAGAAGTCTAAGGGGATGATGCAACCATTACCCATACCAACATGGAAATGGGAGAACATCAATATGTAATTCGTCACCGGACTTCCGAAAACATCTAAAGGAAACCATGTTATCTATGTTGTTGTGGATCTTATTACAAATACTTCACACTTCATTGTAATTCGATAGAATTTCTCATTGGATCAATTGGTAGGGATATACATCAGATAAGTGGTAAGGTTGCATGGTGTACCACTATCGATTGTATCTGATTGAGATCCAAGATTCACCTCTATGTTTTGGAAGAGTCTCCAGCATTCTTTGAATATTTATCTGAACTTCAGTACCGCTTATCATCCTCAAATTGATGGCCAATCTGAGTGGACTATCCAAACACTTGAGGACATGTTGAGAGTATGCTCAATGGACTTCAAAAGAGAATGGGTTCAACATCTTCCTCTGGTTGGGTTCTCTTACAACTACAGTTTCCACTCAAGCATCCAAATGGCTCCTCAAAAAGCCCTTTATGGGAAGAGGTGAGAAACATTGGAATGTTGGTATGAAGTTGGGAAGAAAAAACTTCTAGGTCCATAAATGGTCAAAGAAATGGTGGAGAAGGTTAAGACTATCCAGCAGCACATCAAAGCTACTCAGAGTCGACAAAAGATCTATACTAACAACCGTCGATGAGGCCTAGAGTTTGATGTTAGAGATATGGTTTTCCTCCACATATCACCATAGAATAGAGTGATGAGATTTGGGAAGAAGGTAAATCTTAGTCCAAGGTACATTGGCCCTTTTGATATCCTTGATTTCATTGGAGGAGTGTCTTATCAACTAGCACTCCCACCAAACCTATCTCAAGTACATGATGTGTTCCATGTATCGCTTCTGAGGAAGTACATACCTAACCCATCCCATGTACTCAATCCATAGGTGGTACCATTAGAGATTGATCTCTCCAATGAAGATAAGCTGATGAAGATCTTAGATCATAGGAAAAGAGTTCTACAAAATAAGACAATGCCCCTCATCAAAGTGTTGTGGAGAAACCAAAAGTTTGAAGAAGCAACATAGGAACCAGAGAAAGTGATGAGGCAGAGTTACCCTCATCTATTTTAGTGTGGGAAAAAGAAATTTCGAGGGTGAAATTTCTTAATGGGTAATTTTGTAATGACCCGAACATTTATGAATAAAATTCCCTTTATTTTAATGTACTATGGATATAAAAAACACATGCACTCTTTTTTTATTATTATTTTTGGGTTTAAATTACCGTTAAGTATAGTTACCATTGATAATATAGAAAATGAATAGTGATCACACCACTGATATAAATATAAGGTTTAAAAAAATACTTTCAACACAGAAAAAAGAGAGGATAGCCTTATCCAGTAAACTCAGGCCATACGAATCTCATTTATAGGAGCTTGGGAAGGAGGTAGTATCACTGAGATTTTCTCCTGATCAAGACCAAGCCGAGCTTCAACATGTTAAGATTGAAAAAAAATCACCTATTGGAAAAGTTCAAGTTAATAGAGATTACCACCCGGATGATGTTATCTAAGCCACCCTAAGAGTCTGTCACCATCGCACACCTTAGCTTTAGTTCTTATTTGAGTGTTATTAGGGGTTATGTAATAATTTATTATTTACTTATTGTGTAATCCCTTCTTATAAATAAAATTCTTATTCCATCAATTCCTTTATGAGAATAGTCTTTCTTAAAATAATGATAAATTAGATAAATTGAGTTTTAGGGTAAAAATGGTAATTTTGAGAAATCTATACAATATTATATTAAACTATGTTTTTTCTAAATAATATTATAAAAATAATTCATATAAATAATTATTATATCATTTCTTTATCTGTAAATTATTAGGTAATCAGTTGATAAGAGTTATTCTTCTTATATGATAAAACAAAAAGTGTATTTTTAAAGAATTCATTTTAAAGAATTAATGAATTTTAGAAATAATTAATATTTTAAAAAAAAATATTATTATCAAAATACTTTTAATAATAATAAATATGTATATAATTTTTATGAAGTCAAATGTAATTTTTATTAAGGTTTGAAAATTGTTTTTGTCAAAACCCATGAATTTTCAATAAATGTCAGTTTTCATTTTAAAAGTGAAAATTCACTTATTTAGAAAATTATTTAGATAAAATTAATATTATTTTTTGAATCAAGATGTTGAAATTATCCAATGGTGAATTTTTCATAATTTTCTGAGACAGTCGAATTTTTTGGTAAAAAAATAAATAATATATAAATATATAGTATGTTTTATGACATCATAATGACAAAAAAAATGGTGTAATAAATTCTATAATGGGTATTTTCGGCCCAATATATGTTTTACCATTAAAATAAGGTGATTTTATATTTTTTTTACTTATTTTATAAAGCCTTAGTGAATCCTCCAAAATGTAAAATATATTTTATGATTTTAAATTCATCTTTTTAATAATTTCACCCACCTTCACATAAGCAAGGATAATATTTTAATATGTTCATCCACTGGCCTTATAAAATAATTTTTTTCACTCTAATTTGGAAAAAAATGTGGGAAAAAACAATGGGAAGGTTTTTGGTTTGGAATATTTAATTAAATATATTCCAAAACATATGTTTGTGAAATATTAAAGAATTCTTCTCTTATTTCCTATATAAACCAACCCAAGATACCATTTCACTTCACTAAAAATTCATTTATCACGTCCCTAATATGTCCTCCCCTCTATATAATCCCCTCAAGGTGCCCCAATCTCTTAATAATCCCCTCTTCATTCTTTTGAAGTCACGCACTCAAGTAATGGATTCCTTCCTTTCTTATTTTTGTCCAAGTTTCTTTATGTTGTTATACCCATTTATTTTCAATTATAAATATTGTTTTATGATTTATCACCTCCCCATACTTGCCTCCTTATTTTTTGAATGATGATATACATCTTTATCTCTCATTAATCCCTCCCATGTACACTTGTTACCATGCCGAAATTCCGAAAGAGTTATTCCATTTCTCCTCTTTCTTCAAGTTTCTTTATTCTATTCGGCCTTCTATTTCAAAATTAATTGTGTTGGGACATGTATCTATATGACCTCCTTAATTTTTATTTAATTTAAATATGATTAGATACCCCTTTCACTCTCATCAATCATTTTTATGAATTTTTATGTCATGTTGTTAGGATGCTGAAATTGCATCGTGATTTTCCATGCCAAAATCATCGTGTAGTGAATATCATAATCATTTATCTATCAAGGGTATTAAACATTATGAACATATACTTATTGATTGTATAATTTCATTTATTTATTCCACATTACTTTATTTTTTTTAAAAGATAATGTTAAATGAATCCATGTTATATGATCTATGTGGCACACTTAAGCATGAGATTGAAATGATTATAAAGGGTGTGCCCTGATAGCGCTCTAATGCATTGGGTAATGTTTAGTATCATGATACATCATGTTGGTATAGGTTTTTACATGATTCCCTTTAGTAAATTTTTCCACCATGTTGGTACAGAGGTTTACCTGATTCCTTTATGTTAATGGTGCAATGTTTTAAGTTGTTTCCATATTTCCATGTTATGATAATCATGTTATATCATGCCTTTATGTTCATGTTTCTCTTTCACTCCCGTGTTATTCCTATTGCCTAAAATTTATAGTATTATTCATGTTATGCCTTGTTTACTCCCTTATGGGGCTTTATAGCTCACCATTTTCTTGTGTATGTCCTCAGGTTATCCCATACAATGCTAAGTACGAAGGAATGTTGTGGCCATGTAAAAGAATTTTTCAATAAATATGTTGTATTTTATGTCTTAAGTTGTCATGTAATGTTCCTAATCCCCAAATACACTAGACCTATCTATCTTATGGGTTGTATTATGTGCAAATTTATGTAATAAATCATGTCTAAATGTGTAATAAAAACCAGGGTTGTTATAGGATTTGTATCAAATGAAACTCCTATAATGAACCATAGTCTATCGAGCTCAACTATACTCTACTTGATACTAGTCTGACTAGGACTACATTGAAAGTTATTTCATATTCATATGACATGCCATGTTCAGGAAAATACCATCTAGGGGTGAGTATATACATACCCAGTAGAACACCCTGAAATCACCAAAAAAATTATCAAGAGAGTAGTTGTCTCAACATCGTTATGGTATATCAATCAGAATATAAGAAAATTATAGTAATAACCCATATATAATCAAGATAGACACCAAATCTTGAAGTAATTTAACAACCATACGTTCAAACTAGGATTCTACTTGAGGATTAAAGGTAATTCTAATATGGGATAACTTGCTTTATTAGTCTGATAACACTGATGGCGCTCATCTAGAAGGTCGTGCTCATTAGGAATTTTCATGAAGAAGGTTTACAATAGATCTCAAAATAATTCAATACATAGATAGGGGATCACACCCAGATATTGTGGGGGATTACAACCCTATTTGGAATAACCCACTAGGAAAGGGATTGAATTCCCTAGTACATAGGTCAAATGATTCCTGACCCTATTTATAGAGGAATAATTGATTGAGGATCACACCTCAGGCCACACAATGGTATTATTGACTCTATGCATAACTAATCCCTTATAAGGGGTTACATAATAAACTTAGTATGTGATTACTCAATTTATCCTTGTAGGAATGGACCAAATGGATACCTATAGATATTGGTCTACACTAAATAGAATGAGGGACTCAATCTACCTTGGAAAAAGTATACTATGTATATAGGGTATACACAGAATTTCTTTGTTACACTGGGTCTTCTCGTGTACTTTGTCCCATACCAATGTACTTTATCCCATCCCAAAATACTCTGGTCATGCACATTTACTTGGTCATGTCTGAGTACTCTTATCATGTTTATGCCTATGTATCAAGTAGTGATTGTGTAATATGTTCATGACCATGTGGTTGGTCGTGTATCTACTCATGTAACCCTAGGGTGTATGCTAATCCTCCCACAAAAAGTCACACAGTGTGTGGTAAGACCACATGGTGTGTGGTATTTAATTTCTGTAAAACCCTATCCACCACAGTAAGGGACTACATAACATGTGTTCATACAATCTACACATCACGTAACTCAGAATTTTATAGAATCAAGAAGTATTAAAATGTTTCTACCTAGGACTATATTCCTTAAATATATCCAAAAAAACATCCCAGAAACTCAGATCTAGTTTTGGATCCAATCATTGCTGGTGGCCGAATTCTGGCCTTCTGATCCATGTGCAGATCATCCCTGTTGCACCGCATCACCGAATGCCCAAACCCAAGAATGAAGAACACTTGATCAGGTATCTGATCCATGTTTTATCTTATGTAATACCACATCACACCTCAACCATTATTTTAATCCCAAATCTATACCTATGAAAATTTTTTATTTCTATTAAGATCAATTGTGAAATGATCATCTTTCATATATTTGTTGAACCACTGGTCAAATGAAATACTGATGATAAACACAAAAAGATCACTGTGAGAAAAGACATAAAACATAAACTTTAGGAATGAACCCCAGACATTTTTTGGGTTATACTAAATCCATTTATGGAGAGTTATCAAAAAAACATAATAATCAAAATATTATCCAGTCCTAATTCAAGGAAGATGAAACCAATACTTGTAAATCAATGATCAACCCATGAATCAATTTGTTATAAATCTTGAATCACATTCAACATGGGATAACAAAATAAGGACAAAACCAATATAAATAGACACCCTACCTCTAGTTTGGATCAATCCCTGATGAAGAATGGTTATACATCATTTTCAATGGTGCGATCCATGAATTTTTTGGTGAAGAAAAACTCCCCAGTACTGATCATTGATCCATGATCTGGTATATGGCTGCCAAATCTCTCCTTCATTCTCTCCAAAAATCCCTAGGGTTTTGTGTCTAACCCTAGGATTTTCTAATAACTTCATTTAAATAGAGGGGATTTAGGTCATGTAAATTAAATAAATAATATATTTATCTATTTATTTATTTATCAATCCACTCATGGACACTTTTAAACCAAACACATAATGTACTCATATGTTATGTCACACCTATGTAAAACTCACATTTTAAATTTAATAGTAGTCATAGATTTCCCATCCAAGACTCCATTAATAATTTATTCCATTATTTCATAAAAACTACAGGCACATGATATAATATATTTAATATTTTATTATATCAACATTGAGGCACCCCAGGCCCCAGAATCCTAAACCGACTCAGTTCCAAGTTCCAAAAATATTATTTAAAATATTCCAATGTTTTATAATGATAAAATAGATCCGTTACATTATCCCCACTTTAAGGATTTTGATCCTAAAAAACTAATCAAACAGGTGAGGTTAGTAAGTTCACTTTGGGTTCTCCCACTTCCAGCTTCTATCATGAAGATTCTTTCGTTTCCATCAGACACAAACAAAGGGAATCACTCACCCATGGATAATATTCTCTTTTCAATCCTCAATATCTAATAGGTAATATATAAAAGAATCTCCATCCTTTATGTCCATATCTACCTATTTAATAACATGTGACGTGTTGCGCACATATGCCTTCTCTTGCAACACATGGAAGACATCATGTACGTGTTATAATAGTGGTGGTAGGGATAAGTGGTACACAACCTCACCATACCTAAAAAGTATCTTGAAAGGGCCAATTATTATCATAGATAACTTTCCACCCCATAAAAATTTCTAAAACACTCATTGAACAGAGACCTTTAGGATCACATGGTCTCCCTCTTCGAACTCCAAAGGCCTCCATCATCAATCTATATAAGGCTTCTAATGGCTCTATACAGTCTTCATACTCTCTTAGATGATCTACACCTTCTTTTTCATTTCTCAAACAAACTCTAGTCCCATTAGTACTAACTCCCCTGGATCATTCCAGTATAGTGGTGAATTGTGGGGTCTCACAAATAAGGCCATGAATAGTGTCATACCGATGGTGGAGTGGTTACTGTTGTTATACGTGAACTCCACCATGGGTAGGTGATCTACCAAACTATAGCCAAATTCTAACATGAAAACCTGAATCATGTCCTCTAGATCTTGAATGGTCTACTTAGTATGGTTTTCTATTTAGGGGTAAAATTTCATGATCAAATGAAAATGAGTCTCTAAGTCCTCATGAAATCCTCTCTAAAATCATGAAATGAAGTGAGCATCATGGTATAATATTATATTTAAGGTAAATATATGAATTCAGACTATCTACTTCATGTAAAATCATTACAATCTCTCTAATAAACTCTACTCTCTGATGGATAAAAAGTGGGATTAATTAGTGAGTTATACTCTGATTAACCAGATCACATTGGGACCTTTAGACGATCATGGAAGCCCTGTCACAATGTCCATAGAGATACCATCCCACTTCCACTTTGGAACCTCAAGGTATTGATTCATACCCAATGGAACATGTTTATCTGCCTTCACCTATGAAAAAAATTCATAAAAAGAAAAACATAGATATACACTTCCTAATTCTAGGACATCGGAATAGTCATTGAAGGACTTGGTACATCATTTACAACCTTGGATGTACTGCTATGGGATATCTATAAAACTCTCTCAATTCCACCTATAGTAGCATCACTGGTACCATCTTCCACCATTAGAAAAGTATGACATGCTCCCCACCTTCAAAAAAACATTAGGATCACATCCAATGGATATCTGAACACACAAGGTCTCGTAGTAAATATCTCTGAGTTGAGCCTCACTCACACGCTGGAGAAGTGAAGGGGTAACAACCATTAATTGGAGGTAAGTTTCAACATCCCCATCCACAATGGAAAATTGTAATGATACTAACTACTCTAATTCCTCACTCAAAAACTATGAACAATATCTCTTATTGAGAGCATATTCCACCATATTCTCTTTCCCAGAAGTATATACTATCTCAAGTTCATAATCCTAGAGGAACACTAGATATTGTCTCTATCTCGAGATAATATCTATCTATGATAATATTTACTTGAGACTCTTATGGTCAAAATACATAATAAACCACCAACCCATAAGGTAATGTTTCCAAATCCTCATGTTAACAACCACTTTTGAAAACTCTAGATCATGGGTCACATAGTTCTCCTCATGGGGTCTCATCTACTAGTACCCAAAGTCAATAACTTCCTACCACTACATCAGAACACATCCAAGCCCAATTTTGAAAGCATCTAAAAACACCACATACTAAACACCCTGATTTGGAAGTCTTAATATGGGGGAACTTGTCAACCTATGCCACAACTTCTTAAAATTCTACTGAAACCTCCCTTTCTACATGAAAGGCTTCCACTTTTAGGTCAAGCCATTCAAGGGTTTCAATATCTTAGAGAAATCAGGTATGAATATATAATTGTATCCTACTAAACCAGGGAACATTTGAACCTAAAACATGATCTTGAGTGGATCCCAAGATAAAACTACTTCATCCTGCATTGGGTCCACTACTACTCCCTCTTCTGAGATGACATGTCCCATGAAGTGGAATTATTGAATTCAGAATGTAAAATTCGAGAGATTCCCATAAAATTGGTGCTCTCAAAGTATGTCTAGGACCATCATCAACTATATTTCATGTTACTCCTATGATACTTAGTAAACTATGATTTCTTCAATGAAGACTACCACAAACTGATCTATGAAGGGAAGAAATATTTGATTCATGAGTCCCGGGAACACTGCTAGGGAGTTCTTCATGCCAAAGGGAATCACTATGTACTCTTAGTGACTATAGTGACATCAGAATGCCCACTTCAGTATATCCTCTTCTTGAACTAGAAGCTAATGATATCCTTTCCTGAGGTAAATCTTTAAGAACCACCTTTCCCCTTTAAAATGGTTAAAGAGTTAATCAATTATTAGTAGTGGATAATTATTCTTTATGGTCACCTAATTCAAGAAATAGTAATCCATACACCACCTCAAGATCTTGTTCACTTTCATAGAAAACAACACTAGGGATGCCCAGGGAGACACATTGGGTCTAAAAAATCCCTTATTCTATAAATCCTCCTACTATACCTTAATTTCTCAAAGATATATGGGTTTCATCTGATATGATGGTATGAATATCAGTGCAATCCATGGGTTCAAGTCTATATATAATTTGATCTCTCATTGGGGAGGTAAGACTAGCACATCCTGTGGGAATATGTATGCATACTCCTTCACAACTATAGGTAGTTGAAACCTCACAACATCTAATACTCCAAGTTTAATACTATCCAACTAATGTGTAATAATTTGAAACTTTCTATATATGATTTCATCCTACACTGCATGGGTTTATTCTCACCATTGAAGGAAAACCTCTTCCCATCAACTCAATTGCACCATATCCTTCACCTGAAATAGTAAATATATGCATGAATTGTGGGGAGATAGTCCATATCTAGAATAAAAACATAATTCCTAATCACTACTATAAAAATACCAAAGGAATATTTCTCCTCCAAGAGTCTAGTCGCACTATCAACAGAAGTGTGTTATTAATAAATCTCCTCTTGAAGGTGTCTCCAAATACAAGGTTCATGCCAAATTCTCAACTAGAATCTCTTGATCTTGAACAAGGGATGTGGCATGAAAAGATTGTATCAAACCCATTTCTATAAATACTTAATATAAATTTGGTAAGATATTGATCTTACCTCAAATCGTCTCTAGATCCTTTGGGTCATAGGCTTTCACTTCCTTAAGCTCCCCTCATCCCTGACCACCATCTCCCTAATCCTAGTGTGGACCACCTTGGAGTGGTGGTGTTAATAGATAAAATCATTGACCACCTCTTTCTACTTCCCTAGCTCCTCTACCATTTCTAAAACCTGGTGCATCTCCCTTCTCTACTTCCTGTCTCTGTCTAAGTATCCGATCAAAAATCTCCATATCAACCACATGGAAGGTTATACAATCCCACATGATATGTCTATTCTCATTATATGAATAGAATCACCTCTACCTCAATAGGCTAGAGTCTTCCTAAGGATCCTGAACTGAAGATCATATATCTTAAGATTGTATCTAGAAACTCAAAGCTCACCTAGATCCCTAAGTCTGATATTGGCTACTAGCTACCGAAGTCTCATCTCTAGGGTTCCCACTACTATCACCAAATGTCATTAATTACTCCACCAAAAAAAATTCCACTAACAAGGCTCACTTGAGAACCCCAACATAAGTAGGAATGGAAATAGATATCACACTACCCAGGATATCTCGAAAAAGGTCATGCTCAATGTTCTATTATTAGAAGAACACATCTCCAACCATATCTATGAAATATAATGTAAGGTTAGTGAACCTCAACTCATACTCTTATAATGTCAAGCTACACTTATAGAGTTCCAAAATATCCTAGATATGTACTTCTCTCAACATAGCTGGGTGGAAATCCTCTCTGAAGAGATGCTAAAACTCTGTCCAAGAGAGAGATTCCGTGTCATGCATCATAGTCACCAAACTCCAACATCTCTCTACAGATCCATGAACAAGGCTTGATGATAAGACCACTATATAAACAAGAGGGTTCCTAACAATATTGGAAACTCACAAAAACTATCTCAATCCAGACCTCTACTACATGAGGGTCTGACTCATGCTAAAAAATGAGGGGTCTTTGTATTTGAAACTCATGAAGTGTGATCATAATGTGCACATCATGTACCGGTACTATCAGTGAAAATCGATGCTCAATAGTTAGTGGTAAGACTATAAAACCACTCAGAGGTACCATCTTTTGAACAAGCCTTGAAATTGAAGCCTCATAACGAAGTGGATCATCCCCAAGATCCAACTATGGAATCCTAGATGATTATCATCACAGAGGAATCCTAAAAAGGTCAAGATGTACCATGATTAAAGAGTATATCTAGGGAGATGAATCAAGGACATGAAAACCTTAAAACATTCTTAAAAGATAAATATACCAATATTTTTCCAATAAATAGTGCCTATATGTACCAATTTGATAATAAAGTTATCAGATTCTTTATAGATGAATACATTGGATACCACACTAATAATGGATTCTCTAGCCTAAGAGATAAAATTGAGACACTTTAACATTATTTACCTATTCCTAAACCAAACCTCACGATTAGAAAATCTCCAATCCTAGGTCCTAAGATAACCTCCATTGATACAACTCTATCACTACCTAACCAACCAGGGCTTGCCTGGATAGAGGTAAGAAGAGTGTGACACCCCAATATTTCCTTCAATATTCCATGGGCTAGTAATAAACTATATATAATTAAGATATAAACCAAGTCTAAAAGTAATGTCACAAACATACTTCCATACTATAATTCTACTTGAGGCTTCAAGGTAATACTCATCTGGGAGAATTCACTCTAAGATTCTGATAACACTGATGATCTTCATTTGAGATGTTGTGCTCATGAGTCATTTCCATGAACAAGGTACTATATATATATCAAAATAAGTTGATATAAAGATAATGGATCACACCTAGGGCCTATGGGGATTCATGACCCTGACTAGAATAACCCACTAGGTATTGGATCGAACGCCCTGTCATGTGGGTCACATGATTCCTAACCCAACCAATGGAGTAAAAAATGTTAGAGGATCATTCCCTGGGCCGTATGGAGGTATTATTGACTCTATACGATACTAATCCCATATATTGGATCATATCCTATACTCTATATGTGATACCTCATTATACACTCATAGGTATGGACTAAGGGATGCACCCTACAAATATTGGTCTATACTAAAGAGAATGAGGTCCTTAGCATTCCTTGGAAAAACAAAACGATGTGTATAGGGTATACATGCCATGTCTTGGATACCCCATCTATGTTCGTGTACTCTATCTCATTCCATTTTACTTTGGATCATGCATGTCTACTCTGGTTATGCCTGTGTACCTGGTCATTTTCAGTGTACTCTGGTTGTGTCCATGCCCATGTACTCGGTCATGCCCATGTATTTTGGTCATTCTCATGTGCCTAATCATGATCATACCCATGTAACCCTAGGGTACATGTCGATACTCTATCATCATGTCATACATCATGTGGTCAGGCCACAAAACATGTGATATTTATTTTTTTCAAAACTCTAGTCGCTGCAACAAGGGACTACACAGTGTGCGTTCATCAGAACTACATGTCATGTAACTTGGGATTTTTCAAAATCCCATAATATTCACATTTTTTCACCTATTAAACTTCTTACTTATATCTAATTACAAAAAACCACCCAAAAACTCAGATATTGGGTTGTTCTGACTTGAATCATCCTTGGTGGTCAGATTCCAGCCACCCGATCCATGTGCAGATGATCCCCATTATACTATATCATTGAATGCTTGAAATAATGAATGAAGAACACATTATCTAGTCATTTATCCATTAATCATCTCATGTTATATCTCAAAATGCCTCAACCATTATTTTGATCCTAAATCTAAACCTATGAAAATGATCATTTGCGCCAAATATCAATTGCGCAATAATCAGGTATTTTTTGAACCACCAGCCAAATGAAATACCAACGATGAATGCATGAGACACAGGGAGAAAACCAAAAAACAAAAATGTGAGGATCGAACCTTGATCATTGTTCGGGTTGACCTCAATACATTTATGTAGATTCATTAAATTAAGGGAATAATAAAATCATAATCTATTTCTAACTCTAGGAAGATAAAAACAATACTCATAAATCAATGATCGACCCACAAATCATTTTGTTTGAAATATTGATTCATGTTTGATGTGGGATAAAAAAAATAGGGATTAAACCGTTGTAAAAAAATCTCTACCACAAGTTTGGGTCAATAAATGAAGAAATAACGGTTCTACATCATTCTCATTGGTGAGATCCATGAACACTGTTCGAGAAGAAAAACTCCTTTGTATCAATCATTAATCCATGATCTGGTTAACATATGCCAAAGATCTCTACAACACTCTCTCCAAATCCCTAGGGTTATGTGGTTAACCCTAGTATTTTACAATAACTTGGTTTAAAAATAAGGGAACAAGGTCATGTCAATTAAATAAATAATAAATGTATTTATTTATTTATTTATCAATCCTCCCTTGACCATTTTTAAACCAAATACCATATGTGAACATAGGTTATGTTTCACCTAGTGTAAAACCCACATTCCATATTTAAATTTGGTCTCATATTTTCTATACGAGACTTCATTCATGTTTTATTCCATTATTTCAGAAAAATAGCACATGTGTGATATAATATAATTAATATTTTTATCATATTAACATTGAGACTCCTCGCACCATGGAATCCTATGCCAACTAATCTGTTATCTCCAAAAATACTATTTAAAATATTCTAATTTTTTATAAGGAACAAAATTGTCACATGTTCTTCATGTTAATGGAATTTATTTGCCTATAATCAATGCAATGCCTCATAGTTTTATCCTTATTTTTTACAAATATAATAAGATCCCCCCAAGGAGAAACACATGGGAATATGAATCCCTTATCACACAACTCATATATTTCTTTATTTAATTTCAATAGATCCATTATTTTTATTTTGTAAGGAGTCTTAGATATAGGTTTCACATTATGAATTAATTCATTATAAACCTCAAATTCACACTCAAGTAGATGCCCAAGTAGTTCTTTAGGAAACCAAACAATGTATTCTTGCATTATAAGAACATATTTTATCCTAAGTTTACATTTACCATACATAAGATGTATTATATCTTCTTCTCAAAGAACTTCATTAAGGATAGCTATTGAGGGTGGATCTAGGCATGATTTAAATGATGAAGTCTCTATTCTAAAGATATAGAATTCCACATCTTCATAAAAAATTATGATCTTATACTCTTGGTAATAAATTTTTTCATTGTGATTTTAAATCCAATACATACCAATGATCATATCAAAGTATACCATAGGTAAAATAATAAAATTTTCAAATAGGGTAAGTCTATGAATCATAATGTGGATTGACTGACATATCTTTATTATAGTAATATTTCCTCTAGGTGTCTTGATAGATAACTCCCTTCTTAGTGTGTTAGATAATTATTTAATTTTATTAGAAAACATGGAAGATATAAAAGAGTGTGTGGATCCAAAATAAAATAAATAATTAGTTAACTTTTAAGTTATTATAAAATTAACTACCACTACATAAATAGGAACTTGAAATTTGGTTGTAGTAATTTCATAAGTCTAGCCTTCTCCCCTTGGCATATTTTGTGGTAAGTTCCCTTTATTATTGGTGATTGGTTAGCATAGTTACCCATCTCCTTATAATTAAAGCGCTATATTTTTATTGTTTCTCCCTTGCCATATCATTCATGAGAATCGTAAACTTTCTCTCCATACTTGAAGAAAACTCATGTTCCCTTTAGGTATGTACAAGGTTTTTTACTTTCATAAGTACCACATGTTGGAAATTCTCCCCTTCTCTTCTTACCCTTATCCATTTTATACTTAATGAGGCTTCCATTATCCCACTTCTTTTATTCCTTTCCTTCAATGTCATAATACAGGGATAATTCTTTATCAGACTTGATAGAATATGATACTATATCCTCATATGATGAGAATTATTGGGATACTAGTTCCCTTCAAAGTATTGTCTTTTTTCCATCATAGAAATGTTCAATATTACTCTTTGGATTACATGATAAGTCCACAACTTTCCTTTATAACCTCATAAAACTATCTTGATACTTTTTTCCTCTTCGTTTTATATTAGACTCAGGTGTTGTCTCTTAATATCCTTACAATGTTTGTGAGGATAATATTTTTCAAATTAAAGTACCTTAAAATCCTTCCACTCCATGCTCACTATTTCCTCCTCAACCTTATTATTTAAAATTAATGACCACCATTGATCTACATCCCCCATGAGATGATAAACTGTCATGAAAACTTTCTCACTTTCATTACTTCCCAAAGTGAGAAATATATTTTCTAACAAACTTATCCACTTATCAACTATTAATGGATTTGTGGTTATATTTAATGATGGAATATTTTATCATATTAAATGTTATAACATTGTTACACCATGTTGTGGATCAGCAGGTTGCTCCATATAGGCAATGTTATTAGTCATAACCTGTGTTAGCTTACCCAATATTGTTATAAATTGTTCATCTCTAGCTCTATATTCAATTTCATTATCATTACTAGGAGGTAAATCCAAATATATATTATTTTAATTGATATAGTTTTTATTCCTCCTTATACTGTTATACTTATACAAGGGACTTGTCATGATATTACCCTGAGATGGGGGTGAATCAGGGTATGCTCTGTCAATGAAATTTAAAACTATTACACCATTAAATTATTTCTTTCACTTATAGGATCTTTACCTCTCAACCTTGAGGATTACATGGATTTATCTTTAACTGGATATACATTAGGTTTCTTTATCTATTTTGGTACGCATGAATAAATTAAATAAGTACACTAGTATTTACTTCATTCACCCTCACTAGGTTATTCCCAAGAAGAATTCGTTGGTTTTTTTTTCATGCACCAAAATAACTATGAAGCTCATTACTTATAAAGGTTCAGTATAGGTCACTCCTATGCCCAGACTCACTACCTTATAAGGTTTAGGTACATCTCATTTATTCATAAGGTTCACTCCCTTGAACATTCCTTTATTGGATCACTGCTAGTGGAAAGGGTCACCATTATAGTTTATGGACATATAGGTACCTTCTCCAGCATCACTATCATAAAATTTATCCTTAATTATAGATATATGATATGTTGAATTCCATTTTACTTCTACTTTATAACCTATAGAAACACTTTGGTAAAATGTTATTCTTTCTAGAATATCTTTGAAACAACCTCAATTTATTGAAGGCATAACAAAAAAACTTCTCCTTATTATTCTTGTTAGGATCTTTAATAGTTTTAAATTATTCCAGATTTGAGACCCTCACTAGAAAAACACCTTCTTCTTCCTATGAATTTTTTATATTCAATATGATCTAAATTCAGGGATGTTTCTCTAGAACTACTATAGGTAGCTCTATAGATAATTCATTTGTCTTCATTCAATCTAATGGTAAGGATTGAATATACTCTTTCCTGGGATCATTCCAAGTGTCCAATGTACTTTATTGGATCATAATGTGCCTTTAAATCTATGTTGGGGACCCTAGAGTCAAGGAAATATCTCACCTTCTATTATTTTTGAGTGAAACTACTAGCTGACTAAAAATTCTCTATTTGTGGTGTGGTCTGAAGTACTGCAACGTAGAACCTCCCATTTTGAAACTTTTTTGGTGTGGAAAAGTATACCATGGTGCATTATTCACTTTTCATACTTAACTATAGCATGTACTATAGCATTATGGAATGGTCCTTTATTATTAACCAGATCCACAAAACTCTTCTAGTAACTCCTCTATCACTCTTGCACGATCTCCGGAATAATCACATTTAACCTCTTATCATAGTGAACTAACTATGGCATGGACACATCACTATGGTGTGGTTTCCTATAGAAATTTAAACTTTTAAATTATATACTTTTATAGTATTTAGACCATCCATGGCACAAGACATGGTTGTTGGATAAAATTATACTTCTCCTTGGATATTGTGGAATAGCCTTCTCTGCTACGGTATGGACATCTTAAAATATCTGGTGGCTCTGAAACTCCTTATAAAACCCCTCTTCACTATTGATATATATATATCTGTGTGTGTGTGTGTGGTGTGGAAACCTAGAAGTAACCTTATGTTAGATTAGTTTTAACTCTACATAGTGGGGTAATCTACCCTTATTCACAAGGTCCTCAACCATGGTGAAATTACCAACAGTATAGCTTGTGAAATCTTCATCCCATATCAGAAACTTCACTAGATTTCCCATATAATATAATAAATAAACTCCAATAACTCACTAATTATTAGTAAAAAGGTCTTCTTCCAGACTCCTCTATATCGGTATCTTGCAACATAAACCACTCGCTCTATGCTACCAACCTATGGTGTGGACCACTTCTTCTTTTCACACACCTACCCACATGCATTCTCTCTGTCCTCCTGGTTCCATCATGGATGGATAGCCTTATTGGTTACTCTACATAATTAATATTTCTGTCACACATGCAGGTTTGATCTTGATGGATAGATACCCAAGGTTGGATTTCTTTTATACCCCTATTGTACTTCCTTATATCTTAGCCAACAGCCTTGCAGCATAGCCATAGTGACTATAGAATGGACATACTTTTGAGTTACCCTACAAAATATCCTCTATGGTATAGCTAGATTCACTATAGAATATAATTTTCAGATAAAAAAAATTTATAGTGTAGATTAGAATTTTTGAAGTATCCCGATAAACTCCCTTCTCAACATGCCTTCCCTAGTTATAACCATGGTGTGGTATTACCTATTTTAGCTATATTTCACTCTTGTGAAACACTTTTCCAATCATAACTTTTTTAAAACTTCAAAAATTATTATCTATAAATCTTATTTTCAACAATATACCTTGTTCATCATATTTGGGAACTATAAATCTCTCAATAGTCACTTTAAATCTTTGTCCATCTCCATCATGTTTTTTTAACAATGATATTGTCAAAAAATTCAACATGATTCATTGAGATGCCAACATGCATCTTGGTCATCAACCTTGACCATCCATAATGTCAATCAACCTTTACCAAACTTATTATCAACAAATCCAACTTCAATCCTTTAGTATTTCAAACAATATCCCCTTAATATTTTTTTAAAAATATACAACACACTTCTTCCCCCTCTTATTGAATGCACCCTTGTAAGTATCTTCTCCCCTTTAATGATATCTTCTTCTCCCCCAAGACCTTAATGATATATTATTATCCCCAAATAATATATCTTCTTCTCCCGTTTATTATCAATGAAATACAAAGGTTATTTCAAATTAATGGGTTGTTCTAAACATCCCTCTATAAATGTAGGGATTCACTTATCTTCCTTCTCCTCCTTATTGGAGATAACATCATCTTCATATCATCTCCCCCTTGATGTAGGAAAATATTTCAAAAAACTCAACACCCACTTTGGTATATCTTATTCACTCCCCCTTTGGGGATATATTCTCCATCTATTTCAAAACAACTTCATTATTTGGCATCAACCACATATTATTTAGCCAAATCCTTTGAAACTAAATGTTACACAAGGAAATATCATTTCTTATTTTGTTTTCCTAGGATATTCACTGAGTGAATTTACCAATTTTCACTTGATATTTCAATAAATAATATAATCCTACTAATACAAGGCTCAGTTTAGTAAACCACAGTTTTTATAAACAACAACAAGGTTGTTCATGTCACTCATAAATACTAATAAACACAAAAAATATCTTTGGCTTTTCCACTTTCAAAAGAAAACTTGTGATCTTCTTCAATTCACACCAAACCATTAGTACATAAAATTAAAGTTCGTGGTTGTTAAAAAAATTCCACATGATGAATTAATTGATACCACTTGATAAACATTTGACCCCACTTGTTTCAAGAGTGGTTCAAGTTGAAATAATTATATCATTAGACTCCATGAATTCTAGATATTCATATACATATAAAACTTATGATAAGTCATAATAGCCTTTGATGTTCAACATAACTCTCTTATATAATTTTTCTCTTGACATGATTTTTTATATCACTTGTTGGTGTGTAAGATGGGGACATATATTTTGTTTGACCATATTTTCAATAAGATCCATCCACTTGTGCTTCTCTTGTATAATAAAACATGTGATTTTCAATAACAATCACCTTATGTATCATCTCTTCCCCTTAATTTTGTACCAATTCACAAATAGTTAGACATAATAAATCATATAGGGATAAGGGAACCTCATAGTAACTCAGGTTGAGGAATAGAGTTGGTTAATATGAACCAACCCATCCCCATCCATCTTTCCTTATCTATTTTTTAGATTTCAGGAAAGGAATGAAATCAAATATTTAGTTCTTCATCATCACCTATATCAAAGAAGATCGAACTCTTTATAAAGTATCTCATTTATATGATAACTCTTGAACAATTATTTTCATGGAATTGAACAATTTCATTATTCCTTAGCCTAATCTTTTTCTCAATTGTGGAATTGATCACACTTAAACAAGTAGTTTCTTGTGTTTCATCACTTATGGATCTCACCTCTAAATTTATTCTCCATTGAATCTTCCTAATTTTCTTTTTAGTGGTTTGTATAGGAACACATTGTAAAACCTCTTCCATGATGGCCAAAATTTCCACCATGGAATATATCTTCCTTGGTGGAGTCAAATTCACATTCTCTTCTACATTCTTCACATTTAGAATAACTTATTGATTTTGATTCAAGATTTACATTCATTTCCTCCAAGAAATTTATTATGAGTATATGATTTTTTTTCTACTTGCACACCCTTAATTTAGGATTAGTTTCATCCACCAAAACATTGAACACATTTTCCAGTTTAATAAGACTTCTTTTAGCCCCCTGCAAGTGGCTGGGGTGGCTGGGGGGTTGGGGTATGGGGCACAGGTTGCAGGGTTGAGTCCCTAGGCCTTCTTTGTAGCATTAATGTGTGAATAAAACCCAACTTTTAATAGGTATTATTTTAACATAACCAGCCTCCTTGTAATTCATAGGAGTGGAGTGTCTCTGTATGAATTATTTATCATTCCATATAGTTTTCTAATTGTAATACTTTTCCATATAACCAAGGATAGAACAAATGAAACATTTACCATAATAATAATACCTCATTTGTTCTCTACGTGATTGATATTTTGGAACTAATAGGGTTCTTCTAACATCTTTGGGCTTGTTGGCTTCATAACAGCTACTCATGATGTGCCCAAATCTTCCATAATAAAATAAATTTGGTGCATCAACTTTTTTGAAACCAAAATTCTATATTTTACATGGAAGAGATCTTTTGTTTAAAATTTCATATCTAGAACATTTTTTCCTCTTAGGATACTTTTGTAGGGATTTTAATCTTCTCCTCAAGTTTTTCTATTTTCATATCATTTTCTTTCAATTGAGTAGCCTTCACCTACATATTTTAAGTAGTATACATACCTAATTGTATCTTTTCTTCAAGTTGGGTCTTAAGAGGTATGATTTTAACCTTCTACTCCTTATATATGTCCATTTTATTCATAATATCTTGGGAAATATTTTCAATCATGTCGGTTTTCTATTTCATCTTCATTCCAATTTTCTAAATGCTAAAATTAAAGGTCAGTTATTCTCTTCTAAATCTACTATTTTATAAGGAAAAATATTATACCATTTAATATTATAATTCATTTATGATACTACATTGATCTTTCTCATTATTTCATGAGAATTAATTGGAATAGTAACTTTATGTTGTTGAAATTTCATCACTAGAATCACATCTTCTATTTAGCTCTAATAGAGAGTCTAAAATTTCAAATCCTTTCTCTATACAAGGGTTAAAATCAGAGATAACATCAGGTTTAGATATTAGCTAATCTAGGGAACAAAACTTATGGTATGAATTCTTCTTATTTTTCTTCTACTTACATTTAATTATAAGTCACTTCTCACTAGTCCTTTCTATTTTTACAAAAAAAAATCTTATAATTTCTTCCACATATCTTTGGAAAAATTTCCATGATTCAATTTACGTACAAGTTTTACTTGAGATCCTCCTTTAGTTCCTCTTTGACTAAATCATAATTTTCAATTTTTATTTGATCTATCTCAAATATGACTCCATGTATTCTTAAAATAATAATTTTATATTCTAACACTTCTTAAGAAACTTTAACAGAAACTTCAATGATCCATACAAACTCTTTTTTACATGATTTAAAATTATTTATATTAAATAAAGGATCCCTCATTTTTTATAACATCTTAAAAAACACTTCTGATCAAGTTAGAGTAATAAATAAAATTGAACCTCACTCTTATACCACTTTTTAGACTTATACAAGGTACTTAGCATGAGATTTCCCTGACAGGGGCTTAATTAGGGTATGCACTGTCAATGATAATTAAAACTATTTCTCCTTTAAATTATCAATTTCACTTCAAGTATATTGACATATAAACCTTGAGGGTCACTTGGATCTCTCTTTAACCAAATATAAATTATGTTTCTTGATCTATTTTTGTGCACATACTTATATTAAATATGGACATGAGTATTTACTTGGTTCACCCTCACTAGGATATGTCCAAGGAGAATGCATCAGTATTTTTTCATGCACAAAAAACACTATGAATATCATTTCTTATAAAGGTTTAGGATAGGTCACTCATATTACTTGGATCACTACCTTATAATGTTTAGAGATAGATCATTACTTTCTAAGGGTAAATCCATAAAAAATTATTTCATTGGATCACTTGAAGAGGAAAGGATCACATTTATAGTTTATTGATGTATAGATCCCTTCTCCAACATCATTATCATGGAATGAATCATTCACTGCAGATAGATGCTCTATTGAATTCCCTTTAACTACTCATTCATTATCTATAAAAAACACCTTAGAAGAACCTTATTATTTCTAGAATATCTATAGAACAATTTCCTTTTGTTATAGGCATAGAAAACAAACTCATTCTTCTTATTATTGGTGGGATCTGTAATAGTTTCCAATTATTTAATCTTCCATCCCCACACAGGAAAAACATATCTTATTCCTTTGAAATTTATATCTTCAATATTTTGTGTGTTTTGGGATGTTTCTCTATAACTAGTACAAGCATGTTTATAGTGAATTCCTCTCTCTTAATTCAATCCAATAGTTGGGATTGAATCTACTATTGACTAGGATCCTGAAAAGTATCCCATGTACTTAATGGTATCATAATGTGCCTTTGAATCCAATTTAAACACCTTGGAGTCAATTTAATAACTCCCCTTCCTTCATTTTTTGGTGAAACTATCTACTGACAGAAAACTTTCGGGTTGTGGTATGGTCTGAAGTACTATAGCATATAACCTCCTATTTTGAAACTTCAATGGAATTGATAGGTCTACCTTGATGTTGTCTTTACTTTTCAGACTTCACTATAGAGTGGTTCAGAGTACTATGGCATGGTCCTCTATTGTTGACTAGATCCAAAAAACAACCAGTAAATCCTCCATCAATCTTGCATGATCTCTGACATGATCTCCCTTAACTGCTTCCACATTGAAAGAACTACGACATGGACACATCATTGTGATGTGTTTTCTTGTGGAAATGTAAACCTCCAAATTATGTACTTCTATAGAATTCATACCCTCTATGACATAGGGTATGGTTGCAGAGTGGACTTCTCCTTCTATTTAAGCATTGCGTTATAGCCTTCTCTACTACGGAGTGGATACCTCAAAATCACCAGTGGCTCTAAAACTCCTCTGAAAACTCCTATGTTCCATGGAAATATTTCTATAGTTTTTATACCTCAAATTAACCTTATGTGAGCTTGGTTTTACCCTTATATAGTGGGGTAGTCTACCATTATGTATGGGGCACAGCGCTATAGTGAACCTACCTATGGCATTGCTTGGGAAATCTGTATCCCACATCGAGAACACGTTTGTATTTCCCATGGAATATAAGAAATTTCCTCCCATAACTCACTCATTGGGATTAATGGGGTCCTCTCCCAACCTCCTCTCTACTACCCAGCAGCATGAACCACAACCTCCATGATGCTGCCTTACTACATAGACCACTACTTTCATGTGAATTCCAACCCATGTGAATTCTCACCTACATCCTAGTGCCTCTCTAGCTGGCTGGAATAATTGGTTCCCCTGAGTGGTTGAGATTTCTCCCATAAACATAGGTTTGACCTAGCTTAGATAGGTATCTAAGGTTTCTCTTCTTTTTTCACCCTTCCATATAGTCTTACAGTGTATCCAATAACCTTGTGACATGGCCATGGTGACTATGATGTGGAAAAAATTTGGATTTACCCTCTAGAATCTCCTCTAAGAGGTAGATGGATTCACAATAGTGTATGATTCTCAAATGAAAACATTCTATGATGTGGATTATAATATATAGTGTAGCAAGATAAATTCCCTTCTCAACCTGCCTTCCATGTCCGCAACTACGGTGCAGTCTTTCCTATTTTGGCCAACTTGAAATCTTTTTCAACACTTGTAAAAACATCACTTTCTCAACACCTCAACATGTATCATCTATGAAGCTTGTTTTCAAAAACATACCTTGGCCGTTATCTTTAGGAATTATCAATCTACCAATTATCACTTCAACTTGTTATTTATCTTCATCATGTGTTTTCAATAATGATATTGTCAACAAATCCATATTTCTTCACTAAGATACCAACACATATTTTTTATCAACCATTACCATCCATAATGTCAATAAACCTTGATCATCCTTATTTTCAACAAATCCGACTTCAATCCTTTGTTATTTCTAATAACTATGTTCCATTTATAAATAATTTCATACACTAGATTATATCAGAACATTATGAATCAAAATGTATAATTCTAAAACTAGTGAACACTTAACATAAATTGAAAATGTGTGCATATCTAAACATAAAATCATAAGATTAGTATCATTGGGAATATATTAAACTTATAAAAATACTTTCACATATCTCATAATGGTTTTCAAAGTGTGTGTGAATTACCAAAGTATATACCCCAGGAGTGTCTAGTCAGGTGTGTGGTCTTAGGCCCAGTCATCCTGAATCGGTGATGATCGAATTAATACTTAATATACCCATTCAGATTTGTTACCACTAGGTGAATTTGTGCTATAGCCGTATCCACTTTCTAGTATCCACATAGGGATTTATTTTCTATAATTCCATAAAATATCTATTATACCAAAACTTTATAATATTATCCTATGTTAAACTTATCTTATATCCTATCTTATTATTATGTTATATAATCTATGTTTTCATAAATGTAGTTCCCAAGGTATATACTAAACTTCCTCTAATACCAAATATAAAACATCAAACCTAGTATCCTAGATTTGATGGTGTATTTATTACATTGTCATTAGATACAATTGATCACATCATAAGGGATCGAATAGTTTAGTAATCTTAGAAAAATATATACAATCTTAAATCCCATATTACATTTGAAAATATAAAATACAACATAGTATTTTCTTTGAAAAAATTATTATTCCCTCTAGAATATCTCTACATATCAATCATATTACACTTCCTAGAATACTAGTAAAATAAGAATAAAATAAAAGGGTGAGGTCTGGTGATCAGTAAGGGAATGCGTACAATGAAAGCTATCATAGAATGAATAATGAATAAATAGTATAATAAGAATAAATTATGACCAAATGATGCCATATAAATAATCAAATGAGTTTTAAACTTATCCATGGATAACATAAATATTCAATTAATCACATAGACACTAATAAATGACTCCGTGATGATGGAATGCATAATTCTGGACATCTTAAATTTTCCATTGAGGCCTCATGCGAAGAAATATTGCATAAATGGGTAACTACTGTATTAAATACCCAATAAGTTTTTTCCCATGATAAATATCAATTCATCAAGGGGATATGTAATTATAGGACCCACCCATCACTTAATAAGTCTAATGCATTCATTATATGAATAATCAATACAACTTAATCAACATTCCTTGATAATCAATAACTTTTTTTACTAGAATAAGTAGCATATGGAGTTTCAATACTTTCCCTAGTAAAAATGATCATAAGATATCTAATGAAATATGGTGGATGGTTTTATTAGAATACATCCTCATTATAACATGATATTCTTCAAAGGATGTTGATATATATATTAAAATACTTTTAAAATATCACTAGAATATTTCTGGATGAAATTATGCTTTTTATTTTAAAATAAACTATATTAAAATATAAAAAATCCATAATATTAGGAAAATAATTTTCTTTAAAAATAACCATGGAAAATTTTAAAGTAATAATCATGTTAAATATTAGTCATGGTGGTGGTAAAATCCATTCATACGGTGTATGTTAAAACAAAGATCATATTTACACCTTCAATAAAAATTGTCTTGTTCATAAAATGACAAGAAGATTACTTTTAAACTATTTTATAGAAATTTAAAAAAATTGTAAAAATGAGTTTAATAAATCATTGTATAATAGTAAAAACATTTCAAAAAACATTTTTAAGAAAATATAGATATAGAAGATAATATTTCTAACCAAATAGACAAATAAATTTAGTATTCTTCTAAAACATTATTTAGAATTTTAGTGAACTTAGAAAGAGAAAAATGAAATAAAAACTTTTAATTTATACAAATAATTGGATGAGAATAATATTTATGAGTTTTAATACAGAAAATTCATATAATTCCCTCAACATAAACTTAAATATAAACAATCTTGAATGACGATGAGATTGTGAAATAAACCCTTACCTCATACCTGAAATTAATTGTAAGAGATTTTAGCCTCCTTTATAATAAATTTAAAATTGTTATCAATTTATAAAATAAATATATACATAATTATAATATCATATATTATTCACTTATAACATTACAACATCCTTTTATTAATAATTCTTTATTAAAAAATGTTGTTTTTGAGTATTAAATGTTTTTTTTCATGTAAGTTTTGTTTTGTTAGTTTTTCTCCTTCCATATTTATCATTATTACATCATATAAAGAATTATAAAAATGATATAAATATAATATATATATATATTAATTATATACATATATTTAATGATCCTTTAAATTCAGACATGAAAAATGAATCACATCACTTTATGGGGGTGGTAGTCTACACGTACGCATGAACGGTGTTATTATTTTTTAACAAGTGGAAGTGTAAGGAGGAAAATGATATATTGTATTTAAAATATAATAATTATTTCATAAATATCATATATATTCATTATTTATATATTTATATCTATCCAAGTAAATTGGTTATGAAAAAAAAATTACTCATCTGCGTGGAGACAGTAAGACGTACCTACGCCCGTGCGATGTTTTAGATTATCCATGGGATTTAAAGAAGATAAATATTTTATTTTACACCAAAATAATAACAATTATTTATGTGGAATATAATTATTTTATTATATGATAATATTTTAAGGAGTTATAAGAAGAAATAAAATGAAAACACTCGATTAAAAGTTTTACCTCTTCTTCGAAAAACCACCATTAGCTTACACCTTAATCTTTCTGGTTGGTCTTTATCTGATAAAAAAGCCTCTAGATCATGGTGAGTAAGTTTAAAAATGTTTTTGGGTAGTTATTTTTCAATATAAATTTCCCAATAGGTGTGAAGAAAATAGGATAAGTGCTTCCCTTTTGTAAGTGAGGGAAATGACACACATAGAATTACTTAAACGATTTTAATAATATAAAGTCTTATTCTTGATAAAATTTCTCCAAATTTACCAGTATTATAATATTATAAGTTTAAGTTATAAATAAAACCATAAAATGTGTTTTACAAAAGTTTAAGTTTCATTTATAACCTTATCTCTTAGTTTAACCCGCTAGTAAACCTGTTTTAACCCAAACTGTGGTAACATATTTTTAATATTTTAAATATTAATTAAGACCAAAAATTAAGTTTAAAATATAATATAATAGTAATTATTATTATTAAAAATATATAATACATTTAAAATTATTCAATTTTTTAATTTGTAGAAATTAATTTTAATATAAGTGTGCAAAACTCAACGAAAATTGTTTTTAGAAATATGTTTGTTTTAAGCATAAAAAAATTTTAAAGAAAATTTAAGTATAATTTTGATAATAATGGAATTAATTTTATTATTTTACATAAAATGAGACTTATTTATCTTTAAAAACAAACCAAAAATGAAAGGAAACATGTAAATAATTTATTAAGAGAAAATAATGAAAAATAGTTTTTACTTAGACAAAAACATTAGTTAGATTTCTAAAATGTTAAGAATATATTTATATATTCAGATTTATATTTTTATATGAATTATATGAATTATTAAATATTTTTTTCTTTAAAAAATGTCTCATTGTATTTCAATTTATACTTATATCTTTATAATGTCATAAAAGTGACAGTTTTTAAAAAATCTATATTTCTCATTATTCACCCAAAAATCAACTATTTTTAAAAAATCAAAAAAAAATTAATATAATTTAATTTTAAAATAATGAATTAAAAAATTAAATTCATTTCATAAAATTAAATTTATAAAATTTTATAATTTAGTTTTTAATTTTTTAATAAAACTATGTTTATTATGTTATTGCATCTCTAGAAAAAACTTACTATAATTGAATATTGGGTGTTAGAGTTTGAAAAATATGAGGTGTGGAAAAGTTATAAGTTTTTTAATAAACTAAAATTCACCCCCACTATCTTATTGGGCTACTTAATTGTTTATATGGGATAAAATTTTGTATCAATGAAAGTCTCTATGTTTGAGATTTTGCATGAAATTACTTATTTTTTCTTCTGTTTGTTTTTCAGAATTATATATATTCATTTCCAAACACTTAAAGAGGTTATAGAGAAAAGATTTTATTTTTTTTATTATACATTTAATACATGTCATTTCTACCCAAAACTATAATCCAAATCAACAACCTATTTTTTACATAATGATTATGAGTACTAGTGATATCAGGTGAAAAAATTTGTGATCAACACTATTAATGAAACATTTTTATGATTATCTGTAGTTAAAAAAATCTAGATAAGAAGATTGATAGATTTTCAAGAGAGGAGAATTCATAATTTTAGTTTATCTTCTATGATCAAAATATGTTACTATAATCAATTCAACAGAATATATATAGTGAAGTTTCATCTTGCAAAATAGATTGTGTTATTTGGAAGAAACTATACGTTACACCATTCAGAATATCAAAATTTATTGAAACTTATAGAACCATTATATTATATGATTATAATGATTTTTTAATTTATTCCTAGAGAAATTATTTCTCAAATTAATTATCTTTTAACGAAGATTGTTAATAGACTACAGTCACTCATTGAGAAAAAATCATTGTATGATTAGTAGACAGAAAAGGTCATAGATATTTTACTGAATAAATGTGAATCTAAAAAACCATGATTGGTGATAAAAATAACATTAAAATGATAAGATCTGATGATATAATTGGAACCTTAATTTATTAGGACAATATATTGAAGAGAGATGATGACATGAAAAAGAAATAAATTATGTATATTTTTCATCTATCAGAGCATTAAATAACGAAGCTTGTATTGATGAACCAAGAATATCCGAAAGTTATAGTTTTTTTGAGATATGTTGAGGAAGAATTAAAAAAAATTATAGAATTATGAACCAATACTTGGGAAAAATAATTTCTAGAATAATCATCGAAAAGGTGGAAATGAAAGTTATGATAAAAAGAATCTTCTGAAGCAACCTGTTACAAATGAAAAAAAAATTGTCATGTTCAACCATATTTTTTGAAACTAATAATGAAATATAATTTTTTTTGAAGATATACTCTTATATAAAAGATAAAAAATAATTAAATCATTATAAATAATTAGTGTAGGTTATGGTGATACTACTTTAGATAGTTCTTCTAAAGATAGTGATGATGATTGAAAAATAACGTACTTTTATATTAATTCCCTAATGATTGGAAATTATTACATTGGAAATATGACTAAAGAAGCGCATATAAATCATAAACTTGATTTATAATTCTTCTATGAGGAAATTAGTAATAAAATATAATGTGATTATGAGTTTTATGCTTCTATAGTGGATCAAATGGATTTGTATGTAAGTAGTCATGTAAAGAGTTAAAGGAGAGAGAAGGAAGAGTGTGATAAAATTAAGGCTGAATTTTTTATTCATATGAAAAATTATAGTGGACTCAAGATTTAATCAATTAAAAGGAAAGAATAATTTTCTAAGACATCATAAGATCTTTTCAAAGTGAAAAGTGTGAATAAAATGAAAAATTCTGGGTTGGAATATTAGAAGGTTAAATTTAATGCAGATATAAAAGAAAAAGGTGTTGTGAAATCATCATAAGATCAAACAAATACTGATGATTATAGGTTGAGAAATTATGATAAAAATAGAAAACCAGCTAAAGGTAGAGAAGAAACTATCATGTTGTAATCAGAAATTGAATGTCTGAAGGAATTACTAATAAGTTACACCATTGAAATATAATTGTTAGCAAAGACACTCCAAATCAGGGGAAAAGCTTCGCTGATGTGGCCAAGAAAAATGGTGGTTTCTCCTTCATGGACTGTGATGCGGGGAACTCAGGGAGGATTATCAGAAAAGGGCGCATCGCACACGTCTCTGTGAATCAAGATGCGGTTGAGGAGCGAGTCAGGTTATGTAAATTCTCTATTATTTCCCAGGTGATTATTACAAAAGGTGTTAGACCATGGAAATTCCATGAACTTACCAACAGTATTATGGAGATATGGGGATTTAGTGACTAAAATATGATGGCCATGGGGAAGGGGTTCTACCATATTGTCTTCCCCACTGATGAATGAAAGCGGCATGCATGGAGCCTGGGGTCTGTCTCTCTTAATCCTAGATTTCTTCGGATTCATGAGTGGGATCGGAACTTTGATCCTAGCTCTATTAGGAACACCTTTGCATAGGTATGGATACGTATTCATAAGCTAAGCTGGCTATATTGGCATCCTCAAATTCTATGAGATATTTCTTCTTCTGTAGGGAATCCTATTAGACTAGATAGGCAGATCGATAACCCCAATTTTGGGCATTATGCTAGAATATTGGTGGAGGTTGACATGGCTAATACTTTAGTTGAGGAATTTGTCTTTACCACTAGAGATGATAGCATCAATCTTGATATCGGATATGAGAGGAAGTCTAAATTCTTCTTCAATTGCCACATCTTTGGGTACATCCTCTCTGAATGTAATAGGAACAGATTCTGCTCATTATGTAATATCAAGGGTCATGATGACTTACACTGTCGAAAGAAAGAAAAAGATCAGGGAATCAATCCTGAGGCTCCTGTGAAGCAGGTAGTGAGTGACAAGCTGGAGGTTCAGGGAGATCCACTGAAATCTAGTGATGATGTTATCAATTAACATGATGATCACAATGGTTTGGGTCCCTCCAATGATAGGAAGGATGAGGAAGATCAAGGCAAGGCTGATAAGGGGAACACACAAAATGCTGACCAGGACTTTGAAATAGTCAATAAAGATGACTCTAGTATCCAGGGCTCAACACATGATCATCTAATACAGGACACCTCACAAGGACCTTCAGAAGGTCAGGCTGACATTGGGTTGCCTGGTGTTAATGAGGGCTCTCCTATTATTCAGGAGCCTGATAAAGATGCTCAGGAAAAATCCAATAAGATTGTACTGCACATTGATAAGTCAATACAGGGAAGTGATGATATGGTTTGGGATTTCTCCCAAGTAAAATCTTCGAAGGTTTCAAGGAGGAAACTTCCTGCCACCTTGACAGAACCAATCAATTCAGAGAATAGGTTCACCTCTTTATCCAATGATGATGTTGTTCCTACTAGAGTCTCTTCAATTGATACAGGAGTGGATAACCTGGAAAACTCGGAGAAATGCATAGCAACTGGCTATGTTGTCCCTTGTACTAGGCAGTGGTCCTCCCATCAATGAAAGTCCTATTTTGGAATTTCCAGGGTATTTGGAACTCTCCCACAGTCAAAGCCCTGGAGCACATCATCATGACCAACAAACCAATGCTGCTAGGCATTGCTGAACCCAGAATGATGTTTTCTAGGTGGATGGCCTTTAATTGGTCTGCTTTGGGGTACTCATTTATTGCATCCAGTCAATCTGGTAATGAAATAGAGTCCCTATGGGTCCTAAAGCACAATAATGTGATGGTTGAATCCTTTCATATTGATCAGCAATACGTTTCCCGGACCTGTTGCTTTCAATCAAATCTTTTGTGTGTCACCTTTGTTTATTCTTTTAACCAGTATATAAGAAGAATAAGATTATGGAGGAATCTCTTGGACATAGCCAAGCACATTGACAAGACATGGATAATACTTAGTGATTTCAATACAGTTCTAAGGCCAGAAGAAAATACTGGAAGTAACTTCTATAGAGCATCAGCTAGAGAATTTTCCTCATGTATTGATCAATACAGGATGACTAAAGTGCCTATATCAGGTGTTTATTTTACCTAGAACAGATACACCCTTAATGGAAGGCAAGCAAGTAAATTTGACAGGTGTATGGTATAGATGGATGAGCAAAGTGAGGAAATGGAAGTGTCTGACATGACTACATCTATATTGCATTTTGACCATCATCCCATATTAATTGATCTATGTTTTAGCAGTCTGAGATCAGCTCCTCTACCCTTTAAATTTAATAATGCATGGATGGTTGTCCCATGGTGTAGAGAGACTGTTATAGAAGCTTGGAAAGAGGCTGTTCAAGGTAGTTCTTTGCATATCCTCACTAGTAAATTGAAAATTGTAAAATCCAGAATAAGGGAATGGAGCAAAAAGTCCTTCTCCAGCTTTGATCATGACATCAAAGAGGCTGATTCACTTTTGTCTGAGTGTCAGCAAAGTAATATACTTCAAGACCTTCTATCTCAAGATGAGATACAGGCAGCCTCAAGGCTTGATAATCTCCTGTCACTTAAAGAAAACCTGGCTCGAAATCATTTCAATTTTAGATGGCTGAAAAAAGGGGATAGTAACTCAAGGTTTTTTCATTGCATGCACAGGTAGAAAAAAGTAAGAATGAGTCTCAAGGCTTTAAGAATTGATGATATCATGTTTACCTCTGATAATGACATTACCAACTCTGTGACATGCTACTTTTAAAATCTTTACTCTAAATCTGGGGAGGATAACTCAGATAAAATTATCAGATGCATTGAGCCTAGCTTGGATGATGCACAAAACAAAAGACTTACTGACATCCCCACCATAAAGGAAATACATGATGCGCTTTTCTATTTAAACATGCATAGTTTTACTGGTACATATGGATTTTCCAACAAGTTCTTTATGTTTTATTGGGACATCCTACATAAAGAAGTGACTGACGTAGTAAGGGAATTCTTTTATCACTCCTACATGCCATTTGGGATGAATTCAAATTTCATTTCCCTAATTCCCAAGAATGATAATGAATTGGATATTAAGGATTTCATACTTGTTTCTATTGGGAACTCCATTCCAAAATTCATTAGTAAAATCATGGAAACCTGGTTAGGTGAGATTTCAAGGTCTCTTATTTCTTCTAATCATTTTGGATTTGTACCTGGAAGGAGCATCCAGAATTGTCTCTTCACTGATTTAGAGTGTGTCAACATAATGATAACCAAATTTAGGGATGGTAATATGGCCCTAAAGGTTGACATCTCAAAATCCTTTGACACCATCATATGGGACTTCATCTTTAAAGTTTTGAGCATGCATGGCTTCTCAGATAAATTTATTGGTATGGTGCATTTCATTCTAAAAAGTGCTAGATTATATATATTGGTTAATGGATCACCCAGAGGAATTTTTCAATGTTCTAGGGGTGTTAGGCAAGGTGAACCTTTATCTAGGTTTCTATTCTCTATGTCTGAAGATTACTTGAGCATCTGTCTTCATGATCTTGTTAATTCTGGTATATATCAGAGTATGACATATGGGAGGAATTTCTTTACTCCTTCTCATTTATTTTATGCTGATGATATTCTGATTTTCTCCAAAGCTGACAGGAAAACCATTTCCTGTATAAAGACTATCTTCACTCATTATGAAGAAGTTGCAGGCCAGGTCATGAGCTGGAAGAAATCATTTGTTGTTTTTGGGGAAGGAATTCGAGTATTGAAGTAAAATATAATAGCTAACAGGCTTGGTGTAAATAGAGGTACTCTGTACTTTAATTACCTTGGGTTGACTTTGTTCTGGGGAAGAGTGAAAAGAGTCTACTTGGAGGGTATTTCACTTAAAATCATCAACCAGTTAACCAGTTGGAAATGGAAGACCATGTCTCAAGCTGGTGAGATATTCCTTGTGAACTCTGTTATCACCTCAATGTTTGTTTACTCATTTTCACTCTATAAATGGCCAACTGCTCTACTCAAGGAATTTAGTGGTATGATCATAAATTTCATCTAGACTGGCTCGACACAACAGAGGAAGCTAGTAATTGTGGCATGGAAGGACTATATAAATCTTGTGGAAATGGGAGGAATGGGGGTAAAAGATGTCAGAATTTTTAATGATCCATTGCTTCAAAACTTTACTTGGAGACTTCTATCTAGTACTGACTCTTCCCTGGAATTTCTATCAAGAATATTTGTTGAAAGGTTATATAAGAACCAGACTGTGTATTTGAAATCCTCTGTTTGGTCATCAGTCCGGAATACATACTCTTACATTATGATACAGGCTAAATGGATGGTTTGTACAAGTTCGCAACTGAACTTCTGGAGTACTCATTGGTTGTCCTCCCCAATTAAAAATTCTTTTAACATTCCATTGTCTTTGAGGAGAATTTCTATTTTTGACCTGCAGGGATATTCAGAGGCTCATGCTATTATACCTACTCATCTTCAGATTGATATTTCTACATATGAATATGTTGACTATGATGTCCTTATATGGAAACTGGTGATCAGTGGATCCTTCTCCAGCCATGAGTCCTATAATCTGCAATGTGAAAATGCACCTGGAGTACCTTCTTGGGTGGAGGGAGTGAGAAGATCTTTCATTTTACCATCTGATTCTCTTCTTATATGGCACATCTAGAAGCAGAGGCTGCCAATTCAATCTACTTTGCAACGAACTGGACTGAGTATTGCCCCGGTATGCTTCCTTTTCTTGGCTGCGGATGAATCTGTTACTCACATTTGTAAAGACCCGTAAATTTCAAGGAATTTTTTTTTCTTAATTTTATTTGGAATTTTAAAAGAGCGCAGTTTCTGACGGCACCTGATTCTGAGGCCCGGTGTGCCCGGAATCATTTTCCGAAGTTTGGCTCGGGTATGTTCAGTGAACGGACGAGTGCGTTTTTCTAACTTTTGAACCGGTGCCCGGAATCGAATTCTGAGGGCACTGATGGAATCGCAGCGTCGGTATTCGCTTAGAAACGCCTCTTCCGGAGTTGCGTTTACTCGGGTGTGGTTTTTAATTTTCGGGATTAAAGTTAAGAAATAAAATAATTTTGCGACAACTTTATTTTATTTCACTTAAGCCACTTGAAGCCACTTAAAAGCGGCTTAAACTGAGTTGAACCGGATAGGGTACTATCCAGAAATATCCTACCCTCTTGGTAGGATATTTGTGAGGTGGGGCCCACACGAGCCCCGCCGTTTCTTTCCGCTAAGTAACGCACCCGCGAAAACCCTTCATTATGAAAGTCAACTGACGCGTTTTCTTAAATTCTTAACAGACCATTTAATTGGGCGGTTTATTTTGTAAATTAAATGAGATGTTACTTTCGTTGAATTAATACAACGAATTGGTGGGTCGTTACTTACCTTTTCGTTTGTTGGTGTTATAATAAAATAAGACCAACAAGGTCTTTTGAAGGATTACTCGTTGAGAGGCTTGACAGAATCCTTGAGCTTTCATCCTCCTTCGCGAAGAACGCGAAGAACGCGAAGAACGCGAAGAACGCCGGCCTCTGATGAAGAATGCCAAACCCGTGGAAGTCGACGACGCGACGTCGTGTTCCGCGACGCCGACATTCCCTTCCTGCAACGTTCTTCTGTGACGTCTCTTCCTCCGCAACGAATCTTCGATCAACTGCTTGAGGTAAGAGTCTCGGATTTTCTTTTTTAATCTCCTTTGTGGTTTTTACCAAAACACGGATTTAATTAATTAAATTAAATCTGTTGTTTCATGGTCCGTTGAGTTCACCGACTCAACGCCAGTTTCCGCGATGACGCGACACCCTTCCGCGATGACGCGACGATCCCCTCCTTCCGCGACGAGCAATTCCGCGAAGGACGTGCGTTCAACGATGACCAACGAGGTAGGGGTTGTTGTGATTATTTATTTCCTTTTTCCCGTGATTGTTCTTTTAAAAGTAAAGAACCGGAAAATAAGAATAATTTTAATTTATTAAAATTGTTGAATTCATATGTTGAATATTCTTCCTCCCGTTGTTTATCACTAACGCGGAGGGTGCGGGCCAAACAAACACGGCCCGACAACCCTCCGTTGTTCTTCGTTATTGTGCGGATTTGACGGGCGACGACGGAATGTGCCGCAACAGAAGTGTGATGGTTCCGCAGTGAAGAGCGAGTCCCGGGAGGAGCAGCGGCACAGACGGGAATAGAATCGGACCACCGGGGCGAATCCGGTGGCCCGCGGAAGCAGCCGGCGGCATGGGTCGTCGGCGCTCGCGGACCCGCGGCCGCGCGGGTCCGGTGCGCGCGGGATGCGGCTGAAGCCGCGTCCGGTTGTCTGAGCGACACCCCGCGGGTGCCGCGGGGTTGTCACGCGGGGGCGGCGGCTCCCCCCCCCCCCCCCCCCCGCGTCACTCGGCCTTGTCCAGGGCGACACCCCGCGGGTGCCGCAGGGGTGTCACGCGGGGGTGGCGGCTCCCCCCCGCGTCGCTCGGCCGAGCCGAGCCGGGCTGGCCGAGCCAGGACAGTCCGACCGGCCGGGACGGACCGGGTCGACCCGGTTCGGCCGACCCAGGGGGGGTCGAGCCGGGTCGGCCCGGGCCCGGACCCCCCGTCTTCGGACCGTTTTCGGTCAAATTCCCGTATCTTGAGCTACGGGCCTCCAAACGACTCATCGTCAGCGGAAACATGATCCTTGGATCGAGACGGTCGTTTCGGTATATCGCACTCAAGGTTTCGGAATACTTTGGGTTCGGCCGGGTTGGTTCGTACACGAAACCAACCGGGCCCTCGGAGCGGAAACGCTCATATCTTGAGCTACGGACGTCCGATTGTCGTACTGTTGACTTTGTTGAGTTCCTCTATGTGAGACGGATCTTTTGGCTCACTCCGCCTGAGGTTTGGACGTACGTGGAGTATGGTCGGGTTGGTTTTGCCTTAAAAACCAACCGGGCCCCTGGGACGAAAAAGCCAATAACTCTCAAACCGGGCGTCCGATTGACGCGCTGTCTGCGACGTTGAGTTCCTGTTGTCGATACGGAACTTTTGGATACATCAACTTCGGACTTTGTGACAGTTGAGGTATCAGCCTCTCGGCTCGTGGAGCAGACCCTCCCGAACGAGCTTGCTGTGTGCGGGAACCCTTGAGCTGGCTGCGACTGCTACTTCGACAGCGACGACCGTGCAGAGATCCTCAGTGGACTGCGACGACGACTGTGCAGAGATCCTCAGTGGACTGCGACGACTACTGCACTCAGCGATCCTACGTGGATCAGTGCTACAGGTCCTGTGTGGGCCCGATCCTGTGTGGGTCTAATCCTGTGTGGGTCAGCGCTCAACGATTCTGTGTGAGCCAGCACCTACAGGTCCTGTGTGGGCCCGATCCTGTGTGGGTCATTGCGGGGGTTAGTTTCCTATCGATCTTTTGTGGGTCCGACGACTTAGATGGATCAGTGATCATCTTTATCGTCATCCGAAGAAGTATACCTGTCTGAGCTGAATCTTGAGTTACTCTCCTTTGTGGATTGTGTTGAGCTATCCTGTGTGGATTTACTATTTACTCTCCTTTGTGGATTGTGTTGTGCTATCCTCTGTGGGTTTACGTTTGCTTTCCTATGTGGACTGGGTTGTGCTTGGGCTCAGACGTTGGAGCCGAATGGGAATTGATGACTTAGGTATATGTATGGGCATATACCTAAGCTGTGTCAGATGTTACTTCGTGATTTTATCTTTCCTTTGTGGATTTCGGGAGACCTTCGGGGGTCTCGGGGTCCCTACTGAGTAGATTATACTCACCCCTGCACGGGCTATGTCCGCACTTCATTGTGTTGGTTGCAGATGACGGGCAGCGCTGATCGTGGTGGAGGCGTGCGGAGCAGGACGGTACCTGGAGGTGGACCACTGGGCGGGACGTACTCGAAGCGGTCAGGTGGACCCGAGGAGCAGTGGAGGCTATCTGTACCCACCCTTCAGGTGGGACCTTCAGAGGACGGCTCGACGCTGCGGCTTTTCTTTACAGTTGTTGTTTTCCCCTTTCAGTTGTACTTTACAGTTGGGCTTGTATTTCCGGCCACTTTTACTTTCAGCACAGCTTTTTACAGTTTTACTTAGTGTTTACTTTTCCTCTTGCTTACTCTGTGGTGCTTGTTTACTTTTCAAAGGCAATGCCTTCCCTTTTTGTTGGGATTTACTCCTTGGTGCTAGTCGCCAGCCCCTGGCCTATGGAATGCGGGCTTGGGGTAGTCACGGCACGGGCCCCGAGGACGGGTCGTGAAAAATTGGTATCAAAGGTGGTCGGTTCTACCGCAGACTCTGATATTTCTTCTATGTGAAGCAATAGTGTTTAGCGTATTGGGTGTGGTTATCATTCCAGGGAGTCCAGTGTTGGTGTGGCGGCCGACGTATCCGTACACCAGGACCCTGACTTCTGATTTCCGACTTAATGCACGAAAACATTGATTGCATGTGTGTTTCAAGTTTTCTTTGTGATTACTTGTGTCAGCTCACCAGGTATACTGTTCTGACCATGGCGCACTTGTTTCCTTTTCAGGATGGCCCCACGACGGCATCCAGCTAGGGTTCCAAGAGTAGAGCGCGACGACAGCCCGCCGAGCGACGAGGCCTCGGTACAGGGCCCGTTGACAGCAGAGGCACCGGCGGTACCTTTACCCGCCGAGCCCCCGATTCTTCCAGTGCCGACCGCTGACGACGCACGACGCCTCGGAGCTCTACACGAGTTCCAGCACCAGCGACCACCCAGGTTCCATGGGGAGACGGACCCCCAGGCAGCCGAGGACTGGCTGGAGGTAGTCGTCCGAGTTTTCAGGCTAGTGAGGAGACCAGCAGACCTCATGGTGATCCTCGCGGCGAGCCTACTGCACGCAGCAGCAGGACGATGGTGGAGCCTGATTCTCCAGGTACACGATGAGGCCTCCCTCATCTGGACGGACTTCGAGAGCCTCTTCCGCTCAGAGTTCGTCCCGGGCACCCTCTGTGCGGTGCGCATTCAGGAGCTTCTTCAGCTGCGGCAGGGCAGCTTAATAGTCGCCTAGTACGCGGCGAGGTTCACCGATCTTTCTCGCTACTCGACCGACATGGTACGGGACCCCTTCTTCTGGGCCCGGACTTTCGAGCAGGGTTTTAGACACGAGATCAGGGCATCACTGATCTCCCTCAACATCCCGACCCATGCAAGAGTGCTGGAGTGAGCCCTTCTGATCGAGAGCTTTCTGGCTGAGTCCACAGCGAGACCTACCGTAGGGCGGAAGGTAGCAGAGTCTTCAGCAGCTGGTAGCCGACGGATGAATCAGGGTTCCAAGCAGGCCAGGCCTTCCGGCAGACGACCTCGGGACACTGGCTCAGCAGTGCGGGGCACACAGCGCGGAGCCAGTCTTCCGAGAGGCAAGCAGTGCTACGCGTGCGGCGGGCAGGGCCACATGGATCGTGACTGCCCGACCCGCCGTACCGAGGAGCAGCAGACGGTGGAGGGGCCACCCAGGAAGAGGCAGAGGGTTGACCATGGCGGTCCGCAGGGAGGAGGCGGACGAGGCAGGGGAGCTGGCCGAGTAGCAGGTGGTGGGCGACGCTTTGAGGCTCTGCCACCACCACCACCAGGAGGCCCGCCCCGACCACAGGGAGCTGGCGGGCAGAGAAAGGCAAAGCTCCAGGCAGCGGAGGCCTATGACCATGGCGCGCCAGAGATGATTCGAGGTACGATCTGTGTCTATTCCACCCTTTCTTCAGTTCATATAGACACAGGAGCGAGTCACTCTTTCATAGCCACTGCCCTTGTTCGGAGCTCGGAGATTCCGACAGAGCCGTTGGCTCGATCCTTACGGCTAGAGACTTTTACGGGAGAAGACTCGACGATTACGCACTGGTTCTGGCAGTGTGAGCTTACTCTAGGAGGCGAGAGCTTCGGCTGGGATCTTCTTGTAGCGGCGTCGAGGCCTTACAACGTCATCTTGGGCATGGATTGGTTATCTACGGTCCATGCACAGATTGACTGCATTAGGCGCAAGGTGCGATGTGCACGCACCGACGGGAGCAGGTTCACCTTCACCGGCGAGAAGGGAGCCCTTGCAGCACAGGATGGACTCACGCAGAGGAGAGGACATCCCATCACTCATAAGTTGGCTAGCCTCATCCTTGGAGCAGTTGACGTGCGGAGTCCTAGTTTCCCTGCAGTGGTGGATCAGTATGCGGACGTCTTCCCCGACGATGTTCCAGGGCTACCTCCTCATAGAGAGGTAGACTTTTACATTGACTTGTACCCCAGGACAGCCCCGATATCCACTCCAGCATATTGGATGGCCCCCGCCGAGCTTCGAGAGCTACAGGTATAGTTGGAGGACTTGCAGGGCAAGGGGTTCATCCGACCCAGTGTTTCACCCTTGGCTTCGCCGATTTTGTTCGCCAAGAAGGCGGACAGGAGATTGCGACTGTGTGTAAATTATCGTCACCTGAACCAGGTGACAGTGAGGAACAAGTATCCGCTACCGATGATTGATGACCTCTTCGATCAGCTCAAGGGAGCACGGTGGTTCTCAAAGATAGACCTCAGGTCAGGCTATCATCAGCTCAGAGTTCGAGACGAGGATGTGCAGAAGACGGCCTTCAGGTGTCGGTATGGCCACTATGAGTTCTTGGTTATGCCATTTGGTGTAACCAATGCTCCAGCAGTGTTCATGAGCCTCATGAATAGGATCTTCCAGCCATACCTCGATCGATTTGTCGTGGTCTTCATCAACGACATTTTGGTGTACTCGACCACGGAGGAGGAGCACGCCTACCACTTGCGGGTTGTACTGGACACACTCCGAGAGCACCATCTTTATGAAAAGCTCTCGAAGTTCCAGTTCTGGTTACGTGAGGTCCACTTCTTGGGGAACGTCATTTCTGAGGTGGGAGTTGTAGTGGATCCGGCGAAGATCGAGGCAGTGCTAGTTTGGGATCCACCCAGGAGCGTGACGGAGGTGCGGAGTTTCTTGGGTCTAGCCGGATACTATCGGAGATTCGTGCCGGACTTCTCCAGATTTGCGGAGCCACTCTCAGCTTTGACGAAGAAGAGGAAACCCTCTGTGTGGTCAGACAGTTGCCAGCAGAGCTTTCAGGAGATGAGACAAAGATTGACCAGCGCACCTATCTTGAGGTTGCCTGAAGAGGGAGTTCGATACGTAGTCTACTGCGATGCATCAGGGACCGGACTCGGGTGTGTCCTGATACAGGAGCGGGCCGTGATTGCCTAAGGATCATGTCAGTTGAGGCCGCATGAGCATAACTACGCTACCCATGACCTGGAGTTAGCAGCAGTGGTCTTCGCTCTGAAGACATAGCGGCACTACCTGATGGGCGAGCGCTTTACATTCTTTTCTGACCACCAGAGTCTCAGGTACATCTTCTCTCAGAAGAACCTGAACCTGAGACAGCGGCGATGGCTCGAGTTCCTCCAGGACTATGACTTTGAGATAGTCTATACTCTTGGGAAGGGGAACGTGGTAGCTGATGCCCTCAGCAGGAGGAAGGGCATCCCGCTACTTGAGGAGGTGATAGAGCAGCTAGCCGTTTTGCAGATATCCTTCGTGGATAGATACGGAGCAGCCTTCCTTCAGTCTCTCACAGTCACCCCTCCACTACTGCAGCGGGTCAGAGAGAAACAGCGTGAGGACGCTAACTGTGAGACGCGGCGTGCACAGATATCCTCGGGACAGGCACCTGATGGTTTCTCCCTTGGAGCAGATCATGATGTCCTTTTCAGAGGACGTACCCTGGTACCAGTCTCTTTACGAGAGGAGGTTCTTAGAGAGTTTCACACTTCTCCTTTGGCGGTACATCCTGGAGTGGCGAAGATGTACCAGGATCTCAGACGACAGCACTGGTGGCCGGGCATGAAGAAGGTTGTGGTAGAGTTCGTTTCACGGTGCCTCACCTGCCAGTAGGTGAAGGCAGAGCATCAGGTACCAGCAGGCTTGGTACAACCCTTAGAGATCCCGAAGTGGAAGTGGGACGGGATATCTATGGACTTCGTGACTGGAATTCCACGCACTTCCAGAGGTCATGACTCCATTTGGGTGATTGTTGACTGACTCCCCAAGTCGGCACACTTCTTACCCATCCGAGAGCAGGGCTCAGTGAAGAGCTTGGGGAGTCTCTACGTTCAGGAGATTGTACGGCTTCACGGTGTGCCATCGACTATCGTCTCCGATCGGGATGCTCATTTTACTTCCCGGCTTTGGAAGGGGTTGCAGGAGGCGTTCGGGACGCGGCTACGTCTGAGCACCGCCTTTCACCCTCAGACGGATGGTCAGATGGAGAGGACCATTCAGACTCTCGAGGACATACTCCGCGCATGTGTCCTCGACTTTGGTCACAGCTGGGAGGACCACCTACCCTTGGTGGAGTTCGCGTACAACAACAGCTACCACTCCACCATCGGGATGGCACCATACGAGGCATTGTACGGAAGGCCTTTCAGATCTCCTTTATGCTGGACAGACCCTGGGGAGTCAGCACTTGTGGGACCAGAGATGGTCCGGGCCACGATAGAGAAGGTCCAACTCATCCAGGAGCGGATGAGGACAGCACAGAGCCGGCAGAAGTCATATGCTGACAGGAGGCGGAGGCCATTAGAGTTCGAGGATGGCGACCACGTCTTCTTGCATGTCTCACCTCGACGTGGTTTGCGGAGATTTGGCTGAGGCGGAAAGTTGTCTCCGCGCTTCATCAGGCCTTTCCAGGTCCTCAGCAGGGTTGGCGAGGTGTCTTATCGCCTGGATCTACCACCTCAGTTGCACCGGGTGCACGACGTCTTCCACGTATCTCAGCTGAGGAGATACGTGCACGACCCGACGCACATCATTGACTATGGGGAGCTAGACGTGGATGATGGGGCGACTTTTGCGGAGGTCCCGGTGGAGATAGAGGATCGACAGGAGTGGGTCCTATGTGGGTGATCTATTCCTCTTGTGCACATCAGATGGCAGCACGGGAACCTCCAGGAGAGCACATGGGAGCGGGAGGCTCAGATACGTGCTCAGTACCCACATTTGTTTCCCTAGTTTATGATGTATCTTTACGGGGATGTAAAGCCCTAAGGTGGGAGTAATGTAAAGACCCGTAAATTTCAAGGAAATTTTTTTTCTTAATTTTCTTTGGAATTTTACAAGAGCGCAATTTCTGACGGCACCTGATTCCGAGGCCCGGTGTGCCCGGAATCATTTTCCGAAGTTTGGCCCGGGTACGTTCAGTGAACGGACGAGCGGGTTTTTCTAACTTTTGAACCGGTGCCCGGAATCGAATTCTGAGGGCACCGATGGAATCGCAGCGCCGGTATTCGCTTAGAAACGCCTCTTCTGGAGTTGCGTTTTCTCGGGTGTGGTTTTTAATTTTCAGGCTTAAAATTAAGAAATAAAATAATTTTGCGACAACTTTATTTTATTTCACTTAATCCACTTGAAGCCACTTAAAAGCGGCTTAAACTGAGTTGAACTGGATAGGGTACTATCCAGAAATATCCTACCCTCTTGGTAGGATATTTGTGAGGTGGGACCCGCACGAGCCCCGCCGATTCTTTCCGCTAAGTAACGCACCCGCGAAAACCCGTCATTATGAAAGTCAACTGACGCATTTTCTTAAATTCTTAACAGACCATTTAATTGGGCGGTTTATTTCGTAAATTAAATGAGTTGTTACTTTCGTTGAATTAATACAACAAATTGGTGGGTCGTTACTTACCTTTTCGTTTGTTGGCGTTATAATAAAATAAGACCAACAAGGTCTTTTGAAGGATTACTCGGTGAGAGGCTTGACAGAATCCTTGAGCTTTCATCCTCCTTCGCGAAGAATGCGAAGAACGCGAAGAACGCGAAGAACGCCGGCCTCCGACAAAGAATGCCGAACCCGTGGAAGTCGACGACGCGACGCCGTGTTCCGCGACACCGACGTTCCCTTCCTGCAACGTTCTTCTGCGACGTCTCTTCCTCCGCAACGAATCTTCGATCAACTGCTTGAGGTAAGAGTCTCGGATTTTCTTTTTTAATTTCCTTTGTGGTTTTTACCAAAACACGGATTTAATTAATTAAATTAAATCTGTTGTTTCATGTTCCGTTGAGTTCACCGACTCAACGCCAGTTTCCGCGACGACGCGACACCCTTCCGCGATGACGCGACGATCCCCTCCTTCCGCGATGAGCAATTCCGCGAAGGACGTGCGTTCGACGACGACCAACGAGGTAGGGGTTGTTGTGATTATTTCTTTCCTTTTTCCCGTGATTGTTCTTTTAAAAGTAAAGAACCGGACAATAAGAACAATTTTAATTTATTAAAATTGTTGAATTCATATGTTGAATATTGTTCCTCCCGTTGTTTATCACTAACGCGGAGGGTGAGGGCCAAACAAACACGGCCCAACAACCCTCCGCCGTTCTTCGTTATTGTGCGGATTTGACGGGCGACGACGGAACGTGCCGCAACGGAAGTGTGATGGTTTCGTAGTGAAGAGCGAGTCCCGGGAGGAGCAGCGGCGCAGACGGGAATAGAATCGAACCACCGGGGCGACTCCGGTGGCCCACAGAAGCCACCGGCGGCGCCCCGGCGCGCCGCCGGACAAGGCCGCCGTGGCAGAAGCCGCGGCGGCGGCGCTCGCGGACCCGCGGCTGCGCGGGTCCGGCGCGCGCGGGACGCGGCTGAAGCCGCGTCCGGTTGTCCGAGCGACACCCCGCGGGTGCCGCGGGGTTGTCACGCGGGGGCGGGGGCTCCCCCCTGAGTTGGTCGGCCTTGTCCAGGGCGACACCCCGCAGGTGCCGCGGGGGTGTCACGCGGGGGTGGCGGCTCCCCCCCCCCCCCACCGCGTCGCTCGGCCGAGCCGAGCCAGGCTGGCCGAGCTAGGCCGGTCCGACCGTCCGGGCCGCGCCCTGGCCGGACCGGACCGGGTCTGACCGGGTCGTACTGGGTCGACCCGGTTCGGCCGACCCAGGGGGGGTCGGGCCGGGTCGGCCCGGGCCCGGACCCCCCGTCTTCGGACCGTTTTCGTTCAAATGCCCGTATCTTGAGCTATGGGCCTCCAAACGACTCTCCGTCAGCGGAAACGCGATCCTTGGATCGAGACGGTCGTTTCGGTATATCGCACTCAAGGTTTCGGAATACTTTGGGTTCGGCCGGGTTGGTTCGTACACGAAACCAACCGGGCCCTCGGAGCGGAAACGCTCATATCTTGATCTACGGACGTCCGATTGACGTACCGTCGACTTTGTTGAGTTCCTCTATGTGAGACGGATCTTTTGGATCACTCCTCCCGAGGTTTGGATGCAGGTGGAGTACGGTCGGGTTGGTTTTGCCTTAAAAACCAACCGGGCCCCTGGGACGAAAAAGCCAATAACTCTCAGACCGGGCGTCCGATTGACGCGCCGTCTGCGACATTGAGTTCCTGTTGTCGATACAGAACTTTTGGATAAATCAACTTCGGACTTTTTGATAGTTGATGTATCGGCCTCTCGGCTCGTGGAGCGGACCCTCCTGAACGAGCTTGCTATGTGCGGGAACCCTAGAGCTGGTTGCGACTGCTACTTCGACAGCGACGACCATGCAGAGATCCTCAGTGGACTGCGACGACGACTGTGCAGAGATCCTCAGTGGACTGTGATGACTACTGCACTCAGCGATCCTACGTGGATCAGTGCTACAGGTCCTGTGTGGGCCCGATCCTGTGTGGGCCTGATCCTGTGTGGGTCCGATCCTGTGTGGGTCAGCGCTCAGCGGTTCTGTGTGAGCCAGCGCCTACAGGTCCTGTGTGGGCCCGATCCTGTGTGGGTCATTGCGGGGGTTAGTTACCTATCGATCCTTTGTGGGTCTGACGACTTAGATGGATCAGTGATCATCTTTATCGTCATCCGAAGAAGTATACCTGTGTGAGCTGAATCTTGAGTTACTCTCCTTTGTGGATTGTGTTGAGCTATCCTGTGTGTATTTACTGTTTACTCTCCTTTGTGGATTGTGTTGTGCTATCCTGTGTGGGTTTAAATTTTCTTTCCTGTGTGGACTGGGTTTTTCTTGGGCTCAGACGTTGGAGCCGAATGGGAATTGATGACTTAGGTATATGTATGGGCATATACCTAAGCTGTGTCAGATGTTACTTCGTGATTGTATCTTTCCTTTGTGGATTATCCTTTGTGTATTTCGGGAGACCTTCGGGGGTCTCGGGGTCCCTACTAAGTAGCTTATACTCACCCATGCACGGGCTATGCCCGCACTTCATTGTGTTGGTTGCAGACGATGGGCAGCGCTGATCGTGGTGGAGGCGTGCAGAGCAGGACGGTACCTGAAGGTGGACCACTGGGCGGGACGTACTCGGAGCGGTCATGTGGACCCGAGGAGTAGTGGAGGCTATATGTACCCACCCTTCAGGTGGGACCTTCAGAGGACGGCTCTACGCTGCGGCTTTTCTTTACAGTTGTTGTTTTCCCCGTTCAGTTGTACTTTACAGTTGGGCTTGTATTTCCGGCCCCTTTTACTTTCAGCACAGCTTGTTACAGTTTTACTTAGTGTTTACTTTTCTGCTTGCTTACTCTATGGTGCTTGTTTACTTTTCAAAGTCAATGCCTTCCCTTTTTGTTGGGATTTACACCTTGGTGCTAGTCGCCAGCCCCTGGCCTATGGAAGGCGGGCTTGGGGTAGTCACAGCACAGGCCCCGAGGACGGGTCGTGACAACATTTTTATTCATTGTCCATTTTCTGCTCGACTATGGAGTTATTTGAAAGGCATCTTCCACTGCCAATTAGACTTTAGTTCGGTTAGTACACTGCTAATCTCGACTATGCAAGTAGACTACAGTGATCGGGTCAAATCCCTGCTCACTGCTGCTACTGTTTCTCTTTTATCATATATTTGGAGGGCCTATAACACTACTGTCTTCAATAATGGAAGGCCCTCTTTCAAGGAGGGTGTTATGATGATGCACCGAAGCATTAAGTCTGCTTTGGTGAATCAATCTAGTTCAATGAATAACGACATGTCAGACATCTTTCTTTTGAGATCCCTTGGTGTAAATGGCAGGAAGAGGAGGCCCAAAATGGTGAAATATATCAGGTGGATTCCACCAATAACTGATTGGATAAAGTTGAATGTGGACGGGGCAGCCTCTGGTGCGGCTGGACCTGATGGATGTGGTGGCGTTATCAGGACTTCTCGAGGTTTTGTCAAAGGATGATTCTTTCATTATATAGTCAATGGTAATGAAATTGAGGCTGAATTATGGGCAATGATAAAGGGGATAAGGTATGTAGCTCGTTATGGTTGGTGGAAGCTTTAGCTCGAATCGGACTCTTCTGTTGTTGTGCAGATTCTGAAGGACCGGTCCAGGAATGTCCCATGGAAGATGCTCTCTGCATGGGTAGATTCTTTGAAGCTTGCTGAGTTGATCTCTTTGGATGTGTCTCATGTGTACATAGAGGAAAATCAGGTGGAGTATGCTCTCTCAAAAAGAGAAATCATGGAGGTTAGTTCAAGTTGGTACTTTTTACTACCTGGTTACTGCAATGGTCTAGCCTACAATGATAGAATTGGCAATGTGTACACAAGGTTGACTAAGTCTCCCCTTTTCTAAGTTGTTTTGTACTGTTTAAACCTTTTATTTATAATTTTTTGGGAGTAGGTCCTCACCTGTCTCTCGTACTGTTTTACTATACTTATCAATAAAACTATTTTGTGCATAGTGAATCACTATTTTGACTATATGTCTAAGAGGAAGCCATTGGAGGATTAAATGTTCATTAAATAGAGTTAAATATTTTATAATATTTCAAGAGATCTAATTGCATATAAGAACCAGAGACCTAATAATGTCTTTTTCAAAAATGTGTTTTCTATAGATACTTCTATACCTAATAAGGTTTATCTTATAAAGTATTAGTTCTAAATAAATAAGGTCATTGAATAATGGAAGAAAAAACCTATATCCTATGTGTGGTAATGTTTTTAAAATTTTATCAGAACTACTTTATCTTTTTTATGTGATTTAATTTTAGTAAGTTTAAATATATTTTTTATGTTTTTCTTAATATACTTATTTAATTCCTTCTATTTATGGGAAGTTAGAGGTTTTCTGTTTTTAGATAACTTCTTAAGTAATAAAATTTCAGTTATTGGAGGGTTTATTTTTTAGTTAAACCTATCTAAAACCATATCAAAAAAATAAGATCATGCTAGTTTACCAAAATATAACTTTCAGTATATTATTTCTTATTGTTTTTAAATATTTAACTTTTTATAAGAACAAATATGTAATCTTAAACTAATTTTTTTATTATTTTAATGGGAAATGATAAATTTTAATTAAAACCCTTGGGAAATTTTAATTTCATTTATTTTAAATTAAGGTATCCAATCATGTGGTTAGGTGGGAAAAATTCTAAATTATGAAAAACCATATCTTTTATACACTTTATTTCATGATTATATATGTGTTATACAATCCCATAAGATTGATAGGACTAATGTATTTGGGAAATTAGATACATATCTTGATAACATGAAACAAGGATACAATAAAATTATTTAATAACTCAATAACATTCCCTTAAATTCCATTGATCTTCTAATACTGCACATGATACCTTGGGGATATACATAAGAAATGGGTGATTTTTGAAGCCTATAAAGGGAATAATCAATGCTTAGTATAATGTAAATCTGTACATGTGAGTCAAGAGGCATAACATGATGACATGTAAATATGAGAATCATAATCATGAACATCAAATCATGATATAATATGATAACATCAAGGCATTATAGAAATGTGGGAAAAACAGAAAACATGACATTATAAGCATAAGTGAAGGCTAACAACTGAGAAATCATAATATAGTGTGATTAAGATAACTTCTCGTGCACCATAAAAGGTATCTCATGAGATAAAAACATTACCCAATGCATTTTAGGGCTATATAATTTTGATCCCACCCATCATATTCATGTCATATATATGCATTTGTGTTCTACATAGATCATAAAACATAAGAATGTATTTTTCAACTTTTTATCCCACAATTAAAGAGTGTGGATTTCATAAATATATATTCCCAATCAATAAAGGATAGTTACATCTAATTGAATCCCCTTGAGTTGAAATAGGATTGGTTATTCACAACATATATGTTTGGCATGGAAAATCATGGGATAATTCCTACAACATAATGAGTGTACATAAAGGTTCTTAGGAGGGATTAATGAGGTAGAAAGGTGGTCTCTCATTACTTTGGAATCATATTTATAGTAAAGGTATGTTTAAAACACATGAAAACATGAAAAAAATTCAAATCAAAAGGCTAAATACAAATAAGTATCTTGAATTGATAAGAATAGATAGAGATCCATTGCTTTGGTATAGTAATGTATTAGGTAAAGGTTATAATGAGTATAAGGATTTAGCCTTAAAACATTACATAATATTGAGTTTTAAGTTAATAATTAATTTTATTATATTTTTAGGATCATTATGGTTTTTATTTTTAGATAATTTGGTCACAAATCATACATAATAAACTTAAACAATACAAAATTTACATTTTCACTAAATATCAATTTTATATGTTTTATTTTCATGAAAAATCTTCATTGTTTTCAAATTGACTTAATAGTTGTTCCTACTCATCCTTAAACCCTGTGAAAAATATTTAAAAATATGGTATGATCACAAAAATCTTGGTAGGGTATATATAAAAAGATGAAAATAAACATGTTAGTCCATTTCAAAACCATGAGATCATAAAATAGATCTTTCCTTTGACATAATAAAATTTGAGCTAAAATCATCATTTACTTACACATAAAATAATCTTTACTTCCCAAATTTTTTTCATTAATAAAATATATTAAAACATAAATTTAAAATCATAATCATGAATATTTCTTAAAAAACATGATAACCCATGAAAACATTTTATTAAAATCATACTTTTTACCCTTAAAGGGAATAATCATTCTTTTAAACAAAAGATCATTATCTTAATTTATGAAATAAAAATATTTCCATGAAAACTTATTATAAAGCATAGAAAATCATGTAGGTTTTGTGGAACATCATCTTCATATAACCCTTATAAGAACCCTTACGAATGGAATAACCTACTAAGTTAATTCCAACTTAATTCTCTAGAGAACCAAATCATTACCTAATGAATTGAAGAGCTATATTTGGACCACCCATCATAAAAAAACAATGTAAATGGGCTATAACATACATGAAATACATAAAATTTTTAATTTACATCATCAAACTCTTAAAAATAGACTTTTAAACCCATTATCAAATCATTTTCAGATATTGACATATCTATTTCCTCTAAAACCAAATTTTAAAAATAAAATATCCAAAATAAAGGGATGAAGGGTTTTTATTTGAAGAAAAAATAAAACAATATAAAGGAATACGAACATAAAATATTTTATTAAGTGGTATGAAAATCCACTAATTTCATATACATTAAAATAGAACATTTTTTCATTTGAAAATAAAGTCAAAACATCCCATGTAAAATACATAAAACAATTACTTTTGAAAACCATTGAAAGAAAATTAAAAGATACATAAAATTTTCTTTATAATTTTATTTATTTCAATATAAATGCATACATAAAAGGATTTTAAGAATATATACATGGATGGAAAATATTTAAAAATTAAATATTTAAAAAATTTAAAATGATGTTTTAAGGTAAAGTGTCTCTTACCTCGAGTTTGACTTGTCACATAAGTTCTTTATATTCTGGAATAATAAAATTTTGTAAATTATTTATTTTATTAATTAATTTTTTCAAGTTTATTATTCATTTTATTTCACTTATTTCCATGTTATAATTAATTACTTCATCAATTAAGTTCATGTGGGACGTTTTGAGAAAATTTGACTTATAAGTCCGAAATGGCTTGGATATGTTGACAATGAAAGTGTTCATTATTCCATCATATAAAGAATATTAATAATTAAATTATTTTTATTTTTATAAATTTATTAAGATTTTAGAACCATCTATGGATGGAGTACATGAAAAATGAATCGCATCGCTTCATGGAGGTGGTAGTCCGCATATACGCACGGACAACGTTATCATTTTTTAATGGATGACAAGGAATGATAATATATAATATATTATATTTAAATAATTATAATTATGTAATTAATATAATATATATTAATTAAATCCGTCATAATAACCATCCTTGTGTGGTGGTGATGAAAAACTAAACACATCTATTTGTAGAGGTGGTAATCTACATGTATGTATGGGTGGTTATTCATTTCCCATGGGATTGAAAAGGATATGAAAAAAGGTTTTAACATAAATATAATAAAATTTAATTATATTTAAGATACTTATTTTATTATTTAATTGTGGTTGAAGAATATTTTAATAAATTATAAGAATAAATAAACTTGAAATATTATGGTTAGGACTTATACCTTCTCCTAAGATAACCTCTTTGTCTTACACCCAAGATTTATAGGTTTGTTCTTCTGGGGTGACTAGGACCTAGATGACATGGATAATGATTTTTTGGAGAGAATTGGGTAGCTATTTTTTGAAATATATTTATTAAAAGGTGTTCTGGAGAGTGAAATGTAGGTTTCTTTTTATAAGTGTGGGGAGAGGCACCCTTGGAATTACTTAAATTATTAAATTAATATAAATTAATTTTCATGTTAAATTGGGAAAAAATAACATATTTAGAATCTATTATTAGGATAAGTGGAAAAAATATAATATGATAAAATTTGGAAAATTTTATGTGATGTTTTAACTCTTATCTCTTAGTATGAACCCCACATTAACTTTTTTTATGATTACCACAGTATCAAAGTTTTTTATTCTTTAGGGGTCAAGAAATGTAAAATAAAAGGGAAAGTGACCCATAAGTTGAAAATTGTTGATATTCTCAACCATATACAATTCTATTAGACTAGGATGAAATTTTTATAATTTTAAATCAATAAATAAAATATTATATAAAATAATATACCATTAAAGTCATGTTCAGAACAATTCACATAGTTTAACATTACGGACATCAACGTAGTAATGAAATTTGAATATAAATTTTATGTAACACCCCAAGATTTCATAGTGTGTTATTTCTTCAAAATAATTCAATAACTTGCACTACATGCAACATCGAGTTCAAGCGCACCATGACTTACCAAAAAATCCGTTCAAAAGAGGTTATGAATATTATTAACTAAATTTTAGACTTTATATAATCCTTATAATTTTAGAATCCATATTATGAGTTTCTTAGACATAATGTAAGAAAAAATTCATTTTCAGTATTGCACTTTTACCAACTTTTAACAGTGAACCCTTTTTAAATACAATATTTTAAACTTTTTGACTGAATGGGGACATCAAAAATTTTAAATGAAACATCCCAAGCTTCCACGGTATGCTTCTCTTTGAATAATGCAGTAGCGTGTATTGTACGCAACTTCGAGTTCTAACACACACCATAACCAAATCAAACTAGCCGTTATGAATAGTAATACCTACTTTTTGAAATTTTATAAATTTTATCACTCAAAATGGACTTCATTTTTGGATTCGGAGTATCGAATTTATCCTAAGGTGAAATTTTGGTACTTTTCGGATAACTTTAATATTTTGATGAATAGTGAAAATTACTAAATTTTAATAAAAAACAACTTTTTAATCAAAATAATTAATAGTGATAAATTATGAATTTGAGTGGTTTTAAAGTATATTTATAATATATTTTTACCAATTAATACAATGTTGGTCATTGGACATAATTTCACAATTAAACCGGACATAAACAAGTATCAATCTTTTGATAGTTATTATATCTTAAAAACACGCTTTTTGTTTTGACAGCGGGAATTAATTTTAAATTAATTTCTGTCACTTCTGTGTTTTGAATTTGGAAAAATAGATTCCATATTTGGAATCAGTATGTTAAAATTGTGTAAATAGGTAACTTTTATTTTTAGACATTTTGAATAATTACTTCGGTAAATATTTTATTTACCATGGTTAAAGGGTAAATCTGGTAAATAAGGGTTAAAAATAATATTATAATAATACTAAATTACCCTAAAACGTGTCCTAACCTTATTGGTGGATACATTTCCGACCATGGAAATCTTTGGGTCGATTTTTGGACCCCATGAAGGTGATAGGGACACTTTATTTTAATTAAGTTAAAATAAGTACAAAAATGACATAAGCATATATCTTTTAGAAAAACAATTTTTACATAGAGTTATATATGTTGAATTTTTGACTATAAATATTCATTATAAATATAAAAATATTTCATACATAATGATAGTTTATTTATAATTTTTATACATTAAATAATTTAATTTATTTATGACACAATGATGATGCAGTAATTACCATAATAGTGAAAAATTAAAATAATTGATATTATAACTACCCAAATAAATATAATTTGAGACTTTTATTGAATTACACTAATTTTATAGGTTAATATGTAATATTAGGATTGATTTAATTGAATTTTTTAGAAGTAATCATCCTGTTATGAGTTTCACAAAAATCAATTATTGAAGTGTCAAAATTGACATAAAAGAGTTTTTTAAAAAAAAATTATATTATTAATTGATATTAAATTCCTAAAAATATAAGGTTCGGCCAAGAGACTTATATAATTATAGGTGTATCATTAATGGACCACTTGGGGGTCTCTTGGATGTATATAGTAAATTTATTAACCATATAATATAAAAATACAAAGAGACATTGTAATAGTGAAACTAATTAACTTAGAGTTAATACTTAAAGATAAGGTTAATATAGTAACCCAAACCTATCTAAATTCTATTGGTTTACTGGTTTTCTACCCATCCCCACCTTAAAATTTAAATAATAAACTTTGGATCCATTAGAAACAAAATATGAATTTATTATAAATTAATATTTCTAGCTTTTCCAAAGATGCACCTCCCCCCTCTTATAAAAGGGCACTCCCCCTTCTCATTACTTCACACCTTCAAAGACTTTTGGTTCGGCCAACCCCTGCACATATACTCTCTCAACTTTCCTCACTACAACATAGAGGCCTTAGTTTGATCATAAATCCAACCTAAGGATCCCTTTTGATCAAATCAAAAGGAAGAACCCGAAGAAGAGGTAATGTTTTCACCACCCTTTTTCAAATTCATTTATTCTTCAACTCCTTCTTTCTTTGTTATTCCCATTATAAAATAATGAATCCAGTATCTATTATATACTTTAATATTATTATAAATATGGTACAACCATATTCAGTATTCTATCCACCCTTTGAATAACATGTCACCATACGTGCGTACGTACGGCTTACCGTCTCCACGTCGTGGTGTAATTGTTATTCAATAAATTATTATTTTGGATGGGTATAATAATGATGTGTAATTCATGTAAATATTAAATATAGCATGATAATTATTCTGTATATATGATATACCACCCAATTATATATTATTTTAATATCAAAAGAATGATATTGTCGCTCGTGCATACGTACGGACTATCGTCTCCACGAACGCGATGAGATTCATTCTCTATCATATCCATTCAAGTATAATTATCATTTGATGATTTAAAAATAATGTTTAAGGACTTGATATAATTCTGTATACGAATAAGATACAACCTATCCATGACAACCACAGCTTATGTTACAAAACATATAAAAGAAAACGAGTAAGTTAACACTCGAAACAACGATAATTCTAAGATATTATTAACAAAGCAATGTTAAAAGATCATATATGATATCATATGAATGTATATGATTCTTGTATAATTTAATAACAATTATTTCACCATTATACAGGAGGTTAACCTACCCCCAACCAAGGAAAAGTACAAGGTAAGGGGTTTTCATCTCACTCCTTATTCTCGTGAGATTCATGCCATATTTCCACTATTACATTCTCTGTGGTGTATGTACTGCCCATAATTATATTCATTGTGTAATACACTTTAATTTTTTTGTATTTACATATTCATTGTATGATACCTCTTTAATGGGTTATACGTTTCGTAAGTTACCAAAATGGTAAGGGTTTATTTTTCAATCTCTTCATTATCCGAGGTTGTTTATACGTAATAATCTACTGGGATTTCTTTATCATCCACATCCATGTTTCTTAAAAATGTATTTCAAAACATTTTTACTATTTACAAATAATATGGGTTAAATTCATTTATACCCCTATGTGTTTTTAAAGGAATCTTTTCGTCATTTTCCAAACAAGGCACTTTTAACCTTTCGACAAATTTAAGGTAAGAATGTTTTTTTTAACTTATACGGCGGGTGCGGCTATTTACCGCCATTATAAAATCGTCAAAGATTCCCTTACAAGATTATAAGAATATTTTCAAAGTAAATGTTTTATTTTATAATTATGTGACTTTTAAATGATTTCAAAATGAATATTTTAAGAATTTTTGAAAGGTACTCTTTATCAAGATCATAATTTTAAATGTTTTAAAGATTTATCTTTCTAAATCTTTTAATTAATGTCCATGTTTTCAAAATGATTTTAAGGATTTATTTATATGGACATGAATGTTTTGAAATGATATTTCTTTTCAAAAGTTTCAAAGTGGTATGGGACACTTTGATTCAAAAATCTCTTTTAAATTACTTCCTTTATAAATGTGTGACTTTTCAATGATTTCGAGAAAAGAGATATTTCTCTCAAATTGTTTTGATTTCATCTTTGTCAACATCCTTTGATGGATTTTAAGCTTATTTGAAGTTGATTTATTATGAAACAAAACTTTTGTATTGTATTGAAGGTTTTGTGATATGTTTTACTTTGGATGTGTTTTTTTATACCATTCATGGTTTATGGAGAAAGTATTGACATTTCATATGCTAGTTTTAATACGAATGGTTATGTTATGTTTAAACCTTTTCATATGGGAATGCATTGGACTTAGTATGTGATGGGTGGAGCCCGCTATAGCTTCTCGATGCATCGGTAGGTCTCATGAGACAAACTAGTTTCTTGGCACAAGGCCTTGACAAAATCTTATTTGTAGTCTTGGCACGAGGCCTTGGCTATGTGGTTATGATAGTCTTGCATTATGAATTCCATTATTATGAAAGTGGTTATTGATATTGCATGTGATTATTCGGTTAGTAGAATATCCATGTGAATAAGTAAATGGAATTATTTCATTTTATTTTTGCCATACTATGTTGAAGTTCAAGTTTAAAAGGATTTTGTTTTAGTTATACATTGCCTTAAATGTTTATGCTTATTTATGAAAGTTTCCGTTGTATTGTTATCCTTACTGAGCATTTGAGCTCACCCCTTTTCTATGTTTTATTTTTCCCAGAATTCCAAGAAGTATATTGTGATTGATAAGAAGGGTTAAGACAAGGGAATAATGGCATTCATAAAGTATTATTTATATTGTTTTGTATATTATGAAGTGTAATGTAACATTCATGTATGTGATCTATTTTTCCAAGACTGCTAAACTTATCGGTCCTTCGGGACTTCATTCCTTATAATCATGCCAATTTATTAAAATAATGCACCGACTCTGGGTAACTGGGGTCGGGGCGTTACAGTTGGTATCAGAGGAAGTTTAGAAATAACCTCAAAAACTAGATTTAGATAAACTCTAATTAGAGCACATAGCCCTAATATAGACTTTGAGGATTATTATAGAAGAACTTACTAGAATTTTGGTATTGTAGAGATTTTGTGAGTTTTCCGAGCAATACATCCTTGTCTGGATACGAGCAGGTAGAGGCGGCTCTGGCATAGATGTACTTAGGGGTAAAACCCGAAAACACCGCTTTGAGCTAGACTCGAACGGGAACTGGTGCACGACAACGGGCCTTGATGCACTCTTGGTTACGACACTCCCAGGGGATATGCTTAGGATAATTCTCATTTTTTTTACAAACCATTATGAAGGGTTTATGAGTATATACTTCCTCAAAGTAGAAATTTTTATGATTATGGATTATATCCATAAACTATTTAATTTATTTGTCTTACAAGTTTGGGATTAGGTATTGTTATTCATAAACTAATCTAGTGTATTCCATTGTTTAGAAATGGCGCCCAGTAGAAGGAATGAGAACTCCAGCAATGCACATGATCCAAAGAGAAAGAAGGATCATATATTTCATGGTCTTATGCCAGAATTTATAAGAGAAATAGTCTCCCATGTATTATCATCATATAAAGAAATAATATCATGTGTTGATAAGATAAGTAAAGAGTTTACTGAGTCCTATGGATTTGAAAGGAAGTAAGTGAAGAAAAGGATGGAAGAGAGAAATATGGATAAAGGGAAGAGGGAAAAGAAGAATTTTCCCATATGTGATAATTGTGGGAAGAAACACCCTAGAACTTTCCTGAAAGGAATGAGAGTTTGTTATAAGTATGGAGGAAAAGGGCACAAAGTACGTGACTGAAAGGGTAAGAAAATGGTTTCAAATGTACAATGCTTCATTTGCAAGGAGTTTGAACACTACACGAACCTATGTCCCAGTCATCAGACTATGCTGCAAATGATGCTATTGGATAATAATCAAGTTATGATACTACCACAGATGAAGAGGAATGATTAGAGTTCTTATGTTGATTATTTCATTTGAGTGTTGTATCAACAATGTACTTGTTATAATAATTATGGAGTATATAAGGATTGTACTGCAGTACTATTTCATTAAGGACTTGAGATTGTGTGGAAAAAAGAAAAGTGACTCAATAGCAGGATAAATTTTTGGAAAATATATGGTTGAGAGAATGATAAACCATAATATAGTTCTAATACCGAGGTAGTGATTTTGGAATAATACATGATTGATTTGGATAAATTATATTGGATATTATTGACTACCTTGAAACTGATTAATGATTTGTATATTCCATCATTGTTGGGGTTTAAAACATTTTTGGATTGAAGGAGTATATCTATTATTCTTTAAGGAATAAGGGATCATGAATGTAATCAATAAGGTTTTATGGTAATTCAGGATGTTGCAGTGTTTTAAAAGAATACGTGCTGATGCTGTTCATATGTTATTACGTAGGAAAAAGGATCTTTATTGTGTTTACCTTCCTTATAAATTTTGGACTGAATTATTTTGGATAGTTCTAGTTTTGATTATTTTGGATTTCCATAAAAGGACAACCCGGAGGTCGGGCGGCAACCCGTCGCGTCCGGAAAGGTCGCAAGACTTGAACCCACAACCGAAGGGTGACAAGGGTGTATCACCTACCACTGACCCACGTGATGTCCGGGATTAAATAATGTAGTTTTTTTTTAAAAGATCTGGTATATGAATTATAAATTCGTTTTTTTTAACCCTATTCGAATAGGATAAATAGAATATATTTTTTACGTTCTATTATCTTTTAGAGTGAAAGATCAGTTTGTGGTAGAAATTAGTTAAAGGATGGAACTCTACTTGTCAAGAATATATTTTTCTTCTTCTCTTATTCTATGAAGAAATTAATTCTTATACTTTATTTAAGGAATCCTAAAACCAAAAATGTTTTATCCTAATACCCTATGTTTTGTTAAACATATGGTATTTCAAGTCATCATAGATTGATGAATTTAAGGACCTCAATTTTACACTTGTTTTTGATTGATGACCTTAATCACTACCTATAAATATTTACGTTTTTCCTCCAATTATATGTCTCTAATTTCCACCAATGTTCTCCTAATCGAGATCATAATTTGGTGGTGACCCTTTCATTTCTCTTTTCCTCATATTAAGACTAAATTTTAGTAACCCAATTTCTGATGTGGGTTTTCCCAAAAAGATATTTTCAATTTTCAACCTTTTATTTTCTAAGAACAATTTCAAATTGCGAGGACTCAATTTATTGAAGGAGGGGAGAATGTAACCCCCCAAGATTTCATAGTGTGTTATTTCTTCAAAATAATTCAATAACTTGCACTACATGCAACACTGAGTTCAAGCGCACCATGACTTACCAAACAATCCATTCAAAAGAGGTTATGAATATTATTAACTAAATTTTAAACTTTATATAATCCTTATAATTTTAGAATCCATATTATGAGTTTCTTAGACATAATGTAAGAAAAAATTCATTTTCAGTATTGCACTTTTACCAACTTTTAACAGGGAACCCTTTTTAAATACAATATTTTAAACTTTTTGACTAAATGGGGACATCAAAATTTTAAAATGAAATATCCCAAGCTTCTACGGTACGCTTCTCTTTGAATAATACAGTAGCGTGTGTTGTACGCAACTTCGAGTTCTAACACACACCATAACCAAATCAAACTAGCCGTTATGAATAGTAATACCTAATTTTTGAAATTTTATAAATTTTATCTCTCAAAATGGACTTCATTTTTGAATTCGGAGTATCGAATTTATCCTAAGGTGAAATTTTGGTACTTTTCGGATAACTTTAATATTTTGATGAATAGTGAAAATTACTAAATTTTAATAAAAAACAACTTTTTTAATCAAAATAATTAATAGTGATAAATTATGAATTTTAGTGGTTTTAAAATATATTTAGAATATATTTTTACCATTTAATACAATTTTGGTCATTGGACATAATTTCACAATTAAACCGGACATAAACAAGTATCAATCTTTTGATAGTTATTATATCTTAAAAACACGATTTTTGTTTTGACAGCGGGAATTAATTTTAAATTAATTTCTGTCACTTCTGTGTTTTGAATTTGGAAAAATGGATTTCATATTTGGAATCAGGATTTCCAAATTGTGTAAATAGGTAACTTTTATTTTTTGACATTTTGAATAATTACTTCGGTAAATATTTTATTTACCATGGTTAAAGGGTAAATCTGGTAAATAAAGGTTAAAAAATAATATTACAATAATACTAAATTACCCTAAAACGTGTCCTAACCTTATTGGTGGATACATGTCCGACCATGGGCATCTTTGGGTCGATTTTGGGACCCCATGAAGGTGATAGGGACACTATTTTAATTAAGTTAAAATAAGTACAAAAATGACATAAGCATATATCTTTTAGAAAAACAATTTTTACATAGAGTTATATATGTTGTATTTTCGACTATAAATATTAATTAGAAAGATAAAAATATTTACTACATAATTATAGTTTATTTATAATTTTTATACATTAAATAATTTAATTTATTTATGACACAATGATGATGTAGTAATTACCATAATAGTGAAAAATTAAAAAAAATTGATATTATAACTACCAAAATAAATATAATTTGAGACTTTTATTGAATTAAACTGATTTTATAGGTTAATATGTCATATTAGGATTTATTTAATTGACTTTTTTTGAAGTAATCATTCTGTTATGAGTTTCAAAAAAATCAATTATTGAATAGTGTCAAAATTGACATAAAAGGGTTTTTAAAACAAATATTATATTATTAATTGATATTAAATTCCTAAAAATATAAGGTATAGACAAGAGACTTATATCATTATAGGTGTATCATTAATGGACCACTTTTGTGTTGCTTGGATGTATATAGTAAGTTTATTAACCATATAATATAAAAATACAAAGAGACATTGTAAAAGTGAAACTAATTAACTTAGAGTTAATACTTAAAGATAAGGTTAATATAGTAACCCAAACCTGTCTAAATTCTATTGGTTGAATGGTTTTAGACCCATAACCACCTCAAAATTTAAATAATCAACTTTGGAGCCATTAGAAACCGAATATTAATTTATTATAAATTAATATTTCTAGCTTTTCCAAAGGTGCCTCTCACCCCTCTTATAAAAGGGAACTCCCCCTTCTCATTACTTCACACCTTCAAAGCCTTTTGGTTCAGCCAAACCCAGCCCAAATACTCTCTAAACTTCCCTCACTACAACCTAGAGGCCTTAGTTTGATCATAAATCCAACCTAAGGATCCCTTTTGATCAAATCAAACAAAATAACCCGAAGAAGAGGTAATGTTTTCACCACCCTTTTTCAAATTCATTTCTTCTTCAACTTATTCTTTATTTATTATTCCCATTCTAAAATAATGAATACAGTATCTCTTATATACTATAATATTATTATAAATATGGTACAACCATATTCAGTATTCTATCCACCCTTTGAATAACATGTCACCATACGTGCGTACGTACGGCTTACCGTCTCCACGTCGTGGTGTAATTGTTATTCAATAAATTATTATTTTGGATGGGTATAATAATGATGTGTAATTCATGTAAATAATAAATATAACATGATAATTATTCTTTATATATGATATAACACCCAATTATATATTATTTTAATATCAAAATAATGATATTGTCGCTCGTGCGTACGTACGGACTACCATCTCCATGAACGCGATGAGATTCATTCTCTATCAAATCCATTCAAGTATAATTATCATTTGATGATTTAAAAATAATTTTTAAGGACTTGATATCATTCTGGATATGAATAAGATACAACCTATCTATGACAACCACGACTTACATAACAAAACATATAAAAGAAAGTGAGTAAGTTAACACCCGAAACAACGATAATTCTAAGATATTATTAACAAAGCAATGTTAAAAGATCATATATGATATCATATGAATGTATATGATTCTTGCATAATTTAATAACAATTATTTCACCATTATACAGGAGGTTAACCTACCCCCAACCAAGGAAAAGTACAAGGTAAGGGGTTTTCATCTCACTCCTTATTCTCGTGAGATTCATGCCATATTGCCACTATTACATTTTGTATGGTTTATGTACTGCCCATAATTATATTCTTTGTGTAATACACTTTAATTTATGTGTATTTACATATTCATTGTATGATACCTATTTCATGGGTTGTACGTTTCGTAAGTTACCAAAATGTTAAGGGTTTATTTCGCAATCTCTTCATTATCTGAGGTTGTTTATACGTAATAATCTACTGGGATTTCTTTATCATCCACATCCATGTTTCTTAGAAATGTATTTCAAAACATTTTTACTATTTACAAAGAATATTGGTTAAAGTCATTTATACCCTTATGTGTTTTTACATGAATCTTTCTGTTGTTTTCCAAACAAGGCACTTTTAACCTTTCGATAAATTTAAGGTAAGAATGTTTTTTTTAACTTATACGGCGTGTGCGGATATTTACCGCCGTTATAAAATCGTCAAAGCTTCCCTTACAAGATTATAAGAATATTTTGAAATTAAATGTTTTATTTTATAATTATGTCACTTTTAAATGATTTCAAAATGAATATTTTAAGAATTTTTGAAAGGTAATCTTTATCAAGATCATAATTTTAAATGTTTTAAAGATTTATCTTTCTAAATCTTTTAATTAATGTCCATGTTTTCAAAATGATTTTAAGGATTTATTTATATGGACATGAATGTTCTGAAATGATATTTCTTTTCAAAAGTTTCAAAGTGGTATGGGACACTTTGATTCAAAAATCTCTTTTAAATTACTTCCTTTATAAATGTGTGACTTTTCAATGATTTAGAGAAAAGAAATATTTCTCTCAAATTGTTTTGATTTCATCTATGTCAACATCCTTTGATGGATTTTAAGCTTATTTGAATTTGATTTATTATGAAACAAAACTTTTGTATTGTATTGAAGGTTTTGTGATATTTTTTACTATGGATGTGTTATTTTTATACCATTCATGGTTTATGGAGAAAGTATTGACATTTCGTATGCTAGTTTTAATACGAATGTTTATGTTATGTTTAAACCTTTTCATATGGGAATGCATTGGACTTAGTATGTGATGGGTGGAGCCCGCTATAGCTCCTCGATGCATCGGTAGGTCTCATGAGACAAACTAGTGTCTTGGCACAAGGCCTTGACAAAATCTTATTTGTAGTCTTGGCACGAGGCCTTGGCTATGTGGTTATAATAGTCTGGAATTATGAATTCAATTATTATGAAAGTGGTTATTGATATTGCATGTGATTATTCAATTAGTAGAATATCCATTTGAATAAGTAAATGGCATTATTTCATTTTATTTTTTCCATACTATGTTGAAGTTCATGTTTAAAAGGCTTTTGTTTTAGTTATACATTGCCTTAAATGTTTATGCTTATTTATGAAAGTTTCTGTTGTATTGTTATCCTTACTGAGCGTTTGAGCTCACCCCTTTTCTATGATTTATTTTTCCCAGGATTCCAAGAAGTATATTGTTATTGATAAGAAGGGTTAAGATAAGGGAATAATGGCATTCATAAAGGATTATTTATGTTGTTTTGTATATTATGAAGTGTAATGTAACATTCATGTATGTGATCTATTTTTTCAAGACTGCTAAACTTATCGGTCCTTCGGGACTTGATTCCCTGTAATCATGCCAATGTATTAAAATAATGCACCGACTCTGGGTAATTGGGGTCGGGGCGTTACATTTTAAATAGATAACTAATATTTTATATTTATCTAAAAAAATTATGGAACACAATAATTTATCCAAATTTTAATACTTTAAATATTTTTTAAAATCATTTACTTGATTGTAAAAGTACTTGAACAGGCATTTTATTGGTATTATGTAAGTATTTAAGGTAACTATTCCATCATTAAAAATTAAAAATAAATTACCAAGATAAAAATAATTTTTATTTCAAATAGTCATTTATAACTAAAGATAACCTCTTTTTGTCCCTATAAAAATATATTATAGATATTAAAACAAAGATAGAGACATTTTATTTTCATTCTTTAGTTTAATCATATTAAGGTAATTATCAAAGGAAAGTGGAAAGAAAATATATTGAAATACACTTATCCAATAAACTAAACACAAGTGTTAGGGATATTTTTAGGCCTTATCTTATAGTTTTAACCCATTTTAACTCGTTTTACCCTTACTAAGGTGACAAATATTTACAATGGCTATTATTCATAATGACCAAAAATAAAATGTTTCTATTTATTAAATTCAAACCTCTTAATTAAAAATATGGAATCTATTTTTAAATATTCAATTTATACATGTGGAAAAAATAAATTTTAATATGAATGTGTAAAATACAATCAAAAATATTTTTTAAAAAAATGCATTTTTAAGCCCAAAATTGAACTTATACAAAAATAAAGTGATTCCTATGTAATTAATTCGATTATTTATAATTAAAGGGGACTTATGTTACTTTAATATAAAATTAAAAATATAATGGAACTTTTATATTAATTTATTTAATGAAAATAATTGACACTTTTACAATAATCGGTATCTTTCACTCTTCACTTAAAAATAAATCTTTTCAGAAAATTCACAAAAAAACACTCTAAATTTATTTTGACATGATGATATCAAAAATAAATTTAATTTTTTTCAAATTTGGATTTCAATATTTACAAATGAAACTTTTTAATAAAACATTATAATTCATGAAACTCAATTTAGTTAGAATAAAACTATTTTCTTTTTTATTGGAAAATTACTTAATATTCATATTATGAATATAACTATATAAAATATAACTCATGAATATTTATAAGAAATTAAATTTTTATATCATCAAACTTACCTAGGTTATTACATTGTTCCCCCATTTTGTAAATTACATCCTCACAATTTTATTTACTTATTAAACAATTGGGAATATTTTTCCTTCATAACATTTTTTGATTCCCATGATGCTTCTTCAATCATATGGTTTTTCCATAGAACCTTAAATTGGGTAATCACCATATTTTTTGACACCATATCTATGTAATCAAGAATCTAAATATATTATTCCTAATAAGAAAGTTTCTCTTTCAATTGAACTAATTTAGGAGTCATAATGTAAGATACATATGATGCATATTTTCTTAACAATGAAACATTAGACATATCTTGTAACTAGGATAAACTTGGATGAAATGACACTTAGTAAGAATCTAATACAACCTCATCAACGATTCATATGTTCCAATGAATAGTGGATATAATTTTCCCTTTTTACCAAAATCTATAGCAATTTTTTATAGAGATAATTTAAGAAAAACATGATTATCTACCTCAAATGAAATATATTTCCTCCAGTTATATATATATATATATTTTACATTCTATGAGTCATACTCATATGTTTTTGAATTATTTTCACCTTCTCAATCATTTATTCTACCAATTATGGTCCCAAAAGGATCCTTTCACCAGCTTCATCCCAACAATATTGATTATAACACCGCTTTCAATATAATTCCTAAAAAGGTTCCATATGTATATTGTAATAAAAAATATTATTATAAGAACATTAAAATTGTGAGATATTGTAATGGTCTATGCCTTCTTAGCCCACTAATTTTCTGGTTTTTTGGTTAGAGAGTGATCATAGGAGGCTAAATGAGGTTTGGTGGAGTTTGGACTTCAATTCTACAACAGGAGATGTTAAATGTTGTGAAAGTGGAATTCATTACATGATTTTGTAATTCATGGATTTTGTAGTTAGAAATTAACATCTTTTATGTGGCAGAGGAGTAGTTCATGAAATGTATTCATGTTTTGAAACAAGAATTCAGGGTGTGGGTTTAATTCTAGTTGAGGTTCTATAATTTTTTATGGAAATATGAATATTGGGAGATTCACATCCTAAAATAGATTCACATGTTGTAATTTATGTCCCCCATGGAATTCCAGAAATGAATCTGTAATTCATGACATGAAAGGGAAATTTTCAAGTTTTCTCTTCTATCTTGTCTTTCCCCACTTTGATCCTCTATGTTTTGGTGGTTGGTTTTTGGAAATTCATGGTGAGTTATTCATTTTATCTATATCATTTATTTACATTATTCCCTCAATGATCTATTGTGTTGATGTTGTTTCATTTTGTTTGTGTGTTGGGTGGTGTTTTGATAACCCTTGGGTGTGGTGTAGGTTGATCTGTAAGTTTCTTATGCATTTGTGGTTCGAAGGTTGTTTATTTTTTTCCATGTGGTATGCAATGGGATCAAAAATATTTCTTAAGGTAGGGTATCCTCGTTCTCTCCCTATTTGTATGTTATGTGTGCAGATTTCCTGATTGTTCTCTCCATTGGGTGGATTGTAAGAGATTTCATAATAAGGATAATTAATTGGAAAACCTAAAATTGATGGGTATGGTGAGATACCACATGATTTTACTACTTTGATATATTTTTTTTATGATTTTATGCCATGTTGATTCCTTGATGAAAATAATATTTTTTGGGAGCCTTGTTTTCACTATAGATGATATATTATGATGACCCTTGTTGTGTTGTTGTGTGATCAAACCTTGAATAAAAGGCTAAAGTATATTTGGATAATAAATTGGTTTCCCATAGAATAGGGTTTATATGATAATGCCCATGAAAAATTAAGAATAAATGTGATGAAATCTCATGAATAAATTGTGGAATCTATGATGTTTTTTTGTATATGGTTTTCATGTTATGTTTTCCTTGTCTGGTTTGGGAAGTTATTCCATGATGGTAGTGAATAGCAATCTATATAGTGTGTGGTATTTTTATGTAATGTTTATTTGTCTTGATTTAGATATGGTAAGTTGTGATGTGGTTGTGGTGTGAATTGGTTGTGATGTGTGGTGGTGTTGTGTGATGTGGTTGTGATGGGTGGTAGTTGTGGCATGAAAAGGTCACGGTGAGTGGTGGGTGTGATGTTGTTGTTTTTTTATGTTTTTTTTTTGTGTGTGGTAGTTGTGTTGTGATATGTGGTTGAGATTTATATGTGTGGTTTTGTTGATGATATGGTTTTTTTGGTGTGGCACAGTGATAACAGTTGATATGAGTTGGTACAGTTGTGTTGTGGTGTAGTTTTTCTAGTTTCCCAACTATCTATGGAATAGATTTTGATAATAAAATGAAATTAAATAGTCTAGTAAATAAACAGTATAATATGGAAATATATATGTGGTAAAATTGATTAAATAAATTGAATGATAAATTAGCTGGTAGTGTAAATGTGAATAAAGTGGTTTAGTAAATGGACGTGGAATTATGTGGCTTGTGTGGTGGTTGTGTGATGTGTTGAATATTGTGGTGGAAATGGTTGTGATGGTTAGTGTCTTTTATGGTGGTGGTGATGTGGTGTGTTCTAGTGAAATTGTCGTAAACCCACAGGTTGGGTATTGTGTTCTATCTATATGTTATGTATATTTATGTTATTTCTATATTCTCCACACCTGAGTTAGATAACCTTGCCAATGATTAGAGATTATGAGTTTTGATTGTTTTCACCAACATCAAGGATATGGTGACATGAATAGATATCTGACCCCTCTTCCCTACTCTTCCTTCAGTGGCAGTGATGATATGGGTTAGTGATGGAGAAGACCCATCAGTGTTGTCCCAGGTGTTTTGGGTGAGATGTGATGTGATGAGGCAGTGATGTGATGTGATGTGTGGTGGGGGTGATATGTGGTAGTAGGAGTGCACTAGGTTGATGTCCATCACATTAATTTGATTATATGATGAGATGATATGTGATGGCCTTGGTGTCTTTAGGCAAGATGTGGTGTAGTAATGCTTGATGCTAGCATAAGATAGTAGACCTTGCGAGGGTGGGGTAGGTAGGGATGTATCCCGATCCACATAAGAGATATACCAAGTGTATTTGGGTTAGAATTGATGATATTTGATGCGATTTGATGTGTATGTAAGGAATGGGATCACATGACGTTCGACATTGGGGTGTGAGAGTGGAAAATTAGTGGGGAAGTGGTTATGGAGTGCCTTTCTTTGTTATGATATAAATTTTGTATTAATATATTAGACGTGTGATTTGGTGAGTGATCCATGATGAGAATGGGATCGATTATTTGACCTGTTTTAGGTGCTAGTTGTTTCTATTGTTTGTTCACTGGTGCATTAGAATGCTGATTTCACATGTGCACTTGATACCTTAGTTATGTCCCTACCGAGTATAACTATTATGATCATCCAATGTATATAAAATATTTTTCAAATTTCTAAGAGGAATATGGGGATAGATATGAACATTACTATCTTAGGTTGGAGCTGTTGTTGATAATATGTCATCGACTTATCTTTTTGGTATATTGGAGAATTTTATTTATATTAGTTTAATTTATGTATGCATTATGGGATGGTTTTTGGTTTATTTTATATTATTTGTTAGAGTTATTTTGTGGTTTTTATCCTATCTCTCAATCCGATTTTATTTATAGAGGGTAATTCCTTCTATATGTGAGTTTTTTATACCCTCAGTGCTATTCACCATTCCAAGACCTACTAAAGGTGGGACTCAGGGTCATTATCTCTCTTCCTTTATTGTAGTATCTTTAGAGGGTGGGGGTTATGAAAAGTGGTATCATAGGTTTTGGTTAAGAGATAGGATGAATTTTAGAGTTAGACATTGCGAGGTTGTCATGGGTTGGTAGGATAGTGGTGCAATTTCACCTTGATGCATGACATGGGCTAGGGATACCGTCTAGGTAATGGGATTTTAGGGCCCCTCATGATCTAGTGCATGGACTCTGGTCTTATCAAATGGCTAAGTGGGGTGGACTTGTTTATAGGATAGAGACCTAGGAGGGGTTTATGCATCATGATTTTTTTGTGTTTGGATTGGGAAATTATGGAAAGCTAACTAAATAAATAAATTAAATAAATAAAATTCAATAAAATTCCATGCTACCAGGATTAGGGTGTTATTTCTTTTCAGGGATGGCTCCTCATCATTGTATGTGAGTATCCTAGGTAGTTGGGGTTCAGCAGGATAATCTAGTTGATCATTAGAGGATGGATCTAATAGATGAGGGTGAGATTTGGAAATGGGATTTGTGTTTATTTTAGTGCCATATTTTGGTAAAGTATGTGGGGAGCATATCATATCTGGAGATAGAGCACTGGATGGAGGAGCTCAAGATCTCTTTCTGTATGATTCAATCATGGGCTAGGATATGGGTGTTTTTAGTATTTAGTTTTCTATTAGGAGCTATGAATCAATGTTTAACATTGTTTCTTGGTGACTATAAGGAGACAGATGTGTTGTGGATAGACTTTTATAAGGATTTTCATTTATAATTCCTATCATCGATAGTGAGGGAATTTAAGAGGCGGGATCTTATCTCCCTTAAATAGGAGGGTTTGAGTATTTGGGACTTGGTATCAGGTTCACGGACCTTCTATACTTTTTTCAGATGTTTTCCATATGACAATTCTATAGTGCGGCATCTTGAGGAGGATTTTCTCTTATTGATTAGATATGTGATCACCCTATTTATGCATCCTACATATATTAAGGTGAAGAAAAAGGAAAATTTTATTGACTAGATGTTTTTCTTGGGAGTTGAGCCTTAGGAGGGTGGTCGATAGGGTGCCTTGAGGAGTACAGTTTTAGGTAGTGGGTCATAGATGTTCAGGAAGTTAAGGTTTCGACCAGTGGTAAGTTAATCGTGATAGGTGTTCTCTCATCCTTCTAGGGCAGGTAGATCCCAAAAACCTTTCATATGAATTCTATTTTCATATTATGTATATGGAAGATATAGAAACTACTAATATCAGTGTTCAATACCCCAGGGAGGCCACTATTTGGTGTGTGTTTATCCCCCCTGGTAACAACAATAGTTTCTTCCGCTGCAGTTTCAATGGTAGGGGCTTCCAGTATTTTTGTTATATTCAATGGTAGGTGGGGATTTCATATAGAATCCTTGTGATGGTCCTCATCCATAGAGACCTAGTCTATAGAACATCCATAGAGGCTAACAATAAAGAGGCATAGGAACTGGGCATGGTTAGTTGCACATGTTAGAGATAGAATTTATAGCAGATTCAGAAGTTATTTGAGTTAATATTGTTTTATCATCTATCCTTATGTGTGATTTGTTTTATTCATGAGCCTCACACTTATTTGTTGATTCTTCTTTGGTTCATTCTTTGGGAATGGATGTAAAGAGGCTTTCAGTTCCCCTGGTGTTATCTAAACTGGTTGGAGGTTAGGATTTCTTGTTTGATGTGTTCTAGGGATATAGACTAGTAATGGAGTGACACCAATCAATGGTATATTTCTTCTTGATGTAGATACAACCATACTATGTTATCCTAGACCTGGATTGGCTATATTCCATGTGTGAAATCATCGACTGCTTCTAAAGGAGAGTTTCATTTTCTAATGTGGATAGAAAAAAAGTTGTGTTTGTTTATGAGTTAGGTTATCGTATGGGTGGTAGTAAATTAGATCCTATTTTGTCTTAGTTGGTTGTTATGTAAGTAGAATTCTAGGTAGAGGGTGTTCCTAGGGGTTTGGAGGAGTAGCTGGATGTTTTCCTAGAGGAGGTTATGACCCTAACCCCTCAACGAGATGTTCAGTTTAGGATATATTTATAGTTAGGTGCAACTCTAATTTTGATGGCTACCTATTGGATGGATCCTACAGAGATATTTTATTTGAGTTTATATGTGGATGATATGATTTAGAGTGGTTTCATCTAACCTAGTGTGTCTCCATGGGGTGCTCTAGTGTTGTTCACCAAGAAGAAGGGTGGTAGTCTAAGGTTGTGGGTAGACTACCAGAGGTTGAATTAGGTAACGGTCAAGAACGGTTACCCTCTTGATAAATGATCTCTTCGACTAACTAAGAGAAGTTATTTGGTTTTTGAAGATTTATCTCTAGTCTAGATATCACCAATTAAGGTTGAAGGATGAGGATATTCTAAAGATAGACTTCATATAGAGGTATGGACACTTTTACTTTGTATTCATGTAGTTTGGTGTTATGAATGCACTATCTGTGTTTATGGGGCTTATAAACTCCATATTTTGTGAGTTTCTATATCAGTTCATCATTGTATTCATTGATTACATATTGATCTACCTGATTTCATATGAGGAACATGTCGAGCATCTCAGAGCTTTTTTTCAGGTCCTTCGACACCATCAGATTTATGTAAAGTTATAAAAGTGTGAGTTCTAGATATGAGAGGTAAATTTAATTATGCATTTAGTGTCTTAAAATGGTGTGTTAGTATACTTATCGATGATTGAGGTAGCTTTTTCTTAGGCAGCACCCAATAATGTGGTATAGGTTTGAAATTTTTTTGGTTTTTCTAGTTATTATTGAAGTTTTGTGCCTTATTTATAGAAATTTTCATCCCCACTAATAGTTTTGGTTAGGAATGACTTACCTTTTATATGTAATAATAAGTTCTATATAGATTTCAGTTACCTAAATAATAATTTAGTCAATGCCCCAGTCCTTCAATTGCCTAAGAAGGGTTTTTTTTTTTGTCGTTTTCTATGATGCATCCTGTATGGGTTCAGGATATATGTTGATACATTAAAGGGTGGTGATAAATTATTGGTTTAGTTAGTTCTGTACCCAAGATAATATCTATTCCACCCATGATCTGGAGTTAGTGATCGTTGTGTTTGTGCAAAAGTTATGGTAACACTACCTCATCAGGGAGCACTTTGTGATTTTCACGGTCCCCAAGAGCCTAAAATATTTTTTTTCTATCAATGGGATATAAATATATGATAATATATTTGGATGGATTTTCTTTAGTATTAAAATTTTTAGATCTCTTACACCCTAGGAAATGGGAATTTGGTTGCCGATGAGTTGAGTTGGAAGTCCTGAGGAGATGTGGTTCGGGAGTCTGTCGATGTTTGGAAAGTGATGGAGGAACTTACAGTGATAAATTTTGATATGGTTGAGATAATTTGTTGTTTTTATATTTATTAGATAAATATGGGTCATCCTTAATGTATTAGGTGGATGAGTCTTAGTGGAGAGACTCAGAGGTAGAGGTGATGCATGATCATGTTGACCACATTGATGCTCATGAGGGATGGTTATAGGATAGTTAGCATTAGATGTTGCTCTAGAGGACGTTTCTTATTCCATAGGTGATGCATGAGGGGTTTCTCTATGAGTTTCACATATCACCTTTATTGGTATATCTTGGTGTGAAAATATATATTGTGACTTGAGGAGACATCTTTTGTGGAAAGGGATGAAGATGTTAGTGGCAGAGTTTGTGGCGAGGTCTCTACTTTTTAAATAGGTGAAAGTGGAACAAAATGTTCTTGGGTATTTTTTGTAGTCATTGAATGTTCCTAAGTGGAAAGTTTAAGACATCTCGATATATTACTTCATTGGGTTACCCTGGTCTTAGATATTTTGTGATGTAGTTTGGGTTATAGTAGACCGAATGATCAAGTCGTGTCATTTTTTAGCAATCCATGGGTCAATTTTTATGGATATTTTATAAAGGAATTATATGGATGATGTGTTTAGGAATCATGGGGTACTAATTAAAATAATATATGATCAAGATACAAATTTTACTTCATGGTTTTGGAGGGGATTTCAACATGATTTTGGATCTAAGTTACACTATGGTATTGCTTTTCACCCTCAGACAGAGACGGAATAGACCATCCAGGAATTATAGGATATATTTTGAGCTTATGTCTTGGATTTTTTTTGGATCATGTGTGATTCACCTTTCTCTATTTGAGTTTTAATAGAACAAAAGATATCTTTTTTCCATTAGCATGGATCTATCTTAGGCATTGTATGGGAGATCGTATTGCTCTTCGTTATTCTAGATGGATGTTGGGGAGTCAGTAGTTCTTGATCTTAATGTAGTGTAGACCATGACCGAGAAGATCCAGTTGGTCTGAGAGAAAATGGGGGGGGGAGATCATTATAATTCCTATTTTGATTGAAGGTTGAGGCCCTTGGTGTTTTATTTTGTATACCATGTGTTCTTGAGGGTCTCCCCTCGATGAGGGAAATAGAGGTTTGGTTGAGGGAGTAGGCTTTATCCCTAGTTTGTTGGGACCTTTGAGGTGTTGGGGTGAGTTGGTGAGGTAGTGTATTGGTTGGTGTTTTCACCACATATAGGGAGGATCCATGATTTCTTCCATATGTCCCATATTTTTTGGTATCTTCATGATGAATCCCACATCATTGACTATGGATAGTTTGATGTCGAGGATGATTTGATGTTTGTTGAGAAGTCAGTGGAGGTCTAGGATCTTTGAGATAGGGTATAGTGTGGATGAACTATCCCCTTGGTTTGTGTATTTTGGAGGCATGGTGTCCTGAAGGATATTACTTAGGACTGAGAGATGAATATTCATTCCCAGTACCCAAATCTATTTTGATTTTTGTTTTAATCTAATCTATTTTAATGATGTGATGCTTGGATCTTTCTATGTTATGAGATGTGTTATTTTCTTGATGTGTGATGTGTGATAAAGATATAGACATATGAGGAATTGGGGACCTAAATCCTAATCAAGACACATTATACTTTGGCACTATTAAAAAAATATGGGCAAGTCAAATACACCCAAAGCAGATAATATCTTAACATGGAAGATGGGATTACCTAATTTGTGTGCTTGGGGAAGTGTTTTGTGTTTGTTGTGTAAGTGGTTGGTTTAGGATTTATGGAGGTTGAGATGTTTATTTGTATGGTTTTGTGGGAATTAATGGGTTTTTTATGGTACCAGATGAGTGGTGTTGTGCCTAGTGTGAGGTTTTGATGTGGTTGTGTGGGATGTTTTGTGGGAATTTTGGTTTGTATTGAATGGATGGTGGTAGTTTTAGGGTGTAATGAGATCCTTGATAGTTATCTCACATGGTTGTTTTTTGAAAACCTTTATTTTCTTTGGGTTTGGTTTTGTCGAGGGGGGAAATTTTTTTAGAGGTATCTAATGTAACGGTCTAAGCCTTCTCGGTCGGTTACTTTGATTTTATTGTGGTTAGAGAGTGCTTGGAGGAGGATAGAAGAGTTTGGTAGAGTTGGGGATACAATTATATATAATATAATGTTTCATGAAATGCAAGGATAATTCACATCATTATTTTTTAATTTTAGTCTTGTGTAGGCAACAAGTCACAGCTTTTATGTGGTAGTGGAGGATTATATGGAATGAATTCACGTCGTGAAACTACAATTCATGATGTGTGTTTAATTCAAGATGAGGCACCACAATTTTCAATGAAAATATACATTTTTTGAGATTCAAAGCCTAAAAGTAATTCACATATTATAAACATCGCCCCCATGAAATTCACATCGTGAATCTATAATTCAGGATATGAAATGGGTGTTTTCTATGTTGTCTATAACCCTTGTTCGACCAATTTTCATTTCACTCAGTTGATATTCCTTTTTTTTAGGAACCCTAAGAGCCTTTAGGGGATCTCTCAGCCTATCTTCCCCTACCTTGATCCTCAGGTTTTGGTGGTTGATTTTTGGTGATCCATGATGAGTTCTTCCTTTTATCTCTTTCATTTCTTTGTGTTCTTCCCTTTGAGATCCATTACAGTAGTGTTGTTTCATTTTGGGTGTGTTTTGGGTGATTTTTTTATAACCCTTATGTGTGGTGGAGGTTGATCTATAATTTTCTTATGCGGTTTTGGTTTTTTCTCTACTTCTTCTTCACCCTACAGTGTAGAGTGTGATTGAAAAGGTTCCTTGAGGTGTGGGATCCTTGTTCTCTCCCAATCTACATGTTATGTGTGGGTATTACATGGTTTTTCTTTCTATTGTGTGAATATTAAGGGTTTGAATAATAAATATAATTAATTGTAAGACCTAAAATTGATGAATATGGGGATATATTTCATATTTTGACTGATTTTATATATGGTGTTGATGATATTACTCCATGTTGATTACTTGTAGAAAATAATAGATATTGGGAGCCTTGTTTTCATTTTTTATGATATGTTGTGATGACCCTTACTATGTGGTTATGTGATTGCACCCTGAATAAAAGACTAAAGAATGTATATTGGGCTAATGAATTGGTTTCCAATGGAATTTGGTTTATGTGATAATACTCATAATAGATTAAGATGAAATGTGTTGAAATCCCATGAATAAATTGTGGAATTCGGTATGTTTTGTTGTTGTGTGTGGCTTCCTTGTTGTGTTTACCTTTTGTGCTTTGGGTTATTGTGCAGTGATGGTAGTGACTAGCTGGGTTGTGCAATGTATGGGGTTGTGATGTGATGGTTTTTTTTCATGGATGAGATATGGGAAGTTGTGATGTGGTTATGGTTTTCATTGGTTATGATGTGTGGTGGTGTTGTGTTGTGTAGTGGTGTTGTGAGATGTGGTTGTGATGTGTGGTGGTTATGTCATGCAAAGGTTGTGGTGTATAGTGGTTATGATATGTGGTGGATTTTATGTGGTAGTTGTGTGGGGCAATTGTGTTATGATATGTGGTTGATATGTGGATGTGTGGTTTTGGTGATGAGATGGTTTGGTTGGTGTAGTGTAGTGTAGTGATGACAGTTGATATGAGTTGGTCCAATTATGTTGTGGTGTGGTTTTGTTAGTTTCTTGGTTGGACATAGAATAAATTGTAATGATAAAAAAAGGAAATAAGCTAGTAAATAGATGATATGGTCTAGAAATTTATGTGTGTTAAAATGGTTTAAATGAATTGAGTGATAAATGAATGGGAAGTGAAGATGTGAATAAAGTGGTTTAGTAAATGGCAGTGGAATCATGTGGATTGTATAGTAGTTTTGTGATGTGTTTCATATAGTTGTGGAAGTGGTTATGATGGTTGGTTTATGGTGTTTATATATATATATATATATATATATATCATGTAGCTTTATGTTATTTCTATACATGATCCCACCTAAGTTAGATAAACATACCAATGCTTAGTGGTTCTGGTTTTCATATTTTTCCCCCAACATCCAGGATGGTGGTGACACAGATGGCTAGACACCCCCTCTTCGTTCCACCCCCTCTTCCTTTCACTTCCTTGAGTAGTAGTGATGATATGGGTTGGTGTTGGAGATTACCCAAAAGTGTTGAACCAGATTTTTTCAAGCGATATGTTATGTGATGAGGCAGTGATGTATTGTGATATGTGGTGGGGGTCATCCATGGTAAGAAGAGGGGAAAAGTTTGATGTCCTTCACATTCATAATACCCTACTACTCTCTTTATATGATGAGATGAGATGTGATGGACCATGTGTATTTGTGAGAGACGTTGTGTGGTGATGCTTGATGATAGCATAGGATACTAGACCTTGTGAGGGTGGGGTAGGTAGGGATGTCTCCTAACCAACATTAGAGATGGACCACGTGTCTTTAATAGATATGTGATGTGATGTGATGTGATGTGATGTGATGTGATGTGATGTGATGTGATGTGATGTGATGTGATGTGATGTGATGTGATGTGATGTGATGTGATGTGATGTGATGTGATGTGATGTGATGGGATGGGATGGGATGTGATGTGATGTGATGTGATGTGATGTGATGTGATGTGATGGGATGCGATGTGATGCGATGCGATGCGATGCGATGCGATGCGATGTGATGTGATGTGATGTGATGTGATGTGATGTGATGTGATGTGATGTGATGTGATGTGATGTGATGTGATTTGTATGGAAGGGATAAGAGCATAAAATGTTTGAAATTGTGGATTGAGAGTGGAAAATAAGTGGGGAAGCGGTAGTGGGGTGCCTTGATTTATTATGATGTTGATTCTATATTACTATTTTGGATGTATGATTTGGTGAACAATTCATAGTGATTATAGGTTTGGTAAGTTGACCTATTTTAGGTGCTTATTGGTTCTGTTGTTTTTTCACTGGCATGTTAACATGTTTTTTTCACATTTTCACTTGAGACCTTTGTTATGTCCCTACTAGATATACACGTTATGCTCACCCTATGTATATAAACTATTTTTTAATTTTCCAGGAGGACTTTGGGGACCGAGCTAGACATTACTAGATTAGATTGGAGCTACTATTGAGATTATTCCATAGAATTGTCTTTTTGGTATATTAGAAACTTTTATTTGTATTGTTTTAATTTATTCATGTATTGTGGGATGGTTTTAGGTTTATTTTATATTGTATGCTAGAGTTTTTTGTGGTTGTTTATCCTATCTCCCAATCCTATTTTATTTATAAAGGGTACTTCCTCACATATGTGAGATTTTTATACCATCGATACTAATCGCTAACTCAGGGCCTACTGGAGGTAGGACTTAGGGGTCAAGATCTCTCTTCCTTCATTATCGTGCCTTTGGAGGGAGGAGTTTATGAAAATGATATTAATAAAAACTTCCCTAGTGATCCAAATAAAAAGCTCAAATAATATCCTCCAAATTCTATATCATTCAGTTTGAATATCCATCAGATAGAGGATGAAAATTTTTACTAAAATTTAATTCAGCACCCAATGAATTCTGAAGTCTTTTTCAACAATTATAGGTAAATTTGGGATCAATATTTGATATAAAAAATAGTTGGACTCTATGAAATCTTATTATCTATTTAACATAAAGTATATAAAGATTTCCCAAATACAAATTATCTTGAATATGAAGAAAATGCATAGATTTAGTCAAATGATCAAAAATAACCCATATTACATTATTACCTTGAGATGTGTTTGGTAATCCAACCAAATTATCCATGGATATATTTTATCAATTCCATTCTGGCACTAAAAAAGGTTGAATCTTCCCCTTCAGAAATTTTTTTCTAATATTAACCTATTGACAGGTCAAACATTTCATGGTAAATTCAGTAATATATTTTCATTCCATTCCACCAAAAAATTTCTCGAATTTCCTTATACATATTAGTACTACCATGATGAATACAAAATGGAGAATTATGAGCTTTACTCAATAATTTTTTCCTCAATAGGGAATCATAAGGCACACATAATCTATTTATGAATATAAAAATGCCTTCTTTTTTAATTCTAAATTCATGTGACTTACCTTTCCAGGCCAATTCTACCTTTAATTCTATAACACAATCCTCTTTCTGAGCATGCTTAATTTTTTCTAACAAACACAACTACACTGAAACAGGAAACAAAAAAGATGAATTTCCTTCTTTCTTAATTTATTTACCAAAATTCATAAAATAATTTACCGAATTATTATGTTCCAAATATAGAATAGTTAATGATACTTTATCTTTTCAACTTAAAGAACCAACTACCATGTTTTCTTTTCCTAGATGGTAATGAATCATGTTAACATAATCTTTAATCAGTTTTAGCTATCTTATCTACCTCATGTTTAACTATTTCTGAGCGAATATATACTTTAAACTTTTATAATCAGTATATATTTCACATTTTACTCAATATAAATAATTTCTCCATATTTTCGAATAAAAACCACAACAAATAATTCAAGTTCATGTTTAGGGTAATTTATATCATGTGGTTTCAATTGATGTGAACAATAAGAAATTATCTGATCATTCTACATTAGGACACAAACAATCCACGTTAAATAAGTATCAATGTAGATAAAAATCACTATTTCAGGATGGTAGGGTAAAAACTGGAGCATTCACTAATATTATTTTCAATTCCTAGAAACATTGATAACATTCTTTCATCTAGATAACTTTAACTTTATTTTTAGTAACATAATCAATGGGCAATATAACTAATAATTTTTTTCAATAAACCATCAATGGTGAGAAACTAATCCAAGAAAACTATGAATCTATGTGACATTTTTAGGTCATGGACACTCTTCAACCACTTTATTTGTATCTAGATCAATAATTATTCCGTATTTATTTACAACTTTTCAATTGAAATAAATATATCACAACCAAAATTCACATTTACTAAATCTTCCATATAACATCATTTCCTTCAAGATTTTTAGAACAAACCTCAAATGTTTCTCATTATCATCATAAATTTTACAATATATCAGGATTTCATCAATAAACAAAACCATAAATTTATCCAAGAACTTATGGAAAACTCTATTAATAAGGTCTATAAATACAATTGGAGCAGTTTCCAACCCAAAGGTCATAACTAAAAACTCATAATTCCCATAACAATTATAAAATGTCATCTATAGAATATCATTATCATTCAACTTCATATGATGGTACCCAGACATGAGATTAGCCTTTTTAAAATACTGATATCCCTAGAGTTGATCAAACATGTCATTGATATGTGGAAAAAATATTTAGTCTTAATAGTGATGTTATTCAATTAATTATTATCAATTCAAATACTCATGGATATATCTTTATTTTTAACAAAAAAATAGCATCACCCCAAGGTGAAGTGAAATGATGAATAAAAACTTTATACAATAACTCTTGTAACTACTTTTTCAATTCCAAATGTTCAACTTGAGTCATTAGATACTGAGATTTTGAAATTAGCTTAGCATTATGCACTAATTCAATAGTAAATTCAGTCTCATAATCTGATATAATAACAAGAAATTTGTCCATATATACATTCAGATATTCATTTAATATAGTAATATCAATATTTTGAATATTTTCCTTCTTATCAACATTATGTGTAAGAGAACTTTCATTTCCATTTTGAACTGATTTCTCAACATCTTTATATATTATCAAATGTAATAATTCATTATTGTATAAAAACTAAAAATCATTCTAAAAAAACTTCCTTATCTCTACAATTTATCTTATAATGATAAAAATAAATTTAATCCTTACTAATAATAACATCAAACTATAAAAGGGGAAGGACCATAAGGTTTACAGGTAAAACCCCTCTATAGATAATAATAGGAAGATTCTTATAATTACTTTTTTCCTTAGTACTACCCCTAGTGATTTTAAAAAAAGTTATATATTTATTTATTGAGTTGAAATTTTAAATTTATTGGTAAATTTATCATAAATAAAAGAATGCATATACCCTAAATCAAATAAGACATCAGCATAATCTGAATAAACAATTAATGTACCTAACACTACATTGTTGGATGGTCCAATATCTGCTGAAGTAGTCTCAAAGTATTTAGCCACACATTTATACTTGTGATCTTAATGACTTCCATCCTTTATTCATGTCTTGGGAAAATTACTCACATAATAAACCATATCATTATAATTAAATCATCTTATTATCAGCTTTTCATTATTTGTCTAATCATTTTCTTTTCATTCACGGGCCACGTGTACAAAATTCCCACATTTGAAATACTTCCTATATTTTATAATACATTCACTAGGGTTATTTTCACCATAATTATCAGAAGATGGAAACTTGATTTTCTTACCTTCGTATTTCTTCGATCGGTGCTTCCCCATTACCTACCACCAAGTCCTTTTTTATGCTTGTTTTCATAGAACATATGATCATCATCAAACTCAATTTATACCTTCTCAAATCACCAAAAAAAAATTTGATAACTTTCAAATTAATGATAAGCCAATGCCTTTGATATTTGTGATTCAATCCTAAGTATAACTGATTAATTTTACAATCAAGATCATGAATATAATTCAGTGTGTAGCTTTCCAATTAGGTGAAGTTTACTTCATAAACGGCTACCAAATCTTCCTACATTGAGACATCCCAGACCTGGTTCATTCCCAAGTAACTAAATATGGTCAGCTACATGGCCTCAAGCGCACCTCCCCATATGCCAGAGGCTTCTAGATACCATCAAGGGACTAGGGTGTGATAGTGGGGAGATTATGTTCTCAGGTCAGATTGTATCATAGTAGTATAAACATAACAATAAATAGTATAAGTATGTAAAATAACTAAGCAGTAAAAGAGTAAAAATCCATCATATAAATAACCAATTAATCTCATCCAACAGTTTCATATACAATGATGATCATGGAATACTATACAAAAGACAAACAAGACATGGAAACTGGAACCCAGTACCATATAGGTATCAAAAGTACAAAAATACCAAAAGAAAACTATCCTAGGTAGCATCACAACCCATAGCCCGGTGATATAGTTAATTTTTTCTTTAGTTTTAATGTGTGTTTAAATGATTTAATGACTTCAAATTAATCAATGTGAGTTATTTGAATCATTTTTTTATTTTTGGTGAAGTTCTGGATTAATTTTCAAAATTGTTTAACTTTAGAAATCTAACAATTTTCTAAATCTTTAGTATTTTTGAAATATATATTATAATTTTGATTCAAATTGAGTGATTCCTTTTTTTATTATTTCCTTACTCATGGGATTAAACTTTTTATTCTATACAAATATCCAATTCTAATTACATAGGCCTAGAAAAATCATTCAAGTGGAAACAGTTTTCTAGATGATAGAATGAAATCCACCTAAGTAATCAAGGCATATCTTAGTATAGAGAAATAAAAATGAAGTTATTCAAGATAGAGTAGAAATAGGACTTTGTGTCTCATATCTAAATTAAATTTCATGAATAAATTCTCTCAATAAGGTATCCATTTAATGTAGAAAAGTGGAGTGATTTGATAAGTATGCTCATCCAGAAAAAGTAGTCTTCAGTAATTAGAGCATAACTTTATTTACACTTGTAAAAATAAGCATATATTTTTTGGTATCATGGAAAATAGATAGGGGAACAAGTTTTATGAATACAAATTCATAATATTTAGTCATTTACTGTTCTTATTTAACTCCAAATTTTAGTGGAATGAATCTGGAGGGAAATGTTTCCACCTCTCAACCTTATATATATGAGTGTCCACTTCCATTCAAGGGTGTTGAAGAAGGATAAAGAGTGGATATGATGGAGGATTGGAATCTTGTAGTGATTTTTATTTTATTGTTTCTCTTTTCTTAGTTTCATTATGCTCTCTTCTTCCCCTTTCAACACTCTTACCCTTCACATAGAGGGGCAAAGACTTTGAGTGATCAGGGGAGGGGGAGTTTCACTTTTGTAATATCAGAGTCTTATGATTTAATTTTGAAGCTCTAATTTTCTATTGAATGATTTATATTTTTAGTGGTGTCCAATTCTATTAATGATATTGTATTTTGGGTTTTGGTTTCATTCATTATTTATATATTTGGATGAAGAACATTAAAATCCCTCTGCCTAGTACAGTTTGACTCGATCAAGCAGATTGTGTTAGGTGGTGAGTTTCTAGAGACTGTTCGCACGTGTGTGGAATAAGTGAACTTTTTATAGATTTATAAGGAAAAAAAATTATTAATTAGTACTTTCCTTAGTTATTTGGGAATTTTTTATGAAATTTCATTCATATAGGAGTAGTTTCCATTGCTTCCTTCAACTAAGGGTGATTGATAACTCGATCAAGAAGTCTTTCAATTTTTATTCAATAGGAAGAGAGGGGGATTATCTTTATGACTATGATGACATTGAAAAAGGTTAACCTACCCAAACCCCATCACTCTCTTCATCAACTTTTATTCAAAAATCATTTCAATTTCCTTCTTTCTTTTTAAAACTCAAAAAAATTTAAAACCAACCTCTACTTATTTCTCAAATTTAAGTGAAAAGTGTGATTTTTGTGCACTACTCTCTAGAGATATCCTAGGCCAACCACTTTACTCTATTTTTTTCTACCCAAAAAATTTGATGTAATAGAAATATTATAAGGAACAAGACTCCGTATGAGGATTCAAAGCATGTGTATTCACCAGAGTAGAGCTAATCATACATGTAATAATGAGAGGGTATGGAATTTCCATTAGTATTGGGTCTGTGTATCTCTACATAGGACAACTAGCTGACCATCCATGAGAAGGTGGAGAGCTGACATTATGAAATTTTTTAGGGAGGGGCAGTTCTAAGTTGTCTTGTTTGGGTTGATTTCCTAATACCTATGGGTCATATAATGTCACTTAAGTATTAGGTACTTATTAGGGTTCCCTATAATCCCTTGAAAGGTGGATTATCAAAAATCAATAAAAATTGAAGGCATTAGGGCCATTAAGGAGATAAAAATCATTTAAATTGCCTTATTTATTTTTGAAACTCAAAACATTTCAAAAATAACCTCTAATTATTTCTCAAATTTAAGTGACAAATGTGATTTTTGTGCACTCCTCTATAGAGAAATCCTAGGTAAACCATTTTACTACATTTTTAAATTAGGAAATATTTGTTTTTATCACACATGTTTGCACTACTTTTAAACCCCATGGAGTAGCTGAGGAGTAAGTAAAGTGGAAGACATTTCCATTTTCATTAGTAGGAGATACCAAAGAATGGTTGTATGGTATAAAAACAGGAGATTTGGATGATTGGAATGGATTAGTGAGATACTTCATGGAAATATTCTTCTATACCTCCAGAAGCATAGCCATCAGAAAGGAAATATATCCCATCAGACAGTCATCTGGAGAAACCCTTTACAAGTACTAGGAAAGACTTAAAAATATTTGTGCCAGCAGCCCACATCAAGAAATCCAGGATCATCACTTTATTGTCTTCATTTATCAAGGGTTACTGGATAATGACATAAACCTTATGGATGCATCATTGGAAGGTGCATTGATTAACAAGTCACCAGAAGAAGCTAAGGGATTGATTGAGAATATATCTCAGAACTCACAATAGTTTGGTGCAATAGGTATTGGTACAAGAGGAATTCATGGGGTAAAAACTTCTTATCCATCACCATTATGGGAAACTAAGATTAATGGGCTAACTAATATGGTGATAAATATGGACCTGGAGTAATTGAGTCACCAACAAGCACTGGCTAAGGTATGTCGTTTATGATCATCACCTAATCATTTCACTGACCAATGTGCTGAAATACAAGGAATGGAAACTTTTATGGAATCCTTTTAGAAAAAAAAGTTCCAGAAAAATCAAGGATAGAGAGATCTTAACCAAGTTCAATATGGGTTTGGAAATCATTATAATCAAGCTAGACCCTCATACCAAAACCTATTCCAAAAACCAACCCCCATTCCAGTAACAATTCCAAAACCCACCACCATTTCAAAAAAAGAAATATTATAACCATCCTTCACACCACCAACCACCCACTTCCCCAAGACCCTATGATAAAACATCCACAAGCACACAACCTCCTATGAAACAGATACAATCCAAGTATGAGGGACTAACCAAAAAGGTTGGTGAGATAGAAAACATAGTGGAAAGTCTTATTGAAATCATGTTTGAAAACCTAGGAAAACTTTCTTCCTAGACGATACCAAACCCAAAAGAGAATGTCAGAAAGATAAAAATAATAAGTGGAAATGCACTCTCATCACCAACATCCCGTGAACCTGAAACAAGACCACCTATGTTGAGGGAGAATGGAGTTTTAAATTATGAGAATTTTGTGAAAATTCACCATGAATAAGAGAAGAAATAGGAGGATGATGAGTATATGACAAAGAGTAAGAGACAATAAAATACATTGTAAAGGGAAAAAGGGTGAATAAATACTTACCCCCATAATTTCTATCAAGGATTATTGAATTAAATATATTTTAGGAATAATCATTTCAAAAATAAATTCTGGAAAGCTTCTAGAAAGTGGAAATTAATATCCTCCTTCTTGAAGAAGTCTAAAAAATTACAAATTATGAAAAAAAAATGATATTTTCACCAAGAAGAGAAAACTTCAATGGAATGATAAGATAAACTTTGGAAGAAGTTTATCATCCCTTATCACACCATAGTTCCCAACTGAATTTCGAGATCCAGGGACATTTTCCATTCCATGTACCATTGGATCTTTAAATTTATTTAATGCTTTGTGTGATCTAAGTGATTAAATTAATGTGTTTCATCAATCAGTATACACTTCTTTGTATATGGGATACTTGAAGCCTATAATATTGGTGGTCCAGCATGCAAACAGATCCACAGTTTTCCCAATAGGAGTTCTAGAGGATGACCTTGTGAAAGTCAAATATTTCTTATTCTTGGATGAATTCTATGTGCTGAATATAGAATAATATTGGAGCTCATCACACTCACCCATAATTTTGGGGATACATTTCTTGAAGATGGCCAAAACCATCATCAATTCCAATAAAGGGACACTCACCATGGAATTTGGAGATAGCACTGTCCACTTCAATATTTTTGAATCCCTGAGGCACTCATCAGATGATCACTCCCTCTTTGTAATATCCCATTAATTTGGTACTTATCTAATTAAATAATTAGGTATGTGCTATGAATTATTAGCCTTAAAACATAACTTTTCAATTAAAAATATCATTGAACATGTGGATTCCCAAAATACTATAGATTTTGATTTAATGTGGTAAGAAGAGGTAAAATATGATTTCTTTGATGAATTGTTATATGATAAGGAAAATGATATGGTTTCTTTTGTGTATTAGGTCCAACATTTTGAAGTTTGGAATGTTAGTTTAGTTTCATCCCTTGATCATCCCCCTTCTATGTAATTAAAACCACTCCCCACTGATTTGAAATATGTGTAACTTGGGGAGGGAGAAAAATTACTAGTGATAATTTCTAGCAATCTATATGGAATCCAAGAAAAATATTTGATTGATATTTTGATAGAGAATGTCAAAGAAATAGGGTGGATCTTAGGTGATATCCCAGGAATAAAACCAAAAATATTTTAACATAGAATTCTTCTTGAGGGAGATTCCAAACCTATCAGACAACCCCAAATGAGGCTGAATCCTACCTTGATGGAGGTTATGAAGAAGGATATTTAAAATATTATAGAATATGGGATCATCTATCCTGTTTTATATTCACAATGGGTTATTCTCATTCATGTAGTTCCAAAAAAACCATCCTAACCACTATGAGGAATGAAAATAATAAATTAATCCCTATGAGAATTCAAAATAGCTAGAGAGTGTGCATTGATTTTAGGAAGTTGAATCAGGTCACTCGTAAAAATCATTTCCCCATCCCCTTCATTTACTAGATGTTATAGATATTTTAGGGGAGAAATCATTATTTCTTTTGGATGTATTTTCAGGTTATTTTTAGGTATCCATTTCTCCCGAGGATCAAGAGAAGACAGCCTTTACTTGTCCCTTCAGTAATTTTTCATATAAAAGGATGTCATTTGGATTATGTAATTATTCAGGTACATTTCATAAGTTCGTGATAAGTATTTTTTTATCATTTTGAATATTTCTTGGAGGTGTTCTTAGATTATTTCACATTTTTTTAGAAATTCCTTTAACCATTGTTTGAAAAATATGGAAAACATTTTGAAAACCTGCATTGAAAATAATCTTGTTTTAAATTGTGAAATGTGTCATTTTATGGTTGGGATATGAATATTACTTGTTCATTTCATTTCAAAAATAATAATTTAATTGAATAAATCAAAAATCAAAGTAATAAATTCATTGTCTTACCCAACTTGTATGAAACATGTTAGATCATTTTTAGGACATGTAGGATTCTACAGGAGGTTTATCAATGATTTTAGTAAGATTTCTATCCCTCTCTCAAGATTGATTTTGGAAGCTATTGATTTTGATTTCAATGGTTCATGTAGGGAATACTTTATGAGTTTAAGAGTAGATTGATTACACAATATGTGATGCAGCCACCAAATTGGGAAGAACCATTCGAGCTACTTTGTGATGCTTCCAGCAAAGTAGTTGGTGTAGTCCTTTCTCAGAAAATTGAGATTAGGTAATAAGTCATTTTTTATTTCTCTATGACCTTAGATGTGGCCCAATTAAATTACACAATAATTGAAAAATATTTTTTATCAGTTTTCTTTTCTTTAGAAATATTTAGATCATACCTTCTTGGAAATAAATTCACTGTGTTTTCTAATCATGCAACTCTTATGTAATTGATAAAGAATAATGAAACTAAACCAAGGATAGTGATATGGATGTTACTGATATAGGAGTTCAACATAGAAATAAAGTACAAGAATGGATCTAAGAACTAAGTGGATGATCATTTTAGAAGTCTTCCCAACATTGTTGAAGCTGAAATTCTAGAAAAAAAACCATTGAATGATCACCTTCCAGGAGAGCAGTTGTACTTGATTGAAGGATAAGTTCCTTGGTATACTGGCACGGTCAATTATATGGTCACACACTTGGTCCCATATCATTTCAATTCTCACCAAATTCACAAACTAAAAGATGAATCTGGATATTACATTTGGGTTAATCTATTTCTTTATAATATTTGTAATGAAAAAGTGATAAGAAGATATTTTTATAAGAGTGAAATTTGTTTTTTCATTGAGTTTTGTCACAATTTATCTTGTGGAGGATAATTTGTACCTCAAAGTATAGTAAGTAAGGTTTTAGAATCTATAATTTATTGGACCACCCTTTTAAAATATTCTAATGAATTTTGAAAAAGATGTAAAAAATGTTTTTTTGTAGAAACATTTCAAAGAGACAAGAAATTCCCCAATAGTCACTTAACTTTTGTAAGATTTTTAAAGTCTGAGGGATATATTTCATGCATTATTTCCCAATTTCATTTTGAAATTCATATATCTTTCTTGCAGTTGACTATGTTTTCAAATAGGTGGAATCAGAATCCACCAGGACTAATGATGCTAATGTTGTTTGTGATTTTGTCAGGGATAACATATTTTATAGGCTTGGAGGGCCTAGAACCACCATCTGTGATAAGGGACTCAATTTTTCAATAGAATAATGGAGGATTTTATAAATAAGTATAGGGTGAATTATAAAACATCAACTCTCTTTCATCCACAGACAAATGGTCAAGCTGAAGTGTCCAACAGGGAAATCAAATAAATTTTGGATAAGACTGTTAAACCAAATAGGAAGGATTGGAGCCAAATATTGGAAGACACATTATGGGATTATAGGATAGTCTACAAAACCCCAATTGGAATGAGCCCATATAGACTAGTTTATGGAAAATGATGTCATCTGTTGGTGGAATTGAAGCGTAAGGCATATTGGGCTGTTAGGAAGATGAATTTGGATCTTGAAAGCATTGGGAAAGAGAGGAGATTTCAGTTTATGAGGATGGATGAAATTAGAATGGAAGATTTTAAAAATTAAAGGATTTATAAAGAGATAACAAGAGTGTCTCATGACAATCTGATCCAACTGAAAGACTTTCATCCTAGAGAAAAAGTGTTTTTATTCAACTCAAGACTCAAACTGATGCCAGGTAAACTTCATTCCAGATGATAAGGTCTGTTTATAGTTACTCATGTAAATCCTTTTAGTGTTGTTCAAGTTATGAAGGATAGAGAGTAGGATCCACTCACTATTAATGGATACATGCTGAGGAAATTCTATGGGACCATTCCTTCAGATCTATTGGAGGAGATCACACTCCTCTAATATGTTTATGAATACAATCCATCTGGTCGTACCTCTATTTTGCATTTTTTTTCTTGTTGTGATTCAATTTCAAATATTCTTACATGTCAAATCTAGTTTAATGAATTTAGGACGTTGAAAAATTAAAGTGTGGGGGAGGAAACCTTTATAATTTAGGATTTTTATTATTTGTTTTTCTGGTTAAAAAAATTGTGTGTTTTCAATTTTTTTATCTTTATTTTTCAGTTTTTGTGTGTTTTTGAAACTTTTGTACTAAAATTATTATCATTTTGATTTTGGAAACCCATGTTAAAAAGTTCACTAATTTATTTCATGAAACTAAACATAAATGAATACTGAAAATGACTTTATTTCAATTTCAAATCCTTGGAAATTTCATGAAAAGTACTCTGATTTTTGTATCTCATGCCACATTACACCATCTTTATCTTTGAAATCACTTTCCCGTGAGGATTCTGAACCATTTTTTCATATTTTTTTCATTAAACTCACTTTTTGAGGGAACCAAACCTTGATTTATTTAATGATAATTTGATTTAATCCTTTTAAAAGTTGAGGTTTTTCAATACTTAAATTTTAAATGACTGAGGAATTTCTTAGAATTAAGCCCCTTTTTTAATATAATCCTTTTCATTATGGACTATATTGTACATTTAATCCTTGTAGTCTTTATAATCCGTGAATATCGTATTATTTTAGCCACATTAAAATCCAATTTTCTCTATACAACATGCTCTTGAAGTTAAATTTCATGATCTAGTCAAACTTAAGTGTGGGGGGGAAGCTATCTTATATTGTGCTACCTCATTTGGTGATACTTTGGGTATAAAATAAAATTCTTAAGAGATGTGTTTTCTGCTGGAAAAATTTTTTTGTTGAAAGTTTTTCCTTTTCTGGAGCTTTCATGATAAATAAATATGTGCCTTTCTAAAGCTTCTAAAGAGGAAGAAAGTTGTGCCTATCTGGAGCTTTCAAGAAAAACTATGTTTGAGAAAATTGAAATTTTTGTGGAAAAAATGATGAATGGTGTGAAATTAACATGAGTTTTGATTATGATGGATCTGATTTTCTACTAAGGAGAGTGAGGAGGAGACCATACTTGGGTGAAAATTAGAATCTTAAAATTTTTCTTTAAAAAGAGTCAAGCCTTCCTCATTCAGCCTTAGAATTTTTTGACATTTAATAATACCAACCAAAATACATAGATCAAACTTGTAAATTCCTCATGATAAACACATTTCCTTAACTCACATCGGTTGGAGATGTAGGAATTTATCAAGCCTATGGCGACACTTGGTTTCGATGATAAAAGCCTTGATGAAAATTGACATTTGTAAAATGAGAGAAAATTCATGTGAGGTAGGTGTTTTGAGTTCATGGGAGGATAAATGAAGATGAAAAATATTTAATGATCTAAATGGAGAACTTGGAGTAATGGTTTTTTATGAGGCATGATACCTTTTGTTTTTTGTATAAAATTGGTGAATCCCATGGGTATGTGTTTTGAATTTGCATTGATTTAATTTTGATGCTTACTTATCCATAAGACCAAGTGATAAGTATGGGGGAATTGATAGAGTTAATATTTTTATTATTTTTCATGTGGTTATAAATGATTTAATCCATTATAATTAATCAATGTGAGCTTATTTTCATCATTTTTTGTATTTTTGGTGAATTTTTTTCTTAATTGTGAAAAAAATTTAATTCTAAAAATTAAACAATTTTATAGATCTTTTGTTTTTTGGGAATATCATTTAAAATTTTGAAACAAATTGAGTGATTCCTTTTTTTAGTCTTTCCTTGCTCATGGGCGTTAACTTTTTCTTCTGAACCCATATCCAATTCAAATCAAACTAGCCCATAAAAATCAATCAACTAAAAAACATTTTCTGGCCAATAGAATAGATCCCACCTCAGTAATGAAGACATATCTCAGACTAGAGACATCTAAATGAAGTGATTCTAAGTGGAGTATAAATATTACTTCTTGTCTCATGTCCACATTAAATTTCATGAATAAATTTTCTTAATAAGGCATCCATTTAATGGTAAAAATTGGAGAGAGTTGATAAGTTGGCTCATATAGACAAAGTAGTCTTTGGTAATTCGAGCATAACTTTATTTCCACTTTCAAAATAAGATGATATTTTGTGGTATCATTAAAAAGAGATAGGGGAACAAATTTTATGAATTCATATTCCTAATATTCATCCATTTACTATTCAAATTAAACTCAAACTTTTGGTGGAATGAATCTGGAGGGAAATTTTTCCACCTATCAACCCTATATATATGAGTGTCTACTTCCATTCAAGGGTGTTGAAGAAGGATAAAAAGGAGATATGATGGAGGATTTTAATCTTTTAGTTCTTTTTATTTTCTCTTTTCTTTTTTATTAGTTTCATTATTCTATATTCTTCCCCTTTCAACTCTCTTACCCTTCATATGGAAGGGTAAAGCTTTTGAGTGATCGGGGAAGGGGGAGTTTCACTTTTATAATGTCGGGGTCTTGTACTTTAATTTCAAACTCTATTTTTCTATTGAATGATTTCTATTTTTAGTGGTTTCCAATTATGTTAATTCAATTGTATTTTGTATTTTTTTCATTTATTTTTAATAGATTTGGTTGAATAACTATAAACTCCCACCGCCTGGTGTAGTTTTTCATGATCAAGCTGATTGTGTTAGGTGGTCAGTGTCTAGATATCGTTGGAATGTGTGTGGAATAAGTGAACTTTTATAGATTTATAAGGGGAAAAAATTCTCAATTGAGACTTGACTTAGTTTTTTGGGAATTGTTTATGAATTTTCCTGAACATATGAGTAGTTTCCAATGCTTACTTTAACCAAGGTTGATTGATAACTCGATCTAGGAGTCTTTCAATTTTCATTCAATAGGAAGATAGGTGGAATGATCTTTAAAAATATAATGACATTGTAAAAGGTGGTCCTACCCCGACCCCATCACTCACTTCATCAACTTCTTTTCAAAAATCATTTCAATTGCCTTCTTTATTTTTGAAACTCTGACAATTTCAAAAACAACCTCTACTTTTTTCTCGAATTTAACTGACCAACATTATTGTTGTGTACTAATCTCTAGAGACATACTAGGTCAACCAATTTACTAAATTTTTAACTTAGGAAATGTTTTTTTGTCACACCCCATGACAAAAATGTTTCAAAACTTGGTGTTGTTTCTGGGGAGTTTATGCCGATAATTTTTTTCTTTTTTTCTTTCCCCTTATTTTATTATTTTATCTTTAAAATTGCATGACTATAACCTTAAACACTGAAACTTTCCCCCTATATCTTGAAATTAAAATAAACTTATTGAATAGACTTACAAACCTTAATTTTCAATCTAAATTTGAGGAAATTTATCTTTCATACTCAATTGAATCTTCAAGTATTCACTCTAAGCCTTTTATCGTGGCGGGAAACCAAAACCAAACCCTTAGAGACCTATGTACACCACAATTCCTTAATCAAAACAATCAAATTGTCATGAAATAATAAAAAAATTATTTTGATATGAAACCTAACATGACACCATCACTCTCTTCATCAACTTGTGTTCAAACATCATTTCAATTTTCTTCTTTCTTTTTGAAACTCAAACAATTTAAAAAACAACCTATAATTATTTCTCAAATTTAAGGGAAAAATGTGATTGTTGTGAACTTATCTTTAGATACATAATATTTTAACCACTTTACTAAATTTTTAACTCAGGAAAAAAAAATCACACATGTCTGCACTACTTTCAAACCCCATGGAGTAGCTAAAAAGAAGGTAAAGTGGAAGGAATTTCCATTTTCATTGGAATGAGTTGGAAAAGAATGGTTGTATGGTCTACAACCAAGATATGTGGGTGATTGGAATGAATTGGTGAGATGATTCATGAAAATATTCTCCCTCGCCTCCAGAAGCACATCAATCAGAAATGAAATATATTCTATTAGACAATCATCTAGAGATACCCTTTACGAGTACTGGGAAATACTTAAAAAATATTTATGCCATATTCCCACATCAATCAATTTAGGATAATCACTTTCTTGTATTTTTTTATAATTTATTACTAGATAATGATAGAAACCTTACATATGCATCATCTAGAAGCTCATTGATTGACAAGTCACTAGAAGAAACCAAGGGCTTGATTGAGAAGATCTCTCATAACTCACAACAGTTTGGTAAAAGTGTTATAGGTATAAGAGAAATTCATGAGGTAAAATCTTATTATACATCACCTTTATGGGAAACTAATATTTATGAGCTAACCAGTATGGTGAGGTAGATGGCCCTGAAGCAAGTGAGTGTCTAATAACCACTGGCTAAGGTATGTGGTTTATGCTCATCACCTACTCATTTCGTTGACCAATGTGATGAAATACAAGGAATGGAAACTGGTGAGGAAGCCTTTAATCAAAGGTAGTTCAAATAAAATCAAGGATGGATAGAGCCTAATAAAGTTTAATATGGGTTTTTAAATCATAAAAATCAAGCTAGACCCCTATACCAAAACCAGTTCCAAAACCAACCACCATTCTAGCAACAATTCCAAAACCCACCACCATTTCAACAAAATCAATATTTTAAACTGTATCCACACCACCTACCACCCACTTTACCAAGACCCTATAATAAAAAAACCACCAGCACACAACCTTGATTGGAATAGCTACAATATAAGTATGAGGGAATACCTGATAGGTTTTATAAGTTAACAAACACGGTGAGAAGTCTTATTGAAATCATGTCCAAAAACCTAGGAAAACTTATTTCCCAGACAGTATCAAACCCAAAATATAATTTTAGAATGACAACAAAAAGAATTTGAAAATAACTCTCATCACTAAAATCATATGAACAAGAAATAAGACCACCTTATTTGAGGGATAATGAAGTTTAAATTATGAAAATTTTGTGAAAATTCCTTATGAAGAAGAGAATAAACATGAGGAGGATAAGGATGGGATGAGGAGGAAGAGACAAGAAACACCATTTCAAAGGAAAAAAATGGAGAAGAAATACTTTCCCCCACCATTTCCATCAAGGATTATTGAAAGAATGCTATCGTGGGTGCCCTTAAATGACTAGTGGTTTTTGGGTTACTTAGGTGCAGCAGAGTGGCTGACAAAGGTCATCTCTCAAAGGAGGAAGTAAATTTAACAACTTATTAAAGGTATTTTGAAAATAAAATAAAATGAATTAAGAAAACTACTTGAAATTATGGGGGTTTTTTATCATTTATAAAACTAGAATAAGTTTTCTGGAAGAAGATTTCATATTTTTTTGTTTTTAATTTTGAAATGTAAGTTGATCAACAAAGCACAACGAGAAGATGTTTTTTTAGAAAACTATTTTTAGAAAGTGTAATCGATATAACTATACCTCTTCAATAATTTATTAATCATTATCATTTAAATTAATATCCACTTAATTATGATTCCTTAATTTTTTAAATCCTGAACCCTACGAGAATTAACTTTACCACAAAGATGAAGTGAATTTAACCCTAGGCTAACTTCGGAACATGCAAATTCAGCACCCTGATTTGATTGATGTTCTAAGGTTAGATTATGGTCAGTGGTAAATTAAGGCACATATTTTCTCTGTGAATTAGAATTAATTTAGTTTAGGGATTATATTTGAACACTACAAATTGATCCCTTGTGGTTTTGAATTACCAATTAAGTTTGTGCTCTCACAATTTACACAATTCTTGACCTCGTGTGATTTATGTTTATTGTTCAATTGCTTGCTTAGTTTCATTTAAATTAAAAAATAAATTAATATATCATATTAAGTGAATTAAATTAGATCATTTATTCAAAATAAATTAATTAATAAGGTAAGAGATAGATCGATTACTAAAAAGACTACTCTTCCATGGGTGGCGTAATCATTGTAGAAGTGAATTGCATTTGCAATGATTTATAATGGGTATAACCCAATCACACTTCTACTCAATAATTCCAACACAAAGAGGAAGATTAAGATAAGAAGAAATTTGAATAAAACATAATAAAATAGAAGAAATAAAATAATAACAATGAAGTTTAATACACAAATGAAAATATTACAACATGAAGAAGAGGATGCTTCGATGAGAGGATCATTGCTTCAAGAGATACCCCTCTTAAAATGATTAGATAATTTGGTTGAAACCAACTCTCCTCTGCCTCATATATCCTAATTCACGTCCCAACCCCTCAAAATGATAAAAATACTATTTTATAGAGTGAAGGGGGGGCTAGGTTTAAAGAGGTTTCAAGTGTGAATGGGGAATCTCGGCCAAATATTTTAATACAACTTTCACCGTCCATTTGACCTCCAAAACGAGTGAAACATCTCTCCTTATAGAAGGATGATTTGTGAACAAATTAATCTCAGAGATATTATAAAAATTTGGGCCTAATCCAAGTATTTATGAATAAGTTATGGCCCAAATACATAACTCGTGTCCATTCTGGCGAGTCCAGCCCAACTTTGACTTCATGGCCCATTTTCACCAACCAAATGCACTCTTTAGCTCTAGTGTCATGAATAAAAGTTGTATAAAATTAAGTGAGGAACACTGTTACAAAAATTTAAGTTCAAAATAAATCATATTAAAATATTTATGTGTGAAATACTACAATTTATTTTAAAAGGGTAAAACTGGAATTTTAATCGAATTTTCAAATGAATGATCTAATCCCAAATATTTCATAAATGAACATATTTTGCAAAATGTGAGGAAATTATGTCATTTAATTTTAATAAAATATTAAACAAAATATTTTTTTATCAACTACACCACACTTACCCTTTTACACTCCTGGGAAAAACCTCATATCAAGTAAACATCAGTATCAAATAAAAACAAATTTTAAAACACATGTCCTTGATATCCAAAAGTTACACACCAAGAAAAAAAAGATATCATGCCTCATAAAAATCATTATTTAAAGTTCTCCATTTATATTATTCAATATATTTCCACTTCATTTATCCTCTCATGCACAAAACACTTACCTCACTTGAATTTTCTCTTATCAGACAAATGTCAAAAACAAATTGCAATGTCTTTCTCATACAAACTCATAAAAGGGTAACCATAGGCTTGATAAATTCCAAAATCACCACCCGATATGAGTCAATGACATATTTTTATCATGAGTACTTTTCAGGGTTGTTTTGTGGCTTTCGGTTGGTAGGAATTAGATATAAAAAAAATCTGAGGCTAAATAAGGAGGGCTTGACTCTTTTGAAGAAAAATTGTATTAATCTAATTTTCTCTTAAATATTGTCTCCTCATCAATCCTCATAGCATCGATTCATGTTCATCATCATGAAAAATAAAGAAATGTTTACACCATTCCACATTTCATCAGTAAAAATTTCAATCTTCTCAAACATGATTTTCTTGAAAGCTCCATATAGGCACAACTTTATCTGTTTATTAGAAGATCCAGAAAGGCACAACTTCACTTATCATGTAAGATCTAGAAAAGGCAAAGCTTTCAATATGATGATTTTCTTCAGAAGTAAACACATCTCTTCAGAATTTAATTTTCCACCCAAATTATCACAGAATGTGGTAGCACAACACAAGACATATTCCCCCACACTTAAGTTCAACTAGATTATGCAATTTCACTTCAAGAGTAGGTTGGATAGGGAAAATTAGCTTGTAATGTGGCTAACCTAACAGGTTGTTCATGGCTTCTAAGGGATAAAAGGATTAAATGTTCAAGTTAGGCCATTATATAAAACTATTCATTGAAATATGGGCTTTAATACCAAACAAATGCCTCAATCATTTAAACATAAGTACCTCAAACCCTCAAGTTTTGATAGGAATAAATCAAATTTTGGTTAAATCAAGCATGGTTTGGTTCTCTCAAGAAGTGAGGTGAATATAATAATATAAAAATAATGGTTCATAAGCCTCATAGGAAGTGATTTTAAATATAAAGACAGTGAGATGTGGCATGGGATTCAAAATTCAGAGTAATTTTCATGAAATTACTAAAGATTTGAACTTGAAACAAAGTCATTTTCAGCATTCATTTAAGCTTAGTTTCATGTGATAAATTGTTTCACTTATTGATATGCATTTAAAAATTGTGATGAGAATCATTTCAGATCAAAAGTTACAAAAACATGCCAAAAAATTGAAAAATAAATACACAAAATTTGAAAAACACACAATTTTTTTTAAAACCATTGAAAAACAGGAAAACAATTGAAATTACTAAACTAAAAGGTTCCCTCACCCACACTTAAAAAATTTCATTGTCCTCAATGTGAACTCATGAGAAGATATATTCACATGAAATGCATAATTTTAAATAGTACAACTAATATAAAATTGAAAGGGTTAGAAACAGCATGATATGATCAAGTGGTTCTTGGGTTACTTAGGTGCAGCAGAGTGGCTGACCAAGGTCGTCTCTCAAAGGAGGAAGTAAATTTGACAACTTATTAAAAGTATTTTGAAAATAAAATAAAATGAATTAAGAAAAATACTTGAAAGTATGGGGTTTTTTGTCATTTATAAAACTAGAATAAGTTTTCTGGAAGAAGATTGCATATTTTTTTGTTTTTAATTTTGAAATGTAAGTTGATCAACAAAGCACAACGAGAAGATGTTTTTTTAGAAAACTATTTTTAGAAAGTGTAATATATATAACTCTACCTATTCAATAATTTATTAATCATTACCATTTAAATTAATATCCACTTAATTATGATTCCTTAATTTTTTAAATCCTGAACCCTACGAGAATTAACTTTACCACAAAGATGAAGTGAATTTAACCCTAGGCTAACTTCGGAACATGCAAATTCAGCACCCTGATTTGATTGATGTTCTAAGGTTAGATTATGGTCAGTGGTAAATTAAGGCACATATTCTCTCTGGGAATTAGAATTAATTTAGTTTAGGGATTATATTTGAACACTACAAATTGATCCCGTGTGGTTTTGAATTACCAATTAAGTTTGTGCTCTCACAATTTACACAATTCTCGACCTCGTGTGATTTGTGTTTACATTTCAATTGATTGCTTAGTTTCATTTAAATTAAAAAATAAATTAATATATCATATTAAGTGAATTAAATTATCTCATTGATTCAAAATAAATGAATTAATAAGGTAATAGATAGATCGATTACTAAAAAGACTACTCTTCCATGGGTGGCGTAATCATTGTAGAAGTGAATTGCATTTGCAATGATTTATAATGGGTATAACCCAATCACACTTCTACTCAATAATTCAAACCCAAAGAGGAAGATTAATAGAATAAGAAATTTGAATAAAACATAAGAAAATAGAAGAAATAAAATAATAACAATGAAGTTTAATACACAAATAAAAATATTACAACATGAAGAAGAGGATGCTTCGATGAGGGGATCATTGCTTCAAGAGATACCCCTCTTAAAATGATTAGATAATTTGGTTGAAACCAACTCTGCTCTGCCTCATATATCCTAATTCACGTCCCAACCCTTCAAAATGATAAAAATACTAATTTATAGAGTGAAGGGGGGGCTAGGTTTAAAGAGGTTTCAAGTGTGAATGGGGAATCTCAGCCAAATATTTTAATACAACTTTCACCGTCCATTTGACCTCCAAAACGAGTGAAACATCTCTCCTTATAGAAGGATGATTTGTGAACAAATTAATCTCAGAGCTATTATAAAAATTTGGGCCTAATCCAAGTATTTATGAATAATCTATGGCCCAAATACAGAACTTGTGTCCATTCTGGCGAGTCCAGCCCAACTTTGACTTCATGGCCCATTTTAACCAACCAAATGCACTCTTTAGCTCTAGTGTCATGAATAAAAGTTGTATAAAATTAAGTGAGGAACACTGTTACAAAAATTTAAGTTCAAAATAATTCATATTAAAATATTTATGTGTGAAATACTACAGTTTATTTTAAAAGGGTAAAACTGGAATTTTAATCAAATTTTCAAATGAATGATCTAATCCCAAATATTCCATAAATGAACATATTTAGAAAAATGTGAGGAAATTATGTCATTTATTTTTAATAAAATATTAAACAAAATATTTTTTTATCAACTACACCACACTTACCCTTTTACACTCCTGGGCAAAACCTCATATCAAGTAAACATCAATATCAAATAAAAACAAATTTTAAAACACATGTCCTTGATATCCAAAAGTAACACACCAAGAAAAAAAATATATCATGCCTCATAAAAAATCATTATTTCAAGTTCTCCATTTATATCATTCAATATATTTCCACTTCATTTATCCTCTCATGCACAAAACACTTACCTCACTTGAATTTTCTCTTATCACACAAATGTCAAAAAAAATTGCAATGTCTTTCTCATACAAACTCATAAAAGGGTAACCATAGGCTTGATAAATTCCAAAATCACCACCCGATGTGAGTCAATGACATATGTTTATCATGAGTACTTTTCAGGGTTGTTTTGTGGCTTTCGGTTGGTAGGATTTAGATATAAAAAAATCTGAGGCTAAATAAGGAGGGCTTGACTCTTTGGAGAAAAATTGTATTAATCTAATTTTCTCTTAAATATTGTCTCCTCATTAATCCTCATAGCATCGATTCATGTTCATCATCATGAAAAATAAAGGAATGTTTACACCATTTAACATTTCATCAATAAAAATTTCAATCTTCTCAAACATGATTTTCTTGAAAGCTCCATATAGGCACAACTTTATCTGTCTATTAGAAGATCCAGAAAGGCACAACTTCACTTATCATGTAAGCTCCAGAAAAGGCACAGCTTTCAATATGATGATTTTCTTCAGAAGCAAACACATCTCCTCAGAATTTAATTTTCCACCCAAATTATCACAGAATGTGGTAGCACAACACAAGACATATTCCCCAACACTTAAGTTCAACTAGATTATGCAATTTCACTTCAAGAGTTGGTTGGATAGGGAAAATTAGCTTGTAATGTGGCTAACCTAACAGGTTGTTCATGGCTTCTAAGGGATACAAGGATTAAATGTTCAAGTTAGGCCATTATAAAAAACTATTCATTGAAATATGGGCTTTAATACCAAACAAATTCCTCAATCATTTAAACATAAGTACCTCAAACCCTCAAGTTTTGATAGGAATAAATCAAATTTTGGTTAAATCAAGCATGATTTGGTTCTCTCAAGAAGTGAGGTGAATATAATAATATGAAAATAATGGTTCATAAGCCTCATAGGAAGTGATTTTAAATATAAAGACAGTGATATGTGGCATGGGATTCAAAATTCAGAGTACTTTTCATGAAATTACTAAAGATTTGAACTTGAAACAAAGTCATTTTCAACATTCATTTAAGCTTAGTTTCATGTGATAAATTGTTTCACTTATTGATATGCATTTCAAAATTGTGATGAGAATCATTTCAGATCAAAAGTTACAAAAACATGCAAAAAAATTGAAAAATAAATACACAAAATTTGAAAAACACACAATTTTTTTTAAAACCATTGAAAAACAGGAAAACAATTGAAATTACTAAACTAAAAGGTTCCCTCACCCACACTTAAAAAATTTCATTGTCCTCAATGTGAACTCATGAGAAGATATATGCACATGAAATGCATAATTTTAAATAGTACAACTAATATAAAAGTGAAAGGGTTAGAAACAGCCTGATATGATCAAGTGGTTTTTGGGTTACTTAGGTGCAGCAGAGTGGCTGACCAAGGTCGTCTCTCAAAGGAGGAAGTAAATTTAACAACTTATTAAAGGTATTTTGAAAATAAAATAAAATGAATTAAGAAAACTACTTGAAAGTATGGGGGTTTTTTTATCATTTATAAAACTAGAATAAGTTTTCTGGAAGAAGATTGCATATTTTTTTGTTTTTAATTTTGAAATGTAAGTTGATCAACAAAGCACAACGAGAAGATGTCTTTTTAGAAAACTATTTTTAGAAAGTGTAATAGATATAACTCTACCTATTCAATAATTTATTTATCATTATCATTTAAATTAATATCCACTTAATTATTATTCCTTAATTTTTTAAATCCCGAACCCTACGAGAATTAACTTTACCACAAAGATGAAGTGAATTTAACCCTAGGCTAACTTCAGAACATGCAAATTCAGCACCCTGATTTGATTGATGTTCTAAGGTTAGATTATGGTCAGTGGTAAATTAAGGCACATATTCTCTCTGGGAATTAGAATTAATTTAGTTTATGGATTATATTTGAACACTACAAATTTATCCCGTGTGGTTTTGAATTACCAATTAAGTTTGCGCTCTCACAATTTACACAATTCTCGACCTCGTGTGATTTGTGTTTATTGTTCAATTGCTTGATTAGTTTAATTTAAATTAAAAAATAAATTAATATATCATATTAAGTGAATTAAATTAGCTCATTGATTCAAAATAAATGAATTAATAAGGTAAGAGATAGATCGATTACTAAAAATACTACTCTTCCATGGGTGGCGTAATCATTGTAGAAGTGAATTGCATTTGCAACGATTTATAATGGGTATAACCCAATCACACTTCTACTCAATAATTCCAACCCAAAGAGGAAGATTAAGAGAATAAAAAATTTGAATAAAACATAAGAAAATAGAAGAAATAAAATAATAACAATGAAGTTTAATACACAAATGAAAATATTACAACATGAAGAAGAGGATACTTCGATGAGGGGATCATTGCTTCAAGAGATACCCCTCTTAAAATGATTAGATAATTTGGTTGAAACCAACTCTCCTCTGCCTCATATATCCTAATTCACGTCCCAAACCCTCAAAATGATAAAAACACTAATTTATAGAGTGAAGGGGGGGCTAGGTTTAAAGAGGTTTCAAGTGTGAATGGGGAATCTCGGCCAAATATTTTAATACAACTTTCACCGTCCATTTGACCTCCAAAACGAGTGAAGCATCTCTCCATATAGAAGGATGATTTGTGAACAAATTAATCTCAGAGCTCTTATAAAAATTTGGGCCTAATACAAGTATTTATGAATAAGTTATGGCCCAAATACAGAACTCGTGTCCATTCTGGCGAGTCCAGCCCAACTTTGACTTCATGGCCCATTTTCACCAACCAAATGCACTCTTTAGCTCTAGTGTCATGAATAAAAGTTGTAGAAAATTAAGTGAGGAACAATGTTACAAAAATTTAAGTTCAAAATAATTCATATTAAAATATTTATGTGTGAAATACTACAGTTTATTTTAAAAGGGTAAAACTGGAATTTTAATCAAATTTTCAACTGAATGATCTAATCCCAAATATTCCATAAATGAACATATTTAGCAAAATGTGAGGAAATTATGTCATTTATTTTTAATAAAATATTAAACAAAATATTTTTTTATCAACTACACCACACTTACCCTTTTACACTCCTGGGAAAAACCTCATATCAAGTAAACATCAATATCAAATAAAAACAAATTTTAAAACACATTTCCTTGATATCCAAAAGTTACACAACAAGAAAAAAAAGATATCACGCCTCATAAAAAATCATTATTTCAAGTTCTCCATTTATATCATTCAATATATTTCCACTTCATTTATCCTCTCATGCACAAAACACTTAACTCACTTGAATTTTCTCTTATCACACAAATGTCAAAAAAAATTGCAATGTCTTTATCATAAAAACTCATAAAAGGGTAACCATAGGCTTGATAAATTCCAAAATCACCACCCAATGTGAGTCAATGACATATGTTTATCATGAGTACTTTTCAGGGTTGTTTTGTGGCTTTCGGTTGTTAGGATTTAGATATAAAAAAATCTGAGGCTAAATAAGGAGGGCTTGACTCTTTTGAAGAAAAATTGTATTAATCTAATTTTATCTTAAATATTGTCTCCTCATCAATCCTCATAGCATAGATTCATGTTCATCATCATGAAAAATAAAGGAATGTTTACACCATTCAACATTTCATCAGTAAAAAATCAATCTTCTCAAACATGATTTTCTTGAAAGCTCCATATAGGCACAACTTTATCTGTCTATTAGAAGATCCAGAAAGGCACAACTTCACTTATCATGTAAGCTCTAGAAAAGGCATAGCTTTCATTATGATGATTTTCTTCAGAAGCAAACACATCTCTTCAGAATTTAATTTTCCACCCAAATTATCACAGAATATGGTAGCACAACACAAGACATATTCCCCCACACTTAAGTTCAACTAGATTATGCAATTTCACTTCAAGAGTTGGTTGGATAGGGAAAATTAGCTTGTAATGTGGCTAACCTAACAGGTTGTTCATGGCTTCTAAGGGATACAAGGATTAAATGTTCAAGTTAGGCCATTATAAAAAACTATTCATTGAAATATGGGCTTTAATACCAAACAAATGCCTCAATCATTTAAACATAAGTACCTCAAACCCTCAAGTTTTGATAGGAATAAATCAAATTTTGGTTAAATCAAGCATGGTTTGGTTCTCTCAAGAAGTGAGGTGAATATAATAATATGAAAATAATGGTTCATAAGCCTCATAGGAAGTGATTTTAAATATAAAGATAGTGAGATGTGGCATGGGATTCAAAATTCAGAGTACTTTTCATGAAATTACTAAAGATTTGAACTTGAAACAAAGTCATTTTCAGCATTCATTTAAGCTTAGTTTCATGTGATAAATTGTTTCACTTATTGATATGCATTTCAAAATTGTGATGAGAATCATTTCAGATCAAAAGTTACAAAAACATGTAGAAAAATTGAAAAATAAGTACACAAAATTTGAAAAACACACAATTTTTTTTAAAACCACTGAAAAACAGGAAAACAATTGAAATTACTAAACTAAAAGGTTCCCTCACCAACACTTAAAATATTTCATTGTCCTCAATGTGAACTCATGAGAAGATATATGCACATGAAATGCATAATTTTAAATAGGACAACTAATATAAAAGTGAAAGGGTTAGAAATAGCCTGATATGATCAAGTGATGATGGGGTCATGCGGTGTGATAAAATCCACTACATCAGTAGGAAGTCCCTCAATGTATCTCTTCAAACATTGCCCATTGACTGTAAAGCTCCTTCATGTTTCCTCTTGTGTGATCTCCACTGCACCATAAGGTAAAACATTAGTCACAACATAAGGACCTAACCATCTGGAATGCAACTTACCAGTCATTAGCTTCAGTTGTGAAGTATAGAGAAGGACTTTCTCTCCAACATTAAACTCTCTTTGTTGGAACATTTTTTCATGAGATTCTTTTGATCTTTCCTTATAGAGCCTTGAGTTCTCATATGAAGACAATTTAATCTCCTCAAGCTCTTGAATTTTCATCTTCCTTTGGATTCCAGCTTGGGCCAAATCCATGTTTCATTTCTTTATAGACCAATAAGCTCGGTGCTCAAATTCCACGGGGAGATGACATGCTTTCCCAAAAACAATCTGAAATGAGGACATATCGATGGGTGTCTTATATGCTGTTCTATAAGCCCAAAGTGCATCATCCAAGCGCTTTCTCCAATCCTTCCTATTTGGTTGCACAGTTTTCTCTAAAATCTGTTTCAACTGATGATTTGAAACCTTAGCCTGGCAATTTGTTTTGGGGATGTATGGTGTTGATGTTTTGTGTGTCACCCCATAATTTTGAAAGAGGGAAGAAAAATTATGATTATAGAAGTGTGTCCCTTGGTCACTAATGATATCCTTTGGTACTCCAAACCTACCTAAAATTTGTATCTTGACAAATTCTACTACAACATGAGAATCATCAGTCCTGGTGGCCTTAGCCTCCACCCATTTACTAACATAATCAACAGAAACCAAAATATATAGGAAAACAAATGAACTAGGAAAAGGACCCATATAATCAATGCCCCATACATCAAAAATCTCATAGAATAATATTGGTTTTTGGGGTATCTCATGTATCCTATAAATGTTCCCAGTGTGTTGGCAATGAGAGAATGACTTAGAAAACACATGAGCATCATGGAATAAACTAGGCCAATACAATCCAGAGTCCAAAACATTCCTATCTATCCATTGGGGTCCAAATTTTCCACCACAATCAAGTGTATGACAAAATTTTAGAAAAGAATCAAACTCATGATCAGGAACAAACCTCCTAATAACTTGGTCACTACACATGCGCCATAAGTATGGATCATCCCAAACATAAAATCTTGACTCACTCTTTAATTTGTGGACTTGACGTTTCTTTAATTTTTTAGGTATTTCGGAGGCAACAAGGTAGTTAACTAAATCTGCATACCAAAGATGCGTACCTGAGATGGAATAAAGATGCTCATTAGGGAAAGTGTACCGAAGTGGTACATGGTCCAAGGTGTCATCCTATAGTGTGTGAGTAAGCCTACTCATGTGGTCTGCCACCAAGTTTTCTGACCCCTTTTTGTCCTTTATCTCAATGTCAAATTCCTGAAGAAGGATCATCCATCGGATTAGCCTGGGCTTTGCGTCTAGCTTCTTCAAGAGGTACCTCAGAGCTGCATGGTCAGAAAAAACAACTACTTTAGAGCCCAATAAATATGAACGGAATTTATCTAAAGAAAATATAACAGAAATAAACTCATTTTCCATGGTTGTGTAGTTTGATTGGGCTGAATCCAATGTCCTCAATGCATAGGAAATCACATGTGAACGTACCTCCACCCTCTGAGATAATATGACTCCAATCGCGAAGTTGGAGGCCTCACACATAAGCTCAAAAGGAATCTCCCACCGTGGGGGGTGTATGATCGGTGGAGTGGTTAGACACCTCTTTATCTCATAAAAGGAAGCCCTGAAAGAATCATCAAACACAAAATCAGAATCCTTTTGAAGTAATAGTGACATAGGAAGAGAAATCTTACTAAAATCTTTGTTGAAGCACTGATAAAATCCTACATTCCCTAGGAAATATCTAACATCACGCACGCATGAAGGATAGGGTAAGGATGAAATAATATCTATCTTAGATCTATCAACCTATATCCCATGTTTTTACACTACATTCCCTAAGACAATGCCATGCTCTACCATAAAATGAAACTTTTCAAAGTTTAGGACCATATTCTTCTCAATACAATGATTCAATACCTTTCCCAAACTATTTATACATTCATCAAATGAGGATCCATACACTATAAAATCATCCATAAATACCTTCATGCAAGTATCAATAAAATCAGAAAAAATACTCACCATGCATCTCTAGAAGGTACCTGGGGCGTTGCAAAGTCCAAATGGTATCCTCCGGTAGGCAACTCTACCGAAAGGACAAGTGAATGTTGTCTTATCCTGATCCTCCAAAGCAATAGGAACCTAAAAATATCCAGAAAATCCATCCAAGAAACAATAATGTGTTTTCCCAGCAAGTCTCTCAAACATCTGATCAATAAATGGGAGAGGGAAATGGTTCTTACGAGTAGATTGATTTAGTTTCCTATAATAAATACACACACGCCAACTGTTTTTCCCCTTCATTGGAACTAACTCATCTTTATCATTTTTAACAATAGTAACACCATTTTTCTTAGGCACAACTTGAATAGGACTTACCCACTAAGAATATGAAATGGGATAGATTATACCTGCCTCAAGAAATTTTTCAACCTCTTTTTTAATAACCTCCAGAAGGGTTGGATTGAGTCTCATTTGTGGTTGCCTCACTGATTTAGCCCCATCCTCCAAAAGAATCCTATGTATGAAAATGGAGGGGATAATACCTGATATGTCAGCCAAGGTCCACCTGATTTCCCTGATGTTCTCCCTCAAAAGATTCAAAAGTTTTTCTTCATGTTCAAAAGGGAGATTGTTAGCAATGATGACAGGTAATTTTTCACCACTTAACAAGTATGAGTATTTGAGATTAGGTGTTAATGGATTGAGTTACAATATAGTTGGGTGATGTATGGATGGAGAAATTGAAGGAACTAAAATATGTGCACAATGAACATCAGTATCAGAATATACATCATCAAAATCAGAGAATAAAGCATCAAATCCATCAGCATACTCAACATCCATGTCATAATCAGAGTTCACATGATCAAAATCAGAATATGATTCCATTTCAAAATCAAATCTGAGAGAGTCTTGTGCATTATAAATAGGTGTGGAAGTACTCTTAGACATCAAACTAGAACTAATACTCATAATCTCTCTAAGCATAAGACAATAAAATTCCATGGGTTTTTTATTTGGTGGTTCAAAATGGGAGATAACAAATGTAGAATGGTCCTCTGAGGGGTACTTCATGGATTCAATAACATTAAATATCACAACTTCATCCTCAAACTCCATGGAAAGTGTACCCTCATTGACATTTATGATAGTTTTTTTAGTTTTGAGGAAGGGTCTACCTAAGATAATGGGAGCATGACAACTTACCTGATCATCCTCCATGTTAAGCTTGTAGAAATATGTTGGGAAGATCATGTCTCTTACCCATACAAGTACATCCTCAAGAACTCCCACTGGATATGACGTAGCTCTATTCACCAACTGCACCACTACTCTCATTGGCTTCAGCTCACCAACCTGCAAAGAAGATAATACAGAGTGAGGCATCACATTTATGGAAGCTCCCAAATCACAAAGTGCATCAAAAAAGTGAAACTCCCCTATGGTGCATGGGATGGTGAATGTTCCAGGATCCTTGCACTTTTTCAGCATTTCTAGAGTTGGTGTAATGAGTGATGACACATTCCTTCCAAGATTTATCCTTTCATTTACCTTGAGGCCTCTTCGATTGGTACAAAGTTCTTTTAATAATTTCGCATACCTTAAAATTTTATTAATGGCTTCAAGTAGAAGAATGTTGATCTCCACATGCTTGAATGTTTCCAAAACCTCCTTTTTCATTGCTTATTCAGCCATCTTCTTGGTTTGAACAACCTTGTTTGCAAAAGGAAGGGGTTTAGGAGGAACATCATTAATCTTTTTCTTATCTTTATCTTTCTACTTGGGTTGCTCATCAGCTGATTTTGAATGGGGATTCTTCAGAGTTGAGGTGAATCCCGGTGGAATGGTAGGTGGAGAAGCATCAGTTGTTTGCTTCACACTTCTCAATGTGATGGCACCGACATTCCCCTTTGGATTTGGAGTGTGTTGGGAAGGTAGATTTCTGAAATTCTTACTTACATGTTCATGGAGGGCGGTAGCAATCTGGATCATTTGATTCTTCAAATCCCTCAGCTCCAAACCTTGACTCTTCAGCTCATTTTGTTGATTAAGAACAATTTGTTTCAAAATATAATCAGTATTAAAATCCTCCTTTGGTGGGGGATTACCTTTTTGTTGTCTTGTTGATGTTTGGGCTTCAAATATTCTTTGGGGTTGTTGGAATCCCTACTGGTAAGGCGTAGGCTGCTGGAAGTTTTATTGAAAAGGGGGCCTTTTGTTGTTTAGATCCATACCTTATGTCTGATTAATCCTTCCACCCTTGGTTGTATGTTGGATCAAACTTTTTTTTGGATATGGTTGTTGTTGTTGCTGCTGATATGGTCTCCTAGGGAACACTGCTGCACAATCTTCTGTTTCTTGGAGTTGTGGGAAACAGTCAGTTGGGTGGCTTGTATCAGTGGAAATGGAACAAGACCTTGAAGGAGGGGGTTGGGATGTCTTTTGAGACAAATAAATCTATCTCACCATATCTATCAATTCTTCCAACTTGGTATCAATCAAATGACTTTCAAGAGAATAAGGGCTTACCTGATGTACTCCCCTGACATGCGGTATATCTCGATCACCAAATTGTTGAGACTTTTGATCCATCTTGTCGATAAACGCACGTACAACTACTCGTGTCTTCTCCACCAATGATCCTCCAACCACAAAATCCACCATACTTCTCTCCATAGGTGTGAGTTCTTCAAAGAAGTATTGGATGAGGAGTTTCTCACTGATTTGGTGATGTGGGCAGCTTGCACCCAACTTCTTGAATCGCTCCCAGTACTCATACATTGACTCCCCTTGGTCTTGATTTATCCCAGAGATCTCTTTAAGAATGGAAGTGGTCCTTGATGATGGAAAAAAAATTGTAATAAAATACATTTTAAATCATTCCAACAAGTTACATATTCAGGTTGTAAATAATACATCCAGTCATTTCTAGCTCCATCAAGTGAGAATGGGAATGATCTTAGTTTGATTTGATCTTTAGAAACATTTCTGGGTTTGAGGGTTTATAAAACCACATTAAATTCTTTTAAATTTTTGTTTGGATCCTCACCAGATAATACATGAAACTTTTGAATAATATAAATTAACACGGGTTTCAGTTCAAAGTCTGATTCGAGATTTAGGTATGCAATACTATTTGGTTGATAGTTAATATCCGGTGCAGCCAATTCTTGAATAGTTCTATTAAGTTCATTTCCATTATTGTCATCCATTGGTTCTTGTTTTATGGTTGAATTTGAATTGATTCCAATTTTAATGTTCTGAAAGTGGAGGAATTTTCCAACTGGTTGAATATTGAAACTTCTTGTAGACTGAGAATGTATGATTCAAGCCCTAAGGCTACGTTCAATCTCAGGGTAAAGATATAATATGTCTTCGGGATTAGTTCATGTCATAAATTAATGAAATATGAAAAGGAAATAAATAAAAGATGACCATAATAAAAATAAAAGAAGTTTGAGTTGGTCTGATAAAAAAAAGAAGAGAATAAGAGAAAAAAAACTTGCGAAAGGGGAAAGAAGAAAGAAAGAGGATAAGAAAATAATTAAATGAAAAATAAAATAAATACTTATAATTGGTTAAATAAATTAATTTCCTCCCCAGAAATTACACTAATTTGAAAGAACATAGTCGTGGGTTCCCTCAAATGATTAGTGGTTTTTGGGTTACTTAGGTGCAGTAGAGTGGCTGACCAAGGTCATCTCTCAAAGGAGGAAGTAAATTTAACAACTTATTAAAGGTATTTTAAAAATAAAATGAAAGTAATTAAAAAAACTACTTGAAAGTATGGGGTTTTTTATCATTTATAAAACTAGAAAAAGGTTTTTTGTAAGAGGATTTCATATTTTTTTTGTTTTTAATTTTGAAATGTAAGTTGATTAACAAAGCATAATGAGAAGATGTTTTTTTTAGAAAACTATTTTTTGAAAGTGTAATAAATCTAAATCTATCTATTTAATCATTTATTAATCATTATAATTTAAATTAATATACACTTAATTATGATCCCTTAATTTTTTAAATCTTGAACCCTATGAGAATTAACTTTACCACAAAGATGAAGTGAATTTAACCCTAGGCTAACTTCAGAACATGCAATCGCAGCACCCTGCTTTGATTGATGTTCTAAGGTTAGATTATGGTCAGTGGTAAATTAAGGCACATATCCTCTCTATAAATTAGAATTAATTGAGTTTAGGGATTATATTTTAACACTACAAATTAATCCCGTGTGGTTTTGAATTACCAATTAAGTTTGTGCTCTCACAATTCACACAACTCTCGACCTCGCGTGATTTGTGTTTATTGTTAAATTTCTTGCTTAGTTTCATTTAAATTAAAAACTCAATTAATAGATCATATTAAGTGAATTAAATTATCTCATTTATTCAAAATAAATTAATGAATAAGGTAATAGATAGATCAATTACTAAAAAGACTACTCTTCCATGGGTGGCGTAATCATCGTAGAAGCAAATTGCATTTGCAACGGTTTATAATGGATATAACCCAATCACGCTTCTACTAAATAATTCCAGCCCAAAGAGGAAGATTAATAGAATAAGAAATTTGAATAAAACATAATAAAATAGAAGAAATAAAATAATAATAATGAAGTTTAATACACAAATGAAAATATTACAACATGAAGAAGAGAAGGAGGATTTGATGAGGGGATCCTTGCTTCAAGAGCTACCCCTCTTAAAATGATTGGATAATTTGGGTGAAACCAATTCTCCTCTGCCTAATATATCTTAATACACGTCTCAACCCCTCAAAATGAGAAAAACACTAATTTATAGAGTGGAGGGGAGGCTAGGTTTAAAGAGGTTTCAAGTGTGAATGGGAAATCTCGGACAAATATTTTAATACAACATTCACTGTCCATTTGACCTTTAAAACGCATGAACCATCTCTCCTTATAGAAGAATTATTTGTGAGAAAATGAATCCTCGAGCTCCTCTAAAAAAATTGGGCTTAATCCAAGCATGGGTGAAGAAGTTATGGCCCAAATACAGAACCCATTTCCATTTTGGAGAGTCCAGACCAACTTTGACTTCATGGCCCATTTGCACCAACCAAATGCACTCTTTAGATCTAGTGTCCTGAATAAAAGTTGTATAAAATTAAATGAGTAACACTTTTAAAAAAATTTAATTTCAAATAATTCATATTAAAATATTTATGTGAGAAATACTACAGTTTATTTTAAAAGGATAAAACAATAATTTTAATCAAATTTTCAAATGAATGATCTAATCCCAAATATTTCATAAATGAACATATTTATCGCAATGTGAGAAAATTATGTCATTTATTATCAATAAGATATTAAACAAAATAGTGTTTTATCAACTATTTAATCAAAGATATTGTAAGAAGAAGCACTTCGAAAAAAATTCTGGACACCTTCCAAAAAGTGGAAATTAATATCCCACTTATTGAAGCACTAAAACAAATTACAAAGTATGCTAAATTTTTAGTGGATATTTTCACTAAGAAGAGAATACTTCAAGGAAATGAGTGGGAATTGGTGTCTCATTCCTTATCACACCATAGTTTTCAACCAAATGTCAAGATCTAGGGACGTTTTCCATTCTATGCACTATTGGATATTTAAATTTCTCTAATAATTTGTGTGATCTATGTGCTTAAATTAATGTATTTACTCACTCAGTATACACTTATTTGAATATGGGAGACTTTAATCCCACAATAGTGGTGGTACAACTTGAAAACAGATTCATAGTTTTCCCAGAAGGAGTTCTGGAGGATGTCCTTGTAAAAGTCAAACATCTCTTATTCTCATCTGACTTCTATGTGCCGAATATAGAAGAATATAGAATCCCATCACACCCACACATAATTTTGGGGATACCTTTCATAAAGACATACAAAACCATAATCAATGTATATAAAGGGATACTCTCTATGGAATTTGGAGATATCACTATCCACTTCAAAAAAAAATCCATGAGGCACCCATCGGATGATCACTCCCTCTTTGCACTCTCCCATGAAGTTAGTATAGATTCAATTGAAGAATCAGATATGTGTTAAAAATTATTATCCTTAAGAGAGAATTTTTCCATTGAAAATATCATTGAACATGTGGATTCCCAAAACACTATAGATTCTGATTTTATGTGGGAATAAGAGGTAAAATATGATTTCTTTAATGATTTTTTAGATGATTAGGAAGATGATATGGGTTATTATGTTCAGTAGGTCCAAAATTTGTAAGTGGGGAATGTCAATTTAATTTCATCCCTTTATCATCCCCTTATCTGGAATTAAAAACACTGTCCACTAATTTGAAATATGTGTACCTTAGGGAGGGAGAGAAATTACTAGTGATAATTGCTAGTAATTTTTTTGAAACCCAAGAAAAATATTTGATTGGTCTTTTGAGAGATATTGTCTAAGAAAAAGGGTATGTATTAGGTGATATCCATGGAATAAACCCAAAAATATGCTCACATATAATTCTTCTTGAGGGAGATTTCAAACCTATCAAATAGCCCTAAGGGAGGTCGAATCCCACCTTGATGAAGGTTGTGAAGAATGATATTGAGAAGATCTTGGAATTTTGGATCATCTATCCCATTTTAGATTCACAATGGGTTATCCCCATTCATGTAGTTCCAACAAAAATTGGAATAACCACTATGAGGAATGAAAATAATTAATTAATCCCTATGAGAATTCAGAATAGAAGGAGAGTGTGCATTGATTTTAGGATGTTGTGTCAGTTCACTCATAAATATCATTTCCCCATCCCCTTAATTGAACAAATGTTATAGATATTAGAAGGGAGAAATCATTATTGCTTTTTGGATGGATTTTCATGTTATTTTTAGGTACCCATTTCTCCTAAGGATCAAGAGAAGATAACCTTTACTTATCCCTTTGGTACTTTTTCATATAAAAGGGTGTCATTTGGATTATGTAATGCTCCAGGTACATTTTATTGGTACACGGTAATCATTTTTTCTGATAACATTGAATATTTATTGGAGTTTTTCTTAGATTATTTTATAGTTTTTGAAAATTCCTTTGACTATTGTTTGAAAAATATGGAAAAAGTTTTAAAATCCTACATTGAAAAGAATATTGTTTTAAATTTTGAAAAGTGTCATTTCATGGTTGAGAGAGAAATTTTCCTTGGTCATTTCATTTCAAAAAAAGGCAATGAATTGGATCAATCAAAAATTGAATTAATAAATCCATTGCCTTACCCAAATTATGTAAAACACGTTAAATCGTTTTTAGGACATGTAGGATTATATAGGAGGTTTATTAAAGGTTTCAGTAAAATTTTCTCTCCCTCTCACTATATTGATTTTGAAAGATGATGATTTTGATTTCTATGGTGCATGTATGGAATTAATTGATGAGTTTAATATTAGATTTATTAAACCACCCGTGATGCAACCACCAAATTGGGAATAACCATTAAAGATACTTTGTGATGCTTCCAACCAAGTAGTTGGTGAAGTCCTTTCTCAAAAAATTGAGGGTAGGCCGTAATTAATTTCTTATGCCTCAAGAAACTTATATCTGGCCCAATTAAATTACACAACCACACAAAAAATTTGTATTTTTATTTATATTAGAAATAGTTAGATCATATCTTCTTGTAAATAAATTCAATGTGTTTTCTAATCATGCAGATCTTAGGTACTTGATGAAGAAGGCTAAATCTAAACCAAGTACATTAATATAGATGTTACTATTATAGGAATTCAAACTAGAAATAAAGGTCAAGAAGAGATCTAAAAACCAAGTGGCTGATCATTTAAGTAGACTGTCCAACATTGTTGAATCTAAAATTTCAAAAAAAAAGAACCATTGAATGATCACCTTCCATGAGAGAAGTTATACATGATTGAAGGAAAAGTTCCTTGGTATACTAGCATGGTCAATTATCTAGTAACATATGAGGTCTCATATCATTTCAATTTTCACTAAATTCATAAACTAAAATTTGGATCTTGATATTACATTTTGGATTATCCATTTATTTAGAATATTTTTAATAACCAAGTGATAAGAAGACATTTTCCTGAGAGTGAAATTGGTTTTTTCTTTGATTTTTTTCACACTTTAGATTATAGAGGACACTTTTGACCTCAAAGGATAGAAAGGAAGTTTTTATAATTTGGACTTTATTGTCCCACCTATTTTAAGGATGCTCATAAATTTTGAAAAAGGTTAAAAAAATGCCAGTTTTCTAGAAACATTTCAAAGAGACAAAAAATGAACCAACAGCCACTTAATTTTTGTGTGATTTTTGAAGTATGGGGGATAGATTTCATGGGTAATTTGCAAATTTCATTTGTAAATTCATATATCTTTCTTGCAGTTGATTATGTTTCCAAATGGATGGAAGAAAAATCCACCAAGACTGATGATGCTAATGTTGTTTATGATTTTTTTAGGGCTAACATATTTTGTAGGTTTGGAGTTCCTAGAGCCATCATCAGTTCTCAAGGGACTCACTTTTTCAATAGGATAATGGAGGATTTGTTAAATAAGTATGGGGTGTATCATAAAAAATCAAATCTCTATCATTCATAAACAAATGGTCAAGCTGAAGTGTCCAATAGGTAAATCAAAGGAATTTTATAGAATACTATTAAACCAAACATGAAGGATTGGAGCTAAAGGTTGGAAGACACATTATGGGATTACAGGACAGCCTACAAAACCCTAATTAGAATGAGTCCTTATATGCTAATTTATGGTAAAATATTTCATTTTCTAGTGGAATTAGAGAATAAGGTATATTGGGTTATTTAGAAGATGAATTTGGAACTTGAAATTGGTGGGAAAGAGAGAAGATTTCAGTTGTAAGAGATGGAGGAAATTAGAAGGGAAGTTTTTGAAAATTTTAGGATTTATAAAGAGAGGGAAAGAGTATCTCATGAAAATCTTATCTAACTGAAATAATTCCAACCTAGTGACAAAGTGTTATTATCCAACTGAAGACTCAAGATGATGCTAGGTAAACTTCATTCTAGATGGGAAGGTAAATTTATAGTTAGTCATATATATCCTTTTGTTTTTGTGAAGATTGTGAAAAATAGAGAGTGAGATCCATTCACTATTAATGGACACAGGCTGAAGAAATTCCATAGGACCATTCCATCAAATCCAGTGGAGGAGATCACACTCCTCCAACCTATTTATCAATAAAATTCAGCAGGCCATACCCCTCCTTTACACATTCTTTCTTGTTGTGATTCAATTTCAAATCTTCTGAAAATTGAATATATTGAGGACACTATATAATTTAATTTTGGGTGATGGAACCTTTGTAGTTTAATATTTTCATTTTTTTATTTTTCTATTTTAAAAAAATGTGTCTTTCAAATTTGTGTGTGTTTCTTTTTTAGTTTTTGTGTTTTTTTTTAACTTTTGAGCTGAAATGATTATCATTTCCATTTTTGAAACCCATTTCAATGAGTGAACTAATTTATTCTATGAAACTGAGATTAAATTAATGCATAAAATAACTTTATTTCAAGTTCAAATCTTTGGTAATTTTAAGAAAAGTAATCTGATTTTTGAATCTCATGGCACATTTCACTATCTCTATCTTTGAAATCACTTTCCCATGAGGCTTCTGAACCATTTTTATCATATTTTTTTCATTCACATCACTTCTTTAGGGAACCAAACCATGCTTTCTTTAATGATAATTTTATTTATTCCATTCAAAATTTGAGGGTTTGAGGTACTTGTGTTTTAAATGATTGAGTCATTTATTTGGATTAAGCCCCCATTTTAAGAGAATCCTTTTCATTCTAGACTTCCTTGTACATTTATTCTTTATATCTCTTATAATACATGAATATTATATTAGTTTATTCACATTACAAGGCAATTTCCCATATCCAATCTGCTCTTAAAGTGAAATTTCATGATCTAGTCGAACTTAAGTGTGGGGGGAAGTTGTCTTGTGTTGATATACATCATTTGGTGATACCTTGGATGGAAAATAAAATGCTTAATAGATGTTTTTCCTACTGAAAAAAATCATTTTGTTTAAATCTATGAATTTTCTAGAGATTTCATGATAAGAGAAGTTATGCCTTTCTGGAGCTTCCAAATATAAAGAAAGTTGTGCCTATCTAGAGCTTTCAAGAAAAATTATGTTTGAGAAGATTGAAATTTTTGTTGCTTAAATGATGAATGGTGTAAAATTTCCATGATTTTTTATTATGATAGAGTTGACTGACTACTAAGGGGAGTGAGGAAGAGACCATACTTTAGTGAAAATTAGAATCTTGTAATTTTTCATCAAAAAGAGACAAGCCTTCCTCATTCAGCCTTAGAATTTTTTGACATATAATCCTACCAATAAAAAGATAAAGAATAACCTTACAAAGTCCTCATAATAAACACATATCCTTGAATCACATTTGGTGTATTTATAGGAATTTATCAAGACTATAGGGACACTTGCATTGGTTTGGATAAGAAAATCCTTATTGAAAATTGACATTTGTGAGATACAAGAAAATTCATGTGAAGTAGGTGTTTTGTGCTCATGGGAGGAGAAATGAATAGGAAAAATATTTAATGATCTAAATGGAGAACAAGAAATAATTTTTTTTTATGAGGCATGATACCTTTTGTTTTTTGGTGTAGAATTGGTGGATCTCATGGGTATGTGTTTTGAATTTACATTGATTTGATTTTGAAACTTACTTGTCCAAGATTCCAAGTGCTAAGTGTGGGGGAATTGATAGAGATAATATTTTCATTATTTTTCATGTGTTTTCAATGATTTAATCCCTACCAATTAATCAATGTGATCTTATTTTCATCATTTTTGTATTTTTGGTGAATTTCTGGCTTAATTATGAAAATATTTTAATTATAGAAATTTACAGTTTTTTGGATATTCTGTATTTTGGGAATATTTTTTACAATTTTAATCTAAATTGATTGATTCCTTTTTTTAGGATTTCATTGCTCGTGGGAGTCAACATTGTATTCTATACCCAGATCAGTTTGAATCACACAGGCCCAAAAAAGTCGATCAAGTTGAAAAAATTTTCTGACTAACATAATGGACCCCAAATTAGTAATGAAGGAATATCTCAGCCTAGATACATAAAAATTAATTGATTCTAGCTAGAGTAGAAATTGGGCTTCTTAGATCATGTACATATTAATTTAATAAATAAATTATCTCAATAATGAATCCATTTAATGAGGAAAATTGGAGGGAGTTGAGAATTCTTCTCATCCAAAAAATGTAGTCTTCAATAATTCAAGCATAACATTCTTTACAATTGAAAAATAATATGATCTTTTGTGGTATCATTAAAAATAGATAGGGGAAAAAATTTATGAAGACAATTTCCCGAGATTCATCCATTTACTATTGTAATTTAACTCAAACTTATGATGCAATGAATCTGAAGGGAAATTTTTCCACCTCTCAACCATATATGTATGAGTGTCCACTTCATTTTCTCATTTATTTTTTCTTGGTTTCATTATGCTCTCTTCTTCCCCTTTTAACTCTATTACCCTTCACATGGAGGGGTAAAGTCTTTGAGTGATCAGGGAAGGGGAGTTTCACTTTTGTAATGTTGTAGTCTTGTGATTTAATTTGAAAGTATCTTTTTCTATTAAATGATTTATATTTTTAGTTGTGTATAATTATCTTAATGTGATTATATTTTGGGTTTTGGTTTCATTCATTGTTTATAGCTTTGGTAGAAGAAATTTAAACTCCCTCCACCTAGTGCAGTTTTTCTTGATCGAGAAGACTGTGTTAGGTGGTGAGTGTCCTGCGATCATTGGCACATGTGTAGAATAAGTGAGATTTTTATAAATTTATAAGGTGAAACAATTCCCAATCATGACTTTACTTAGTTATTTGGGAATGGTTTATGAATTTTCATGCACATAGGAGTGGTTTCCATTGCTTCCTTGAACCAAGGGTGATTGATAACTCAATCAAGGAGTCTTCCACTTTTCATTCAATAGGTAGAGGGGGGAATGATATTTACGACTATGATGACATTAAAAAAAGGTGTTCCTACCCTGACCCCATTACTCTCTTCATAAACTTGTGTTCAAAAATCACTTCAATTTCCTTATTTCTTTTTGAAACTCAAATAATTTCAAAAAAACCTCTACTTATTTCTCAAATTTAAGTGACAAACGTGATTGTTGTGCACTTATCTCTAGAGACTTCCCAGGTCAAAAATTTTACGTCATTTTTAACTTAGAAAATATTTGTTTTCTCACACCCCATGAAAGGCATTTTTCACTTAGTCTAGTTCTCCCCTACTCCTAAGAAAAAACTAATCAAGAATCAGTAAGTGGGTTCTTTCCACTATCCATACCTACATCTATAAAGACACTTAGGGTACCCAATGGTGGACCAAACAGGGTGTGAGATAAAACTCATTAGGACACCACCAATTATTTAAATAACAATTCATTTCTATTCATATAAGTTGAAGTAGTGTGCAGATATAATAGGAGTACAAGTAATAAAAGTAGAAATGATATTGTCATGTCTATCAAGTCTCATTATGATCATAAAACTAAATCATAAGGGCTATCTGTAAATCATAGAAAGAATCAACATTGAATTATGTCATGTTATCATGTATCAGTCCTACATAGGCCAGGTTCCATGGAGTAGTAATTTCAAAATCAATTGAGTAATCAAAGTAAATCAAGAAGATATGATCCGAGGAGTAGAAATGTCTAAGGCATCCTAATCGGTCGGATCCAAGGAGTAGAAATGTACAAGGAATTCTAGATGGTCAATTAATTTGGATCCAAGGAATATAAATATACATGTCATACTAATGGTTCTTCATATCCAAGGAGTAGAAATGTACAAGTCATCCTAGTAAGTTAGTTAAATTGGTTAAACTGGATCCTTGGAGTAGAAATGTCTAAGGCATCCAAGTAATCCATATAACCAAGATCCAAGAAGTAGAAATGTAAAAGCCATCCTAATGGTTCATCAGATCCAAGGAGTAGAAATGTAAAAGTCATACTAATGGTTCATCATATCCAAGGAGTATAAATATCCAATGCATCCTAACATATCAAGTAAATCAAGTAATCATATTGAAGGAGTATTAAACCCCATGGCATCCAAGTAAGATAACTAAATGGGATCCAAGGGGTAGAAATGTCCAAGGCATCCTAATAAATTCATCCACTATTTCATAGATACCTTCGTAATCATTTACAATCTAGGGGATTCGATAATTTATACCTTTCAAATATAAATGAAAAGGTGCTACAAGGTGCCTACAACCTTTAACAATTCAATTTAATACCCCATTCAATTCTCAATTATACATGGTGATTTCATCACACCCCAAGGGTGGCATAATAATGATAGAATGGTAAAACTCAGCCCATGGGAGGTTCAGTTTTAGATCAATAACCTCCAACCTTGAAGAAAGGTTTCATGGAAAGTCTCTAAAATGATTTTATCATTTAAATCAAGGTCCAATTAATTTAGATATCATCACTTGGAAAATAACGCATGTGGAACAATGGAAAAAATCTATAAACAACAATACATTGAGGTAAAAGGTATAGACCACATACCTCAAGCTTGTAGAAGAGTACTCATCCAGTCTCGGCTTCTGATTTGGTCTCTATTAGAAGGAAATGGAATAATAGAAAAACACCCTAAAAATAGGGCATAAGATTCTACACCAAAATAACTCTATCTAGAGGAAGACAAGCAATTAAAGGCATAAGGGGAACAAATATCTCACCATAGGTTATCCAATGAGATAAACATAAGTAAAATTGGATGGATGATAGATGAATTATCTTAAAACCTAGGTTAGGATTCCATGGGAGCTTCAATGATGGAGAGGGGTGAACATGTATGGAGAAACATGGAGATAAAAGGTGGGTTAAGATTTTAATTAAACAAGGGAAAATTGATCATTTCCACTTTAAAAACTGGGTTTCACAATTTGGCAACACGGTTAGCCAAACCATGTGCCAACCATACACACTTCTCATCCTCAATAATCTCCCTCACATCGTCTTGGAACATGATTAAACAAACCATTCACTAACCATGTGATTACCCTATATTGTGAAACCTAAAACAAACACATGGGCATACGTCCTGGGTTGCATGGTTAGGGAAAACCATGTGACCTATGTTATGTGCTGAGACACCCCCATAGTTTACTCTAATCATGTGGAATGGGTTGCATGGTTTCTACTAACCATGTGGCCTGACTGCCTTCTCCAAAAACTTAGGCTTCAGGCTCCATACAAGCCTCAGACACCCCCATTTTCTCCCTAACCCCACTAGGCACTCCCATAAGGATAAAACTGAAGAAATTAATGTAAATAAAGAGGTTTTATACCTCATATAAAATTTATTTTCTTACAATCTTCCCCCCTTAAAGCAATTTTTTCCCTGAATTTCCCTTCCAAGGGTGGTCAAGCATTGTATGAGAATAATTTTGGCCACTAGTCACATATTCCAGCCTCCCACTCCTAAGTCTCATCATGTACATAGTCGTGCTACCATATCACCCATACTAGAGGAACTAACCAGCCTTGGAGCACATTCATCCCATGATCAACAATATGGATAGGATTCTCCTCAAAGGATGCATATTCCTCTAACTCAACCTCATCGGGTTAAAGAATATGTGATAGATCATAATGGTATCGGTGAAGCTAAGATACACGGAAGATGTCATGCATGGTCTAGTACCTCTGGGGTAACTGAAACTAATATGTTATCAGACTGACTCTCTCTAGAATCTTTAAGGTACCAAAATAATGAGGAAATAACTTCTCTTGTTTTTGAATATGTTTATACCCCAGTCTAAGTGAAACATGCAAGAAAACCTAACTCCCCACCTCAAACTATAGTGGTCTATGGAGATGATCAAGATATGATTTATGTCTATACTAAACTTTTGATATTCAATTCTGAATATTTTGAACCTACTCTGAAGTATCCTAAACAAGATGAGGACCCAGTAGCGCTGCCTCTCCTACCTCTAACCAACATAGGGGTGAATGGCATGACCTACCATATAGGGACTCATAAGGATCAATATTTATAGTTTCTTGAAAACTATTATTATAAGAAAACTCATAGAATGGTAAGTGGTTATCCCAAGATCCTTTAAAATCATGGAATAATGCTCAAAACATGTCCTACAAAACCTGTATCATATACTCAGACTGATTTTTAGTCTAGGGGTGATAGATTGTACTCAGTAGTACCTATCAACCCAGTTCCATTTTAAACCCTTTCCAGAACCATGACCTGAATCGAGCATCTATGTCTGATATGATAGATTGTGGAACTCCATGTAGGTGTATGATCTTATGAATTTAGAGCCTCCTGAGCTCATATATTGAATGAGTCTCTCAAAATAAGAAGATTACAGGTGAAATTTTTCAACCTTTCTACGATCACCCATATGGAATCACTGTCATGAGGTGATCTAGGAAGTCCCATCATGAAATAAATAGTGATATTGACCCATTTCCACTCCTGAATAAGCAATGGTTGTAAAATCCCCACTAATCGTTGGTGCTCCACCTCCACATACTAGTAGGTGACACACTGAGTAACATACCCAATTATCTCTCTTTCCATCCCTGACCACAAGTATTTATGGTGTAAGGCTTGATACATCTTAGTGATATTAGGATTTACTGCCTAAACTAAGGAATAAAATTCCAACATCAACTCCTCTCACATGTCATTTGGAATCCATACATTCTCATGTATTATTTTTGATTTCATCCTCACCAATGGTCTAACTATGAAGTGGTTCCTCACCTACCATGCTCTCTTGTAGGATCAAACCCTCAAAGTATGATAGTTGTCTCATCCTCACCCTATCCAAAAGAGTGTAAGTCACCACCAAGGATTAGATAAAAGTATACCCATTAATATCCAACACCTATAAGTAAATATCTGAAAATAGGGTCATAATATTCCACTCACTTCTGGCCTCCTAAACCGCCAGTGTCTGAGTCCTCCTGTATAGAGCATTGGAAACTATATTTCTCTTTATGTTCATATAGGTAAGCTCAAAGTCAAAATACTATAGGTATTCAACCCACCATCATTTCCTAATATTCAAGCCACATTGTGTGAAGATGTACTTGAGGTTTTTGGGGTCCGTATACACCACAAAATTTTTTCATAGGAAATAATTCCTCTAAAAACACAAGGCATGAACAATGGTAGCTAATTCAAGATCGTGTGTCAGGTATTTTCTCTCATGTGGACTCAACTCACAAGACTCGTATTCCATGACTCGCTCATCGTGTATCATAATTGATCCTAGATTGATACCTAATATATCAAAATATACTATATAGATCCTTCCCGACATTGATAGAATTAATACTGGTGCTGAAGTCATACTCCCCTTCATCTTCTAAATGGTTGTATCATAGACGTCTAACCATAAAAACTTCACACCCTTCTTATTCAATCCCATAATAGGTGTTGATAAGAATTAGAAGTTTTATGTGAAGCACCTATAATATCCATCTATCCCCAATGAACTTTGTATTTCAAAAAAGTTCTTGTGTTGCTCATAGGAAACTATAGCTCTCACCTTCTATGGGTCAATTGATACTCTTTTATTTGAGATAATGTAACCCCAAAAGTGAATATTATCCATCCAAAAGTGGAACTTTTTGATCTTAGAATATAGCTAATTCTCTCTAAGTGTATCTAATATGATCACAAGATGTTTGGCATGGTCATGAAAAGTGTTACAATACACTAATTTGTCGTCCACGAATACCACCACAAACGAATCTAGATATGGATGGAAAACCTTGCTCATCAGTTCCATGAAAATTGTTGGTGTATTTGTGAGACCAAATGGAATGACCAAATACTCATATAGACCATACCTAATATTAAAATTTTTACAAGGTATGTTTTATATTCTAACATACACCTGATAATAACCCAATATTACATCAATATTCGAGAAGACCCAAGCTCCTTTGAGCTGGTCAAAGAGATCATCTATCTAAGGAAAAGGGTATCGGTTCTTAACCATCAACTAGTTTAATTTCAGATAATCCACATATAAATGAAGGGTTCCATACGAATTCTTGGAAAAAGGATTTGAGAACCCCAAAAAGAAGTATTGGGTCATATAAACCCCTTCACTTCCAAGTCCTCTAGTTACCTCTTGAGCTCCTATAACTTAGTAGTATCCTTCCTGTAAGGAGGAATGGATACTAGTTCAGTTCTTGGAACTATATTGATGGAAAACTCTTCTTATCTCTAGAGAGGTAGCCTGGAAAATTCATCTGTGAAAATTTCTATAAAACAATCATCAATTGGGGGAAATCTATCTGATTTTGTCCCTGATCATCAAGATATAAACTAGCAATCTGGGCTATCATCCTAACCAACTCAATATTCTTGGGTCCATCTCGGATCTTCTGGACATCTCATTCACCTTTTTGAATAATAATCGCACCCTCTGGTGATTTGAAATTTACCCTTTAGTGATAACATTCAACATAATCATAAAAGGGAACCAACTAGTCCATCCTAAGAATGATGTCAAACTATATTATCTTGATGAAAAAGAGGTCCCATATGAAGAAAAACCCACCTACCTCAAGGGATACTCCCTACACTAGCATACACTCTCTGATCATCTCCCCAATGGTGTATCAAGTGTCATCGTTGTACTGGAAAATTGAACATTGATATCAAGGCTCTCCACAATAGGTAAATATATGAAATAATGAGATGTGTCTATATTAAAAAAAGAAGATTCCAATGTAGAGTTTACCAGAATAGTACATTTCACTTTAGACGGTCTGACACTCTGATCCTTAGATATCAGCTACACAGTATACATATAGGCTGATTTGTGCCCCTGAGATATAGTCTGACTACCCTGAGTTGTTACGCTATACTCTCACTGTAAAACTAGTGTATGGATACCCCATCCACAACCACCACATCAGCCTAATAGGTCGGCCACACTCCAGCACCCTGCTTGACAATAAGATATTGACCCCACTCTTGAATGTGGAGTCGATGTATACCCTCTCTCATTGGCTACTGGAGGGAAAATCCTACAGAACCTCTATATATGGACCATCCTACCACAATCTTTGTACTCGATGGGGTCTTTGTTTCACTGGATCCTCATGTGTCTCTTCCTCCCAAACTGATGATAGAAAACATAACTACCAATACTCATGTTATGGATATTACTCCCCTCATGAGAGGCCTTAAATAATCTCTTCCTACCACTTTACACTGATCCACTAGGATGATAAGATGATCTAATATACCCTCATCTTCCTTCGGGTTATATTCAATAATCAACACCTGATTTACATTTTCTAATATGGTGGTAAGCTAGAAAAAATTCACCAGTGATTGGATTTCATACCTGAGACCATCCTCAAATCACCTAGATTTAGATAACTCGTTGCGTGATAGAATATTTTGGAAATACTAGAGCTTTATAAAATGGAAAAAATAGTCCATGACTGATAATGTTCCCTACTCCAAGTGCATAAAATCTCTAGATTTATCAGCCTTCAACATCTCAGGATAAAAATAGTCATAGAAGGCTATCTATAAATCCTTTCAAGGCGTATCTCGATGATGATCCATCTGAGTAATCACATCCCATCATATCTTGGCCGAATCTTGTAATATATACATCATGAGTTTGACCCTCCTATGTGGAGGCATCTCAATATACCTGAAAAACAATAGCATGGTCTTTATCCATGAATATGTATCATATGGTACACCATTACTAGAAAATTTGGGTGGATGTTACTATTATAACACATGTATCAACTCTACCATAGACATGGAAGGCAATGGGGATCTCTAAATAGTATACATAAAACATAAAAATCCATCTCAAAATTGGCCTCAGTACCCATATCAGGTATAAAAGGAGGCATTTTAAGTGGAACTACTGGAGGTTTTATGGGTGGCATAGATCCCACCACCTCTGGTGCATAGTCATTTTCACCCTCCCAGTGCATGACTAGAGGCTGTCATGGTGGCATATCTCTACAAATGTAAAGTTCACACATTAGACAAGATTTGATATTAATAGGATCATAGACATGTAAGTAGGACAAGCACAATATTTTCTAATCATAATTCATGCCCCTATTCCTACTTATAAAGCTAGGTTTGGGTGACATACAAGTCATAAGAATGCATGAGATACTATCAACTGATCACTACTAATTTATCTACAATAATTCAGGGGTTATAGTATACAGAGTTTCAATTAAAAGTTATAGAGGACAGAACCCTTTAAATTGAAATTGTAATCCCTATTTAATATAAACCTTTTCATTTCATAGTTCATTTTCATTTAATTTCATTATCATTTATATTGAAATTCTATTTAAAAGGTTTAACTATACATATCACCATTTCCAATTTATAAGGGGACGTACACCTTATAAATTGAAGTGTGGTGTCTATTTAATCCCAATCTATTATTTATCAATTCCCTACATAAAATGTTGACACGATTTCATGGACATAGAAATAAAGGAACAAAAACATGTTGCAAGTAATAAATGCGGTAACATAGACATGGCATGACATCATGCATGACATATTAATCTTGAAGTGCCTATGATGATGTATGATGCAATATCTCCTTTCCATACCAGGACAAGGATAAAGAATCTATAATCATAAGGAACCTAAAACATAAAGTTTTTCACTGAATAGTGAAGTCAAATAAACTATAATAGGCATAAATCAAAACATTATATCCCATTCCCAGGTAATTTGAATTTTTCTTGTATATGGGCTAGCTACTCCCAGGCACAACTCATTACCAAATTCCAATACATTCCTAATATCCTGTTTAATATTCCCAAATGATAATACAGAAGAAAAGAAAAGGCTCTAAAACCACTTTGTGAAGTCCCTAACCTAGTTCACTCCTGAGTAACCAAACTTGGTTGGCCACATAGCCTCAAGAATGACTCCCTATACACCAGAGGTAGCAGACTAGCATCAAGAGTATTAGGTGTGGCAGTGGGGAGATTGTGCCCTCAGTTCAAAGTGTATCATAGTGGTATAAACATAAAAATAAATTGTGAAAGCATGTAAAATAACTGGGAAACAAGAGAGTAAATATCCATCATGTAAATAACCAAGTAATCTCATCCAATAGTTTCATATAAAATGATGATCATGAAATTCTATACAAAATATAGAGGACACATGGAAATAAACATACAGTATAATACATGTATCAAAAGTATAAAAACCACAAAGGAAACTATCCTAGATAGCATCATGGGTCATAGAATGGTCTTGTGCTCCTCTGTTCCAAAGCAACAACCAATCAAACATCAGTAAGCAGGTGCTTTCCCAAGTCCCTACCTATATCCATGAAGTCTGTTCAGGCACCCAATAGTGGCTAGAATAGGGTGTGATATAACACTCAGTAGGCTACCACCAACTATGTCTATAAAAATTCCAGTATATGTATATAATATAAAGTAGTGTGCATATATAATAAGAGTACAAGTAATAAAAGATGAAATTATATTGTCTAGTCTATCAAGTCTCACTATGATCAAGAAACTAAATCATAAGGGTTATCTGTAAAGCATAGTAATCATCAACATCAGCCTACGTCATGTAATCATGTATCAATCCTACTTGGGTTAGGTTCCATGGAGTAGTAATTTCCAAATAAACTAAGTAATATATTTAAATCAATTGGGTAGGATCTAAGTAGTATAAATGTGTCAAGTAAATTATTTAAACTAGATCCTTGGAGTATAAATATCCAAGGTATCCAAGTAAGCGATGTATCCAATATCCAAGGAGTAGAAATTTCCAAGGCATCCTAATGGTTCATCAGATCAAAGGAGTAAAAATTTCCAAGGAATCTCAATGGTTCATCAGATCCAAGGAGTAGAAATTTCCAAGGCATACTAACATATTATATAAATCAAGTAATCAGATCTAAGGAGTTGTATTTTCCATGGAATCCAAGTATGCTAACTAAATGGGATGCAATGAGTAGAAATGTCTAAGGAATCCTAAAAAATTCATCCACTATTTCATAAATCCCTTTGTAACCATTTTACAAGCCAAGGGATTCAATAATTTATACCTGTCATATACAAATGATAATGTGCTACATAGTTCTTAATGCCTTCAACAATTCTCTTTAAAAACCCATTAAATTATCAATTATAAAAGGTGAGCTCATCACACCCAAAGGGTGTAATAATCATTATAAAAATGTATATCCCATCCCATGGGAGGTTCAGGTTGATGTTAACAACCACCAACCTTCAAGAAAGGTGTCATAACATGTCTCTAACATGTTTTTATCGTTTAAATCGAGGTTTAATTAATTTATAAAGCATCACGCAAAAAGTATGGTTTGCATCACAATGGAAACAAGATATAAACAATGATACATTAAGGGAAAGGTTATAAACCACTTACATCAAGCCCATAAAAGAGTACTCATCTAGTCTAATCCTCTGATTCGATTTAGATCATAAGTAAATAGAAGAATGAACAAATTCCTTAAAATATGGCATAAGATGCTGCACTAAAATAACTTCATTGAGGGGAAGAAAAATGAAAAAAGGAGCAATAGGAACAAAGAAATAATTTGTGGTTATCCAACGAGATGAATGGATGTCGAATCATACATTAGATGGAGGAATTTTTTAAAAACCTAGGTTAGGCTTCCATGGGAGATTCAATGAGGGGGAGGGATGTCCATAGTTAGAGAGATAAGAAAACAAGAGGTGGGTTAAGATTTTAATGTACCAAAGGAAAAAAATGGTCATTTACCCCTTAAAAAGTATGTCGCATGGTTTGGTCACATGGTTGGACAAAAATGCGCCAAATGTTTTCCCTTCCTAGCCTCAAGAACCCACCTCACATAGTCATGGAATATGGTTAGACAAACCATGAACCAACTATGCATTTTCCCTTTATTACAAAACCTGCAACACATGTATGAGTGTGCGGTCTGGGTCACATGGTTAGGGAAAATTTTGCACCCTCTATTTTGTTCTGAGATACCCCACACATTTTACTCTAACCATGCAGACTAGGAAGAACAATTTCTACTATCTATGTGGCCCATCTGCCTTCTCCACAACTCAGGCTCCAAACTCGATTCAAGCCCCGAACACCCATGTTTACTTTGCGTCCCCACTAGGCACTCTCATAAGGATAAAAATGACAAAATTAATGGAAATAAAAAGGTTTAATGACTCATATAAAATCAAGGTTCTTAAATTCCTCTACTTTAATTAAAAGAATTTATTTTCCATTCTAAGTTGTATAACTTTAGGAAAATACTTCTCAATGAAAATATGTTTCAATTCATCTCATTTCAAGGCATAAATATCTTCACTTTTTTATATTCTTAATCATTGACCACCAATGATTATCTTTACCTTAAAAATGATAAGTAGAAAGAGTTACCTTATGATGTTATGAATAACCCTTGACTTTGAATATCATTTCCAAGGATTTAACCCATCCTTCATCTATCATAGGGTCAAATGATCCACATGTTTTTTTGGGTGATATTGTATGAAATTCTATACAATAGGTGTGTTCCTTAGCGGTAGATGTGGTTTCTCTCTCACATGGAAACTAGAACCATTTATAACTTACATCAACTGATCCATCACAACAACAAACTACTCTCTTCCAATTACAACCATTCCAAGTTACTGATTTGGAAGGATAATGTCTCATTTATGCCTTCCTACTTCAGATTACTTATTTACTATGCATAAAACCATTTTGAATATGCATATTTTATATGATGTAACATGTTAATATTCAAAAACTATATCATGATAACCAAAAATTAAAATCTATTAAGGGTAATTACTAAAATTATCCTAACATTAAAAATTATTTAAACCTTTACTTTGATACAAACTATAATGACCCAACCTTAAAATATTACATAATCTTGAGTTTTAAGTAGAGAATTCATTGTGTTAAATTTCGAGGATCTTTACAGTTTACAATTTTATAGAATTTTTTTGTAACTCTTACGTAATAAGCCTAAACCTTAGAAAGTGTACACTTCTACTAAGTATCCATTTTTTCTACAATAAAGTACTTTTAAAATTATGCATGTTTTATTTTCATGGAAAATCTTCATGATTTTAAACTTAACGTCATCATTATTATTAATAATCCTTAAACCCTATGAAAAACATTTCAAAACATGGGATGAGCATAAAAATCATAGTAAGGGATATATAAAAAAATGACAAGAAACTCGTTATTCCAGTTCAAAACCATGAGATCATATAAGAGAGTCTTCCATTAACAAAATAAACTTTGGGCTCAGATAATTGTTTACTTACACATGAAATCATATTTATTGAAAAAGTTTTTTCACAAAACACTTTATAATAAAACATAAAGGTAAAAATTATAATCATGAGTGTTTCTTAAAAAAACTTGAGAACCCGCAAAAACATTTTCTTAAAAACATAATTTTTTCCCTTAAAGAGCATAATCATTCTATTAAACAAAATATCATTCTCATAACTTATGAAATAAAAATATTTCCATGAAAACTCATTATTAATAATAGAAAATTCATGTAGGTTCCTTGGGAAATCATCTTCTTAGAACCCTTACAAGAACCCTTACAAATGGAATAATATACTGAGTGTATTCCAGCATAATTATTCAGATAATATAATCATTACCCAATATATTAGAGAGTTATATCAGGATCACATGTACTTAAAAACAATGAAAAAGGACCATAAAATAAATTAAACACATAAAATCTTCCATTTATATCATAAAACTCATAAAATTATACTTTTTAACCAGCAAGAAAAATGTTTTTGGATATTGATATATCCCATTCCCTTAAACACCAATTTTTAAAACTAAAATATCCATAACAAAGGGAATGGGGTTTTTTCTTAGAAGAAAACAAGGAATATTATAAAGTAATATAGATATAAAATAACGATTACAGTAACAGGAAAATCTATCAATATAATATATATTAAAATAAAAAATTTATTTTTTCTTTTGTAAATAAAGTCAAAACATCCTATATTAAATATATAAAAAATCCTTTTGAAAACCAATAGAAGAAAATAAAAAGATACATGAACTTTCATTTATAATTTTATTTATTTAAATATAAATAAATATATAAAATTATTTTAAGAATATGAGAATGGTGGAAAAATATTTATAAATTAAATATTTAAAACATTTAAAATGTGGTTCTAAGATTAAGTTTCCCTTACCTTGAGAATGATTTGTCACATAAATTCTTTATATTTCTAAATAATAAACTTCTCTTAAATATTTTCTTTCTTAATGACCTTTTTCAATTTTATTATTTCTTTTATTTCACTTATATTTATGTTATACTTAATTACTTAATTGATTAAGTTCATGTTAGGTGTTTTGAAAACATTTGACTTATAAGTCAGAAATGGCTTGGGTAGGTTAATTATGGGTAAAGCGGTCACTATTCCATCATATCAAAAATATTAATCATGATATTATTATCATTTTTATATATTAAATAAATTATTATAACCACCCATGAAATTTGTACATGAAAAATGAAATGCATCTCTGCATGGAGGTGGTAGTACACACACACGCATGAACGACATTATCAGTTTTCAATAGATGGAAAGATAATATAATAGATGATATATTATCTATATAAAATGATAATTATGTCATTAATATCATATATATTAATTAAAATCATCATAATAACCATCCTTGTGATTTGGTGATGATATACAAAACACATCAATTCCTTGAGGTGGTAATCCACATGTACACATGAGCGATGTTTTCATTTCCCATAGGATAGAAAAGGAGATTAAAAAGTCTTTACCATAATCAAAATAAGATTTCAGTATTTATAATATACTAATGTTATTATTTCATCATATTTAAAGAATATTTTATGGATTTAGAAGAATAAATAAACATGGAATAGGTTGTTTAAGACTTATAACTTCTCCTCGGATAACCTATTTTTCTTACACCTTAATCATTCCAGGATTGGTATTTTGGGGAGACCAGGAACTTTAGGAAGAGTATAGGTATTTTTTGGATATATTTGGGTAGGTATTTTAAGAACTATAGTACTCCAAATTTGTGAGGAGTATAGGAGAGGAGGTTCCCTTTTATAAGTGAGGAGAGCAGTGTCGTTCAAATTACTTAAATAATTAAATTAATATAAATTAATTTTCATGTTAAAGTGAAACCAAATTAACATATTTAGAATATAGTATTAAGATGATTAAAAAATCCTCTCATACAATAAAATTTGGATAATTTTAGGTGATATTTTAACCCTTATCTATTAGTTTTATCCACATGTTAACCTTTTTGAAGATTACAATGATATCAAATTTGTTTACTCTTTAAGGGTCAAGAAAGTTACAATAAAATGAAAATTAACCCATAAGGGGGAAATGTTGAATATTACTTACCATATACCATTTAATTGGACAAATATAATATTTTTATGAATTATAAATCATTAAATAAAATATTATTCAACATAATATACCATTAAAGTCATTTTCAGAAGTATTCATGTAGTTTGGATTTAATGACATCAAGATAGTAATGGAATTTGAATATAAATTTTAAAACATAAATAATATGTTATATTTATCTAAAAAACACATATAATGAAATAATTTATCCAAATTTTATTACTTTTAATATTTTTATAAATCATTACTTGATTTTTCTTTTAATTAAACAAGCACGGTTCCAACATTTCATATGTACTTAATGTAATTATTACATAACTAAAAATTAAAAAAATTAAGAAAAAATAATTCATCCTAAAATTAGCCATTTAAAATCAAATATAACCTCTTTTTATACCAATGAAAAAATATTAGAGATATTAAACCAAAGAGAGTGACATTTATTATATTCTTCACTTAAAATCATATTAAGGCCATTATCAAATGAAAGTGGAAACAAATTACCACATTTTAGAACCTTGGATGGTTATGGTTAATAAAAATTATCTAAGAAAATAAAGACAATTTTCAAGGAGATTTTTAGGCCTTATCTCATAGCTTTTACTCTATTTAACCCGTTTTACCCTTACCAAGGTGATAAATATTTACTATGGTTACTATTCATAATGACCAAAAATAAAAGGGAACTATTTAAAAATTTTGAAACCACTGATTACCAATATGGAATCTATGTTTTTAGATTCAATTTAAAGAAGTGGCAAAAATAAATTTTAATATAAATTATTTAAATGAAATGAAAAACAGTTTTTAGAAAAATGTGTTTTTAATCCCAAAAAGGAACTTATACCAAAATTAGGTATAATACTGATTTTGGTCTAATTAATTTGATTATTTAAAATTAAATTAGAAATATGTTACTTTAAGATAAAATTACAAACATAATGGAACTTTTATATTACTTTATTTAATGAAAATAAATAATAGTTTTACAAAAATCGGTATCTTTCACTCTTCACTTAAAAATAAATCTTTTCAGAAATTTCACAAAAAATCACTCTAAGATAATTTAAACTTGGTCATATAAAAAATAAAGTTCATTTTTTAAAATTAAATTTCTAAAATTTATAAATTAAACTTTTGAATAAAATGGTATAATTCATGAAACTCAATTTAGTTAAAATAAAACTATTTCCTTTTTATTGGAAAAATACTTAATATTCATTAAGTGAATATAACTTTATAAAATATAATTCATGGATATTTATAAGAAATGAAATTGATATATTATCAACATTACTTGGGTTATTGGATGAGAAGAGATAAATAATCTCTCATTACTAGAATATCAACTAAAGAGTAAAGGGATAATTATAAACACATGAAAACATAATCAATTGAGAATCAAAAGGCTAAATATAAAGGAAGTAATTGAATGAAGAGGAAGAGGAAGATAATTCCTTACATGAAATGTTGATTCTAAAATCTTGGGAGGAGCTTCTAAAGATATTGGTAACACCTTGGGAGGTCTTTAGAGCGAGAGAGAGAAAGAAACTTATTAATTTAAAGTTTTGAAGTGAAGAGGAATGAGAGGCTGGGTGAGTATTTATAGTAAAAGAGAGGGAAATTATTTATTAATTTATAAACATAGGTTTTGGACTCTAAGTAATAGAATAGTCAAACCACGAACCTTCTCATGGTTTTTGTCCATGGGTTCTATCAAATAGGATTGGTTTTCAATATTTTATCAGGTTAAGGACCGAACACATTAAAATAATATCATTCATGATGTGGAAGTGAGTCATGTTCATAAATAATTTTTTTAAACATAAAATATAATATATGTTTTGGAGGATTCATTATAGGTTTGTAAAATTAATCAAATTACTTAAAAAATGAATTATTTTAAATGGAAACCCCATTTTTTATTGATAATTATTTTATAGTTTTTATTATATCTTGTTTATACCATTATGATGTCATAATACTTACTATATATTTATACTGTATTTAATTTTTACACAAAAAAATAGATCGTCTCTAAAAATTATGAAAAATTAACCACTGGCTAATTTGGTATGCTGATTTCAAAAGAGATATTTATTTTAAAAAAATTCAAAAAATACTTGAATTAATTCTTTTAAATAAAGACCCTTATGTATTAAAAAAATTATAGTCACTACGACACAAACAACTTTCTCTCCCTTATAAAATTTACACGGGACATCATTAAATTATATTATCATTTTTATTTGAATAAATGTTATTTAATAAGACTATTTCATGAAGATAATATTTATTTCAAAACTCTTAAATTTATCAAAAAGAGTTTTTTAATTGAAACTATATATTTCCCAAAAATACAATTTTGGTTTCATTGCATCAAAATATAATTATGATTAGATTCCTTTTATAATTAATTGTATAAAATAATAATGAAAAAATAGTTAATATAACAATTATTTTATCATTTAAAAGAGAATAAAAAAATACACTACTAGTTTCAGGATATATAATCCCTTATTACACTGGTATATGCCCTAAGGGTAAGATGTGAGATGGTAGTGATTTCTTAGGGTGGTTTGGTGGACATGGTATGGGAGGTGATCTATATACATTTGAACTTCTGTGATAAATAGTTTTACTCGACTCCTCATTGTTGAATATCTACTATGGCTTGGTCAAGGAAAAAGTTCAAACATGTCATATCCCTCGAAAGCTCTGACAAATGGGATTTATAGGGTATGATCCTACTGGTCTAGGTCATCGCTTCTTCCTTCTATGTCAATTAGATTTTATTATAACTCTTAATATATATTAATCTTAAAGATCATTTATTTTGATGCTTAAAGGTATTTTAACCCCAAATTTAAAATTATGGCTATATTTTATAATGATCCAAAATAACAAATGTAAACAGTGCATGTGTTTTGATGTGGGCATTATTTGATGTATTTTTTCACATCTTTCTTATTGCATATTTGGTGTTTTTAGTGCTAGTTCTGTTATTAAATGAAGGGTTCTATCTACCTTCTTGGTAAAAAGGACCGATGAACCCCACAAATAAGTATTGGGTCGTATAAACCCCTATACTTCCAAGTCCTCTAGCTACCTATTGAGATCCTATAACTCAATAGTAGTCATCTTGTAAGGAGGAATAGATACCATTGTAGCTCTTGGAACTAGATCGATGGAAAACTCTACCTTTATCTTGAGAGGTAGTCATGAAAAATAATCCCTAAAAATATCTATAAAATGATCAACCACTAGGGGGGAATATTCCTAACATAATCCCTGATCATATAGATATAAACTAGTAATTTGGTTTGTCATCCTTCCTATAACACAATGCTCGGGTCCATATCGGCTCTCCTGTACATCTCATTCACCTTTGTGAATAAAAACCCCACCCTCTGGTGATGTGAAAGTCATCCTTCAGTGATAAAATTCAACATAAGCATGAAAGGGAACGAACTATTCCATCTCGAGAATGATGTCAAACCATGTTATCTCAATGAAAAAGAGGTCACGTATGAAGAAACACCCACCTACCTCAAGGGGAACTCCCTACACTATCATACACTCTCCGATCATCTCCCCAATGGACTATCAAGTGTCATCACATCACTAAAAAATTGAACATTGGGCTCAAGGCTCTCCATAATAGGTATATATATGAAAGAATAAGATGCACCTATATTAAAAATAGAAAATACTAACTTAGAGTATACTAGAATAGTACCTCTCACTAAAGAAGGTTAGACACTCTACTCTTAGATATCAGCTACACTATATACATCTATCCTGATCTATGGACCTAAGATATATTCTGACTACCCTGATTAGTTCCACTCTACTATCACTATAAAACTAGTGTATGGATACCCCAACCCCAACCACAACCTCAGCCTAATAGGTCATCCACACTCCATCTCCTTTCCTGATGATAAGATACTGACCCCACTCTTGAATGTGGAGTTAGTTTAGACCCTCCATCACTAGCTACTAGAGAGAAAATCCTTTAAAACCACTTTTGATGGCCCATCCTATCGGAATCTTGGCACTTGACTGGGACTTTATTACATTAGATCCTCATGTTTCCCTACCTCCCAAACTGATGATAGAAAACATATCTACCATTACTCATGCTCTGGATGGTACTCCCCTCATAATAGACCTCAAATTATCTCTTCATACCACTTGACACTGAGCCACTGGGTCGATGATCTGATACCCTACTCTACGACCCCAGCTTCCTTTAGGTTACATTCAATAATCAACACCTGATTAACTATTTCTAATGTAGTGGTAATCTAGAATAAATTCACCTATGATCGTATGTCATACCTAAGACCATCCTCAAATTTTCAAGCTTTCGATAACTCATCGCCTAATAGAATAGGTTGGAAATGCTGGAGCTCTATAAAATGGGCAGAATATTCCATGACTTATAATGTTCCCTACTCCAAGTGCATAAACTCTCTGGCTCTATTAGACCTAAACATTTCAAGATAAAAATAATCATAGAAGGCTATCTAGAAATTCTTTCAAGCCATATCCCAATGATTATCCATCTATGTAATCACGTCCCACAATCTCTTGACATGATCCTATAACATATACATCACGAGTTTGACCCACATATCCAGAGTCATCTCAAGATGCTTGAAAATAAATATCATGGTCTCTATCCATAACTCTATATCATGTGGTCCACATTCCTATAAAACGTGGGTGGATACTACTTCTAGAACACATGTATAAAATCTTCCATAGATAAGGCAGATGATGGGGCTCCCTGAATGGTCTACATAAAATGTAGAAATCCCTCTCAAAACTAGGCCTCAGTACCTATATCTGGTATAAAAGGAGATGCTACAAGTGGCACTACTAGAGGTTCTATGTGTGGCCTAGATCCCACCACCTTTAGTGCATGGTCGTTATCTCCCTCCTAGCACATAACCGGAGGCCTTCATAGTGCAACATATCTACAAATATCAAGTGTACTCCTTAGACAAGAGTTGATATCAATAGGATCACAGACATATAAGCAGTATAGGAACAAGCATTCCAATCATAAGTCACGCCCCTTTACCTACTCCTAAAGTCAGGTCTGGGTGACATATAAGTCAAAATAACACACGATATATTGCCAACTGACCACTACTAAGGTCGTGTCAAGGTTAATTTCTCTGCTATAAGTCAGGGGTTCTAGTATACAGAGTTTTAATTGCAAGTTATAGAGGAAATCAACCTTTAAATTGAAATTGTAATCCCCATTTAATGGAAACCTTTTAATTTTAGAGTTCATTTTAATTTAATTTCATTCCCATTTATATTCTAATTTTCTATAAAAGGTTGAACTATATGGATCACAATTTCCAATTTATAAGGGCCTATAAATCTTATAAATTGAAGTGTGGTGTCCATTTAATCCCAACCAGTTATTTATCAAGTCCCTGGATAAAATTTTGACGCAATTTCATGGAAAAATAAATAAATGCATCAAATAATGTTACGAGAAATGCACACTATAATATATACATGGAATAGCATCATGCATGACATATTAATCTTAAAGTTCCTATGATGATGTATGATGCAATATATCCTTTCCATACCAGGCCAAGGATAAAAATATATAATCATAAGGAATTTCAAACATCAAGTGTGTCAACCAATGATGAAGTTAAATCAAATATACTAGGCATAAATCAAAACATCATATCTCATTCCCAGAAGATTTGAAATTTTCTTGTATGTGGGTTAGCTACTCCCAGGCATAGCTCATTACCAAATTCAAACACATTCCTAATCTCTTGTATAATATTCCTAAATGATAAGATAAAATAAAAGAAAAGGCTCTGGTATAATTTTGTGATGTCCCTGACCTAGTTCACTCCTGAGTAACTGAACCTAGTTGGCTGCATAGCCTCAAGCGCACCTCTCCGTACACCAGAGGATTTCGACTAGCAGCAATAGCCTTAGGTGTGACCTAGGGGAGACTATTCCCTCAATTTATAGTGTATCATAGTGGTATAAACATAACAATCAATTGAATAAGCATGTAAAATAACTGAGTAGTGGAAGAGTAAACATCCATCATATAAATAACCAAGTAATCTTATCCAATAGTGTCATATACAATAATGATAATGGAATTCTATATAAAAGATAAAGGATACATGGAAATATACATCCAGTACAATACATGTATCAAAAGTACAAAAATACCAAAAGGAAAATATCCTAGATAGCATCACAATCTATAGACGGGTCCAGTTCTCCCTTGTTCCTAAGCAACAACCAATCAAGCATTAGCAAGTGGGCGCTTTCCCCGGTCCCTACCTGCATTCATGAAGACTTTTCAGGTACCTAATGATGGCTAGAACATGGTGTGAGATAAAAATTAGTAGTCCACCACCAACTGTGTCTATAAAATTTCCAGTCTATGGATATAATCTGAAGGAGTGTGCACATATAATGGGAGTGAAAGTAATAAAAGCATAAATGATAATGTCCAATCTATCAATTACCACTGTCATCAAGCAACTAAATCACAAGGGTTATCTATAAAGAATAGTAAGCATCAACATCAGCATATGTCATGTAATCATGTATCATACCTACTTGGGATAAGGTCTATGGAGTAGTAATTTACAAAGAAATTGAGTAAGCTATGTAAATCAAGTAGACAGGATCCAAGTAGTAGAAATGTGTCAAGTAAATTAGTAAAATTGGATCCCTAGAATAGAAATGTCCAATGTATCCAAGTAAGCAATGTAACTAAATCCAAGGAGTAGAAATGTCCAAGGAGTCCTAATGTTTCATCGAATCCAAGGTGTAGAAATGTCTAAAAAACCTAATGTTTTATCAGATCCAAAGAGTAAAAATGTCCAAGGAATCCTAACATATTAAGTAAATCAAGTAATCAGATCTAAGGAGTAGTATTTTCCATGGAATCCAAGAATGCTAACTAAATGGTATACAAGGAGTAGAAATTTCCAAGGCATCCTAACCAATTCATCCACTATTTCATAAATCCATTTGTAATCATTTTACAAGCCAAGGGATTCAATAATTTATACCTTTAATATGCAAATGATAAGGTGTTACAAAGTGATTACCACCTTTAACAATTTTCTTTAACACCCCATTCAATTCTCAATTATACAACACGATCTCATTACACCCCAAGGGTGGAATAATCGTGATAAAAATGTATAACCCACCCTATGGGAGGTTTAGGTTGAGGTCAATAACATACAACCTTGAAGAAAGGTGTCATAGCATCTCTCCAACATGTTTTTATCATTTAACTCAAGGTTTAATTAATTTATAAAGCATCACATGGAAAGTATGATGTGAATAAAAATGGAAAAAAGCTATAAAGAACAAGACATTAAGGGAAAAGGTATAAACCGCTTACCTCAAACCCGTAGAAGAGAACTCATCCTGTCTCAACCTCTGATTTGGTTCAGATCAGAACAAAATGGAAGAATCGATGAATTCCTTGAAAATAGGGCATAAGAGCATACACCAAAATAACTTCATCAATAGGAAAACAAATGATGAAAGGTTCAAGAGGAACAAAAAACTCATCAGCGATTATCGAATGAGATGAATGGAATTTGAATCGGATGTCAGATGTAGGAATTTTCTAAAATCCTATGTTAGGATTCCATGGGAGCTTCAATTAGGGAGAAGGGTGGCCACAGCTGGAGAAATAAGAAAATAATATGTGGGTGAAGTTTTTAATGAATAAAAGGAAAAATGTTCATTTCCCCTTTAAAATCTAGGCCGCATGGGTTGGGCACATAGTTGGTCAAACTATGCACTAATTTTATGCCCTTACCTACCTCAAGAACCCACCTCGCACGGTCATGGCATATGGTTACAAAAACCATGCACCGACCATATTTCTTCCCTCCATTAAAAAACTTACAACACATGAATGGGTGTGCAGTCTTGGTCACACGATTAGAGAAAATCATGTTCCCTATGTTGTATGTTGAGACACCCCATATAGTTTACTCTAACCATATGGACTAGGTGACACAATTTCTACTAGACATGCAGCTCAACTACCTTCTCCAAAAACATGGGCTCCAAGCTCCATACAAGCCTCGAACACCCATGTTTCCTCTGTGACCCCACTAGGCACTCCCATATGGATAAAACTAAAGAAATTAATGGATATAAATAGGTTTCATTCCTTATAGAAAATCCAGGTTCTTACATCCCTCTAATTTAATTACAAGAATTTATTTTCCCTTCAAAGTTGTATAACTTTAGGAAAATACTTCTCAAGAAAAATATTTTTCAATTCATCTCATTCTAAGGCATAAATATCTTCACTTTCTATGATATTCTTAATTATTGACCACCACTGATTAGCTTTATCTTTAAAATGATATGTAATAAGAGTTACCTTATGATGTTCTGAATAACCCATGACTTTGAATATCATTTCCAAGGCTTTATCTCATCCTTCATATATCATAGGGTGAAATGATCCACCAAATGTTATAGGGTGATATTTCATGAAATGCTATACAATGGGTGCGTTCCTCAATGATAAATGTTGTTTCTCTATCGCATGGATACTATACCCTTTTATAACCTACATCAATTGATCCATCATAACAATAAAATACTTTGTTCTAATTCCAACCATTCCAAGTTGTTTATTTGGAAGGATAATGTCCTATTGATGCCTTACAACTCCAGCTTCCTTATTTTCTATATAGAAAACCATTCTGAATATTCATAGTTTAGATGATGTAACATGGTAATCTTCAAATACTATATCATTATAACCATAAATTAAAATCTATTAAGGGTACTTACATTATCCTAACCTTTAAAATTATCTAAACCTTTCCTTTGATACCAACTATAATGAACCAAACTTAAAATATTACATAATCCTTAGTTTTAAGTTGAGAATTTTTTTTGTTAAATTTGGATGATCTTTATGGTTTACAGTTTTATATAATTTGTTCATAAATCTTACATAATGAGCCTAAAAAATAAAAAAGTGGACACTTCTAATCATATCCATTTTTTCTATAATACAGTACTTTTAAAATGATGCATGTTTTATTTTCAAGACAAATCATCATGATTTTAAACTTGACATCATTATTGTTCATAATAATCCTTAAACCCTATGAAAAATATTTGTAAATGTGGGATGAGCACAAAAGTCTCACTAAGGGACATATAAAAGATGAAATGAAGCTCGTTAGTCCATTTCAAAACCATGAGATCATATAAGAGAGTTTTCCTTTAACAAAATAAACTTTGGGCTCAAATAATCATTTACTTACATATGAAGTCATCTTTATTGCCAAAAGTTTTTCAAAAAACACTTTATAATAAAACATAAAGGTGAAATCATAATCATGATGGTTCTTAAAAAAACTTGAGAACCCATGAAAACATTTTCTTAAAAACACACTTTTTACCCTTAAAGGGCATAATCATTCCTTAAAAAAAAGATCATTAGCATACCTTATGAAATAAAAATATTTCTATGAAAACTCATTATTAATCATAGAAAATTAATGTTAGTTCCTTGGGACATCATCTTCATAGAACCCTTACAAAAACCCTTACAAATAGAATAACATACTTGGTTAATTCCAACATAATTCTTCAGAGAATAAAATCATTACCCAATACATTAGAGAGTTATATCAGGCTCACATGTCCTTATAAACAATTTCCAAGTACCATAACATACCTTAAACACATAAAATCTTTCATTTATATCATCAAACTCATAAAAATATACTTTGTAACCCATAGGAAAAATATATTTGGATTTTGATATATCTAATTCCTTTAAACCTCAATTTTTAAAACTAGAATACCCATAAAAAAGGGAAGTGGGTTTTTTCTTAGAAGAAAAACAAGGAATATTATAAAGAAATCTAGTAAAAAATAATGGTTATGGTAATAGGAAATGCTATCAACATCATATACATTAAAATATAAAATTCCTTTTTCCTTTTGTAAATAAAGTCAAAACATCCTATATAAAATAAGTAAGAATTTTTTTTAAAAAACTAATGGAAAAAATAAAAGATACATGAAATTTCCTTTATAATTTTATTCATGTTAATATACATCATTGTGGAAAAAGATTTAGAAATTAAATCTTTAAAACATTTAAAATGAGGTTTTGAGATTAAGTATCCCTTACCTCAAGTCTGAATTGTCACATACAATTTTTTATCTTCCTATATAATAAAATTATGTTAAATATTTTCTTTCTTAATAACCCTTTTCAAGTTTATTATTTCTTTTATTTCACTTATATCCATGTTATAATTAATTTCTTAACTGATTAAGTTCACGTTAGGAGTTTTGAAAGCATTCATCTTACGAGTTATAAATGGATTGGGTGGGTTAACTATGGGGGAAAAGGTCACTTTTCCATCATCTAAAAAAATATTAATCATGATATTACTATCATTTTTATACAATAAATAAAATTTTAAAATCATCCATGAAATGCGTACATGATAAATGAAACACATCGCTTCATGGAGGTGGTAGTACACACATACCCATGAACGACGTTATCATTTTTCAATAGATGGAAAGGTAAGATAATAAATAATATATTATTTTTCTAGAATGATAATTATGTCATTAATATCATATATATTAATTAAATCCATCATAATAACAATCTTTTTGAGTTGGTTATGAAAAATTTAACACATCAATTCGTGGAGGTGGTAATCCACATGTACGCATGAGCGATGTTTTTGTTTCCCGTAGTATATAAAAGGAGATGAAAAATGGTTTTACCATAATCATAACAAGATTTCAGTATATAGAATATAATAATATTATTATTTCATCATAGTTAAAGAATATTTGATGGATTTAGAAAAAATAAATAAATGTGGAATAGGTCGGTTAGGACTTATAACTTCTCCTCGAATAACCTATTTGCCTTACACATTAATCATTCTAGGATTGGTATTTTGGAGAGACCATGAACTCAAGGAATTGTATAGGTATTATTTAGATATATTTGGGTAGGTATTTTAAGAACTATAGTACTCCAAATTTGTGAGGAAGAGAGGAGAAGAGGTACCTTTTATAAGTGAGGGGAGCAGCACCCTTTGAATTACTTAAAGTATTAAATTAATATTAAATAATTTTCATGTTAAAGTGGAATCAAATTAACATATTTAGAATTCAGTATTAGGATAAGTCAAAATCCTTTCATCCAATAAAATTTGGATAAGTTTGGGTGATATTTTAACACTTATCTCTTAGTTTTATCCACCCGTTAACCATTTAGATGATTATGATGATATCAAATATTTTTACTCTTTAAGGGTAAAGAAAGTTACAATAAAAGGGAAAGTGATCCATAAGGGGGAAATGGTTGAATATTCCTTACCATATCCCATTTACTTGAACAAAGATAATATTTTTATGAATTTTAAGCCATTAAATAAAATATTATTCAACATTATATACCATTAAAGTCGTTTTTAGAACTACTCGCATAGTTTGGATTTAATGACATCAAGATAGTAATGGAATTTGACTATAAAATTTTAAAACATCAATAATATGTTATATTTATACAAAACATTCATGAAACATAATAATTTAACCAAATTTTATTGTTTTTAATAATTTTAAAAATCATTTACTTGATTTTTTTATTAATTGAACAAGAACTGTGCCAACAATGCGTATGCACTTAATGTAATTATTACACCACTAAAAATTAAAAAATATATATAATTTAAATAAAAAATCATTCATCCTACTATTAACCATTTAAAATCTAAGATAGCCTCTTTTTATCCCTATGAAAAAATATTGGAGATATTAAACCAAAGAGAGTGACATTTTGTTTTTATTATTCACTTAAAATCATATTAAGGTCATTATCAAAGGAAAGTGGTAAGAAATTACCACATTTTAGAACCTTAGACGGTTATGGTTAAAAAAACATATCTAATAAAATAAAGGAAATTGTTAATAATATTTTTAGGCCTTATCTCATAGTTTTTACCCTATTTAACTCATTTTACCCTTACCAAGGTGAAAAATATTTACTACGGTCACTATTCATAATGACCAAAAATAAAAGGGAACTATTTAACAAATTTGAAACCGCTGATTACCAATATGAAATTCATTTTTTAAGATTCAATTTATAGAAGTGGAAGAAATTAATTTTAATATAAATTTTTAAAATTCAATGAATTTTTTTTTAGAAAAATGTGTTTTTAATCCCCAAAAAAAACTTATACCAAAGTTAGATATAATACTGATTCTCATGTAATTAATTTAATTATTTAAAATAAAATGAGACTTATGTTACTTTAAGATCAAATTAAAAACATAATGGGAATTTTATATTACTTTATTTAATGAAAATAAATGACAGTTTTACCAAAATTAGTATCTTTCACTCTACACTTAAAAATAAATCTTTTTAAAAAAATTATAAAAAATCACTTTAAGCTAATTTTGACATGATGATATAAAATAGTTCATTTTTTTCAAATTCAAATTCTTAAATTTAGAAATAAAACAGTATAATTCATGAAACTCAATTTAGTTAGAATAAAACAATTTCCTTTTTTATTGGAAAAATACTTAATATTCATATAGTGAATATAACTTTTTAAAATCTAATTCATGAATATTTATAAGAAATGAAATTGATATATTATCAACATTACTAGGGTTATTACAGTGAGAAGAGATAAATAATCTCTCATTACTATAACATCAAACGGAGAGTAAATGGATAATTATAAACACATGACAACATAATCAATTGAGAATCAAAAGGCTAAATACAAAGGAAGTACTTAAAAGAAGAGGAAGAGGAAGAGAATCCCTTACATGAAAGGTTGCTTCTAAAATCTTGGGAGGAGCTTATAGAGATCTTGGTAACACCTTGGGAGGGATTTAGAGAGGGATAGAAAGAGAGAGAGAGAGAGAGGAACTTCTTACTTCAAAGGTTGAAGTGAAGAGGAATGAGAGGCTGGGTAGGTATTTATAGTAAAAGAGATGAGAATTTTTTTATTAATTTCTAAACATTGGTGTTGGACTCTAAGTAATAAAATAGTCAAACCAAAAATCTTCTCATGGTTTTTGTCCATGGTTTCTTTCAAAGAGGATTGGTTTTCAATATTTTATCAGGTTAAGGACCAAACACATTAAAATAATACCATTCATGATGTAGAAGTGTGTTGTGTTCATAAATAATTTTTTTAAACATAAAATAAAATATAAGTTTTGGAGGATTCATTATAGGTTTGTAAAATTAATCATATTACTTTAAAAACACATTATTTTAAATGGGAACCACATTTTTTATTGAGGGTGCCTTTATAGTATTTATTGCATCACTTTTATACAATTATGATGTCATAATACTTACTGTATATTCATACTGTATTTAATTTTTACACATAAATTTGATTGTCTTTGAAAATTATGAAAAAACGCCACTGGCTATTTTGGTATGCCGATTTCAAAAAAGGTATTTATTTTACAAAAAAAATTAAAAATTCATGGATTTCGACTTTGAAATAAAGACCCTTATGTATTAAAAAAATTCCAGTCGCTACAACACAAACAACTTTCCGACCCTTGTAAAAATTACATGGGATTTCATTAAATTATATTATCATTTATATTTAAATAAATATTATTTAATAAGACTATTTCATGAAAATAACATTTATTTCAGAACTCTTAGATTTATCAAAAAGAGTTTTTTTAATTGAAACTATATATTTCCCAACAATACAATTTTGGTTTCTTTGTATCAAAATCTAATTATGATTATATTCCTTCTATAATTAAGTGTATAAAATAATAATGAAAAAAGAGTTAATATAATCATTATTTTATCATTTAAAAGAGAATAAAAAAATTTACACTACTAGGTTCTGGATATATAACCCCTTATTGCACTAGTATACGCCTTAAGGATAAGATGTGAGATGGTAGTACTTTCCTGGGCTGGTTCGATGAACATGGTATGGGAGGTGATCTCTATACATTTGAACTTCTCTCATAAAAAGTTTAACTTGAGTTCTCGTTGTTGAATATCGACGAGGGATTGGTCAAGGAAAAAGTCCAAAGATGTCACCTCCCTTGGAACCTCTGATAAATGAACTTCATAAGGTATGATCCTACTGGCCGAGGTCACTGCTTCTTCCTTCTGTGTCAATTAGATTTTATTACAACTCTTAATATATATTAATCTTAAAGATCATTGATTATGATGTTTAAAGGTATTTTAAGCCCAACAATCAAATTATGGCTATATTTTCTAACAATCCAAAAAAACAAATGAAAACAGTGCATGTGTTTTGATGTGGCCTTTATTTGATGTATTTTGCCGCATCTTTCTTGTTGTATATTTGGTGTTTTTAGTGCTAGTTGTGTTATTAAATCAGATGATCATCGTTTGTGATTAAATTATTTTTATATTTAGTAAATTTATATAAATTACGATAATTATGACTTTATTCGTGTTTAATTTACTTTATGTTCATTCTTTGAATTATTCTTTTATTTTATTTGGTATTTTCTTTTTGAATATAAATTATTGTGTTAATGAATATTTTTTGTATTATGTGAATTTAATATTTTATTCCTCTATATTTGTAAATTAATTGCTTAATCAATTATTTAGAAGCATTTTGTATTTAATTTTTAAATTCTTTTGATTTAAAATGTATAAATAATTAGTTAATTAAATTAATAAATTAACTAATAGAATTTTAATTTATAAATTTTTAACTTTTATTTAATTGTTTTAACATTTTGTTTTTATTTAACTTAAAATTTTCATTTTAGTTTGTAGAATCTGATTTTAATTTTCAATATGCTGTTTTAAATGTTTTAGTATTTTTGAGTTAATTTATAATTTTTTATTCCGATTGTATTTTAGTTCTGCAACTGCGGGGATACCGCCGGTGATGCTTGTGCTACCGTCAGTGGGAAACTTCCGCTATCGTGCCCTGGATGACTAAAATCAAGAATCCGAGGAGAAGCAGATCCATGGCCGATTTCGAGACTCACCGAAGGAGACGCTGCCATTGTTGATCATGCCGACCTCGAATTAAATCAACCGTCCGTGAAGATTGAAGCTGGCGGTGATGTAGGGTTCTGGAACCGAAGCCGAGCGTGGTTGAGCCGCGCCTGAAGATGGTGACAAATGCTCCGTCGAAGAAGAAGATCGATGCATGAAGAGGGATATTTTGATGAGCCGAGCTCCGATTTCTATTAACGCACTGATGAAATCAGACCTGAGACCGAAGCTCCACTGTTGTCGAAGAACGATTAAAGATCGCCGACGCCTATCTAATTTGACGAAGACGATTCGATTCAGGAGATGAAGTTGGCTTGTTGAGTTTGTTGAAGAAGCATCGACCAAGGCTTGATGAAGGAGATGTTACGAAGCTGTGAATTATGATCAAATGTGGGAGGAGATTTGTTTGTTGGTTTTTAATTTTTTACAGGTTTGATGAAGAGGATGAATGAGGGGTATCACAATGCTTTTCTTAGCTACGGCTGTGAGTACGTTGGGGTGCACACAATCTGCTCGGCATTTTTCCTCAGCGAGTCTGAACATGTGGATTTGAACTGCAAGATTACCTACTTAAAGGTAATAGTGGACATGCGGAAAGGTGAAATTTTCTGGAACTTGTTGCTGAAATCAAAGAAGTGTGAATCGAATCAATAATTCGTCCAGGTACATCTTATGTTGTGCTTCGGCCAAGTGCATGTGGGTTGGTGGCATTTAGTTAGGAGGGATAAGATCATATCATGTGGAGGTGACAGTGTATAATGAAGTAGGCCATGTGGATAGTCGGTTTTGAGGTTATGAACTTGAGAAACTATTTTAATAAGAGGAGTGGGACAGGGACATCACTGGAGCCCAAAACTTTTACTGAGAAACATCTTGGAGGGCGCTCAATTTACAGAGCTAACACCACACCTCTAGAGGAGGGCGCAGAGGAAATCTTCTGGAGCACGAGCTGGAAATTCACTGTAAGATGAAGTTGAAGATGAAACAGAGAGATGGACTTCGACTCAAGGGAGAAGATTTCTTATTCCTCTCCTCAACTATTATTGAATCTTTATTAGATTGTGTTCGTGCTCTGCTTTTAAATTTGGAAACATGCATTGTTTGTGATTGCTTGAGAGAATTTAGTTGGCTTGCCTGATTCATCATTCCATGCTCTAATTTCCTCTTCTAAATTACAACTCATTCTGCTTGGGTATTTCTTTTTCATTACGGTTTTGATTTTTCTTGATGTATCAAGTGATGAAAAGTAACTTTAGGACTGCTATGAATTGTTTCCCATGGTTTAAAATCGAGAGATCGGATTATAAAACTAGTTGAATGAGCATTCATAGATGAATGGGAGTTCATTTTGTGAATGACTACTTAGTTTGCATGTTCTGTTGAATTCATATTTTCATGAGCATCACCATTTCATCAAGCTTTGTCGTTTGATTTCTCTTCATTATCCTTAAGAGTGCTCGGGTTCGTTAACATAAATTAGGTTTTAACTCCTCCAACAGTTCACTCACACCACATATTTCCATTCTCATTCACTGTCACAATCATTTTTCACCATTGTTAGTCCCTGTTTTCAGTAGATTAGGTTAAAAATAAAGACCCACGACCATTCTCAGCCTCCTTCCATCTGGTTTGACCCTGCTCGTCACTGTGCTAGTGAGTAGGAAAATATAAATGACGATTTGACGGTTGTGACGACCTCCGACCCATTCATGCTTTCTATAACTTCGTTACTTAATAAGACATTTATTCATTCTAAATGAAATTTCATTTATAAAAAACTTGTCTGTTACATTCTTTCCCCTTCAAAAAATTTCCCCTCAAAAATTTATTTCATACACTAAAACAAACGAGGGTACTTCTGTTTCACTGCCTCTTCTGGTTCTCGTGTTTCACACTCAAACTTGTGGTTCTGACACAGTATTTTGACTATGTTAGATGTCTTGTTTAATAGAATTTTTTCTTTACAATATAATATCTTCACCAGTTACTCGTCGTGTGAAAGATCATTCTCCAAATGTATCACCTTTGGATTCAGTAGATGTGTGAGGTCTGGTATGTACTTCATTAAGAGGGATACATAGAACACATCATGTACTTGAGATGGGTTAGGTGAGAGTGCTAGTTGATAGGTCACAGCTTCGATGAGATCAAGGGTGTCAAAGGGGCTAATGTATTTAGGACTAAGGTTTACCTTCTTCCCAAACCCCATGATTTTTTTCCATGGTGATATATGAAGGAACACCTAATCACTGACCTCAAACTCTAGGTCTCATCGACGATTGTCTACAAAGCTTATCTATCGAATTTGCATGGATTTCATATGATGATGAATTATTTGAACTTTTTCTTACATCTTTTAGATATAATTGTGTCTCATTAGCTTCTGCTCTTCAACTTCATCCCAACATGTTTGAGTCTGACACCTCTTTTCATATAGAGCCTCATAAGGTGTCATTTGAATACTAGAATGGAAACTGTTATAATATTATGGGAACTCCGCAAGGGGAACGTGATGACATACTTAGAAATCTGTTAAACATGATCTCAACAAATCCTCTAGAGTTTGAATGACTCAGATAAACCATCAGTCCGAGGTTGATAAGTAGCACTGAAACTCAACTCTATATCTAATGCTTACTAAAGGCCTCTCCAAAACCTCAAGGTAAACCTTGGGTCTCAATCGTATACAATAAAGTGTGGTACTCCATGCAGTATTACCACTTCTCATTTATATATCTTGGTATGGTCAAGAGAGGAATCTTCCTTGATAGCAATGAAATGCACTGACTTTTTTAAGGTGATCGACTACCACCCAAATGGTGTAATGACCTTTACATGTCCTAGGGAGTCCTATGACAAAATCTATGGTTATGTTTTCTCATTTCCACACTAATATGAACAATGGTTTCATCATACCTTTAAACTTATGTCATTTAGCCTGGACTTTCTAGCATACTAAGCATCAAGATACAAATTATTTAATCTCTCTCTTCATGTAATCCCACCAGGAGATTTTCTTCAGATCTCTATACATCTCAGTGCTTCCTAGATTAATAGAGAAGGATGTGCTATGCACATAATCCAGAAGATCCCTATTCAGTTATGTTTTTTATAGGACACATATGAGTTCCAAACCTAGTGAATCCAACTTTAGAAAAGTTGAACTTCATAATATTTTCTACCTTTATTTGTAGATTCTCATCATCTTTTTGGGCCTCTTTGATTTTGGAGTTGGTGTTCTAGAACCAACTTTTGTGTACTTTATGATAAGTTGTATTTATGATTTTGAATATTAATAAACTATTTATCACATCATGATTATTCTTCTGCGTGACATAGTATGTGATAATGTCCCAAAAGTAGTTGTCGCACTAAAAGGTCATAGCAGTTCCCTGCTATGATGAGAACCTAGAAGTACTACGCCACTATTCTTAAATATATGTTCTATAACCGAATGATGTCATTTGAGGGACAAATGATACAGACTATCTAGGGTAGAGACTCATAGAACTTTGAGACACCTTCTCATGGTGTACACTCATGGTGATATTTAGTAGAATATTATGAGAACGAGACTCGTCAGTAGGAAATCCACATTTATATGTGTCATTGGATGTTCCTATATGCAGACGTGTGTATTGGTCCTTCGACTTTAAGATTGTTATTAATGAGTATTATGAATCGCGTACTTTGATGTATTGTCAAAAACCATGACGAAAAATGTTCACGATGAGGTAGGTTACGTTGGGTGCGTCACAAGTAATATTGCATTAATGAATAATACGAGAAAAGATTTATCCCTTTTGTTCTTTAACTGAAGTTAATATCTCAGGCAATTTGATAGAAATAATATAGCCTAAATAAATCTATTGTCATGATGTTCTATAGACAGGTTTTATTTTCGGAAAGTTAAAGAAAGAGACATTGAGCATATAGATTGATGACACTGACATACAACCTGCTTGATTTGAGATATTGTGATAAAGAGATTACATTACACAACAAGCATCCATATGAGGTATCATGTCGTTACGACATTAACTTCTTTCTCTATGAGTGTCTTGACATGTTGCTAGACGCTAACTTTGGATTTTAGGCTACTTCGCCTAATGCCACTGAGAAAGTGGTTTAGATGGTCACACACTAAGTGTATGTAGAATCTTAGTTAAATAATATATTATTATTTATTATTTAACAAGTTGGATAAATATTATTCAAGCGCGTGGTTTAATAATTATTCATGTATGCTTGATTGCATTTATCTCGTCACCAGTTATTCGAGAGAATATAATGTAAGAAGAATATTTAATAAATTTTTATTTGCTATTTAGTGAGTAATATTTATTTTTTATTGATGAATAGCGCAATGATATTTATTTAATAAATAAATAGTCATTATTCAAGGTCCGATAAATATTGTGTAGGAATGACAGACTGAGTTTAAATGTTCAGATGAGAAATAATAAATATTGAATATTATTTGATTAAATGATATTTAATTTTAATTTTCATGTTAAGCGCATGTCGAGAAATAATAATTTTATTTTTATTATTTGATATGAGGTTTTCTCTAGAATTAAATAAATAATTAAGAGCATGTGTGCAATTATTTTATTTTAACCCTAGCGATATATAAATCTAGTTATGTTATTTTATCAAGATGTCAATTCATTTGTTTGTGTTGTGTACAACAATTTTGGAGAACCCTCTCAAGCTCTAGGGAACACTCTTCTTCAAGAACACTCTCAAAAACGGAGCAGCCTTCCTCCATCAGATCAAGGAGAACGTTTTGGAAACGATTCTCATAGCGATCAATGCTGGACGACGCAAGCGTAAGAATCTGCCGTGCTAGCACCTAAAGATTCGTTTGGCAATGTCTGGAGATTCATGGAACACATGTAAATCCCCACTAGAGGGAATTTGCACTTGATTCCTACATCTCAACGACTGTGCATCTCAGATCTATTACCAGATCCTTCAACGAAGAAAGAATTTTATCAAGATAATTCTTATTTAATTAAATTAATTATAAATAATATGTGATGATCATCCCTTCTGGTTCCAGCGTGATTACCCTTGTCTGATTTGATTGATCCAATTCCATAGATCATGACATTTATCATCATATAGATCTCCGATTGGTCATCGATCATGAAAAAAAGCAATGTTGGGTACCACCCATCGCATGTTTTCGCCGCGCTTGAAACCTACAAGTGGTATCAGAGAGATCACATAATTATTTATAATTATTTAAAGATCTTTGGTGATTTACACATTTTAATTTAGTTTTTCAATTCAAATTTAATCATTCTTTTAATTCGAACCGTGAGATCCGTTTCTTGCTCCTTCGTTTCTCATAGATCTAATCAAAACGATTAATTTTATGATTAAAATAAAATCAAAGAACTCATCCGAAGGTGACAAGGTTTCTGGCCAGATAACACAGGAGTACACGCCGTGTACTCATGTTCAATGCACCAGGAATTAATTCTGTAATTAATTCAAAGCGCGTGCATTGATGACATGCAGTGTAGTTAATTCTTACACTGCGTGTTGACCGGGACAGATTGATGCACAATCAACCAGAGTACACTCCATGTAGCCCATATACACTGTGTGTAGTCCCTTTGAGTCAAAGACGGGCAGTGTATTTCAATACATGGCTTACCTGACTGGTGACCGTGTAATTTGGAGATCACACGATGTGTAACCCATTGGACATGTCGTGCACTCTAGTTTCTGAGGCACGATTTACACACCAAGTCTCTAGGCGTGTGCTTCGAATAGACAGTGAGAGATGTACATGCTGTGTAGCTCGCCTGTACACACCGTGTACTTACCAAATTATGCAAATTTAAAATATATTTATTTTACTATGCAAACCGTGAGGCATGTACTTGTGTGTGGTCATAAAGATAAGACATGTCATGTGATAAGTTTTAATATAAATAAATATTTAAATTGTTAATTAATATCCGCGTAATGTTCAGATCTGCATATCATGTATGAGTCGTATTACAAGTTGTTACTCTATGTGTATTGAAGCATAACACGTGACTGAAAAATCATGTAATTCCTATAATCATCCGTGAAATACATGTTGTGAAAGTACGTGATAAGTCGTGTATGTCATATGTCACAAGAGTAAAACAATATAAGAGTATAATACATGTTGGACAGAATCAGATAGGTATTCACCGTGTTGTCTCTAAGGTACATTTATGTACACAGTTATTTTTAAATGAATTTATTTAATTTATTTAAAATTATAATGGATGAGAATCTCAAGGAAATTTCGATGAGAATTAAGATAAAAGAAACGATTAATTAAAGATGATAATTAATTGATTTGAGCGTGATTTATCTTAAATAAGAATGATTAAGAATTGAATGCTAGTTTTATTAAATGCGTAATTCGTTGCATGCATGTGGATGGTCATGAGAAAAGACCAGACCATTGTATGAGATTGTTTTCCTTTTAATTTATTATTAAATTAAATTTTTGGTCTGCATGTCTTCTCTCCTCTTATTATGTAGGGTCTGCGTGATCATAGTTTTTTGTATGTAAACCATTTCCCCGTCACCTGCATGTGAGTAATAACATATGTAATGGATGAAGCTTCCAAGCTAGTGGAGGCGATTCAAGTTAGGAGTCAGGATGAAACCAATCCAAGAGAGATACATTGGTGGACAGATGGAATGCTGTAACACAAATCTTAAATGGTTTCAGGTGTTTTTCCCCTAGGTCAACAGTTAGTTTATCAACCGTTAGATAAACTAACCACTAGTAAAAAATCATGATCATACCACTTTATTATTTTATTTCTGTTAGTTTCATGGTTATTTCATTATGAATGTTTTGTCGTGATCACATAAATTAATGAAATTAACGAGCATGCAAGATATAACTAAAATAAACTGGATTATGCATAAATATTATCTAAGACATGGTTAATCACTTTAGTAAATCCACTTAATATTAACAATCATTTAATAAAGATAATAGTTGGAAATTTATGCATAAAGGGTAAAATCCATTAATATATATATTAAGTCGGTATAACCTTTTATTACTCTGGTTAAAATCGAACCATAGTTCAAAGTGCTTGACCAGTCAAAGTTGGGCGTGCTTTCAATTATAAGGGAATTCTAACTTGAAGTTTTGGGTTGACTTAACTTAGTTTACATCAAGGGTTGACTGTCAAAGCAAGACTTGGTGTGACTGAGAGACAAAGGTTGAGCAAATCCAATTTAAGTATTTCAAGATTGGGGAGTCCACTCCGCAGATGAAGGAATTGTGAGTTAATGTAGTTGACATTTGGAATTCTTACCTAAAACCATTCAAGTTCCTTAACCAACCAAAGTTGGGGTAATGAGAAGTGGAATATGGATCATTACCACTTCAATATCCAAGTAACAAGATATTCCAAAACCAATGGAGAGAGTTATCAAGTTTCGATAAAATAGTCAGAGACTAATAAATATAATATTTATTTATTAGTCTAAATTTTATTAGATAAATTTCTAAAATTCTGCTCATCTTATTTTGTAGAAACAACATTAAAATGACTTCAAACATATCGTTGTGATCCATATTTGAGAAGGACAACCATCTCATGACACAAATTTCTAAGAGTGGAAAATACGTCTACGTGTCATCCTTCGCCATGAAAGGAAATTATATGTGTTGGAAAAACCTTTTCCTAAGGTTCCTGGTAATGAGGCTAGTGATGAAGAGTTAAAACTCTATGAGAAACATTTGAACGATTTTATAGATGTTCAATGCTTCATGCTATCATCCATGTCTAATGAACATTTGAAGAAACATGAGGATATGGATGCCTATAACATGATGTCTCAACTTTGAGATCTCTATCAAGAGAAGACAAGATAATAGAGGTACATGATCTTTAATGCTTTGTTTACAACTAAACTTGGAGAGTTTGCTCCATCTGAGCCTTATGTAGTCAAGCTTATTTGCTACATTAAACGCCCGAACATCTTGGGGATTAAATTCCCAGATGAGTTGCGTACATATCTCATACTTTCATCACTATCCAAGACCTTCTACATCTTTATTGTTAATTACAATATGAGCAATAATGATAAGAGTCATTCAGAAATTCCGACTTTGATTCGCCAAGAAGATAAAGACACGAGGCATGATAAACCCACAATCCTTATGGTGAATAAGAAAATTAAGAATAAGACAAAGAGGCCCAAGACATATAAACAGTCTAAAGATCTCGAGCACTGTTATTTTAAGAAGAAGAAGATCCAGAGGCAGGGCAAAGAAACAGAGCCAGTATGTTTTTCATGTGGAAAGCCAGACCACTGGAAAAGAACTGCACCCAGAAGAAAGGGGAAGCTAAATGTGTATTCGTTATCGAGTGTAATCTTTTAATATCTACACATTGGGTATTAGATACAACTTGTGGGGCTCACATATGTATCCAAATGTCAGAGCCAAATAGATTTTGAAAGATTTCTAGAGGAGAGGTGGATTTAAGAGATTCTAATAGAGTGATGCTGGCTTTCTTAGCCATTGGTGACTACCACCTTTCATTGCCAATGAGAATGATTTTGGTTTTGAAATATTTTTATTATATACCTACGGTTACCAAGAACATAATTTCTGTATTATGTTTAGATGCAGATGACTTTATTTTTAAATTTGGAAATAAAAGTTGTTTCTTTTATAAGGAAAACATATGTTATGGTATGACACATTTAAATATTGTTCTTTATGTATTAAATTACGAAAACCAAGTGTTGGTAATTGATAACGAATCATGTTCACACGACTCATATAACACCCATATATAGAATCACCTTCTTAGTCATGTAAACGAGAAATGTTTGACAAATCTCTATCAAAATGGTTATTTAGACTCTTCTGAGCTAAAACCACTTAAAATATGTCATGCTTGTTTAAAAGGAAAAATGACCAAACCACTATTTAGTGGACATGGTGAAAGGGCCACAGAGCTTCAAGGATTGGTACATGCTAATGTGTGTGGACCATTTTCAGTAGAAGCTAGATGTGGATATTCTTACTTCATAACTTTTAATAACAACTTGAGTAGATATGAATATGTCTACTTAATGAGGTATAAGTCCGAGTCCTTTGAGAAATTCAAGAAATTCAAGAATGAAGTAGAGAATCAATTTGGTAAGAAGATAAAGAAGTTTCAATCGAATCGATGTGGTGAATATTTTAATCAAGAGTTTATTGACTTCTTATGGGAGTTTGAGATTTTATCCCAAGTAACTCCACCTTAAACACCACAGTGAGACGGTGTTAGTGAAAGAAGGAAACATACCTTGTTAGACATGGTAAGGTTGATAATGAGTCATGCAGATCTTCTATTATCCTTTTAGGGATATGCATTACAAACTCCAGAATACACATTAAACTGAGTACCAACTAAAGCAGAAAATGGAATTCCCTTCGAGTTATGGAGTGGAAAGAAACTCATTTTGCCGCATACATGTATATGGGGTTGTGAGATGTTTGTTAAGGCCTTATCAGGCAACAAACTATCATGTCAGGGGACAAAGTGTATCTTTATAGGGTATCCCAAGGAAACAATGAGATATTACCTATACAACCCCTCAGATAAGAAAATGGCTATTGACAGACAAACCGTCTTTCTTGAGAGGGAGCATATCCTCAAAAAGGATAGTGTAAGCAAGATTGACTTTGATGAAGTTGATGCTCAAGATACACTAGAGTTGGTATAGGAACAGGTTCCACAGGTCCCTGTGGAAGAAGTGGTTCTTGAAACATAAGTACTGCGTAGGAGCACAAGAGAGGTAAGAGAACCAGAGAGGTATGATTTTCTAGTCATCGAAGATGATGACTCGTTATTGGTTGGAAATGACAAACCTCTCTCCTACAAGGAGGAAGTAGAGAGCCCATAAGCTACAAGATGGAAAGAATCCATGAATTCTAAAATGTATTCCATGTATCAGAACCATGTTTGGGTTCTGGTCGATGTGCTGGTTGATGTAATGCCCATTGGATGTAAATTGGTATTCAAGATGAAAATGGATATGGAAGGTAAACTAAATACCTATAAAGTAAGGCTAGTGGCTAAAGGGTTTAAATAGCGTCAAGGAATTAACTACGATCAAACCTTTTCACCAGTTTCTATGTTTAAATCCATCAGAATTATACTTTCTATAACACTTTACCATTACTATGAGATTTGATAGATGGATTTCAAAACTACATTTCTTAATGGAAACCTTTAGGAAGATGTCTATATGACACAATCAGAAGGTTTTATGACTCCATGTGATGCCAAAAGAATTTTCAAGTTGTAGAGATCCATTTATGGATTGAATCAAGAATCCAGGTCATGAAACATTAGATTTGATGAATCCATAAAAGAATTTGGTTTCATTAAGAACAAATGTGAGTCATGTGTTTAGAAGAGTTTTAGTGGGAATGTAGTCATTATCCTAGTAGTATATGTTGATGTCATATTACTTATTGAAAATGAAATACCAGTCTTACAATTTATTAAGGACTGGTTGAACAAGTGTTTCTCTATGAAGGACTTGGGTGAAACAACCTATATTCTAGGGATCAAGATCATTCGTGATAGGTCCAAGAAGCTTCTTGGACTAAGTCAAAGTACATATGTTGAAAAGACACTAAAGGGATGTAGTATGGAACAATCTAAGAGGGGATTGGTTCCAGTGTCACATGGTTTACATCTTTCTAAGAAAACGTGTCTTTAGACATAACATGAGAAAGATAGAATGAGTAAGATCCTATGCGCTTCGACAATATGATCAGTCATATATGTCATGTTATGTACTAGACTTGATGTTGCCTATGCATTGAGCATGGTAGGAAGATATCACGAAGATCCAGGAGAATAGCATTTGACTGCTGTTAATGCTATCCTTGAGTATCTGAGAAGAACTAAGGATATGTTCCTGGTATATGGGGGAGATGAGGAGCTGATTATCATGGCTTATACTGATGTTGGGTTTCAGATAGATCATAATGATCTGAAGTCGCAATCATGATATGTTTTCTATCTCAACGGAGGAGCTGTAAGCAAGAAGAGTTCAAAGCAGCCAGTTATTGTTGATTCTACAACAAAGTCCGAGTATATAACAGATTCTGATGCATCCAAAGAAGCCACTTGGATTCAGAATTTTGTCCCATATCTTGATGTGGTACCTAGCAGTAAAGACCCTATCACATTTTATTGTGATAATACTATAACGATGACTCTTGCAAAAGAGCTAAGATCACACCAACAGACAAAACACATACTCTGGAAGTATCACCTATTGAGGGATTTCTATCAGAGGGGTGAAGTTGCAGTAAGAAGAGTACCCACAGAATAGAACATGGCGGACCCCTTAACTAATGGTCTATCTCAGCAAAAGTATGAGTATCATGTGAGAGCTAGCGGACTAAAGGTTGTTAGTAGTTGGCTTTAGTTCAAGCGAGAGTCTATTGGAGTTAGTTTCATAAAACCAAGTTCTTTTTTACTTTATGATAACTTGTATTCATGGTTTTAAATATTAATAAACTATTTATCACATCATGATTGTTCTTATGCGTGCCATAGTATGCGATAATGTCCCAAGAACAATTGTCGCACTAAAAGGTTATAATAGTTTCCCGCTATGATGAGAACCTGAAAGTGCTATGACAATATTCTTAAATATATGTTTAATAGCCAGATGATATCATTTTAGGGACAAAAATGATACAGGCTATCAATGGTGGAGTCTCATAGGACTTTGAGATACCTTCTCATGATGTATACCCTTGGTAATATTCAGTAGGATATTATGAGAATGAGTCCCACCAGTAGAAAATCCACATTTATATGTGTCATTGGATATTCCTATATGTGAACATGTGTATTGGTCATTAGACTTTAAGATTATTATTAATGAGTATTTTGATTCATGTACTTTAATGTATTGACGAAAACCATGACGACATATGTTCACGGCGAGGTAGGATACGTTGGGTGCATCACGAGTAATATTGCATTAACAAATAATGAGATAAAAGATTTATACCTTATGTTCTTTAATGAAAGTTAATATCTTAGGACCTTTGATGGAAATGATATAGCCTAAATAAATCAATGGTCATGGTATTCTATAGGCAAGTTCTATTTCTGAAAAGTCAAAGAAAGATATATCAGGTATATAGGTTGATGACACCGGCACACAACCTGCTTGATTTGAGAAATTGTGATAAAGAGATTACATTACATAGTAAGCGTCCATATGAGGTATCATGTCATTACGGAATTATCTTCTTTCTCTATGGGTGCCTTGGCATGTTGTCAGATGCTAACCTTGGACTTTAGGCTACTTCGCCTAATACCACTGAGAAAGAGACCTAGAGAGTCACACACTAAGTGTATACAGAATCTCTGTTAAATAATATATTATTATTTATTATTTAACAAGTTGAATATATATTATTCCTGCAAGTGGTTTAATAATTATTCATTTATGTTTGATCACATACATCTCATCACTAGTTCTTCGAGAGAACATTATGTGAGCGGAATATTTAATAAATATTTATTTTCTATTCAGTGAATATAGTATTTATTTATTTATTAGTGAATAATGATGTGATATTTATTTAATAAATAAATAAATAATCATTATTCAAGGCCCGATAAATATTGTGGAGGAATGAAATACCATGTTTAAATGGTTAGATGAGAAATAATAAATATTGAATATTTTTTGATTAAATAATATTTAATTTAAATTTGCAAGTTAAGCACATGTTAAGAAATGATATTATTATTATTATTTGACATGGGGTTTTCTCTAGGATTAAATAAATAATTAAGGGTACTTTTGAAATTATTTTATTTTTACCCTAGCAATATATAAACCCAGTTATATTATTTTCTCAAGATATTAATTCATTTGTTTATGTTGTGCACAATAATTTTGGAGAATCCTCTCAAGCCCTAGAGATCTCTCTTATCCAAGAACACTCTCAAGAATGGAGAAAAATCTTCCTCCATTCGATCAAGGAGAATGCTTTGGAATCGATTCTCATAGTGATCAAAGACAGACGATACAAGCATAATGATCTGCCATGCTAGCACCTAGAGATTCCTTCGGTGACATCTGGAGATTCGTGGAACATGTGTGGATCACCACTAGAGAGAATATGTACTTGATTCCTACATCACAATGATGGTGCATCATAGATCTGTTACCAGATCCATCAATGAAGAAATAATTCAATCAAGGTATTCTTATTTAATTAAATTAATTATAAATAATATATTATAATCCTCCCTTCTGGTTCCGGTGTGATTAACCTTGCCTAATTTTGTTGATCCAATTTCGTAGATCACGATGTTTATCATCATGTAGATCTCATATTGCTCGTTGATCATGACAAAAAGTAATGTTGGGCACTGCCCATCACATGCTTCTGATGTGCCCATAACCTACACTTGATCCCCTCAAGAATGGATAGTTGAACAATTATTTGAGAAAGGTAGGATTATGTTCCTTTTATAATTATCATATTCATCCTTTACATGTTTAATAAGATTAGATCCCTTTAAATACTCATCATGGATAGGGTTGTGGGATCATTTCTACTCATAGAATCAACCACATTATTCATCTTCAGATGGTAATGGATTGAACAGTCATAATCCTTAATCAAATCTAACCACATTTGTTGGAACATATTGAACTCTTTTTTTGTGAATATATACTTGAGGCTCTTATGATTCGTATATATGTCACACTCCTCCCTATAGAGATTATGTCTCTAAATCTTCAGTACATAGATCATTGAAGATAATTCCAGATCATGCATAAGGTAGTTCTACTCATGGATCTTTAGTTGGTGTGAGGAATATGCTATCACTTTTTCATTTTGAATGAGTACATAACCTAATATTTTTATTGGATTCGTTGCTATAGGTCAAAAATACTTACCCACTAGTTGGTAATGTGAGCATGAGTGAAGTGATTAGACTCTTATTTAAATCTTTAAATATCTCATCACATTCATCAGTCCATAAAAACTTCACTCTATTCCAAGTTATCTTGATTAGTGGGTTTGCAAATATTGAAAAGATTCTCATAAATCAACAATAGTACCTAGATATTCCTATGAAACTATGTATATCTATCACAAATGTTAGTATGGGACATCTTTAAATTGCCTCTTTCTTTTAAGGATCCATAGATACCCTTTGTTGATGATAATATGCCCCAAGAATGTTACTTGATCCATCCAAAACTCGCATTGATTATACTTTCCATATAATTTTTTCATTCAAAAGGACTTCAACACTGCATCCAAATGCTCCTCATATCCCTCCTTGATTTTGGAGTAGATAATAATATCATCTATAATGACTATCATAAATTTATCATGGTAATTCTTAAAGACTCTATTCATTATGTGCATGATGATAAATGAAACATTAGTGAGTCCAAATTTCATCATTATGAAATTTTAGTGCCAATACCTTGTATGAGATGTAGTTTTAGAGATATCCTCCTTCACTATTACTTGATAATTTCTTAACTGAAGACCCACCTTAGAGAAGTAATGGGATCTACATAGTTAATTGAACATGTCATCAATCTATAGAAAATGATAATTGTTCTTTATCTTGGTCTTGCTGAGCTCATGATAATCAATACAATGGTGCATTGACCTATCCTTATTCTTGACAAAAAGGACTGATGTACCCCATAGTGAATAACTTAGGCATATAAACTCTTTATGAAAATTCTCTTGTAGTTGTTTCTTCATCTCTTCAAGTTCAATTGTAATCATTCTATATGGAGTCTTGGATATTCACAAAGTTTATGGTATAATTATTATTGGTAACTTAAACTCTCAGTTAGGAGGAAGACCAAGAAATTCTCTAGGGAACACATCAGCATATTCTATTACGATGGGAATGTCCTCAAATATTATATTTTCCTAAGTATAAATCATTTTAGAAAGACATGATTTATCATAAGGTAATAATATACATTCTTGAGATGATTATTCCAAAGGAGATCAATCCTGCTTCTTACACTTTTATAGAATCAGAGGTTGATTCACAATACAGAGGGTTATTTCCTTCTGTCAACAATTTATGTTGGATCCATACAAGGAAGGAAAATCAATACCTAGGATAGAATCAAATTCCACTAAAGGGAGTATCATAAGGATCACTAGGAAATTCTACCTACAAATATTGATAGGGGAGAATTTATATGTTTAGGATGCAATAATTGACCCATTTTCCATTTTTTCTGATACCTCAACTTCTATCTTTTGAGGTAGTGTTTGAATAGTTCTACTAAACTTTCATGATATGAAATAATGCATAGAAGCATAATCAAATAATATGTTCACTATTATGAAATTAATAACAAGTATACATATCACCTTTTTTTTTTCAGGACCCAACTCAATAGTTATGATGAAATATACTTGTACTTTCTCTCTAGGCCTTTGAGGTTGTCATTATTGGTTATCTTTGAAAACCCTTGGTCTAGTGTATTTTTTTTCATAGAGTCATTTTTTACATGTAGTTGAAACATTGTACAATAGGATGAGGGTTTACTGGATCATTCCTTTGTTCCATCACATTGGTGTGTTACTTCATATCTTATTGGAATTCACTAGATTTCCCCCTCCTTCCCACACATAAAGCATTTCCTTGTCCCCTTCAAGAAATATATGAGATGATTTTTCCTGATCTTTTGACAAGTGAGAAGTTTAAATTTATTAGCTCCAGGATATTTCTCCATCACTCCCCCAAAATTAAACTCTATTCTCCCATTCCAATCTATAGAACCATGAGATCCTCAAGATTATCCAATCTTTATTTTGACTTTGAGATAACATTGGAAAATTTCCTCATAACTTTAAAAGTCTCAAATCACCAAATCTTTTTGTAGATTTGGATTTATCCCACTAAAGAAGTGTCCAACTTTACTTTCAGGGTCAATAACAAAACCAAAGGCATATCATGTAAGTCTTGTGAAGTTTTCCTCGTACACCCTGATAGATTAATTCTCTATTTTTTGATCTCAAGGAACACCCTCTCCATTTTAATTAATAGAGTTCAAAGAAAATATTTATTGAAAAAAATCTTGAATTCTTTCCACTCCATCACTTCAATTTTTCTTTAATCATCATATTCTTGATCAACATCTCCCATTGATCAGCTTATCCCACCATGTGATAAAAAATCAGCATAACCTTTTTTACTTAGAGTATTTAAAGATAAAGAATATATTTTCAACAGAGTTGATCTATTTTTTGAGATTAAGGGATCAAACTTCCACTAAAATTCGGAGGCCTTTGTGGCATAAAACCCTCAATTAAAACACTCTCTTTCTTAGGGGGATTCAGGATTTCCAAAGGATTCAATTTTATGCTCAAAAAATGAGTAAATTTAATAAGTATTTTTATGAAGTTCTTGACTTCTACTCCCATCAGGTTAGGTATCTCATTTGGACAATCATCACATTGGCCATCACATTGGTTGTTGAAACGATTCCTCATATTTTTAGGAATGAACTTAAATAAAGGAAAATTAGGGGTGAATATTTTCAAACTAGTAAACATATAAAAGGGGAACTATGAACATTGAATGGATAAACCATAAATTACATGTATTCCTTAACCCATGAATTGGTTTCAAACTAAGTTATCCATGACCTATTTCCAAACATGAAATTTTATAGGCATTTTTGTTCCCTTCATAATGGTTTGTAAAAATCATGTGATTAACCAAATCATATCTCCCGAGAGTCTACAACCATAAGTATAGTCTTATGACTCTTTGTCATGCACTAGGCATAGGTTGAGTTAATACCCAATGAGCCATTTCAGAGTTATTACCCTTAGGTGAATTTGTTTTATAGATGCATCCACCTTCCAGTATCTAGACATATATGTATTTCATTAAAGAACTAAGCACTCTATAATTTACCAAAATTTAGGGATGTTTTCTTATATTTAGTCTTATCCCTAAGGGTTCCATTAAGGTTTTATAATCCTAATCCCCCAAATTAACTTGAACCTCCCATTGATGCCAACTATGATAAGTCATATCTTTTATACAATTTATTTCATGATTTATTACATAAATGTACACAAAATACAATCCCAAAATATCAATAATACTAGTGTCTTTTTGAAATTAGATATATATCTTAATAACTTAAAACAGGGATACAATGACATTATTTAATAACTCCATAACATTCCCTTAATTTCCAGGGATCTTCTAATACTGTACGGGATAACCTAGGGATGCACATAAGAAAGAGGCGATCTATGAATCCTAGTAAGGGAATAATCAAGGTATATTATAAAGTAAAGTAGTATATGTGGGTCAATAGGCATAACATAATGACATAGAATGATGATAATAATAATCATGAACATCAAAGGATGACATAATATAGTAACATCAAGCCATCATAGTAATGTGAAAACAATATAAAATATAACATCATAAGAATAAGTCAAGGCTAACCGTTGAGATATCACAACATAGTGTGCTTAGGATAAACACCTATACACAATACATTATATCTTATAAGATAAAAACTTTATTCAATGCATTGTGGGTCCATATAATTATAGTCTCATACATCATATTCATATCATATACTTGCATTTGTGTGCCAAATAGATCATACAACATAAGAATATCTTTCATTAATTTTAATCTGATGAATAAGAAGTGTGGGTTTCATACATGGAAGTCCCAAAAAAATGAAGGATAGTTAATAATGGTTCTGGTAATAGTATAAGAATACGGTGGTGGGTGATATATTAAAATTTCATTTAATATTTTTATACCCAAAACCATGAATGATGAGATTTCACATTAATTTTATAATTAAATTATTTATATTTGAAGAAAGCAATTACCTCGTCATAGGTTTCTTTCTTCGTAGTTGATGTTGATCATTTGAAAAGACTCTTTTGGATTTTCTTAATTGCACTTATGAGGATCCAAGAGTAGAACCTATCTAGCGATGATCCAAACATGCTTCTAACGACCTCTGAGCAATGCCACTCAATCTCTAGGTGCTAGCATGGTTAATTGAATGTATTTCATTGTTCATTCTTGATCGCTTGTTCTTCGGTCATGAAGAAATCTCCCTTGCCTTTTTATTCTTGAGAGGGAGAGAGATAGAGGGGTCAAAAGATAATTCATTCTGTGCAACAATTCTCTCTTTTCAATTACCCACAAAATAGTCATAATGAGCTATTTATAGAGGCAGAGTGTAGGTTAGAATATTATTTAATTACATGTAGGTCCTTAAACAATATTAAAACCATTATTTAACCCCATGCCACATAATAATAATATAATTATTATTTTGCGGTGTGCTCCATCTTGCACAAATGATAAATAATAGTTATCGGCTTATAAAAAAAATATTTATCACCAGATGTGGTATTAGTCCGTTCAAAATTCTTGGTATATATTGAATACCTGAATAAATATTTTATTCACAAATAAATATTTCATCCTGATACCTATGAATAAATATTTATTAAACATTCAATAAAATAAATAGATATATTTTTATTCACATGATGGTGAATTAATATTTATCAAATTTATAAAATCAATATAACTTGAATAAAATTATTTCTTAGTCTTGATAATAATATTTATTGCATTAATTAAATTCAAACAGAATTTAATCGATATCAATGGAAACACTTAGGGTGTGACCCTGTATGATTCTTTCTCATTGTCATTAGGTGGGTTTGCCTAAAGTCTAAAATTTCTATCTAACAATGGGTCAAGGAACCCAATAAAAAAAACTTAATGTTGAAAAATTGAAAACCACATATGAATGCTCACTGTGTAATATAATCCCTTTGTGGAAATATCTCATCACGAAGGTTTCACATCTGTATCACAAAACTATATGATCAATACTTCTTTCTTTAACTCTGAAAAAAACATTGTTTCAGCATGACCATGGAATTTAGGGTGATGGTTCTATTCTAATAAAAGGGATAAGATATCATCTTCTATAAAGATAGAAGAGGAAAATCCTTCATCTAATTATCAATTAATGAAATGTAACTCATGATGCACCCAACATATCCAACTTCTCCATGAAATATTATCATCATGATTTATAAAATACGTCTAAGTACATGAGTCGTAACATGAATTAATAATAATCTTAAAGTATAAGGACCATTACACATGCTTGCAGATAGGAATATTCGATGACACCAAAACATAAAGAATTATTACTGGTAGGTATGTTCTCATAATCTCTCATCTTGGAGATTACTAAGTGCGAAATTTAGGAGAAGAAACCTCATCTTCTTATGAGTACTCGCACTTGACAGTCTATGTACTATGTGTCCCATTATAGTAAATTATCCAAAAACATAACATTATTTAAAAATATATTCATAGCACTTCAATATTCTCATCATAGCGGAGAACTACTATAACCTTATCAATATGATGTATAATCTAGGACATTATTATATTGGAGTCATGCAGAATAATGAACAATATATAATAAGAAGTTTTATTAATATTCAATACATCAAATATACATGTAATTAATGTATAAACAATTGGTCCTAGGACACTAACTACAACAAACTCTCACTTGGACTAGATCCAACTTTTTATTACTTTCATCCCTATATACCACACATGATAATCTTGTTTCTACTGAGTTAAGGATTTAGTCAAGGGTTCTATCATGTTTTCTTATAAGGAAATACTACTCACTGAAACCTCACCTTTCTAAGAAAAATCCCTCAAAAGATGATACTTTGGAAGTATGTGCTTTGTCCATTGATATGGCCTTGGATCTTTTATTAGAGACACCACTACAGTATTATCACAATGGAGTGCAATATGATCTTTACTGCTAGGTACCATGTTAATCCCCTGGATGAATTTGTGCATCCATACTGCTTCTTTATTTGCCTTATAAGACAAAATATATTTGGAATCTATTGTAATTTCTTCGACCATAACCTTCTTTGAGCTCTTACATCTCAAAAAACCTCCATTAAAAGTGAATATGTATCCTTTTTGTGACTTCATGTCATCTTGATCAGTTTGTGAAACTAGAATATTCATATCCTATGATAACTAGTTTATCATCTCCTTTATAAAATAAGAAAATATCCTTAGTATGCCTCAGATACATAAGGATAGTCTTGATTTCTATCCAATGGTGGCTACCTGGGTCATCTTGATATCTTCCTACCATACTTAATGAATAGGAAACATTTATCATAGTACACAACATATCATACATGAATGACCCAATCAATGATTTATATGGAATCCTTTCCATCATATTTCTTTCCTCATGTGTATGGGGACACATTTTCCTAGAAAGATGAATTTCATGTGACACTAGAAACAATCCCCTGTTGGATTTTTCCATACTAAATATCTTTAGTATCTTATTAATGTATGTACTTTGACTTAGTCTAATCAACCTTTTGGATCTATCATGATAGATCTTGATCCCAAGAATATATGATGCCTCACCCAAGTCCTTCAAAGAGAACCATTTATTTAACCATTCTTTAACAAGATGTATGACGGGTATTTCCTTTCCAATGAGTAATATGTCATCAAAATATACTATTAAGAAAACGATTTCACTCCCACTAAACCATTTGTAAACATAAGGATCACACTCATTATTTATGAAACCAAATTCCATTATGGATTCATAAAAATGAATTTTCCATGACCTAGATGCTTTCTTTAATCTATAAATGGATATTTTCAATTTTCATATCTTGTTAGAATCATTTGGAGTTAAAAACCCTTCGGGTTGTGTCATATAGACATCTTCCTAAAGGTTCCTATCAAGGAATACTATTTTGAAATCTATTTTCCAAATATCATAGTCATGGTAATCTACAATGACAAGTAGAATTATGATGGATTTAATAATTTTAACTGGTAAAAAGGTTTCGTTGTAGTCAATGCCTTGATGTTTTTTAAACCCTTTTGAAACCAGCCATACCTTATTAGTACTGACTTGTCCTTAGATGTCCAGTTTCTTCTTGAATTCCCATTTGTAACAAAAAAACTTTACATCCACTAGAGGATCTACCAAAATCTAGATTTGGTTTTGGTACATGGAATCCATTTCATAATTCATGGCTTCTTTCCACTTAGAAACATTTGTGCCACTTAATACTTCCTTGTAAGTTAGAGGATCATTATTATCCACTAATAATGATTCAATATCCTCGGTGACTGGAAAATCATACCATTATGGTTCTCTAATATCTCTAATACTCCTATACAGTACTTGTGTATCTGGAACAACTTTTTTGTTGGGAAAAAATCCCTCAAGGTAACATTGCAGTATTTTTTGGGTTGATTGTGTTTGTTGACAAAGAAAGTTTCCATGAAGAAATTGTTGAGTTCCAGAGAAGTTGTTGACAATCCATGTTGACAAAGGACAATGAAAAAGGAATGGATGATCTGGAGGCGGTACAAAAAGAGCAGTACAAGGTGGTTCCATTTTCCAGTGTTTGCCAAATTTTTGGGGTCCAAAATTTGGAAGTTAGTGAGCATCGTGAAAAGAGGATTTCCATGAAGATCATAATTTAATATGGCAAAGGCATGAATTTCGTGAAGTGAAGCTTCATGGTTTGGATTTCGCGAAGACCAGAAGAATGGAGGTGGTGATTCTTCGCGATTACGACAAGATTTGCGAACGACAGAGGTTGAAGCGCATCGCGGCGGTGAAGGGCTTTGTGAGGGAGCTTCGTGGAGATGAGGGGCATTGCGAGGGAGCTTCGAGGCGAAGGTGCGAAGGAATTGAAGGGATGCTTCGCGATTACGACGATTTCCACGAACGAAAAATTTCCGTAGTGCTTCGCGATTTTAAGAGAATTCTAGCAGGAACTTCGGAGCTTCACGATTTGAGATGATGTGGCGTTGACTTCGTGCGGAAAGTTGGAGGGTCGGTGGAATTGCCTATAAATAGAGGTCGACCCCCTCGAGCGAAGTAGAGATAATTTTCAGAGAAAATCTTTTGCTCTCGTATTGCGAAGGTGGTTCGCGGAGCTAGTGTGCTTCGCGAAAGAGGAGCTTCGCGACGGCTATTATAGCTCCGCGAAAGTTGCGAGCTCCGTGTTGGCTTAGTGAGATTCATGAGGGAAGTTTCTCTACAATGACTTGAGCTTCGCGGGAGTGCTTCACGAGGTTGATTCGCGAGAGAGCTTCACGAAAAGGCAGGAGCTTCGTGAAGGCTTGTTTAAGCTTCGCGAAATTGGGAGTCTTGCGAAGTAGGGTGCTTTGCGAAGGTGTTTCCAAAAGGAATTGCCCAGTGCTTCAGAGGCAAAGGGGTATTAATCAGTGAATGAAAGTTGGAATTTAACAGAGCATCTATCTATAGTTGAAGATGCATTCATTCATGCAAATGAAGAGACCTATAGGTCTATAAACTGTGAGTGAATCCCTTCCAGAGCAGTGAGCTTAGGAAGAGGAAGAAGGTGATCCTCTCCACCGACAGTGAGCCAGAGAGAGATAAATAGGGAGTGATCATTGGGAAAGCAGTGAGATGACCCTAAACTTTGTAAAGGCAGTGAGCCTGGGCATAGAAGTGATCTATCCCAAACTTTGTATTCACATCTAGTGAAGAATAGTGGAATTAGGTACGACCGGCAACTTGTCGGCGTATGCTCCTTGGACGTAGCCCAGTGAGGGTGAATCAAGTAAAAATCTCTGTGTCTACCTGCATACTTACCTGCATTGCATTTAAAGCATCATCATCAGATAAAGAAGGAAATAAGTGATCACAATAACCACACAAGTGCAAACAAAGTGACCCTTATAATAAAGAGGTCAAGATCCAGTGGGGTAGGAATAATTTTGAAAAGAATATCCATACCCTGATTCACCCCCCTCTCAGGGTATATAGGCCCCTATTGGCCCTAACAATTGGTATCAGAGGGAAGGTTGTTGTTATCAGATTTGTTTGCTCCGACTTGGTGTAGTCGATCTTTGTGGTTAAAGAATCTGTCTGCTATTATCTCGGTATGCCATGGAAAAGGGAAAAACATCAAAGAAGAAGCAGAAGTTAGGTGGTATTCCTCAGTGTGGAATTGTGTATGGAAAAAGTGTGATTCAATTAAAAGAATCAAACAACTTACTGAAGGAAGGTCTGGATGAATCTGATAGGGAAAAGATTGATTCACTCAAGCATGATGCAGGAGTTAGTGAAGTACATGAACTTCAAAGTGATATTGAAACAAGTGATGATGAAGAAGAAAGAATTTAAGGAAGAATAGATATGAAAGCTGAGTTAGAGGTAGTTATTGAAGAGATATATGTTTGGAGAGCCAAAACCAAGAAAGCTAACAAAGTGGTTCGCGATGCCAAACTCTATATGCAGCAGCAGGAAGAAGAGAAGTCTGAGTTGATGGATAAAATTGAGAAACTCATGTTATCAGCACCAGAGAACTCAGAATCAGTTGGTGAGTATAATATTAAGATTGAAGAACAGAAAATGGAGATCGATGGCTTGAATAGAAGAGTGAAATATCAAGTCAAATGCATTGAAGAACTTGATATTCCAAGTGACGTTGGAAACACCGATGAAATTAAATCTAAAGATATTCTGATCCAAGCACTAAAAACTGAGATCAACAAGCTAAGAGTCTTGAATAAAAGGCTTATTAATGTAGCTACTGATCTGAGGGAGAAAAATGATTCTCAAGATGAAGAATTGAGAAAGAGATCTAAAAAGGTGGAAAAATCAAAAGCTGGTGACAAGGGGAAGAATCTGAACTCAGATGAGATTCAGAATTTGAAATCTAAAAATACGGATCTAACTACAGAGATATCTGAACTACTTTAGAAGAATAAAATGATAAAACAAGAGAATGCACATTGTTCTGATTTCGTTGCTCAAGAAATATTGAAATTAAAGGAGCAGAGTGACAAGGTAGAAAATCTCACATAGGAATTGGCAGATGAGATGAGTCGTGGAAAGAGTCTCAGAAGGGAGTTCAATGCCCAACTTAAATCAAGTGATATGAAGATTCAGAAGTTGGAAGAAGAGATAGAATCAGTAAAGAAAGAAGTGGAGAAATCCAATGCTAAAGGAATTCCAAAAATTAAGGATGCCTTACACTTTCTATTTGATCATCCTTCGACAAGTGATGATAAAATGAAGAACAGATATGCTATTTCTGAAGAGAAACAACAGAATGTTTTCTCAGCTCAAAGACCAGCAAGTTTCAGAAAAGCTGGTATTGGATTTGATAAATCACCTCCCATGCATGATAATAAGAGAGATGCGAACAGTTTTAGGAGTGGAGAAAAACCTATAGGTGCTGGAGATAGGCCTAAGAGGTCAGTTACAAAAAGAAGTGACGACATGTGCTATTTTTGCGGGATTCACGACCACACATAAAGCATCTGTTTAGAGGCTCATGAATACATATTAGGCTGTGAAAATAAAAACTTTTCTGAATCTAAGAATAGGATGAAGCGTCATGTGAAATCATAGAGAAGAGTCTCTCAGAGGAAAGCATTCATTAGATGCTATTACTGTGGAAGAATGGGACACACCATGAATATGTGTCAGGAAGCTCAGGAGATCAATGCCAGAAGAAGAAATCAAGATACATCAACATCTCAGATGAGAGATGATGAAATGAGATATTCCTTTAATGGCAAATGTTTTATATGTTCTGATTATGGGCATTTGGAAAGACAATGCAGCAAGAAGAAAGCAGAAAAGGAAAAGGGACTTGAGAAGAGATTCTCGACTCTAGTGATGCATAGTGTGAAATTATACACTGGGAGACAAAGTGGAAAGTTGGAGAATAGGTTTAAAGCCTCATGGAAATCATATAGAGCTGAATGAAAGGTGTATCAGTCACCTCCTCTGTCACACTCACAACCGCCCCCTAAGAAAGAACAGAACAAATCTGGAAGAAAAAGGGAGGAGACACTACAGCTGTGAGTAAGAAGAATGGATCTTTAGTGTATGACCTGTAAAGACCCGTAAATTTCAAGGAAATTTTTTTTCTTAATTTTCTTTGGAATTTTACAAGAGCTCAGTTTCTGACGGCACCTGATTCCAAGGCCCGGTGTGCCCGGAATCATTTTCCGAAATTTGGCTCGGGTACGTTCAGTGAACGGACGAGCGGGTTTTTCTAACTTTTGAACCGGTGCCCGGAATCGAATTCTGAGGGCACCGATGAAAGCGCAGTGCCAGTATTCGCTTAGAAACTCCTCTTCCGGAGTTGCATTTGCTCGGGTGTGGTTTTTAATTTTCGGGCTTAAAGTTAAGAAATAAAATAATTTTGCGACAACTTTATTTTATTTCACTTAAGCCACTTGGAAGCCACTTGAAGCCACTTAAAGGCGGCTTGAACTGAGTTAAACTGGATAGGATGCTATCCAGAAATATCCTAACCCCTTGGTAGGATATTTGTGAGGTGGGGCCCGCACGAGCCCCGCCGTTTCTTTCCGCTAAGAAACGCACCTGCGAAAACCCGTCATTATGAAAGTCAACTGACGTGTTTCTTAAAATCTTAACAGACCATTTAATTGGGCAGTTTCATTCGTCGAATTAATTCAACGAATTAATTCAATTGTTTCTTAACCAGTTTTCAAATTCGTTGGCGTAATAATAAAATAAGGCCAACGCACGACCTCTGGTTATTTTGCGCGTTGAGAGGATTTGAGAGGACCCTTGTATCTTCTTCTCCCTTGCGAAGAACGCGAAGAACGTGAAGAACGCGAAGAACGCCGAACCCGGAAATCGACGACGCTCCCATCCGAGATGTTCTTCCCCACCCCGATCTCCGATCACCAACCGTTTGAGGTGAGTAATTTTGGGTTTCCTCTAAAGGTTCTTTTTGGTTTTAAACGAGACACAGATTTAATTATTTATAATTTAAATCTGTTGTTCTTGGTCCGTTGAGCTCGCCGACTCAACGCCGGATTCTGCGACGATGCGACGCCTTCCCGCGACGACGCGACGATCCCCCTCTTCCGCGACGAGAAATTCCGCGAAGAACGCTTACGCACGACGATCAACGAGGTAGGGATTTGTTTTTGAATTACCCCCTTTTTATATTCCCGTCAATGTTCTTTAAAAAAAAAATTAAAGAACCGGTTTGTGAACAATTTTTAAACTTGTTAAAAATTGTTGTTTCCTGTGTGGAATAAAAAAATTCTCCCGTTTGTTTATCTCTAACGCGGAGGGTGCGGGCCAAACGAACACGGCCCGACGACCCTCCGCCGTTCTTCGTTTTGTGCGAATTTGACGGGCGATGACGGAACGTGCCGCAACGGATGTTTGACGATCCGGCAGTGAATAACGAGTCCCGGGAGGAGAAATGGCGCAGACGGGAAGAAAATCGGGCCACCGGAGTGACTCCGGCGGCCCGCGGAAGCCGGCGGTGGCGGCACCCAGAGGCGGCGGCGCCCAGCGCGCCGCCGGATGAGACCGCCGCGGCACCGGCTGCGGCGGCGGCGCTCGCGGGACGCGGCTGAAGCCGCGTCCGGCGCCAGGGACACACCCCACGGGTGTCCCGCGGGTGCCCCGCGGCTGTCTCGCGGGTGTCATGTGGGGGCGGCGGCACCCCCCGCGTCACCCAGGACGCGGCTTCAGCCTCGTCCGGGTTGTCTGGCCGACACCCCGCGGATGCCGCGGGGGTGTCACGCGGGGCGGCGGCTCCCCCCGCGTCGGCCACTCGGCCACTCGGCCGCTCGGCCGAGCCAGGCCGGGCTGGCCGAGCCAGACCGGTCCGACCGGGTCGGACCGGTTCGGACCGGGTTCGGCCGACCCAGGGGGGTCGGGCCGGGTAGGCCCGGGCCCGTACCCCCCGTCTTCGGACAGTCTTCGTTCAAATGCCCGTAACTTGAGCTACGGGCCTCAAAATGACTCGCCGTCAGCGGAAACATGATCCTTGGATCGAGACGGTCATTTCGGTATATCGCACTCAAGGTTTCGGAATACCTTGAGTTCGGCCGTGTTGGTTCGTACACGAAACCAACCGGGCCTTCGGAGCGGAAACACTCATATATTGAGCCACAGACGTCCGATTGACGTGCCGTCAGCTTCGTTGATTTCCTCTAAGTGAGACGGATCTTTTGGCATACTCCGCCCGAGGTTTGGACGCAGGTGGAGTACGGTCGGGTTGGTTTTTCCTTAAAAACCAACCGGGCCCCTGGGACGAAAAAGCAAATAACTCTCAGATCGGGCGTCCGATCGACGCGCCGTCTGCGACGTTGAGTTCCTGTTGGCGATACGGAACTTTTGGATACATCAACTTCAGACTTTGTGTTAGTTGATGTATCAGCCTCTCGGCTCGTGGAGCGGACCCTCCCGAACGAGCTTGTTGTGTGCGGGAACCCTAGTGCTGGCTGCGACTGCTTCTTTGACAGCGATGACCGTGCAGAGATCCTCAGTGGACCGCGGCGACGACTGTGCAGAGATCCTCAGTGGACTACGGCGACTACTGCACTCAGCAATCCTACGTGGATCAGTGCTACCGATCTTGTGTGGGTCTGATCCTGTGTGGCTCAGCGCTCAGCGGTTCTGTGTGAGCCAGCGCCTACAGTTCCTGCGTGGGCCCGATCCTGTGTGGGTCCGATCCTGTGTGGGTCACTACGGGGTTAGTACCTATCGATTCTTCGTGGGTCCGACGACTTAGATGGTCCATTGGTCATATTATCGTCATCCGAAGAAGTATACCCGTGTGAGCTGAATCTTGTGTTACTCTGCTTTGTGGATTGTGTTGAGCTATCCTGTGTGGATTTACTGTTTACTCTCCTTTGTGGATTGCATTGTGCTATCCTGTGTGGGTATACGTTGCTTCCCTGTGTGGATTGGGTTGTGCTTGGGCTCGGACGTTGGATCCGAACGGGAATTGATGACTTAGGTATATGTATGGGCATATACCTAAGCCGTGTCAGATGTTACTTCGTGTTTGTATCTTTCTTTTGTGGATTATCCTTTGTGGATTTCGGGAGACCTTCGGGGGTATCAGGGTCCCTTCTGAGTAGCTTATACTCACCCCTGCACGGGCTTTGCCCGCACTTCGTGGTGTTGGTTGCAGACGACGGGCAGCGCTGATCGAGGTGGAGGCGTGCGGAGCTGGACGGTACCTGGAGGTGGACCACGGGGCGGGACGTACTCGGAGCGGACGGCTGGGCCGAGGAGTTGTGGAGGCTATCTGTACCCACCCTTCAGGTGGGACCTTCAGAGGATGGCTCGACGCTGCAGTTTTTCTTTTCAGTTGCTGTTTTTCCTTTCAGTTGTACTTTACAGTTGGGCTTGTATTTCCGGCCCCTTTTACTTTCAGCATAGCTTGTACCATTTTTTTACTTAGTGTTTACTTTTCGCTTGCTTACTCTGTGGTGCTTGTTTACTTTTCAAAGGCAATGCCTTCCCTTTTGTTGGGATTTACGCCTTGGTGCTAGTCGCTAGTCCCTGGTCTATGGAGGGCGGGCTTGGGGTAGTCACGGCACGGGCCCCGAGGACGGGTCGTGACAAATTGGTATCAGAGGTGGTCGGTTCTACCGCAGACTCTGATCTTTCTTCTATGTGAAGCAATAGTGTTTAGCGTATTGAGTGTGGTTATCAGTCCAGGGAGTCCAGTGTTGGTGCGGCGGCCGACGTATCCATACACCAGGACCCTGACTTCTGATTTCCGACTTAATGCATGAAAACATTGATTGCATGTGTGTTTCAAGTTTTCTTTGTGATTACTTGTGTCAGCTCACCAGGTATACTGTTTTGACCGTGGCGCACTTGTTTCCTTTTCAGGATGGCACGACGACAACAGCCAGCTAGGGTTCCTAGAGTAGAGCGCGACGATAGCCCGCCGAGCGACGAGGCCTCGGTACAGGGCCCGTTGACAGTAGAGGCACCGGCGGTACCTTTACCCGTCGAGCCCCCGATGCTTCCAGCACTGGCAGATGACGACGCACGACGCCTCGGAGCTCTGCACGAGTTCCAGCGCCAGCGACCACCCAGGTTCCGTGGGGAGTCGGACCCCCAGGCAGCCGAGGACTGGCTGGAGGCGGTCGTCTGAGTTTTCAGGCTAGTGAGGACACCAGCAGACCTCATGGTGATCCTCGCAGCGAGCCTACTGCACGCAGCAGCAGGGCGATGGTGGAGCCTGATGCTCCAGATACACGATGAGGGCACCCTCATCTGGACGGACTTCGAGGGCCTCTTCCGCTCAGAGTTCGTCCCGGCCACCCTCCGTGCGGTGCGCATTCAGGAGCTTCTTCAGCTGCGGCAGGGCAGCTTGACAGTCGTTCAGTACGCGGCGAGGTTCACCGATCTTTCTCGCTACTCGACCGACATGGTACGAGATCCCTTCTTCCGGGCCCAGACCTTCGAGCAGGGATTGAGACACGAGATCAGGGCATCGCTGATCTCCCTCAGCATCCCGACCCAGGCAGGAGTACTGGAGCGATCCCTCTTGATCGAGAGCTTTCTGGCTGAGTCCACAGCGAGACCTACCGCAGGGCGGCAGATAGCGGAGTCTTCGGCAGCAGGTAGCCGACAGATGACTCAGGGTTCCAGGCGGACTAGACCTTCCGGCAGATGACCTCGGGACACTGGCTCAGTAGTGCAGGGCACCCAGCCCGGAGCCAGTCTTCCGAGAGGCAGGCAGTGCTACGAGTGCGGCGGGCTGGGCCACATGGCTCGTGACTGCCCGACCCGCCGTACCGAGGGGCATCAGACGGTGGAGGGGCCACCCAGGAAAAGGAAGAGGGTCGACCGTGGAGGTCCGCAGAGAGAAGGTGGACGAGGCAGAGGAGCTGGCCGAGTAGCAGGTGGTGGGCGACGCTTTGAGGCTCTTCCACCACCACCACCGGGAGGCCCGCCCCGACTACAGGGAGCTGGCGGGCAGAGACAGTCTTAGCTCCAGGCAGCGGAGGCCTACGATCACGGCGCGCCAGAGATGATTCAAGGTATGATCTGTGTCTATTCCACCCTTGCTGCAGTTCTGATAGACACAGGAGCGAGTCACTCTTTCATAACCACTGCCCTTGTTCGGAGCTCGGAGATTCCGACAGAGCCGTTGGCTCGATCCTTACAGCTAGAGACTCCTACGGGAGCAGACTCGACGATTACGCACTGGTTCCGGCAGTGTGAGCTTACTCTAGGAGGCGAGAGCTTCAGCTGGGATCTTCTTGTAGCGACATCGAGGCCTTACGACGTCATCTTGGGCATGTATTGGTTATCTACGGTCCATGCTCAGATTGACTGCATTAGGCACAAGGTGCGATGTGTGCGCACCGACGGGAGCAGGTTCACCTTCACCGGCGAGAAGGGAGCCTTAGCAGCACAGGATGGAATCACGCAGAGGATAGGTCAGCCCATCACTCATCAGTTGGCTAGCCTCATCCTGGGAGCAGTTGACGTGCGGAGTCCCAGTTTTCCTGCAGTGGTGGATCAGTACGCGGACGTCTTTCCCGACGATGTTCCAGGACTACCCCCTCGCAGAGAGGTAGAATTTTATATTGACCTGTACCCCAGGATAGCCCCGATATCTACTACAGCATATCGGATGGCCCCCGCTGAGCTTCGAGAGCTGCGGGTACAGTTGGAGGACTTGCAGGGCAAGGGGTTCATCCGACCCAGTGTTTCACCCTGGGCTTCCCCGATATTGTTCGCCAAGAAGGCGGACGGGAGCTTGCGACCATGTGTCGATTATCGTCGCCTGAACCAGGTGACAGTGAGGAACAAGTATCCGCTACCCAGGATTGATGACCTCTTCGATCAGCTCAAGGGAGCACGGTGGTTCTCGAAGATAGACCTCAGGTCAGGCTATCATCAGCTCAGAGTTCGAGACGAGGATGTGCAGAAGACGGCCTTCAGGTGTCGGTATGGCCACTATGAGTTCTTGGTTATACCTTTCGGCGTGACCAACGCTTTGGCAGTGTTCATGAGCCTCATGAACAGGATCTTCCAGCCATACCTCGATCAATTTGTCGTAGTCTTCATCGACGACATCTTGGTGTAATCGACCACCGAGGAGGAGCACACCTACCACTTGCGTGTTGTACTAGACACACTCCGAGAGCACCAGCTTTATGGAAACCTCTATAAGTGTCAGTTCTGGTTACGTGAGGTCCACTTCTTGGGGCACGTCATTTCTGAGGTGGGAGTTGCAGTGGATCCCGCGAAGATCGAGGCAGTGCTAACTTGGGAGCCACCCAAGAGCGTGACAGAGGTGCGGAGTTTCTTGGGCCTAGCCGGATACTATCAGAGATTTGTGCCGGACTTCTCCAGAGTTGCGGCCCCACTCTCAGCATTGACGAAGAAGGGGAAACCCTTCGTGTGGTCAGACATATGTTAGCAGAGCTTCCAGGAGCTGAGGTAGAGGTTGACCAGCGCACCTATCTTGAGGTTGCCTGAGGAGGGAGTTGGATACGTAGTCTACTGCGATGCATCAGGAACCGGACTCGGGTGTGTCCTGATGCAGGAGCGGGCCGTGATTTCCTAAAGATCACTTTAGTTGAGGCCGCATGAGCAGAACTACGCTACCCATGACCTGGAGTTAGCAGCAGTGGTCTTCGCTCTGAAGACATGGCTGCACTATCTGATGGGCGAGCGCTTCACAGTCTTTTCTAACCACCGGAGTCTCAGGTACATCTTCTCTCAGAAGGACCTGAACCTGAGACAGCGGTGATGGCTCGAGTTCCTCCAGGACTATGACTTTGAGATAGTCTATACTCCTGGGAAGGGGAACATAGGAGCTGATGCCCTCAGCAGGAGGACGGGCATCCAGCTACTTGAGGAGGCGACAGAGCAGCTAGCCGCTTTGCAGATATCCTTCGTGGATAGAGATGGAGCAGCCTTCCTTCAGTCTCTCACAGTCACTCCTCCACTTCTACAGTAGGTCAGGGAGGCACATCGTGGGGACGCTGACTATGAGACACAGCGTGCACAGATATCCTCGGGACAGGCACCTGATGGTTTCTCCCTTGGAGCAGAGCACGATGTCCTTTTCAGAGGACGTACCTTGGTACCAGTCGCTTTACGAGAGGAGGTGCTGAGAGAGTTACACACTTCTCCTTTGGCGGTACATCCTGGAGTGGCAAAGATGTACCAGGATCTCAGACGTCAGCACTGGTGGCCGGGCATGAAGAAGGCTGTGGCAGAGTTTGTTTCACGGTGCCTCACCTGCCAGCAGGTGAAGGCAGAGCATCAGGTACCAGCAGGCTTGGTACAGCCCTTGGAGGTCCCGGAGTGGAAGTGGGATGGGATATCTATGGACTTCGTGACTGGACTTCCACGCACTTCCAGAGGTCACGACTCCATTTGGGTGATTGTTGACCGACTCACCAAGTCGGCACACTTCTTACCCATCCGAGAGAAGGGCTCAGTGGAGAGCTTGGGGCGTCTCTACGTCCAGGAGATTGTACGGCTTCACGGTGTGCCATCGACTATCGTCTCCAATCGGGACGCTCGTTTTACTTCCCGGCTTTGGAAGGGGTTGTAGGAGGCGTTCGGGACACGACTACTTCTGAGCACCGCCTTTCACCCTCAGACGGATGGTCAGACGGAGAGGACCATTAAAACTCTTGAGGAAATGCTCCGCGCATGTGTCCTCGACTTTGGTCGCAGCTGGGAGGACCACCTACCCTTGGTGGAGTTCGCGTACAACAACAGCTACCACTCCACCATCGGGATGGCACCCTACGAGGTGTTGTACGGCAGGCCTTGCAGATCTCCTTTGTGCTGGACGGACCCTGGGGAGTCAGAACTTGTGGGACCAGAGATGGTCTGGGCCACGACAGAGAAGGTCCAGGTCATCCAGGAGCGGATGAGGACAACACAGAGCTGGCAGAAGTCATATGCTGACAGGAGGCGGAGGCCACTAGAGTTCGAGGATGGCGACCACGTCTTCTTGCGTGTCTCACCTCGACGTGGTTTGCAGAGATTTGGCCGAGGCAGCAAGTTGTCTCCACGCTTCATCGGGCCTTTCTAGGTCCTCAGCAGGATTGGCGAGGTGGCTTATCGCCTGGCTCTGCCACCTTAGTTGCACCGGGTGCACGACGTCTTCCACGTATCCCAGCTGAGGAGATACGTGCACGACCTGACGCACATCATTGACTATGGGGAGCTAGATGTGGATGATGGGGCGACTTTTGCGGAGGTCCCAGTGGAGATAGAGGATAGACAGGAGCGGGTCCTACGTGGGCGATCGATTCCTCTTGTGCGCATCAGATGGCAGCACGGGAACCTCCAGGAGAGCACTTGGGAGCGGGAGGCTCAGATGCGTGCTCAGTACCCACATTTGTTTCCCTAGTTTTTGATGTATCTTTACGGGGACGTAAATCCCTGAGGTGGGAGTAATGTAAAGACCCGTAAATTTCAAGGAAATTTTTTCTCTTAATTTTCTTTGAAATTTTACAAGAGCTCAGTTTCTGACGGCACCTGATTCTGAGGCCCGGTATGCCTGGAATCATTTTCCGAAGTTTGGCTCGGGTACGTTCAGTGAACGGACGAGCGGGTTTTTCTAACTTTTGAACCGGTGCCCGGAATCGAATTCTGAGGGCACCGATAAAAGCGCAACGCCAGTATTCACTTAGAAACGCCTCTTCCGGAGTTGTGTTTTCTCGGGTGTGGTTTTTAATTTTCGGGCTTAAAGTTAAGAAATAAAATAATTTTGCAACAAATTTATTTTATTTCACTTAAGCCACTTGGAAGCCACTTGAAGCCACTTAAAGGCGGCTTGAACTGAGTTAAACCGGATAGGATGCTATCCAGAAATATCCTACCCCCTTGGTAGGATATTTGTGAGGTGGGGCCCGCACGAGCCCCGCCGTTTCTTTCCGCTAAGAAACGCACCTGCGAAAACCCGTCATTATGAAAGTCCACTGACGCGTTTCTTAAAATCTTAACAGACCATTTAATTGGGCAGTTTCTTTCGTCGAATTAATTCAACGAATTAATTCAATCGTTTCTTAACCAGTTTTCAAATTCGTTGGCGTAATAATAAAATAAGGCCAACGCACGACCTCTAGTTATTTTGCGCGTTGAGAGGATTTGAGAGGACCCTTGTATCTTCTTCTCCCTTACGAAGAACGCGAAGAATGCGAAGAATGTGAAGAACGCGAAGAACTCCAAACCTGGAAATCAACGACGCTCCCATCCGAGACGTTCTTCCCCGCCCCGAGCTCCAATCACCAACCGTTTGAGGTGAGTAATTTTGGGTTTCCTCTAAAGGTTCTTTTTGGTTTTAAACGAGAAACAGATTTAATTATTTATAATTTAAATCTGTTGTTCTTGGTCCGTTGAGCTCGCCGACTCAACGCCGGATTCCGCGACGACGCGATGCCTTCCCGCGACGACGTGACGATCCCCCTCTTCTGCGACGAGAAATTCCACGAAGAATGCTTACGCACGATGACCAACGAGGTAGGAATTTGTTTTTGAATTACCCGCTTTTTATATTACCGTCAATGTTCTTTAAAAAAAAATTAAAGAACCGGTTTGTGAACAATTTTTAAACTTGTTAAAAATTGTTGTTTCCTGTGTGGAATAAAAAAATTCTCCTGTTTGTTTATCTCTAACGCGGAGGGTGCGGGCCAAACGAACACGGCCCGAAGACCCTCCGCCGTTCTTCGTTTTGTGTGGATTTGACGAGCGACGACAGAACGTGCCGCAACGGATGTTTGACGATCCCGCAGTGAAGAACGAGTCCCGGGAGGAGCAATGGAGCAGACGGGAAGAAAGTCGGGCCACCAGAGCGACTCTGGCGGCCCGTGGAAGCCGGCGGAGGCGCGGGTCGCTGGCACGGCGGCACCGGCACCCGGAGGCGGTGGCGCCCGGCACGCCGCCGGACGAGACCGCCGCGGCACCGGCCGCAACGGCGGCGCTCGCGGGACGCGGCTGAAGCCGTGTCCGGTGCCAGGGACACACCCCGCGGGTGTCCCGCAGGTGTCCCGCGGGTGCCCCGCGGCTGTCTCGCGGGTGTCACGCGTGGGCGGCGGCACCCCCCACGTCACCCGGGACGCGGTTTCAGCCGCGTCCGGGTTGTCTGGCCGACACCCCGCGGATGCCGCGGGGGTGTCACGCGGGGCGGCGGCTCCCCCCGCGTCGGCCACTCGGCCACTCGGCCGCTCGGCCGAGCTGGGCCGGGCTGGCCGAGCCAGACCGGTCCGACCGGGTCGGACCGGGTCGGACCAGGTCGGACCGGGTCGGACCGGGTTCGGCCGACCCAGGGGGGGTCGGGCCGGGTCAGCCCGGGCCCGTACCCCCCGTCTTCGGACGATCTTCGTTCAAACGCCCGTAACTTGATCTACGGGCCTCCAAACCACTCTTCGTCAGCGGTAACGCGATCCTTGGATCGAGACGGTCGTTTCAGTATATTGCACTCAAGGTTTCGGAATACCTTGAGTTCGGCCGGGTTGGTTCGTACACGAAACCATCCGGGCCTTCGGAGCGGAAACACTCATATCTTGAGCCACAGATGTCCGATTGACGTGTCGTCAGCTTCGTTGATTTCCTCTAAGTGAGACGGATCTTTTGGCATACTCCGCCCGAGGTTTGGACGCAAGTGGATTATGGTCGGGTTGGTTTTGCCTTAAAAACCAACCGGGCCCCTGGGACGAAAAAGCCAATAACTCTCAGACCGGGCGTCCGATCGACGCGCCGTCTGCGACGTTGAGTTCCTGTTGGCGATACGGAACTTTTGGATACATCAACTTTGGACTTTGTGTCAGTTGATGTATCAGCCTCTCGTCTCGTGGAGCGGACCCTCCCGAACGAGCTTGCTGTGTGCGGGAACCCTAGTACTGGCTGCGACTGCTTCTTCGACAGCAACGACCGTGCAGAGATCCTCAGTGGACTGCGTCGATGACTGTGCAGAGATCCTCCGTGGACTCCGATGACGACCGTGCAAAGATACTCAGTGGACTGCGGCGACGACTGTGCAGAGATTCTCAGTGAACTACGACGACTACTGCACTCAGCGATCCTACGTGGATCAGTGCTGCCGATCCTGTGTGGGTCCGATCCTGTGTGGGTCAGCGCTCAGCGGTTCTGTGTGAGCCAGCGCCTACAGGTCCTGCGTGGGCCCGATCCTGTGTGGGTCTGATCCTGTGTGGGTCACTGCGGGGTTAGTACCTATCAATCCTTCATGGGTCCGACGACTTAGATGGTTCAGTGGTCATCTTATCGTCATCCGAAGAAGTATACCTGTGTGAGCTGAATCTTGTGTTACTCTGCTTTGTGGATTGTGTTGAGCTATCCTGTGTGGATTTACTGTTTACTCTCCTTTGTGGATTGCGTTGTGCTATCCTGTGTGGGTATACGTTGCTTCCCTGTGTGGACTGAGTTGTGCTTGGGCTCGGACGTTGGAACCGAACAGGAATTGATGACTTGGGTATATGTATGGGCATATACCTAAGCCGTGTCAGATGTTACTTCATGTTTGTATCTTTCCTTTGTGGATTATCCTTTGTGGATTTCGGGAGATCTTCGGGGGTCTCGGGGTCCCTTCTGAGTAGCTTATACTCACCCCTGCACGGGCTTTGCCCGCACTTCGTGGTGTTGGTTGCAGACGATGGGCAGCGCTGATCGAGGTGGAGGCGTGCGGAGCTGGACGGTACCTGGAGGTGGACCACGGGGCGGGACGTACTCGGAGTGGACGACTGGGCCGAGGAGCTGTGGAGGATATCTGTACCCACCCTTCAGGTGGGACCTTTAGAGGACGGCTTGACGCTGCAGTTTTTCTTTTCAGTTGCTGTTTTTCCTTTCAGTTGTACTTTACAGTTGGGCTTGTATTTCCGGCCCCTTTTACTTTCAACACAGCTTGTACCGTTTTTTTACTTAGTGTTTACTTTTCTGCTTGCTTACTCTGTGGTGCTTGTTTACTTTTCAAAGTCAATATCTTCCCTTTTGTTGGGATTTACGTCTTGGTGCTAGTCGCCAGCCCCTGGCCTATGGAGGGCGGGCTTGGGGTAGTCACGACACGGGCCCCGAGAACGGGTCGTGACATGACCCACCACCAATGCAAAATATGGTGGTGACTCAGACATCTGATAAAAGAAAGATGAACAAAGAATGTATTGAAAAATTCACATGTCGTTTTTCACAGAGAAAAGTGGAGGAAGGTGCAAGATCCTTGCAATGGTGGAAGAAGCAAGGGAAGATGTAAAGAAAAGAGATTCCTACTCAGATAAATAATCAAGGAAAAAGGAATTTTGGTAGAACATAAAAGAAGGAAATGTGTAATAGTGGGTTTAAACCCCAAATAGTGAGAAAGGCCAAGCCTACAGAATATACATATCAAAAAAAGGATCAACATGTGGGTAATGAATGCTTAGTCATATGGCCAGAGCAGTTAAAGTTGGCTAGGCAGCTAGAAGAAGCAAGGAAAGAGTGTGATTCTCTTCAGGAAAGAATCAAAGGGTTGACCCATTAGGATCAACCACAATACTCATCTTGAGGAGTTCATAAGAATCCCCTCTCCCTATGTATATAAATTCTATTAACTGATGATTCATGTGTTTCAGGTTTTAGGGAGATACGATCCAAGGGGAAGTAGAATCTAAGGATGTGAAGTGGAGAAGTGATATGCTCTAGAGTTTCAATTGATTCAAATCAGGTACTAGAGTTGAAGAACAAAGGAAGCAACAGAGCACAATAGGAAGTGATTGTGTTATTAACTCTATCTCTTGTTTCCAACATCGAGTTCCAAATCAGTAGGTTTAGAGATTTGGATAATGGCTCAATGATGAGTGTTGGATTGGCATAAATCATACAGGTGGAATATGAGAATAAATGATGCAAGAGAAGAATGATGTTTATGGGTCTAAACAGGGGGTCTAACCCCAGGAAGTGTTGCATAACATAGGGGGAGCATTCAACAACAAAATCAGATGCCAGATCCATCAAGGAAATAATTGGATGACCTAGCTTAGGTGTTGTCTATCGAGAGAAGACATACTGTGGAAGAAGCAGCAATGATCAAGCATTTCATGCTTATTTATTTTGATCTAACATTGTGGCATCAGCTGACTGTTTTTAGGATACCAAGAAGCTGCGAGAAGTAGTTGAAAGGAATGATTTCACTGAACAATGAAACAGTGAGAAATTTCCTGATAAACGTGATGAGAAGGAAAGCAACAAAGGGGGAGCATAAGTGACTAATACTGATTTAGAAATGAAAAATCCTCATTTGCACAATAGTCAAAGAGTTGAGCTGAAATTGACATGCAGAATATCATTGGTGATTCGTCAGCTTTAGCTCAGACAAGGAGAATGGAATCACTGCAGCAAAAATCTTTTATATCTCAGGTTGAGCTGAAATTCTTTACTAATGCAGCTAAAGATGAAAACTGGGATCATGCCATGAATACAGAGCTAAATCAGATTGAGAAGAATCAGGCGTGGGAGATTGTTTCGAGGCCACCAGATAAGACCATCACCGGGACTACATGGGTCTATTTGTACCAAGATGAATTAAGTTGGCACAGTTATCTGAAACAAATCATGAGTAGTGTCCAAAGGATACTCCCAGATAAAGGGTATTGAGGTTGAGGAGACATTTGCACCGGTTGCAATGCTGGAGACAATCAAATTATTTTTATCCATAGCGGTGCAACATAATTTCAAAGACTTATAGATGGATGTCAAATCTGCATTTATGAATTGGATTATAGATGAAGGAGTGTATGTATATCAACTAGATGGTTTTATTATTCATGAGGATGAGAACAACGTTGGAAAACTGAAGAAGGCATTGTATGGGATGAAATAAGCACCGAGAGCATGGTACTGAATGCTTGACCAGTATGTTTAAGAATCTTAGTTTCTATTGTGGAGGAAATCCAAGGAAGTGAAGACTCTGGTTTCTACCTAGATGAAATCATCAAAAGATGAAAGTGGCAGGGCAGTTAATTTCACAGAAAATAGGCAGATTATCAGCATTTTGCTGTACTTGACCATAACAAAGCCTGAAATTGTATTCGCCACATGCCAAGTAGCGAGATATTAGAGTAATCCCAAGGAATGCCACATGATTGTAGTGAAAAGAATACTTCAGTATATCCAGGTCACAGTGGATTTCAGCTTGAAATATAACAACAAATCTCAGATTAAGTTATTGGGATATACTGATGCAGACTAGGCCGGTTCAGCAGATGATAGAAAATCAACGTCAGGTGGTGCATTCTATCTTGGTGGATTGTGTATTTCTTGGCTTATCAAGAAGCAAGATTGTATTTCATTGAGAACCATAGAATCTGAGTTTATTGCGGCCACTCAAGCATGCGCACAATTATTGTGGATGAAGCAGCAGCTTGAAGATATGAGAGTTGAAGTTAAGTCTCCGATCGGAATCCTGTGTGATAACTCAAGTGCTATAAATCTTAGTAAAAATCCTGTCCATCATTCAAGGACAAAGCACATTGAGATTAAGTATCATTTCATCAAGGAGAAGGTGGAACAAAGACTTGTGAAGTTTGAGTATGTGCCTACAGAGCTACAGGTTACAGACATTCTAACAAAGGCCTTACCCAAAGTAGTATTTGAAAGGCATCGACTAGCTCTGGGAGTTCAGTCGACTCCCTGCACTTGAAATAGTGTGGATATGGAACCCCCCCTCTCCCCGAGGTATGATGTGTTTTTCCCTTATGTGTTGATATGTGTTCTCTACTCTGTTACAGACTACAAAGGGGTGACCTTTGGGTTCGTTGACAAAGGGGGAGAAAATAGTGATTGTTCAAGGGGGAGACAATGTGACAATTTGATAAATCATGAATGATATGGGGAGAATCTGACAGGTGGAGCATCTAGAAAGGGGGAGCAATGAGAAAGGGGGAGTTTATTAAATCTGACGATGTTAGAAGTGATCGATCAAATAATAGATATCACGACAACTGATGTTCATGATAATAATAGAACAGTGATGTTGGAATGGTAAGAGAAGATTTCCAGATATCGCCAATTGGTATCAGTGTGGTTCAGTAATTGGTATCAATTTTTCAATTGGTATCAGTTTGTAATCAACAATTGTTGTCTGACATGAAGTGATTCATCGATGACCTTTTCATACTCCTCTTGTTTCTCACGCCGAGCATTGCTCATGTGGGCTTAGAGTACGTGTTAAGTGAATCTTTGAACGCTATCAGAATCGCAAGAGGTGAATGGTGGTAGCGGCTGGAATAAGACTCAGTGAGGTATCAAAGTGAAGAAAATTATTCTGAGCAGAGTTGTGAAGAGTTGTCAACAAACCCAAATGGGGAGATTGTTGGGGAAAAATCCCTCAAGGTAACATTGTAGTATTTTTTGGGTTGATTGTGTTTGTTGACAAAGCAGGTTTCCATGAAGAACTTGTCGAGTTTCAGAGAAGTTGGTGACAATCCATGTTGACAAAGGACAATGACAAAGGAATGGACCATCTGGAGGCGGTACAAAAAGAGCAGTACAAGGTGGTGCCGTTTTACAGTGTTTGCCAAATTTTTGGGGTCCAAAATTTGGAAGTTAGTGAGCATCACAAAAAGAGGATTTCCATGAAGATCATAATTTAATATGGAAAAGGCATGAATTTTGTGAAGTGAAGCTTCATGGTTTGGATTTTGCAAAGACCAGAAGAATGGAGGCGGTGATTATTTGCGATTACGATAAGCTTCACGGATGGGAGAGGCTGAAGCGCATTGCGGCGGTGAAGGGCTTTGCGAGGGAGCATCGCGGCGATGAGGGGCATTGTGAGGGAGCTTTGCGGCGAAGGTGCGAATGAATTGATGGGATGCTCCATGATTATGATGAGCTCCGCGAACAAAAAATTACCTTAGTGCTTCGCGATTTTGAGAGAATTCTGGCGGGAACTTCGGAGCTTCGTGATTTGAGATGACATGGCATTGACTTCATGCGGAAAGTTGGAGGGTCGGTGGAATTGACTATAAATAGAGGTTGACCCCCTCGAGCGAAGTAGAGAGAATTTTCAGAGAAAATATTTTTCTCTCATATTGCGAAGGTGGTTCACAGAGCCAGTGTGCTTCGCGAAAGAGGAGCTTCGCGGCGGCTATTGTAGTTTCGTGAAAGTTGCGAGCTCCACGTTGGCTCAGTGAGCTTTGTGAGGGAAGTTGCTCTGTAACAACTTGAGCTTCGCGGGAGTTCTTCATAAGGTTGCTTCACGAGAGAGCTTCGCAAAAAGGCAGGAGCTTTGCGAAGGCTTGTTTGAGCTTCGCGAAATTGGGAGCCTCGTGAAGTAGGGTGCTTTGCAAAGGTGTTTTCAAAAGGAATTGTGCAGTGGTTCAGAGGCAAATGGGTATTCATTAGTGGATGAAAGTTGGAATTTAACAGAGCATCTATCTACAGTTGAAGATGCATTCATTCATGCAAATGAAGAGACCTACAGGTCTATAAACTGTGAGTGAATCCCTTCCAGAGCAGTGAGCTTAGGAAGAGGAAGAAGGTGATCCTCTCCACCGACAGTGAGTCAGAGAGAGAGAAACAGAGAGTGACCCTTGGGAAAGTAGTGAGCTGACCCTAAACTTTGTAAAGGAAGTGAGCCTGGGCATAGAAGTGATCTAGCCCGAACTTTGTATCCACATATAGTGAAGAATAGTGGAATTAGGTACGACTGACAACTTGTCGGCATATGCTCCTTGGACGTAGCCCAGTGAGGGTGAACCAAGTAAAAATATCTGTGTCTTCTTGCGTACTTCCGTGAATTGCATTTAAAGCATCATCATGAGATAAATAAGGAAATAAGTGATCATAGTAACCACACAAGTGCAAAAAAAGTGACCCTTATAATAAAGAGGTCAAGATCCAGTGGGGTAGGAAGAATTTTGAAAAGAATATCCATACCCTGATTCACCCCCCCTCTCAGGGTATATAAGCCCCTATTTGCCCTAACATTTTTCTTCCACAAGGATTTGTAGAATTTGTTCCTGTGTAAACTCTTGTGTATCTTGAGCCCAGATTCATCCAATTCTATCCCATTCCCACTATCTATTTTTGAAATAAGATCCTTCTCAAGAAATGTGGGATGTCTTTCGACGATCACCTTTTTATCTGAAGGATTGTATAGGTAATATCCCTTTGTTTCTTTAGGATGTACTATAATGATACACTTTGTGCCTTGGGGTGAAATATTGTTACCTAAAGAGGCCTTAATAAATGCTTCACAACCCCACACATGTAAGTATGACAACATGAGTTTCTTTCCATTACAAAATTTGTATGGTATACTATCTTTTTCTTTAGTTGGAACTTAGTTTATTACATATACTGTTGTTTGTAATGCATATTCCATAAAGGATAATGGAAGACTCACATGACTCATCATTGATCTCACCATGTCTAACAAGGTGTGGTTCCTTCTTTCACTTAAATCATTCTACTGAGGTATATAAGGAAGATTGAGTTGAGATAAAATCCAAAACTCCCATAGCTAATCAATAAAGTCATGATTAAGATATTATCCCCCATAGTCTAAGTGGAGTTTATTAATATTTTAACCAATTTGGTTCTCAACTCCATTCTTCTATTCCTTAAAATTTTCAATGGAATCCGACTTATACCTCATTAAGTAGACATATCCATATCTACTAAAAACATCAGTAAAATCTATGAAGTATGAGTACCACCCTTTTCCTCAATAATAAATGATTCAAACATGTATGTATGAACTAAATCTAGAATCTCTTTATCCCTTTCACATTTTTCAATAAATGGGGCTTTGGTCATATTGCCTTGTAAACATGCATGACATACACTAAGTTATTTTAGTTCAAAATAATCTAAATATCAATATTTTTGTAATTTAGTCAAATTATTTTTGTTTACTTGACCTAGACAGTGATTCTAAAGTTGGGTTTGATATGAGTCCTGTGATGATGTTTTGTTATCAGTTTCTATTACTTGGTTTGTGTAGTCCAACACATAAATTTTATATGTAATCATGTCATACGATAACAAATGGGCCATCTCCTCTCTCCCATTCTAGGATTTCCCTCAGCATAATTATGGAGGGGGAGGCCTGTGAGCCACTCTCTGACTTGTCTCCCCCTTCATCTATTACTTTATTCTCCCTCCCCTATCTCTTTCTGGTGTTCTATTTTTCTGGTGGGGGCTTCGCGGCCAGGATTGATGGTTCCAGATGTTGATACACTTCACTATGGTGAAACTTCCCCTTCAATATCTACTCTAGATTCTGGTTCTTCTTTTTCTCTCCTAGTTGGTCTGCTTTGGTGGATTTAGGAGGCTTTGGGAGGTGATGATTATTCATTCAGTGGTGCTTGGGAAGGTGCGTCTTACGTTGGCTTCAATTCAGGTTGTGGTGCTTCTCATTGGAGGCATGATTTGGCATATGTTCATTGCAGGGTGTGTTGCATGGAACTCTATTGAATCTCTATCTACTCAAATATTCCATGGTCACCTAGTTCAACACCCCTTTCCCACTCGGTTTTGTGCATTGTTGTCCAAGGGGGTTTTGGGAGGTTCTTTTTGAGTGGGAATCAGTTTTCAAAAGTTTGGTTATGCCTTCTTCCAACTCAAGAATTTTTTAGAATGAAGGTTTTGGTTTTCCTTGTTTCCATGATTTCTCACTAGCGATCCCTGAAAAATATGATGATGTTTTTTTTCGTCGGTAATGTGGTGATGATGACAGGATGCTGGCCCATCAGGGGCGTGAATCGAGGTGAATCACTGTTTGAGGTTTCGTGACTAATGCATTTTGGTGATGGGTTCTGATGCAATACCAGTTTGAATTTTAAAATTGGGATCTATGGTTTTGTGGACTCTTGTAACATTTTGAATTTTGTAATTTGCATGGGTGGTATGGTTTTCATTAGGATATCTGTGTGGTTACCACTTTTCCATAAAGTGGATTTTAAAAATACAAAAAATGGATTTTTAGTCATAATATAACAAATGATATATTTATAAAATTAGTAATATTTATTTCCAAAACTGAAAATAAACCTTTAGTATCTATACTAGATAAAAAAATAATGATTTTTGGTAACTGTAGACACATAATAAAAACTCTTTAAAACCATGATCATTCTAGTTTTAAACATGAGGTGGTAGTCTTTGATAACTAAAACAACAAGTTTAGATTCATTTAATTCTCGTAGACCTATCTCCCCTTGGTCAATTATTCTGAATCTACTTATTTACTATATTTAAATACATACGTGAGCACCAAAAGTTGTATCTAATACCCAATTTTTAGAAAAAGATAAATTTCACTCAATAAAAAACGTACCAGAAGCTTCCCCTTGCTTATTATGGGTAATTTTTTTATTTTAGTGGCCCTTCTAGCAATATGTGAAACAAATAGTATCTCATTCCCTTTCTTTCCCCTTAATCTTTATCTTCATGGAGGGCATTGTGAAGAAGCCTTGGCCTTGGGGATTTTCTCTTGGCCTTTTTTCTTATTCACCATAAAGGCAAAAGGATTTTCATACTTCATTTCCTTATTCACTTGGAGAAGAAGAATGAGAAGATATGGAATAGACTTCTCAATGTTGTTCATATCCAAATTCACTAAAAAACTAGAAAAGATATGAGGGAGTGATTTCAGAATGAGATTGGTGCCCATTTCTTCAGGGACTTTAAACCCTAGAACCTTTAGGCGTTCAATGAAGACAATGAGATTTACTATGTGAGGCCTGACTGGGGCACTGTCACGACCTGCCTTCACCAAGATGAGAGAAGGTACAAATAATTGCCAGACCCTTCCTTCTTCAAGTTGAAGGATATATAATGACCCCTGAGACCCGCCTTCAATAGGTCCCGGAGTGGCGACTAGCACCAAGGGTATAGAATCACACATAATATGGAAGGAATTATCCTTTTTATTTAGTAGGAACAATAGATAAGATAGTAATTCCCAACAACACCAAAGGTGGAAGTACAAGTCCAAAACAAACCATTCTCATATGTATGTTCCAAAAGTAATGCTACAAGAGTACAAGTAACCCCAAAAGAAAGTACCAAAGAAAATAAAACAACAACAGAAATAGTCCCAATGTTTGAACTAGTACAATCCTGCATGATCCTTGAAGTACTCTTGGAATCCTGAAAATAGTTTTTTATACGTAGGGTGAGAATACAAGTATAATCAGTAGGAAAAACCAAAATCTCTCGTGTAGAAGTGGGGAGGCATTCAAATGCCCCATGAGAAAAGAGATAACTGAAACACCTAGCAAGGAAAACTGCCCACCCAAGCCTCACCAAGGTACACACCCCAAATATCGTAAGTCAAGTAATATAATAGTAATAACACATCAATGTTTGGGTACCCTGCGCCACTTTACAATGAGTTATTGAAGAAATAATATGCATCGAACCTCTCCCACCATTCTCACTGCAGTCCCACTGCCATACCCTGCCCGCACAACCTGGGCCATCAACACACATCCCGCCCACAAACACCTGGGCTATATCAACCACACGTAACCACTCCCATAAACACCTGGTCCAGAACAACCACTATCATGCCTGAAGACACCTAGGCCTCATCCCAAAGACACTTTGGAGACAACCTGCCCGCACACACCTGAGCCAACCACCACAACTTCCCTTCCCGAAGAATCTTGGGCTATAATGGACCTCAGGCCATCACAGCCTTCCCGATGAGTCTTCGGATATTTGGGAAAGGGATCAGAAAAGGATCTTATAACCAGCCACTCATAGGAGGGTTGGAAAAAACACCCTCCCCCATGAAATGGGGGTGTTCGGCATGAAGTTCTCAACATGGGTGGGGCGTAAATAAGAAACATAAAAACTACAATTATATGTATAGGTAAAAAGCACTCATCCCAATCTAGGGGTTATAAAACTAACCTAAGCACTAACACCCTCATTACTATTCATTGATAAAAGGGCATACCACTCACAGCCAAGTCACAACTCATTCCTAGAAGAAATTCCCCATTGAACCCATTCTTGGTTTCATGTTTAAGTGATTCGATTTAAGTAAATTCTGCACTACTGGGAAACTAACAGGAATAAACACAAGCTGTGGAAAGGAAAATAGCCAAACAACACTTAAGCATTCACACCCAGTCCTCTTGTAAAGTTATAACAAAGGGATCTGTGAGATCCCTCAAAGTACTGGAACCAAACCAAGCCCCAAGATACAGCCCCACATAGCCTCAGATCCACAACCAAAAACCGTACAATAATAGAGGATCCCATCCCCATCCATATCACCCCATAAGCATCAAGAAGAACAATCAGACATACCACCAAGGCAGAGCAAGGAAGTTTCCAGACTCAAGTACATCATTCATTAAGTTTCTTCTTTCTGTTTGGTTAACCGGGGTGATCACACAAGGATTGTTGTTTACTGTGCATCAATTTAATCAGTTGAGTTTATGTGATTAACAAATTTTCATGTTACAGTCATTCAATCACATGAATATCCATAAAAACAGAGGTTCATTAGTGCACAAAAAAAGACCCCCAACGGCCATGATTTTCAATTGATGTAAGCCCGTACAATTCAAAACACATAATCAAGGATAAAGAGTACAGTAGAAATCGAGTACACCCCCTTAATTCTTTAAGGGTCCCTTTATTATCTTCATTAAGGTTTGGTTTCATCCATCCCCATAGAAACAATAGCATACCCACCCCACATGATACACGGTAAAGAGAGGCAAAGTAAAAACCCTACCTGGATTGATCATGGATCGACGTTTTAACTCTGTGCGCCAAGAACTGGGGATGCACGACTTATAGGGGAGGAACTCCAGGGACTCCAAGGGTGAGTAGGGAAGCTCCAGCATAGGCATACCACTTGCCTCGGGAATGGGGTGGAATCCAAACATACAAGGAAGGAGACCAACCAAGAAGAAGAAGGAAGAAATTCTAGCGCGATATAAAGATGAGATCCCGTTGTTACGGAATATAGAGTTTTGAATGGATTTAAAGTCAGATCATGGTTTTCCACACGGTTGTGCAGTTACGCACGATGGAATAGATTGTAATTTAATAATTCTCATAGGAGAGGTGTCCATAACAACTGTGTGTTTAAACGATTTCCCTTAAATCGTGCAAAAAGGGAATAACTAGAAGTATGGGAAAAAGGGTGTGACATCGAGGAAAAGCCGCACATTTTTATAAGTTAAGGGTATCTTGGATCTTGGTTAATTTTAGATATTATTTATGGGCTTTATATATATTTTAAAGGGGGGTATTAAATCATTTTTATGCCAGAAGATACATTGTGGGAGTGGAAAAAGGCAGAAACGGGAAAAAGAACGAAGACCGCTCGGTGAGGACACGGTGACATCATCACGGTGTCACTCACATGGTGCCACTGTCACAGTGCCACCATCACGGTGTCCCCCTCATGGTGCCGCCATCACGGTGCCACCGTCACGGTGCCGCCATCACGGTGCCGCCGTCACGGTTCCACCGTCACGGTGCCGCGGTCACGGTGCCGCCGTCACGGTGTCGCGGTCACGGTGCCGCCGTCACGGTGCCGCGGTCACGGTGCCGCGGTCACGGTGTCACGGTCACAGTGCCACCCTCATGGTGTCACTGTCACGGTGTTTCCCACACAGTGCCACCATCACAGTGTCACCTTTAGGGTGTCACCCTCACGGTGCCACCGTCACGGTGTTGCCCACGCGGTGCCACCATCACGGTGTCACCCTCACAGTGTCACCGTTTCAGTGTGAGACCATGACTGGTGCCCCCGTTTTGTTGGAACCGTTTGATGGAACCATGTTTTAGAAAAGTACTAGACCTGGAGGGTCTAGTCCATTACATCAGATGCCTCTCAAACCATTATCTTCCTCGATAATCGAAACTAAACCTAGGAGAAAAGAGGGGGGGGGGGGGGTCCGAACAACCATCTCGAAAGATACCTCTCATGAGTAAACCTCATACATCTTTTGAACGACTATGGGAACACTACCGCTCCTTTTCCCCCAAGTAAGCACACAAAAATTCAAGGTTCAAACTGTCTAGTCATATGGATTAGGGAGTTTTCTTCCTCCATGTGAAGATACTATCCGCTTTGGGTAGCACTGACTCACTCACACGAGTTTAATCACATCCAAATTAATGTGTATCGATTAGGGATTAGGTCCTACCCTCCCCACAGTTTGGACTCTTCACACACATTCAGAGAACAAGTAAAACAACACATTCCATAGTTAACAAGGTAAAAATTATTCATCACGAACAAGTATGTAAAAAAAATAGAACAGGACTCAAAACAGCTCTGGGTATTGGGCGCGCATCTATGACTCCCGCTCCCAAGTACTCTATTTGAGCCCACCATGCCTCCATAACACACAAACCAAAGGGATGGTTCATCCACGGATCACATTCTTCTCGTGATCCTCGATCCTCACCGGTCTTTCTATAAACGTCACATCAGCCTCAATATCTAGCTTTCCCCAGTTGAGTATGTGTAAATCGCTGTGCAGATACCATCGAAGATGAGACACATGGAAGACATCGTGCAGTCTCAGTAGCGGCGGTGGTAGCGCTAGCTGATAAGCCACTTCACTGACCTGCCGCAACACTTCGAATGGTCCGACGAACCTGGGATAAAGATTACTCCCCCTGCTGAACCTCCATTTACCATGCCGAGGGGAGACCTTCAAGAACACGTGGTCCCTAACCTCAAACTCCAATGGTCTCCTCCTATCATAGGAATATGACCTTTTCCGATCCTGGGCCGCCTTAATCATCTCTCGTATAAGCTGAACCTTCTCTGTCGTGCTCTGCACCACCTTCGGGCCAAGAACACCTGCCTCCCTGACCTCTGTCCAGCACACGGGTGAGCGACATGGTCTCCTGTACAAAGCTTTGAATGGATCCATACCAATGGTATAATGATAACTATTATTGTAGGAAAACTCTACTAGAGGCAAGTGTCGTACCCACGATCCCCCAAAGTCCAACACACATTCCCATAGCATATCCTCTATCGTCTAGATGGTGCGTTCTGTTTGCCCATCCGTCTGGGGGTGGAAAGCAGTGCTGAGGCATATATGAGTGCCAAAAGCATGTTGTAGTCCCTTCCAGACCCGTGAGGTAAACCGGGTATCCCAATCAAATACTATGGACCTCGGAACCCCGTGCAACTGCACCAACTCATCCATCTACCTCTGTGCTAGGGAATCCACCGTACCCAACACCTTGATCGCCAAGAAGTGAGCTGATTTCGTCAGTCGGTCCACCACTACCCAGATATCATTGCAACCCCCTTGGACTCTCGGTAGTCCTGTAACTAAATCCATCGAGATGTTGTCCCACTTCCACTTGGGGACATTTAAAGGTTGCAACATACCTCCTGGGATGTGGTGTTCAACCTTCACCTGCTAACACACAAGGAACTTTGCTACGAACTCTGCCACTGCCCGCTTTACCCCGGGCCACCAAAACTGACCCCTCAGACCTCGGTACATCTTGGATACTCCTGGGTGCACCGCCAGGGTTGAGTTGTGGAACTCACCAATAACTCTCTCATGAATTCCCTTGGGGAAGAACAACTTTCCATGAAATAGAATTTTATTCTTCCCGTCTTCTGACCACCCTTCTAGAGCATCACCTTGTTAACCCGATCACGAATCACTTCAGTCTCTGAGTCTCCCCACTGAGACTCCTCTACCTTCCACGACAGAGAGGACTACACTATCATCTGAAATAGGAAACCTCTACCACCATCAATCCTTGCATCCAGGTGTAGGGAAACCAACTCCTCCATCGCCTTCCAATCATCTGTCGACTCTCAAACTGCATCCTTCTGCAACTTCCTGCTCAAGGCATCGACCACCACATTCCCCTTTCCTGAGGTATAGGAGATTTCAAAGTTGTAGTCTTGGAGGAACTCCATCCACCTTCATTGCCGCAAATTCATGTCCCACTGGGAGAAGATATAATTCAAGCTATTTTGATCTATGAAGACCATGAAGTGATCCCCAATAAGGTAATGCCGCCACAACTTCAATACGAACACGACCACCACAAGATCCAGATCATGGGTGGCATAGTTACTCTCATGGGGACGTAACTACCTAGACCCATAAGAGATCACCCCTTGCTGTTGCATCAACACACACCCAAGGCCTTTTCCTGAAGCATCACATAACACCTCATACGCTACCCTTTCTTATGGAAACCTCAACACTAGGGAACTAACCAACTTCCCCTTCAGATAGCTGAAGGCTGCCTCACACTTCACATTCCACATGAAAGCCTAGTCCTTCTTGGTCAAGGTTGTCAAAGGTGCTGCAACTTAGGATAAGTTGGGAAAAATCCTCTGGTAGTAACCTGCCAAACCTAGGAAACTATGAACTTCTGTAACATTCTTGGGTGCTTCCCAAGAAACAACCGCCTCAACCTTCGACGGGTCCACTGCTATTCCCTGCTTAGACACCATGTGTCCAATGAAGTGCAATTATCGTGTCCAGAGCTTGTACTTGGACAACTTCCCATTAAGTTGGTGCAATCAGAGGACCTCTAAAACCATTCTTAGATGCTCAGCGTGATCCTCTTCTAATCTCGAGTAGATCAGAATTTCGTCAATAAGCACGACTACGAACCAGTGTAGGTATTCCCGAAAAATGGAGTTCATGAGCCCCATGAACACAACTGGAGCATTCATAATGTCGAATGTCATGACCAAAAACTAAAAGTGCCCATATCTGCACCTGAAGGCAGTCTTCGAGATTTCATCCTCCTTCACCCTCAACTGGTGATATCCTGATTGCAGGTTGATCTTGGAGAACCATCTCGCCCCTTTTAACTAGTCGAAAAGGTTGTCTATTCTTGGGAGAGGGTAACAGTTCTTGACCATTACCTGGTTCAGTCTCTGGTAGTCTATTGACATCATGAGACCACCATCTGCCTTCTATGAGAATAAGACTAGAGCACCCCATGGTGATGCACTTGGTTGAACAAAACCCTTCTTCATCAGATCATCAATCTGAATCCGCAACTCCCGCAACTCAGAAAGTTCCATCCGGTAGGGAGACATCAAAATCGAACGGGAACCAAGTTGAAAGTATATCCTAAACTCAACATCACATCAAGGGGGTAGAGTTTCCACCTCTTCAGGGAAGAAATCCATGAGATCATTGATGATCTCCAAGACTTCCACCATCTCTGTATCCGCCGACTCCACTAACAGTTCAACTAACAAAGAAAGGAGGGGCTCCACTCACCGGTTACCTTCCTGGTAACCCCACTCACCGATTAAAGTCACACGTCGGCCACCCAAGTTTGAAAACACGATCCTTCCTCAGAAGTAGTCGATAACAGCACATACAGAGAACATCCAGTCAATGCCTAGGATGAAATCGTATGGAGGTATCTTCAATAGTAGAAGATCCATGATTAACTGATGTGGCCCTATCATCAGTCTACATCCTTGGAAAACATAAAACAAGTTGGTCTGTCCTCCGACTGGTGTACTCAACACCAGGGGCACTGGAAGTATCTCAGCATCTAGACCCATAGAATGGGCCAGACTGGGCACAACAAAAGAGTGTGAAGCTCCTGTATCAAACAAGGCATAGGCAAGAGTACTAAACAAGCTGATCGTACCTCAAACGACTTCTGGCCCTGCTATAACTACTACCTCCGTGGTGTGTAACTTCCCATGCCTAGATCCCCTGCCCCTCAGCTATCGGCCGCCTCCCCAACTGCGCCCTAGTCGAGGTCCCTGAGGAGCACCTTGAGGTTGGTCTCCTCCTGTGATGTCTACCCTCAGAGGAGCGGGAGATCACTGTCCCTACTGCTGCTGAGGTGGGTGCTGAACCGACCCACTCCCACCATAATGCACTCGGTCCAGGCACTAGTTCTGAAGGTTCCCATGGCTGCCACAGATGAAGCATCTCAGTCCTGGGCCTAAAAGGAAAGGGCAAGGACCAGGAGATCTAAACTAGAACTACTGAGGCCTACTCCCTACTGGTCGAAACCTAGAGGGCCCTGATGCTGGAGGCCTACTGTTGATAGCCTTCCCCTTTGATGAGACCAACTAGATTCCCTCTCGCGATACACCTCCCAGCGTGTGAATCCTTTCCACCACTTTATCCTTCTTCTAGACCTCCATGTACATCGGTAGGGTGAAGGGGGTAACCACATACTGAAGGTAAGGTCAAAGTGCCTCCTCTAAACGTCTTAACCAATACTTCTCATCCGGAAAGAGGTCTGGAGCGAAGCAAAGGAGATACTTGAACTTGATCTCCAACTCCCTCACTGACATACCCCCCTATTAGAGGGAGAGTAATCCCTTCCTCTTCTCAGCATTCATCATGGAAGAGAGGAATTCCACCTGAAACTCCCTCTCTAAGTCAGTCCACATCACCTTAGCCTCCCTCTTCTCCCAAAGATAAAGCATCCACCACTGACGTGCTGTTCCACGCATATGGCTCACAGCCATAGGAACCCAGTACTCCATCGGAGCCCGGATCAAGCTAAAAGCTAACACCAGCTCCTCTAGCCAGATCTCTATCTCTACTTCAGAGATGCTTCCCTCATACTTCCTGAGGGTCTGCCGCTAAAAGGCACGAAGCATTCTCTACCACTGATCATCTTCCTCCTCTAGGTCAGCCCTCTGTCGATTAGCCAAATCAACCTCCTAGGCCTCGATCATCTGCATTACACTTGGTCATCATCCGGGTTCCATAGCTGCAAGGTAAAAAAGGAATTCCTAATCCCAAGTAGTGTATAAGATTTCTTTTACATTTTGTTAGAATTATTATTCATTTTAAATCCCCAAAATACCCAAGAAAGACAAGAAAACAAGTCATTATGATTCATGCACCATTCCTAGGGTCTCTACCCTACAATCAGTGTAGCCTCACTTGGTCATTCGGTAGGCTCAGAGTCCTTGCATTGGATCACAGGGAGCCCTAAAATCCCATGTCCTAGCCAGTCTTCCCTGGCCTATTTCATGCACCAAGATTGTCCAACACTGTTGACCTACCATCCCATGCAATCCTCACTGTGCCTAACTCTGAACTCCATCCTATCTCTCAACTTGCCTCTGATACCATTCTATCATGACCTGCCTTCACCAAGATGAGAGAAGGGACAACTGATTTCTAGACCCTTCCTTATTTAAGTTAAAGGAGAGATAATGACCCCCAAGACCCGCCTTCAATAGGTCACAGAGTGGAAACTAGAACCAAGGGTATAGAATCACACATAATATGGAAGGTATTACCCTTTTTATTTAGTAGGAATGGGAGATAAGATAGTAATTCCCAACAACACCAAAGGTGGAAGTATAAGTAAATCCAAAACAAACCATTCTCATATGCATGTTCCAAAAATAATTCTACAAAAGTACATGTAACCTCAAAATAAAGTACCAAAGAAAATAAAACAACAAGAGAAATAGTCTCAATGTTCGAACTATTATGATCCTGCACAATCCCTAAAGTCCTCCTGGAAACCTGAAAACAGTTTTATATACGTAGGGTGAGCATACAAGTATACTCAGTAGGGAAAACTAAAAGCTCTTGTGTACAAGTGGGGAGGCATTCTAATTCCCCATGAGAAAAGATATAACCGAAACACCTAGCAAATAAAACTTCCCACCCAAGCCTCACCAAGGAACACTCCCCAAATAACGCAAGTCAAGTAATATAATAGTAATAACACATCGACGTTTGGGTACCCTGCACCACTTTCCCATGGGTTATTGAAGACATCCTATGCATAAAACCTCTCCTGCCATTCTCACTGCAGTCCCACTACCATACCCCGCCCGCACACACCTGGGCCATCACCACACATCCCACCCGTAAACACCTGGGCTATATCAACCACATGTAACCACGCCCATAAACACCTGGGCCAGAACAACCACTACCACACCCGAAGAAACTTGGGCCTTATCCCGAAGACACTTGGGAGACAACCTGCCCGCACACACCTAGGCCAACCACCACAACTACCCTATCCTAAGAATCTTGGGCTATAACGGACCTCATGCATTCATAGCCTACCCGATGAGTCTTGGTATATTTGGTAAAGGGAGAAGAAAATGAGCTAATAACCAGCCACTCATAGGAGTGTTGGGAAAAACACCCCCCCATTAAATGGGGGTGTTCGACACGAAGTTCTCAACATGGATGGGGTGCGAATAAGAAACATAAAAACTAAAATTATATGTATAGGTAATAAGCACTCATCCCAACCTAGGGGTTCCAAAACCAACCTAAGCACAAACACCATCATTAATATTCATTCATAAAAGGGCACACTACTCACAGCCAAGTCACAACTCATTCATAGAACAAATTCCACATTGAACCCATTCTTGGTTTCATGTTCAAGTGATTCCATTTAAGTAAATTCTGCACTACTGGGAAACTAACAGGCATAACCACAAGTTGTGGAAAGGAAAACAACCAAAAAACACTTAAGCATTCACACCCGGTCCTCTTGTAAAGTTACAACAAAGGGATCTGTGAGATCCATCAAAGTACTGGAACCAAACCAAGCCCCAAGATACAACCCCACATGGCCTCATATCCACAACTAATAACTGTACAACAACAGAGGTTCCCATCCCCATCCATATCACCCCATAAGCATCAAGCAGAACAAAAATACATACCACGAAGGCAGATCAAGGATGTTTCCAGACTCAAGTACATCATTCATTAAGTTTCTTCATTCTATTTAGTTAACCAGGGTGATCACACAAGGATTTTTGTTTACTAGGAATCCATTTAATCAGTTGAGTTTATGTGATTAACCAATTTTCATGTTATATTCATTCAATCACATGAATATCTAGAAAAACAGAGGTTCAATAGTGCGTAAGAAAATACCCCCAACGACCATGATTTTCAATGGACGTAAGGACGTACAATTCACAACACATAATAAAGGATAAAGAGTACAGTAGAAATCAAGAAAACCCCCTTCATTATTTAAGGGTCCCTTTATTATCTTCATTAAGGTTTGGTTTCATCCATCCCCACAGAAACAATAGCTTACCCACCCCACATGATACATAGTAAAGAGAGGCGAAGGAAAAACCCTACTTGGATTGATCAATGATAGACATTTTAACTCTATGCACCAAGAACTGGGGATGCATGACTTGTTGGGGAGGAACTCTGGGGACTCCAAGGGTGAGTAGGGAAGATCCAGCGCAGGCGCACCACTTGCCTCGGGAAGGGGGTGGACTCCAAATGTACAAGGAAGGAGACCAACCAAGAAGAAGAAGGAAGAAATTCTAGCATGATATAAATATGAGATCCCGTTGTTACGAAATATAGAGTTTTGAACAGCTTTAAAGTCAGATCGTGGTTTTCCACGCAGTTGGGTGGTTACGCACGATGGAATAGATTGTAATTTAATAATTCTCATCGGAGAGGTGGCCATAACAGATGTGCGTTTAAACGGTTTCCCTTAAATTGCACAATAGGGGTGGAACTAGAAGTATGGGAAAAAGGGCGTGACACTAAGGAAAAGCCACGTGTTTTGGTAATTTAAGGGTCGCCTATCTCTTGGGGGATTTTAGATATTATTTATGGGCTTTAAATGGCTTTTAAAGGGGGGTATTAAATCATTTTTACGTCAGAAGATACGTTGCGAGAGCGGGAAAAGTCGGAAATAGGAAAAAGAATGAAGACCGCTTGGTGAGGACACAGTGCCATCATCACGGTGTCACCCACATGATGCCACCGTAATGATGCCACCATCATGGTTTCACCCTCACGATGCCTTTTTCATGGTGTCGCCATCACGGTGTCACCCTCATGGTGGAACCGTCACGGTGCCACTGTCACGATGTCACCCTCACGGTGTCACTGTCACAGTGTCGCCCACACCATGCCACCATCATGGTGCCACCGTCACAGTGTCACCTTCATGGTGCCACCGTCACGGTGTCACCCACACAGTGCCACTGTCACGGTGTCACCCTCACGGTGCCACCGTTTTGGTATGAGACCGTGATCGGTGCCACCGTTTTGGTGGAACTGTTTCATGGAACTGTGTTTTGGAAAAGTACTGGACCAGGAGGGTTCGGGCCGTTACAGGCACCCTCTCCAAGATTTCTCTGAAAGAGTACTTAAAATTTTCAATTCGCTCTGGCCTAGATCTCTCCTGATATAGGCCATAGAGATGATCGATCATTTTATACACATCCATGTTTTCATGAGAATTATTAAGCTCACTTGAAATAGATGAAATCATCAAACCTTGAACATCGACCATGTTATTTATATATTTCTCATATACTAGGAACTCTTTATCACTTGCCTCCTTAACAGGTAGATTAGGAAGTGAGGATTCTAGCACGTATGATTTCTGTTCATGGCACAAAACAACCTAAAGGTGTGTGTATAATTATTGGAAGTCACTGTTAGTGAGGATGTTGTCTTTATCCAATATTTATTATAGGGATAATGTGGATGATGATTTTGGAATTTTATTCTCTAATTTAAAAGTGAAAATTATGAGTACTTTTATTTATTACAAATTATGTGAGAAATAATAAATTAATTAATTTTATTAATTTCCCCACTATTTTATCAAGTACCAATAGCCCTCACCATTGAACTCGGAATGCCTAGTTTCTTTGAATTTCTAGTGGAAAGGATCCCCATTACTTTTCTTAATTGATCCAGACTTTGGCCATGCAAACCATAAGAAAGAAATTAGGTAGGAAGTCTTTCCAACTGTGGGATTTTAGCTCCTTGATCTGTTGAATAGAATCCCTTATCTTGAAATCTTGACTTGAATTTCCTTATCACTTGCCTCAAAATTTGTATTGAATATACTTTGAGTGTTAAACTAAATAAAATTTTGGTTAAGTTAACCCAAAAACTCATGATAAATTCCCTCAACACTTGCCTCAAAATTTGTATTGAATATACTTTGAGCGTTAAACTAAATAAAAGTTTGTTTAAGTTAACCCAAAAAATCATGATAAATTCCCAATAAAAGTAAGTTTCTAGACTTTATCCATGTACTACACTTTGTTATATAGTTTCCTTCTCAATGAAATAATGGAAGGCTTGGGATGACTTAATATTAGGTTTAAGGATTTTAATTAATTATGAATAAATTTTATATTTTTTTTATCATTTACATGTCTTATTAATATTAAGTGGATGATACTTAATTAATTAACAATGATGGATAAAACATTTACACACAATTCATCTATTTAATTTCCATCTTTTCATATTAATTTATTTATTTATGTGATTGCGGCATTTCATACATAAAGTAAATAATTCATAGAAATAAATAAATAAATAAAGTAAATGACACAATCATGAGATTATCTAATGGTTGATTTAATGATTGTACATTAAATCAACCTTTAACCTAGGAGAAATAACACATAATTTAGGTCTTGGAATGAGTTACAACATTCTGTCTTTGCATTTGTGTATCACCAGAGTTGACATCATAATGGTTCCATTTGGAACCACCTCCACATGACTTGAGATACTCCATTAATTACATGTATTTATAACTCACACACAGGTGAGGGGAACCAAATGATTGGTTAAACAAGATTATATAAATAACCATGAACATGTATGTCTTATATAATAATATAGGGAGAGATGACTCACAAGCCATCATTTTAATTTAATATTAAATAATTTCAAACCCATGTAATAAATAAAATAAAATAAATGTCAACACATACATAGGTCTTGGTTGAGCTCATGGACTTTCATACCTTCAATGAATATGAAAAAGTAACTGCATAACATCCATTTCTTTATTCATTCTTTATTATTAAGATAAACATGCTTGCATTAATTAATTAATTAATTAATTCCCTTTCATCTTAATTATCATGAAAACTTAATTGGAGAAACTCATCATTTATGAAATTAATGGAAAATAAATGGAAAAACCAATAATGAAATATTTATTAGAATAAATTAATTGAGAATTTAGAAATATTTAAAACCATTATTATTTTTTCAAACACACAATGATGTTCCAATCAATAAAATAAGGTTTTAATGCTATAATTTTTCAATTTAATTTAATTTTAATTTTTTTCCTTTAATGAGAGACCACACAACACGTACATACCAACTACATGACATGTATCTCAGTTTCCATGTATACAAGGTACATGCCTAGGTTTATGACGTGTACCTCGACCGGACTATAGGGCGTGTACATGCTAGGTACACATCATGTATCCTCTTTCCATGTGCCCGAGATACTTCCCTGGGTCTTTGAAGTGTATCTCAATGGATTACATAGTGTGTATAAGCAATACACACACCATGTGGTTACAATGTCATGTGCCCATGTAACCCGCTGAAAATCTTGACGTGTTCTCAGGTGAGAGACTACACGACATGTGGACTCCGTCTATACACCGTGTATCTCTAATGTCATTTTACCAGATAACTCAGTGTGTTTCTCAGATGCACAAATTGATAAAATAAATACTGTGTACACTACATACACATCATGTATATCATAAATGCTCTAGGTTTTTAATCTCACACGGTTTGACCATGTATTATGACTACACGAATTGCGTAATTTACATTGTTAACCCATGTAGACTACACAACATTTATACCGATACATGCCATGTAATATGAAAACTATGTTCTAGGTTAGCCAATCAATATGTGGCATACACTGCATGTCATTATTTTGTGGTGCACCATGTATCCCACAACACATCCATATGCAATGCACTAGGGTACACGGTGTGTACTTCTGAGTACACATCGTGTAACCCCGTCTTACTGGAAATAAATTTAGCAATTCCCGACGACATATCTAGTTTCACTTTATAAATTTATTAACCTTTAAGAAAATTTAACAATGAATGAACATGATTAATATGTAGAATTATGTTAATTCAAATTGGATTAAATAATGAATAACATGAAGTGAAAATATAACAAAAATTGCACATAGATTAATAATCAAATAAATAATTATAAATTTAAATGTGAATTCTCTGATACAACTTGATGGTTCTAGGTGAAGTTGAAGCCTGTAGTGGTGAGTGATATATTAAAATTTATTTTAATATTTCTATACCTGAAAACATGACTGAGGATTTTGGATGTTAAGTTTATAATTAATTTATTTATATTGGAAGAAATAAATTACCTCATCCTAAGTTTAATTCTTTATAGACTATTTTTATCATATGAAAAGATCCTTTCGGATTACCTTTATTGTGATTGTGAGGATCCAGGTGTATAATCCCTCTTGTGGTGATCCACATGTGCTAATAATGATCTTCAAAAAACACCACTTGATCTTTGGGTGATAGCACAGTGAATCGAATGTCTTGCATTATTCATTCTCGATCTCTTGTTCTTTGGTCTTGAAGAAATATCTCTTGTGTTCTCATTCTTTAGAGGGAGATAAATGAAGGAGTCGAAAGAGTATTTGTTGTGCACAATAATTCTCTCCATTAAATTACCTACACAATATCTATAATGGGATATTTATATAAGTAGGGTATAAGTTAGAATACATTTTAATTGCATGTCATCCCTTAAACAATATTAAAACCTTTAGTTAACCCTATGACACATAATAATAATATAATTATTATTTTGTGGCATTCACCATCTTGTGAAAATGATAAATAATATTTATCAGGTTGTAAATAATTATTTATCACTAGACTTATTCTTGGTCCGTTCGAACTCGTCGATATTTATTGAATAACCGAAAAAATAATTTATTCATAAAAAATATTTAATTCACATACTGGCAAATAAATATTTATTAAATATACAATAAAATAAATAAATATTTTTTTTTCACATGTCAGTGAATAAATATTTATTTAATTTATGCGATCAATATAACTTGAATAAAATCATTCCTCAGTCTTGAGAATAATATTTATTCCATCAATTAAATTCAAATATAATATAATCAAGAACAATAGAAACACCTAGCATGTGACCCTCTAGTATTATTTCTAATTGACATTAGGAAAGCTTGCTTAAAGTCCAGGATTACTATCTAGAAATGGGTCAAGACACCTAAGAGAAATAACTTAATGTTGCAACATCGATAACCACATATGAATTATCACTATGTAATATAATCCCTTTTTCGTAATATCTCATCAAGAAGGTTTCAAAAATGTGTCACCAACCTATATGCTCGATACGTCTTTCTTTGACTATCTGAAATAAAAATGTCATAACACCATGGCCATGGAATTTAAAAAAATAGTTCTATTATAATAAAAGAGATGAGATATAAAATTTCAAAAATGTGGAAGGGACAAATCCTTTATTGACTTATCAATTAATGACATGTCACTTATGACACACCCAACACATCTAACCTCTCCATGAATTGTTATCATCATGGTTTATGAAATACATCTAAGTACATGAGTTGTAACATACATTAATAATAATATTAAATTATAAGGACCATTACACACGCTCATAGATAATAATATCTGATGATACCAAAATATGTGGGATTTCTACTGGTGGGTCTATTCTCATAATCTCTGGTTTTGGAGATTACTAAGTGGAGACTTCATGAGAAGAATCCTTGTATACTTACGAGAACTCACACTAGATAGTCTATGTAATATGTGTCCTATCATAGTATGTTATCAAACCATAGAACATTATTTAAAGATATCATTATAGAACTTCAAGGTTCTCATCATAGTGGGGAACTTCTATGACCTTATCAATGAGACGTATAATTTAGGACATTATTACATTAGAGTAATGCAGAAGAATGAAAAATATGTAATAATAAGCTTTATTAATATTCAATACATCAAATATACATGTAATAACTGTAAAAACTATTGGTCCTAGGAAAATAACTCCAACAGTTACATCCAGGTGAATACCCTTGAATGGAAATAGGATTGGGTATTCACAATATACAAGTTTTGCATAGAAAATTATGGGATAATTTCGATAGCATAAAAGATGTACAAAAATGTTCATGTGACTGATTAATGAAAGATAAAGGAATTATATAATTACTTGGGAATTATATGAATAGTAAATTTATGTGTAAAAACACATGAAAACATGAAAAACTGAAAATCAAAAGTCTAAATATAAAGAAGGTGCTTGAATAGAAAAGAATAGAGAGAGATTCCTTACATCGACATAGTAATGGATTAGGTAAAGGTTATAATGAGAGGGGATAAATAATATATCAATATTATAACATGAATTATATAGTGAAATTTTATTTATTAACATATTAAAATATAATAAATTGATATTCAAAAGGCTAAATAGAATGGATGTACTTGAATGAAGAGGAAGAGGAAGAGAATACCTTACTTTAGAGGTTACTTATAAATGATTGGGAGGAGATTATTAAGGTATTGGTAACACTTTGGGAGGTATTTAGATAGGGATAGTCTAAGTAAATTCATGATTCAAGGATTTTAAGTGAAGAGGAAAGGGAGGTTGGGTGGGTACTTATAACAAAAGAGAGAGAAATTCTTTATAAATTTCTGAACATAGGTTTTGGACTCTAAGTAATAAAATAATAAAAACCACATACCTTACCTTGGGTTTTACCCATGTTTTATACCAAATATAATTGGTTTCCAATATTTTATTAGGTTAAGGACTCAAATAATTAAAATAATATTATTCATGATGTGTAAGTGAGTCATGTTCATAAATAATTATTTTGAAAACCTTAAAATACTTTAGAGGATTATTTATAGTTTTTTAAAATTAATAAAATAACATAAAAAAAATTATTTTAAATTAAAACCAATTTTTGGTCTAGGATGTATTTATAGTATTTATTACATTACTTTTATATCATTATTATGTCATAATACTTAACATATATTTATTCAGCATCTAATTTTTACCCAAAAATTCATATGTCTCAGAAAATTATGTAAAATTGACCATTGTATATTTTTGATATGATAATTTAAAAAATGATATTTATTTTTCAAAAATAATTTTCTAAATATAATAATTTACACTTTTTAAATAATCCTTATGTATTGAAAAAAAACTATCCATTATGACACAAATTTTTTTTCTAACACTTATAAAAATTACACAGAACTTCATTAAATTATATAGTCATTTATATTTATATAAATATTATTTAATAATACTTTTTCATGAAAATAAAATTTAGTTCAAAACTCTTGGATTTATTAGAAAGAGTGTTTTAATTGAAACTATAAATTTCTTAAAAATACAATTTTTGTTTCTTTCTATCAAAATATAGTTTTTATCAGACGACTTCTATAATCAAGTGTATAAAATAATAATGAAAAAGGAATTAATATAGAAATTATTATATAATTAAAAATAAAATAAAAAAATTCATACTACTAAGTTCTAAATGCATAACCTTTTATTACACTAGTGTATGTCATAAGGCTAAGATCTATGATAGTAGTACTTTGTTGGGGTGGTTCAACAAACATGGTTTAAGAGGTGATATCTATAGGATTTAAATCCTACATAATTTATCTTGTGTTTAGGTTGTTGAATATTGTTATGGCATTAATCAAAGGAAAATCCTAGAGATACAATTTCTCTCAGAAGCTCTGACAAATGGGATTTATAGTGTACGATCATACTGGCAGAGGCCATCTCCTCTTCCTTCTGTGTCAATAATATTTTATTATAACCTATAATATATAATAATCTTAATGGTCACTATAAAATAGATATATTAACAATTATTATGATGGTTACCAATATTTTAATCCCTATAGTCAAATTATGGCTATATTTTATAATGGTACAAAATGAAAAATGAAAAATAGTGCATGTGTTTTTTATAACTACGTTAGTTAATAAGTAATCTATTTATTCAAAAGGGAATTTAATTTATAAAAGTATGGGTCATTACATAGACTGTCTAATCTTGGATGATCAAATAAAATTGTAATAAGTCTTCTAATACCTATATAAAGGGGTGGTCCCATAGTTGGTTGACACATTCTATTGAGAATTTTCCTTAGAACATGTTCAATTTCTAGATTAATATTCAATTTTTGGTTGAGAAATGTTTTCATCCAAAGAAATTTCATAAAGGTAAATCATCCAAGAAAGGTTAGTTGACCAATAATTTTATCTAAAGAATTAATTTATGTAAAAAAATGTAATTAAATTTCAACGATGGAAAGATATCATTGTAGCTAAGGAAGATTATGATATGAAATTATTTTCCATCATTCATGAGTTTTATAGAACAATAAGATTTATAAAATCCTGAGATAAAGAAAAGTGCGTCTTTTAATATTTTATAATTTTATATGTTTAACTATGTAGAGGTTTTCTTAACAAATGGGATTACCAATAAAAGGTGATTCACTATTTAATTTATACAAATTTATGTAGATTTTTGGACCATTTTTAAATATTAGTGTTGAAGAATGTTTTTTTTGTAGTTAAGGAGAAAGTACACAAGATGAATTACATGTAAAAATAATTAAGGATTTAATTTTAGTTTTATTGTTACTTCCAACCACGGAGGAAAGGAGATAAGGATATTTTGAAAATACAAGATGTATATCTACTAGACTTTTTAGTCAACATGTGGATATTGAAACTTGAAAAGTTTTTTAGAGCTACATTGAATTAATATTCATATAAATGGTCTACTAAAGCTCTCTCGATGAAGTTGACTAGAATTTAGAAAATAGATGATGGTGGCTTCTGTGTGGAAGTGGATCCAATTTCTGTTCAACAACATTCTCAACTCTGTAAGTTTTCAGTTATGGACCGCATTGCTTACCTCAAAGGTGATACTCCTTGGTCCTATGCTGATCTTAAAGCTAGATTATCTGCTTGCTGGGGTTTAGTTAGATGGAAACTCGTTCCACTTAGAAAGGGTTATTTTCATATGTTGTTCTCTTCACAAGATGAGATTGATTGTGTCTGGAAGATGGGAAACATTAATTTAAAGCTGGGTCTCTTAAGAATCTCTGAATGGGACTTTGCCTTTAACCCCAACACTCATAGAAAGAACACATCATAGTTTTGGGTTAGATTCTTTGACCTCAATTGGTTTTTATGGCACCCTCAGATCCTAAATGATATCTCTGTTTGTATAGGCACTCCCCTTAAGATAGATCATAGAACCTTGAATGGGGATTTAGGCCTCTATGCTTGGGTGATAATTGAAATTAACCTCGAATTACAGCCCCCAAAATCCATCCTCTTTATTGATCAAGATTATAAAACAGTGGTGAGGTTTGAATATGAAAGACTTAATCCTTTTTGTGAACTCTGTAAACTGGTTGGACATTCAATTCACTAGTGTAGAAGAGTACATAATCAACCTCCACAATCCAACAACTCTGGATGGACTGAGGTCAGGAAAAATAGACGAGAGAAAGAGGGTCCAGCTGACAAACCAGAAACATCAAAGAAGATGGACTAAGGATGAGTGTTTCCATTATTAGGGAGAGTTTATTAAAAGGATTTTTTGATTTAAAATTTTTTATTAAAGTTTTTTATTTTAAAAAGGGGGACATTTTTGTGTTATAGAATCATTTTATCCTTAGTTTTGAAAATCACATAGCACTCATGATATAATTTGTTTTAAATTTCAGTTTTTTAAGTATATTTGTTATGTGGAATAAAATTTCATGGGAAAATATTTATAGATATCTTATGCATAAATATCCAAAGGACTAGATTTAAATCACTATTGGTATGCACAATTAACATCATCTGAATAAGTGAATAATTTTTGAGTCCATTAGATGATTATGAAAAATATTTTCATATAGTTACAACTAATCCTGAAGAACATGGAATCATACTATTGGATAATTTCCTATAAAAATAACTATAGATTCAATGAATCAAATAAGAACATTATACACATTCCTGATAAAGATCTTTCACTGATCTCTTGAATTTTTTCAACTGCTTGTTTCTTTGAGAGATTCTGATCATTGTAAATTTTCTTTATGAGTGCTTTACTAAGAAATATCTTGTGATGAATTCATTGTAAAGTTGTTATAATTTCTATTTTAATCATAGTTTTTCTTATCATATTGATTGAGGGATTCCATGATTATATGATATAGAAGAGTCTCTATTTTTTAGAAATGGAAACTATTATCGATCATATTGGTCGATGGATTCTATTGAGGAAGATAGAGTTGGGTTTCCAATTTGTAGAAGTGGTACCTACTGATGGGTTAATTCGATGGATTTCAAGGTCTTTGAAGACATAAATTCTGAAATTTTTAGGTCAAGGATACCTTTTGGTAGGTTATATTTGAGGATACCTTATATAAAGACCCAAGAGTAAAACATTACATAATCTTGTAAATTCCTTTGGAATTTACTTTTGTACATTCCCAAAGATATTTTCATTTTAGTTTTTTAGTGAATTAGAAAATAAATAATACTTATCAACACAAAATAATAAAAAGTGGTAACTACTAAAAAAATATCCATTTCATTCATAATACATTTTTTTAGTAATACATGAAAAAATATTAACAACATTCATCTTGGATTCTCCTTTTCTCTTACCCATCCTTAAACCCCGTGATTTTTTAAACTTGGGATGATAACAAAAAAATATTGGTAAGGGATATAAAAAAATAATTTATTAGTCCATTAATACTTATAAACATATGAAATCATTTTCACAAAGACTGACTTCACACCCATAAAGTATTATATACTTACTTTGTGAAAACATGATATTTTCATAAAACATAGAAAACATAAATAAAACATTTAAGTAACTTCGAGAATTAATTACTTAATAATTTTAACCCTTATGGATACCATTTTATTTTTAACCATCACATCTACCTTAAAATTTAATTCTCACAACTACCTTATGATATAACCCCCACAACTACCTTATGGTTTAACCATCATAGTTACACTTGGAATAACCATTACTATCAAACTCCAACATAAACATACCCAATGCATTGGAGGGAGATATATTTCCCACCCATCATCATAAAAAATTTAAAAGAACCATAACATAATCATAAAATAATAATACTTTCATAAAAACATTCCTTTTGGATTTTTTTAAATAGAAATTTAAAAGAGGTTTTTTAAAGAAAAGTCCCTTACCTCAGGTTCGTCTTTCTTAAAACATGTTAAAATTTCTTACATAATGGTTTAAAGAGTATTATTAATATACTAAAGAACTATATTCATATTTATAATACCTTATATGATCTTTTTATAACATCTTCCTACCCATTTATTAATAATATTTATTTATTTTCATTATTTTAGGTACATTTATTTCTTGGTTTCCATGGTCAGTTTGTAATGAATTTTCCTGTAAAATAGAATAAAAACTCTAGAAGTGGAATGAAATGGTATTAATATGTTTCCAGAATTTTAAATTATACCTTATATCATTTTGTTTTATTATATGAGGATGATTCATTAGATAAAACGTTAATGAAAATGATTTAATTTATTTTTGGTAGTTTTTTTACGACCATCACAAACTCATATCATTTTATTTAATATCATGTTTATATATTGATTACAAAAAATTATATAACTTATAATATATATAATAAAATATTATTTAACCATAATAATGGTTTTATGCCCATCCTTGAAGGCAGTAATGGTAAGTGAAAGTGTATCATCCCTGATGGTGGTAAATTGACACATCACAGACAGTGTTCTCATTTTTTAGAATAAAAGGGGAAGGAGAAGAAGTTTGATGATGAATTTTTCCATAAACATGATAACATTTCAGTATATATAATATAATATAGTTTTCATGCCACATAGTTAAGGGGAGGTTAAGACAAAATAATAAAATTAAATAAATTAAAAGGAAAATAAAAGAAAATAAAAGAGGATTTTACCTCTTGAATTATCCTCCTTGAAAACCTCCTTAAGAAACTTGGTTTTGTCATTTTGGTGAGACCAGTAGGTCTTGGATGTGTGTAAGAGTTTTGGAAAGGTAATTTGGAAGAAATTAAACAACCTACAATACTTTTATGTGTGAGTATAAAAGGTGCTGAGGGTGGTATTTATAGTGGTTGAGAGAGAGGTGTTTTTTCTATTATTTTATTCCTTATTATTTTGGCTCAATACTATGAATAGTTTGAGAATTATAACTAAATATATTAAAATAAAGATATATAGTTCAATATTATGGGCAAAAATCATCCATACATCATCTATGACTCAATGAATCATGTATTTGTTAAATACTGTAAATTACTATATTTTACTATTCACAAAAAATTCAACTATTTTAGAAAAGTCCCAAAAATCCACCCTAACTATTTTTTAATGTGTAAAATTAAAAAATTGACTCCATTTTATGAAATTAATTTTATAAATATGATAAATTTAATTTTTAATTAAAATCATAATTTATTTAAAAAATACCAATTTTAAAATTTTAACTGATTTTATAACACTTTGAAAAATTAATTAAGGTCACATAACATTATCTTATAATCATAAGAAAACAAAATATTAATTTATGAATATATTTTATGATGATATATCTTATTTTAAATCATTAAATTAATTATAAAATTATAAATAAACATTTACGTTTCACAAAAATATCAACACTTAATTTATCACTTTCAAAACATTTATTTACTTATTCTATGATATAAATATGTCATATTTTTACTTTTAAAATACTTGAATTTTATTTGTACTTTTATAGGTGAGGTTGCTATTATATTAATATAGATTCCTTAATTTTTATAAATACTACTTATTTCACTATACATTTATAATGAATTTTACTATTTAATTTCAGAATGAAAAAGAATTATTTTATAAGTACCTGGGTTGTTACATTCTCCCCAACATTTTTAAATTGAATACTCTTAATTTTTATTCACTTATTAAAAAAGTTATGATACCTTTCCCTCATAACATTTTCAGATTCCCATGTTTCTTCTTCAACCATGTGGTTTCTCCACAAAATCTTAACCTGATGAATTATCTTATTCTGCAATACTTTCTCTCTAGGATCAAGAATCTGAATAGGTTTGTCTTTATAAGAAAGGTTCTCTTCCAACTAGACTACTTATGGGATCCAAAAATGAGATGAATATAGAACATACTTTCTCAACATAAAAATAATAAAAACATTATGTACCTGAGATAAACTCGGAGGCAAGGCTACTCGGTAGGAAACTGGTCCAACTTTCTCCAGAATTTCAAAAGATCCAATGAACCATAGACTTAGCTTTCCTTTCTTATGAAAATTCAAAACAATTTTCTAAGAAATTGTTTTAAGGAAAACATGATCACCTACCTCAAAAGAAAATTATTTCCTCCTATTTTCTATATAACTATTCTACTTTCACTGAGCTATCCTCATTGTTGTTGGATCATATTTTCTTTCTCAGCCACTTCCTCTAATAATTCTGGTACCATCAACTTCCTTTCACCAAATTCATCCCAAAATTCTATATTTTTACACCACTTTCTATATAATGTCAAAAAAGTTTCAATCTATACATTATAATGAAATTTGTTATTATAAGAAAACATAACTAAAGAAATATATTGATATCAACTTTAATAATAATCCATTGAACAAGAATGTAACATGTCTTCGAATATCTTAATTTTTCACTCAGTCATTCCATCTGATTGAGGATGAAAGGCTGTTCTGAAATTTAATTTAGTTCCCAATGACTTCTGAATGCCTTTACAAAAATTATAAGTGAACTTTAGATCACAGTTAGATATAATGGAAAGAGAAACCTTATGTAACCTAAAAATATATTTTAGGTATAGTTGAGATAACTGATCTAGATAAAGCATGTCTCTAATAGAAAGGAAATGTGTATATTTAGTGAGTCGATCAATAATAACCCAAATTTCATTGTTACCTCAAGAAATTTTTGGTAGTCCCACCACGAAGTCCATGGATATATTTTTTCATTTCCACTATATCACTGGAAAATGATGAAGCATCCCCTTTAGTAGTTTCTTCTCTTCTTTAACCTATTGACATGTCAAGAATTTCATTGTAAAATCAGAAATATCTCTTTTCATTCCATCGGAACAGTAATACTTCCGAAGGTCCCTGTACATCTTAGTGCTACCAAGATGAACTAAAAATGGGGAACTATGAGTTTCAATTAACAATTATTTCTTTAGATGGGAATCATAAGTAACAAATAATCTCTTCTAAAATATCAAGAAAAAATATTTATAAATAGTAAATTCAGACAATTTACCTTTCTTAACCAATTCAATATTTTCCTGTAACTCACAGTCTTCCTTTCGTGCTTGCTTAATTCTATATAAGAGATATGAATACACTAACACCTGAAACAAAATAGAAAAATTTCCTACACCAACAACTTCTAATCCAAAATTTATCAAATCATAAATAAAGGGGTCATGTTCCAAACATAACATGGTGAATGATGCATGATGTTTTCTACTCAAAGAATTCACCAAATTTTTTCATTTCTTGTATGGTAATAGATCATGTAATCATAATACTTGATCAATTAAAGTCACATTCTCTACCTCATGTTCAATTCCTTTTGAGTAAATATATGTTTAAAACTTTTATGGTCAGTATATATTTCACATTTGGATACATATAAATTATGTCTCTAAATTTTCAAGGTGAAAACCATAACTGATAATTCCAAATCATATGTGGGATAATTTAATTCATGAGCTTTCAATTGTCTTGAAGTATAATAAATTACCTGATCATTCTTAATTAGAAAAAAACCAAGTCCCTTCAATGAAGTATCACTATAGATAATAAAATTACCATTTCTAAAAGGCAGGGCTAAAAATGGATAATTCACCAATCTTATTTTCAGTTCCTAAAAACAAACATCATAGTTTTCTATCCAAACAAATTTAACCCCTTTTTGTGTTAACTTAGTTAGAGGGCTAGATAACCATAAAAATTAATTAATATACCATCAGTATTAGTATACTAATCTAGGAAAAATATGAATCTCAATAACATTTTTAGGTCTTTTTTATTCATCAGACACTTTTTTGGAAGGATCAAATGTTATTCCATCTTTATTTACAATGTTACCAAGAAAATAAATCTGGTGCAACTAAAAATCACATTTGCTAAATTTTCCATATAACTTATTTTCTATGAGACTTTAAAGAAAAATCCTTAAATGCTTTTCATTATCCTCATAACATTTCAAAAGCACCAAAATATCATCAATAAAAATAACAACAAACTTATCCAAGTATTTATAGAATATTCTATTCATAAGATATATAAATATAGGAGGATAATTTTTCAAACCAAAGGGCATAACAAAAACTCATAATTCCCATGTATAGTATGGAATGATGTTTTTGGAATGTTATCCTCCTTAACCTTTAGATGATGGTATCCGGATCTCAAGTCAATATTAGAAAAATACTGAGCTTCCTGGAGCTAATCAAAAAAGTCATCGATATGAGGAAATTAATACTTATTCTTAGCAGTGTTTTATTCAAAGATCTATAATGAATGCAAAGTATCAAGTAACAATATTTATTTTTGACCAAAAAAATAGGATCACCCCATGGTGAAGTGCTAGGATGAATGAAAACTTTATCAAACAACTCCTGGAACTACGTTTTCAATTCTATAGTTCCACTTTCACCATTCGATAAGGGGGTTTTAAAATTTGATCATAATTAGAAACCAATTTAATAGGAAATTAAACTTCCCAATCATGTTTAACACTGGGAAACTCATTGTAAAAAACATCCAAGCATTCATTTACCACTGATAAATCATTTACCTGATCAGTTCCCTTGTTTTAAATAATATGTGTAAGATAACCTTCATTTCCATATTTTAATAGTTTTTCATCTTCCAAATATGTTATCAATGGTATGAGTTGATTCTTGTATACAAACTAAAAATATTTCTGAAAAAAATTATTTTTCTCTATAATAATCTTAGCATGGTAAACTAATATCCAATTCATATCTAGAATAATATAAAACTCTACTTAGGGTAAAACAACAAGGTTTTTAGGTAATTTATTTCCACAAAAAACAAAAAAAATGATTCTTGCAATGCATTTTTTCCTTGATATTTCCCCTGGTGTTTTTACCATAAGTCCTGATTCCATTTATTGAGGTGAAATTTCCAATTTAATTGATTTTTTTTAAAAACAATGGAATGTGTAGACCCCGTATCAAACAAAACATTAGAAAAATTTGAGTAAATAAAAAGTACCTGATACCAATTCATTGGATGACCCAATATCTTCAAATGCAGTTTCAAAGGATTTCACTGCACCTTTCTTCTTATATTTTTCTTCTTCCCATTATCTAGATCTTTCTTTGGGCAAGTATTTTCAAAATGACCCATCTCACCACATTTGAATCACTTTACAATTTTCTTATTAGAATTAAAAATACCAACAATAATATATTTTTCATTACAATCTCAGAATATATGTTCAAACTTACCATATCAAAAACACTTCCCAGATTTTTTAAGGCATTCCCCAGGGTTATTTTTACCACACTTTGAACAAATTAAAAACTGAACATTCTTACCTTTAGATTTTTTGGATTAATTATTACCCATTTCCTTCCATATGGACCTTTTATTATTATTATTTTCAATGTATATATGATCATTATAAAACTCCATTTCTATCCTCTCAGCACATAAGAAAATTTTCTCATAACTTTTGAATTCACAAAAGGCCAATGCCCTTCGATATCTTGGATTCAATTTTGAGTAAAAATGATCGATTTTTCTTTCAAGATCCCAGATATTATTTGAAGAGTACCTTGCCAAACGAGTGATGTTTTCTTCATAAATGGACACCAAATACTCCTACTTTTATTTCAATTCAAGTAATTTCTTATCCATCCTAATTTTAACCACCTTAGGAAAATATTTTTCAAGGAAAAGATTCTTAAATTCATCCCATTACAAGGAATCAATCTCCTCACTACCTCTGATATTCTTGACCATTGAGCAGCACTGGTTGGATTCACATTTAAAATAGTAAATATCAAGACTAAACCTTTGATTATCTGATCACCCCATGCCATCGAATATCTTTTAATGGGATTTAATCCACCCTTTAGTTACCACTAGGTTAGAAGATCCACTAAAAGTAGGTGGGGTTTGCCTCATAGATTTTTCCACTATCATCATGTTTTTTTGGAAGCTCTAGTTATAATATTACATGGATGTCACTGAAATTTATAGCCTACCTCAACTGATACATTACTATCACAAACTAATCAATTCCAATTCCCACCATTCCAGGTTGTGGATTTAGAAAGATATCGTCCTCTTGGTGCCTTCCCACATCAGATTCCTTGTTTCTTCTATGAAAAATCATTCTAAATAGACATATCTTAGATGAATCAACATGATAATCATTAAATTATATATCATTTAAACATAAAATATGGTAAAAATAATTTATGGTATTCTATTAACATCATCCTAACCCCTAAAGATGTCTAAACCATGCTCTGATACCAACTCTAAGGACCCGACCTTAAACATTACATAATCTAGTAAATTCCTTTAGAATTCACTTTCTTACATTCCCAAAGATCTTTTTAGTTTATAGTTTTAGTGAATTAGGAAATAATTCACACATATTAACCAAAAATAATAAAAAATAGGAACTACTAAAATAGTATCCATTTCTTTTATAATACAATTTTTTTTAATAAAACAGGAAAACAATATTCACAACATTCATCTTGGATTCTTCCTTTCTCTTAACAATCCTTAAACCCTATGAAAAGAATTTTAAAACTTGGTATGAGCACACAAATATTAGTAAGGGACATAAAAGAAAGGAAGGAATTATTCTATTAATACTTATAAATATATGAAATCATTATCACAAATACATACTTCTCACCTATAAAGTATCATATACTTTATGAAAACAAGAGATTTCTATAAAACATAGAAAACATAAATAAACAATTTAGGTAACTTGGGAAATTACTTACTTAATAATTGAAACCCTAAAAAATACCATATGATTTATAACCCTCACATATACCTTACAATGTAACCCCCATGGATACCTTATGATGTAACCCTCATGACTACTTTATGGTGTAACCATCACGGTTATACTTGGAATAACCATTACAGTCAACATACAATATAAACATACCAAATTTATTGTAGGGAGATATAGCTACCAAAATTAATCATAAAAAATGACCAAAAAACATAAAAAAAATCATAAAATAAGAATACTTCATAAAAAATTCCTTTTGAATTTTGTAAAAATAGAAATTTAAAAGAGGATTTTTAAAGAAAAGTTTCTTACCTGGGGTTTATCTTACTTCAAATGTGTTTAAACATAATTTATAATGGTTTAAATAGTGTTACTAATATTTTAAAGAACTATATTCATATTTTTATAATACCTTATATGATCTTTTTATAACATCTTTCCACCCATTTATTAATAATATTTAGTTTTTTCTATTATTTCTGGTGCATTTATTTCATGGTTTCCATGGTTGGTTTGTAATATATTTTCTTGTTGAATGAAAGAAAAACTACAAAAGTGGAATGAAATGTTATTAATATGTTTACATAATTTTTAATGACACTACATATCATTTGTTTTTTCTGATATGAGGATGATTTAATAGATAAAATGTTAATGAAAATGATTTAATTTATTTTGGTGTTTTTTACGACCATAACAAAATAATATATTTTTATTTAATATCATGTTTATATATTAGTTCCAAAACATTATATAACTTATAATATGTATAATAAAATATTATTTAACCATAATAATGGTTTTATGAATATCCTTAAAGGAAAAAATGGAAAATGAAAGTCTATCATCCACGATGGCGGTAAATCGACAAATCACGGATGATGTTCTCATTTTTATAATAAAAGGAAAGGATAAAGAGTTTGATGATGAATTTTTCTATAAAAATGATAAAATTACAATATATATAAGATACTAGAGTTTTTATGACACTTGGATAAGGGTAGGAGAAGAGTTAATAAGAAAAGAAAAGAAATTAAAAGGAAAATAAAATAAGTGAAAGAGGATGATTTTACCTATTGAATTATCCTCATTGAGAACCTTCTTAAGGCACTTGTTTTTGGCCTTTTGGTGAGACCAGAAGGTATTGTAAATGGGGAAAAGGCATATGAATGGAATTGGGAATAAATTAAATAAGCTACAAGGATTTGAGGTCTGAGGAGAAGAGATGGTGAGGGGTGGTATTTATAGTGAAAGAGAGGGGTGTTTTTTTGATTATTTTATTCATTAGTTTACTGTTTTGGCTCAAGACTATGAATAATTTGCACATTATCAAAAAATATATTAAAATAATGATGGAAAGTTTATTATTATGGTCTTACATTAGTCATACATCATCTATGACTCAATGAATCATGTATTTGTTAAATAGTGTAAATTACTTTATTTTACCATTCACAAAAAATTCAACTATTTTAGAAAAATCTAGAAAATTCACCCTAATCATTTTTTATGTGTAGAATTTAAAAATTAACTCAATTTTATGTAATTAATTTTCGAATATGATAATTTTAATTTTTAATTAAAATCATCATTTATTCAAAAATTGCCAATTTTAAAATTATAATTGATTTAATAATACTTAGAAAATTTAATTAAGGTCTCATAAAATTATATTATAATCATAATATAGAAAAATATTAATTTTTTATTCTATTTTATGAAGATAAATTTTCTTTTCAATCATTAAATTAATTATAAAATTATAAATAAACATTTATGATTTACAAAAATATCAACACTTAATTTATCACTTTCAAAACATTTATTTACTTATTACATGATATAAATATATAATATTATCAATTTTGAGATAATTTAATTTTATTTAAACTTTCATAGATTATTTTAGTATTCTATTAGTATAGATTTCATAATTTCTATAAATACCACTTATTTCATTATACATTAATAATGAATTTTACTATTTAATTTGAGAATAAAAACAAATTATTTTATAAGTAACTAGGTTTTTACAACTTGAATCCGGTTTATGACTCCTATTATTATTTAAAAGAGTTATTTATAATATCTTTTGACGTGTATTTTATTTTTAAATCAGTACTCTGTGTTTTTCTTAATTTTCATTATACCCAATTTAATTTTTAGTTTTTATTTCTATTACATGTTTGAATTTTTGGAAGTACATAAAATTAACACAAAAGTAATTTATACTATTATTTTTAAATTTTACTATGATATATTTTGTGAGTTTATTATTTTTTGGGTTATCAAAATTTCATGTTTTCAGTAGTTTGAAAAAATAAGGTGTGGATGAAAATTATAAGTTGGTTTATAAACTATAAATCACCCCTAAAATTGGTTTACCTACTTATTTATCTTGGAAAAAAAAATTAATACATGATCATCATAAATCCTAAAACATTTAAAAAAACAAGAAATCAGTTTATGTTGATTAGAAATAAAAAGAAAAAATTCAATATTTTTATAAATATCCTAAAAATAAATTAGATTTGTGTATATTTTCTCTTAATTTGACAACATTATCCAAATAAAAAAAGAGAGTAAGGGCTTGGGGTAATAGCTCTTCTCGATATCTCCCTCATAATGGATTTTAGGTTTTTTACCTTTGAATAAGGGTGTCATATTTCTTTGTTGTGGGGATCCATTTTTATTTCTCCCTCTAAATATTTACCCCCTGAAACGAAATTTTAACTTACCCCTTTCAGAATCATGTATAAAAAATATAAAAGTGAATGGTCCTTACTATTTTGATAGATAATAAATTTCCTAAACATCCTTCACCAATTTTTATCCTCTTGAAACTCTTAAATAATAATTAAGATAATAAAAAATATTAATACATTATAATAGAAAATCAATTAATTACTATAATCCTATTAAGTAAAATCTATTATAAGAAACAAGAATAATCCATCAATAATCTGATATATACCATAAGTGAACCAAAAAAATCCTAAAATCTAGGACAAATGACACAAATTATAGAAAATATGAGAGTATAAAAATTACACCAAGTATATATAAAGATTAATCTCATAAGAAAAATAAATTTCTATACAAATACCCTCTTATTTCAACAATTTCAACACCCCTCCCCTATTTTAATATAAATACAACATTATATTTGTTAAAACATTAACTCATTCTCATGAAATGGAATAGGATTCACTAACTTATACGACATGATATTGAATAAGTAAAACCTTAATTTTTTAGAAACCTTGATTTAATAACTTTTATAGATTTTACTTTAGGCCTTCTCCTCACAAATTTCAATTTATAATTTTATTAAATCAATAATATTGATTTTTTACACTCATCATAACCTTTTTTATATCCTTTATCTTTAATTATAACTAAAACCATTATCAATTTAATCAAAATTGATTTTTTATAGGATTTTTTGGTTCGGTCCAGGTGTGGAGTAGTTTCATTAATTTATTTATATTTTGTTGACAAACTTAAAAATATAATATATTTTCAATATTTATATAAATTGGGATGAACATAATGAACTATAAAACATGTTCCAGAAGTTCATTAATTGAACAATTTCTTCATCATATTATAATTTTATTACTTCTTGGAGAGATATATTAACTTCCCCTTAAACACCTTTAAAATTAGTTCATGATCACACCATTTATTTTAATGATCACAATAAAAATTATTCTTCTATTTCATTCCTGGAATTAGGAGTAAATTTTTTTTTTCATGCCTTGATTTTTTTATAGTGTTTATAAATATGCTTTACTGTAACAAGGTAAATTATATTTTTTTCATTTTCTATAAACAGTTGGGATTATATCTTCTTCTTATATTTCATTACATGAATTATATACTATTTATTTTCTCAATTTATACAAAATAATGAAAACATATTCAATAACCTTATATCCTTTATCCCACCTTAGAATATGTTATTTGAATATATTTCAAAATTTGTTATTATTGATTATAATTAGTATAGGAAAATTTATTCCTCTATAATTTGGTATTAAATTTCCCTTACTAATCATGAGTGAGTCTCCACCTTGAATCATTCCCATTCTTTATTGGTAGAGTATTTTTCTTTACAAATTTATTTTTCTTACACTAATCATCATAGAAATTAGTGGGCCTTATTGAGAATTATTTTTCATTATTTATCCCATTATTAATTATCCATTAACCATTAATTTTAATATTTATTATGGTATCTCAATTGGATTCACTCCAATTCTTATATTCACCATTTATATTTAAGGATTTTCTTTTTCAAGGTGTTATTACTTCTCATGTCACAATTATTTCAAGATCGCATCCTCCATATTTGATCTTTTTGATTGTAGATGGTTACTTTATGACTCTATCAACCCTCAGTTGTAGTATTGTGTGGATATTATCGACTCCTAGAAAATCAATAATCTCTTTCTAACATCTATCAGTGATCATATTCATGTGATATAGTATGATATAAATGCTTATATTTATAATAATTACCCATTTAGCCTAAATTTAGGTATCATTAGAATCCTTATTGTCATTCGGTAAGCTAGCTTGATTCAAAAGGATCTTTGTAGAAACACTGTTAGAGACCTTTGGATTCTCTAACAGCTTGGGGTGAATGGAATTTACCCCTAGTCTAGACATACCTTTGATGTCTTACAGAAATCTCCACCTCTAGGATTGATCAAAGTCAATGTTGATAGTGCTTTTAAAGGCAACCCAGTACCCTTGAGATTTATTTCTATCTACATAAAACACTATGGGAAGATTCTTGGATACTTCTATGGAAGGTGTGGTGTCACCTCTTCCCTAGAAGATGAGATGATGAGTGTGATTCACACTATCTCTTTTGATAAACATTATGGTTGGAAAAATATTTGGATCGAGATCGATTCGACGACCATTGTGCAATCCATTTGAAATGGAGTTGTTCACCTTGAATGGACTCTTACTTCACATTGGATGGACTGTCTGCACTTGCTCATAGAAACTGGCTTTATTTTCACTCACACCTATTCATAAGTGAATAAGATTGTAGATGGCCTTGCTAAAATGGCAGTCAACCATGACCTTATCTATAGTAATTATCTCCCTTTTTATTTACTTTCTCTTTATGATAGAGACTGCAAAAAATCCCATATTTTAGACTCATGTAATTTCTTCCTGTAATTTTTTCTCTAATAAAATTAGTGTTGTGGTCTTTGACCAAAACACCATAATTAAAAAAAAAATTCTTAATTATATTTTTGAATTAAGAAAATTAAAAAAAATATGCTTTAAAATTCATAAAATCAAAAAACATTCTCTCAATATCTATTGATTTAGATAAAACTAAATATAATGCATATTATTGATCCTTGAATAACCATAACATGAAATCATTAAATTATTCTTCTAATCATATGATATTGATTTGGTAAATTATTAAAATTAACTGAAAATATGTTATTTCCTTTTTAGTTTATGAGGAAAAATAATTATAGAAATCAAGGTCTCATTGATCCAACTTAATCCATTATTTAGAAAATAAAAATTTAGTTTGTTTGTTTTTATTTCCTCTTCTAATATCTATAGAATTTTTTGAATCAACACAAGATTTTTTAGTAGTATTCAATAATTTCAACGTATTCTTTTCCTCTTTATTTTTATGATTTTTTAGCTCTAATGTTGGTCTGTTAAAAGTTTCCATTTGAAGTATCTTATAAAATTTTAAAGAATTATTATAAACTATTCACTTCATCTTGGAAGGAATAAATTCAAAATTACTCAATATCAAAGATATTATCCTTTAAACAAATATAACTATAAAAAATATGTATTATATTAATAATACATCCAAAGAAATTTAGTTTCCATTTTTTAACACCACTTCATGAAATTAATCAACATGAGTATAAATATAATCAACTACTCATATGATATAATATACCAATGAAATAATGTACTTTTTCTATAAATAATTCTAATACATGGAGATGTTGTCACTATCATCAATATTTAAACTAACTAATTATCCTCATGATCATAGATTAAAAATTTTTAATTAAAAAAATAGATAATATGTACAAGAGTAAACCTCACTCTAATATCACATGATTTCTTGAGGAATGTATGTGTGAACTATTGAGTTTTTGGGGTTGAATCAAGGGGATAATTTTTTTTTCCAAAAAATATAAAAAAAACCAATTAGTAAAATAATATTAAATGTATAAACTAATAAATAATGATGATTGATATTAAGATAATTAAAGAAGGGAACAAAAATCTAAGTTATTATATGTATTACTAACTCAATACATGTTGATATGTCCATAGGGATTTGTTATTTCCATCACACATCACATGTTTTTTATTTTTATTATAAATAAAGAATAAATTATTGGTGTATAAAGATAGTCTAAGAATCATACAAGTATACAATAATAAATACATGGGAATAAGATAAATGAATAATTTTATAAAGCTTAAAATATATCATTATACATTCTTCAAGTGTCTCCAATTAATAGATGATTTGTGTATCTTGTTTTTCTCCTCAAACTTGGCCCTTTTATAAATAAAAAACATTATATAATTAATATTTGGATCTCTAAAATATTTTTAACCATGTTATTAATTTAAATAAAAATATATTTTACTTTTAATCATAGTAATCACATTTATATATAGATACATTTAATATTTTTATGATTTAATATATATTTATTACAAATCCTTTAATCAAGATTGGACTCATCTTGTACCATGTGGAAGGATACAAATTCCATGACCAAATGTGATATAATTTAAGCCAAAATAACTCATTTAAACTCCTCAATACTCTATGAAAATATATTAAATTAAAATTTGGATTTGTTTTGATCTTGTTAAAATCACCATGTGGTGACCATATCCATGAAAAGTTTTTCTCAGTTAAACTCCCAAAACATTGTAAAATCTTGAGCACTAAAAAATACAAAATATTTTTCCTTATTCTCATCATTAGTGTTGACCAAAACCTTGATATTATTTTACTTGGAGTATATCATTGTTTGTGATCTAATATATTACACATTCCTTCCAAAACCTTGTTCACTTCAAATATATATGTTTCCTCCTCAAACCATTATGTAATGACCAAAACAGCTGACATTTTTAGTTTGTAAGGGATATTTTCTTCATCAATTCTTCTTTAAAACCATGATTAGAACCATAATCATTTTATCTATAAAAAAATATGTAGCTACTGATACCAAGACCATTTTTTTATTGTTTTCTCTAGTGATGAATATAATTATTTACTTCATACCAAAACATATAAACGTGAATGTTTTATAAGTCTATGAAATTATTTATAAAATTATGAAATTTATTTCTCCTCATAAGGAATAATCATTTCAACATTCCATCCTCAATTAAAATTGACCATTTTCTTCCAATTAATTTATATTTTATCAAGGAAAATCCATGATGTGTTTCTAATTCACTATAAAATGATTATAATGTAAGTGAAATTTATCATTTTAATTAGTAAGAATAGTTAATCCATTATATTTAGACATGAATCATGATGCATAGAGTGTCTAACTATGGTGTGGTTTGATCTAATTATGTATTCTTATAATTTTTCTGAAAGTGAAAGTCAATACACTTTCTTGTTACATCTCTATAATCTATAATATGTTATAATATCCATCATGGTGTATATGAATCATACCAATATCATATTTCATATTTATTCTCATCCTAATATCTCATTTGTAAACATCCTTATAGAACATGAATATGATGAAACATAGTAGACAATAATTTTTAACTACATTTTAATGTTGTGTTAATTGAAAAAGGTCAACTCTTATAAAAGAATCATGAAATTGAGAAAGATCCATCATTTTTAGTATTATAATACTTGGAGAAATTTTAGGATGATGTTGGTAAAATTTTAGTTTAATGATCTAGTTTATGTCATGGTATAGTGATGAATATCACATAGTGGTTACCATCATTGCTAAAAATGATAGGAGTGGTGGAAGAGGTCCTCATGGTTCTTCAAATTATTTTTGAAAATAGGGAATAAATGTTGGGTAATGTTTTTCCAAAGGTTATTTGAAAAATAAAATTTCTTATTCGCTATGGGTTGGTTAATTTTTTCATGAAAGAATCAATATTACATATAAAGATAGAGATTTAAACCATTTTAGAGTCTAAAAGTGGATGTCATAGTTATAAAGGCTAAATTTAAATGGGGAGTTAAGGTTAAAAATGAGTGTAATGATAATAATGGAGTATATATAAAATCCCTATATAATTCATGGAGAACCAAAATGGGTGTTGGGTGAGTCATGGTTGAAATTAAGAAAGAGTAACTTAATCAAAGAGCTAGAGTAATCCATATTACAGCGGATTCCATGGAGCATGGTGGGTTTTTTAGAGTTTATAAGGAAATAAGGAATATACTATAGTAGATTCCCTATTGCATGAAATTTTTCTAGGATACGTGTTATACCATTCCTATAATATTTCAATGTCATGGTAGATTCCAAATAAAAAAAATGAGTTTTGAAATAGTAAGATTTATAGGATAAGTGAAGATTTGAGGGACATGGTTTGTTGTGTTAAACTATAACCAAGAGGATACCGTATCATAGTAAACCATATTACTATATTGGACTTAATTACAAAAAAATAATTTAATTTTATATTTTTTATCTTTTTATAGATATTTCTTAACTCAAATTGAATGAGTTTAACTCATTTTTTAGAAGATTAATGAATGAGTTTTCATATTATAATTTATGATAGTTAAAGTAAATAAATTTGTAAATTTTTAATATTTTATTAGAGATTATAGAAGATATATTCCTATAAAATATTAGAATAAGATCATAGATTAATTAGGGGTATTTGAGGGAGGGATTCTAGACCTTATAGAACTATAAATACAGGTAGAATAAGTGATGTTATAAGATATGTAACTTAGAAATTTATAGATATTGAACACGTGGATAAATAAAAATAATATTTTTTTACCCATCTTAGAGTAATTTAAGTTCTATAATTATGGATGATTATGGTGTCACATAGGGAAGCAGTTAAATATTTCATAGTAATGAAGGCATAGGGTTCTCAATGTATGTGAGGGTTGTGAAGTTGTAGGTTCATAAAGACAACTTAGAATTAGTAACTAACATTTAATTCACATAAAGTAAATTTTGATACACTTTCATATCACTAAGCGTATACTACTTAGACATACCCTAGTGAAGGTTAACCAAGTAAAATCTCTTAAGTCAATATTTTTTTCTATATCTCTTCTATAATTTAGAATGCGGTAGAGAAGAGTGTTTTTATTAATCATAGAACAATACCACTGGGAAGGTTTGTGTTAATAATACATACCATCACCCCCATCATACATTACTTACATAGGACCATCTAGTAGTTTCATAGTGAGTTTTTTAATTCTAAAAATGTTTTTGATCTTTGGAAGACAGGTCGGTTGTTATTAAACACAAAGGAGTTAAAATTATTGATTAGACAACTTTTAGATTTGGAATTTAAAAATTTAATAATACTTCTAATCATTGTAAATGGATTTGTATGTCATTATTGTTCATATAATTATGATAAAAACCAAAATAAGATCTTTATATGAAAAGGATTATAAGGAGTTGGATGCCGACACCAAATTAATTAATGTTTTTGGGGATATTTTTACAATAAAATATACATAAAGGTGATTTCATGTAAATATTTAAATAATATATAGGAAAAGTTTCAAGGAATATTTGAAGGTGACTCAATGGTATATGAAGCTAAATTATAGGTTTATTATATCATGAATGGGGAAATTAGGATGAACCTAAATGATTCTTTTAATGCATTCTTATATCGAGTAAATTTGATAGTGGAGGGTATTTTTATATTCAGTGAAACCCTAGATGATACATTGATCAGGATGAATATTATTATAATATTTCAACTTTGTTTCAATCTAGTGTTTTTGAAAGTAAAGGAAAAGAATAAAAAGGGGGTTACATTATACAATATTTATAGTAATATTGTTGTATTTGATATGGGGAAAAATTATTATCTTCTAGTGGTAAAAGAAAAATCAAATTAATTTCTAGGTGATTAATAATATTTTAATGGAATATGATCCTAAAGAAAAGAATATCAGGGATGTCATGTCATTCCATTCCTAAAATCTAAAGATAGAAAATGGAATGTTTAAGGGGAAACCTCTTAACACATGATTTTGGTTTGTAAATGAAAGGAAACCCATTGAAATGTATTCTAAGAAGTTATAATATGAATAAGAAGATTAAGTATCCATGAAAAAATTATTAAATGATATAAAGGGAATAAATTCAAAAATAATAATTTTCATAAAAAAAAATTTCTATCAAAAGAATAAAAAAGATCAGAATTGATTAGAGTATAAGAGATTAAGTTTTTTAATGACCACAATAAATAAATTATTTTATCTATAATAAATAAAACATCTAATAAGGATAAACTAAATGAATAAGATACTAATTTTAAGGGTGTTATAGACCTCAAAGTGAAGTTTTTTGTTGTAATCAAAGAGATATATGATTATAGATCTATAAAAAATAAATCTAATGTTGTGATAGTTGATCCCAAACAATATATATAATAGCAGGTAGAGGATAAAGAAGAGTTTAAGTTCGATATTAATAATCTTACTTTTGAAATGTAAGAAAACTCTTAAAAAGTCATTTAGCTCGTAATAAAAGTGGAAGAGTAGACCAAAATCATTAATGGATTAACCAACATCATGAAAGAGTGGCCCAAAGTTTTCGATGATATTAAAGGGGAAGTCATGGAAATTAGTCAAAACCTAAATGATCAAGATACAACCAAGACTCCTTAAATTAAATCAGAGAGTTGGATTGTGTGGGATGCTTAAAAATTAAAGAAAAATACTATAGAACCAAGAAATCATTTGGAGGATTATCTTGGGTCAAAAATTTATCATCAAAATGAAAGAAAATTGTGTAGATTAATCATAAACTAATATTGATCGTGGTTGAGCTTAAGTAAAAAGCACAAAATCCTTAAAAGAATACTTATTTGGGTAAAAAAAATTACACTAGTGTATTATTAATGACACTGAAGAACACACTATAAATCAAGTGTTCTTTTTTATGAAAAGATGGGGTATATATGAATTTTTAGTTACATATCATAGAGATACATTGAATAATAAGATGAATTAAGTAAAATGGGTAGAATAAAATACCCCCAATACATTTTCAATATATACTATATTTAGGGTGAAGGAAATGGAAAACAATCCATGAATTGAAAATTATGAATACAAAGGAATGGGTTGCAGGAGATCGAAAGTGATACCATACAATAGTCTAAGGAGCTCCCAAAAAAATAAAGATAAAAAATAAATTTTCATATTTTTAATATAAGAAGGATATATTATATCTGTAGGAAGAAATCATATAAATTACCAATATATGTGAAGAAAGAGTCTTGGGTTAAAAAGAAACAAGGATCTTATCATGTATACCAGTTATGGAAATGAATTTGTTTTTGGTTATTTAAAAATTAATGCATAAGGATCATTGGATCTGGGATGGAAAAAATTAGTGTAGAAAATATGATAAAAATTATTTCTTGGTCATTGAAGGACTTGGTCATAATTAACTTAGTATAAATATATTGTGTGACTTAGAGCATGCAAAAAACATCACTAAGAATATTTTTATCATCATGGGAAAGGATTTTGAAATTTTTATGTATGTAAAGTGAAAAAAGGGGACTCTACCTCATTAGTGAAGATAAAAACATGTTCCATCTATATAAGGAAAATAAAAATAAGTTGTGGGAAACATTCCTTTTACACATTATCCAAAATTCTATGGATCAGTTAGTTAAACATAAATAATCACGTGATATCCCTAAATTTTCACATGGTTATACTCATACATGTGATTTTTCCAATGGTAAATTATAATTTAGAGGGCTTAAATGATTAAAGATAAGTAGTTGTCATGATTACTAAAATTAGTGATCATTGATGTTTTTGGGATAATATCACCATGATCTATTGATAGGAAGTGATATTATGTTATATTAATTAACGATTTCAATATATTTTAATGGTTGATAGTGATCAATGATAAGTCTAAATTATTTAATTTAATTGAATTTTATCATTTATTAGCAGAGTAGATTCTTAGGCTATAAATTATAAAATTCATAGTAGATAATGGAACAGAGTTTACATATATAAAAATATAATATTATCTCAAAAAATACGAGATAAGGTATTATATATCAATAGTAGAAACTATTAAATAAAATATTGTAGTTTAATAGAGAAACAATATAATCAATAACATATAAATAATGTTTTTAATTCATACAGAAATAATTTAAAGTTTTTTTAAAGAAATGGTCATGATATTAGTCTACATCATGAATAAAGCCTTGTTGTGTTTGGAGAATAAAATACCATATATTGGATGTGGTATGAGAATAAAATCACAATAAAGTACTTTTGAATTTTCATAGGTAAATGATTAATTCTCAATAAGGAGGAGAACCAAATTATGTTTAAATCTTATAGAAATTATAGTATATTTCTTAGGCAATCTTCACATATTAATCCATAAAAAATATTCAATAAATGTATTGGAAAAATTATTGAAATCCAAGGTTTCAGTATTGTGGAAAAATAACATAATTTTGAATAGTTTTTTCAGAAAATTCTAGAGGAAATATTTGAAAAGTAGAGTAGAATATGGGGATAAAAGAGGTATTATATTGATTATTATGAATTAACTTATAAAAGGTTCGAATTAAAAAGTTCCTTAGTTTTAAAAAAGTTAAAAAAAGGGTTAAATTGATAAGAAAAACATTTTTAGTGATGAAGAAGATCCTATGAAAACACAAAGGATGGTGTCTCTATAAAGAACATCACACCTTTTACAAGTAGAGACCAATTTAATTTACAAGGCTTTTGATGTTGAGATTTGGTCAAGGAATTGAATAAGAAACTTATCCAAGTCAATAATAATTAGATTTGAGTGATTTTTTTGAGGCTAGAGGGAAAAATGTTATCTAAACCAAATGGTTTTTATATAACAAATTGATTGAGGAAGGTAAGGTGATTTGAAATAAGTAATTTTTTGGGCATAAAGGATACTCTAAAATTTATAGAATTAATGTATAAGGGATGTTTTATCCAATTGATAGCTTGGAAATTATTTTCTTATTCTTGCCTATAATAGTGAAAATGATATACAAGGTATTCAAAATGGATATCAAGTAAATATTTATTAATGAAGTTCTTGAATAGAAGGTTTAAATTGAATATATGGATATATTTTTCTTTCATTAGGTTGAGAAAAATGTTTCATAGTTAAATAAGGTTCATTATAGGATGTAGTAAGCACTGAGAGCTTCGTATCTAGGAATGATCAACACTTGAGAAAACATGGTTTCCAATATAGGTGAACTGATTATAATTTCAAAATAAAAAAATAGAGTGATCAAAGGATTAAAGTGATAGTTTATATTGATGATATATTATTTTAAGGATTAAATTAAATTTAGTGAAATAGTTTTGAAGAGTTCATAAAGAGTGAGTTCCAAATGTAATTGATTAGTGAGATGAATTTTTTTAATGGATTGTAGGTGATACAAGGAATGCATATATTCTTTTTTTATCAATAAAAATATACTAAATACATGATGAAAATATTTTGAACAGATGACTAAAAGTTGGGGAAAGACCTGGTTTTTAACTAGATGATTATTTCAATGAATGAAAATGAAAAATAAGTCGACGTGATAAACCATTCAGAGCTTATTCTACCCAATAGTGATAAGACTAGATGATGTTTTTTTCTAATTTTAAACCAAAGACATAGAAATTTTCCCAAGATAAATAATATTCTATAATATAAATGGATACTATGGTGTATCAAAGGTATAATGTATTTTTTTATTCTATAGTGAAACATCAAAACATTAGTTATATAGATGATATTATTTCAACATTGGGTGGTGTGTTTTTTCATAGAGTTTTTTGTATTTCCTTATTTAAAACAATATTTTTCCTCTTAGTGAACTGTAAAAACTCAAATTATTAATTCTACTATAACTTTCCAAAAACTATTATAGATGAAAAAATAACTTGAAGATAATGAATTTGAATTGAAATCTCTTATTATTTTCAATTATGATAACTTGAGTGCTATTACTCTAAGAAAATATCATATCCATCACTCAATAATAAACCATATTGAGATCATATATTATAAAATATAACATTTATATAGGGATGTCAAAATTTGAATATATGTTAACTAAAAGTCATATTTTGAACATCACGATGAAGACACATTATAATGACATTTTTAAGAGTCATCAGTTGGCTTCTAGAGTTCAACCATATCAATTTATATAGATGGTTTGGATAAGGGACCCTTATAACCCAAAGGTATTTGTCGTTTTTTGTTTAGTGTTTCAATGTTCCACTCAATAAGTGGAATATTTATTAGGTAGTTCTTGGAATATTATGTGTTCCTTTATATTTAGATAGAAAATTTAGTATTTATATTTAGTGAATTATAAAGGAAGTTCCTTTAGGGTTTATTAAAAAATGAGGTGAAGTTTTCAATGTCACTCAAGGGGGAAATATAATCAATAAACTATTTTATTCTTATTAAAAAATGGGAATTCATACCATATAGATAGTGGGGGAGGATAAAATTTAAGAATAATAGAGTTAGAGGAGAGTAATCACAGAAAAAATCAAATTTAATTTATTTAAGATGGATTGGAATTCAAAAAAAACATGTAGGTCATGTCATACAACAGGTGTTATATAGCATCCCTGACTTGATTAGCCACCTGAACAGTGCTATCGAGCTAGGTTCCACTGGCCTTAAGCATGCCTCCCTGTACACCAAAGGATGCCGACTATTAGCGAGGGTGTAATTTAACAAGTTGTGGAGACTATACCCTCTGGGTATAGATAATAATACTGGTATGAGTAATAATTTATAACATGTAGTGGAAAGAAAGACTTAGTATACTTGAACCAAACCCAAAAAGAAGAATCACAGTCAATAATGAGCAATTGCAGAAGCAGTAATAAATAGAATTAGTGGAAGATAAATAAGCAGATCAACATGCCAACACCAATTATAGTAATTAAAAGAAAACAAGAATATGATTCATTTCATAACAGGACATATATTTCAATATATAGAATAAGGTCACCAATGGCTGACCGATACAAGTCATACATATATATCATGATGATATATAAAAGAAACTAGAATGAAAAATCCATCTTGGCACGAACTCAAGGTCCTGTTCCAAACTCTATACAAGAAGCTACTAAGATCTAGCTCATGAGGATGATCCTTCACCTGAATGTAAATTCATAAATTCTACATGCGTATTGAAGGCCCCTTGTAGGGTGTGAAAACAAGCCTCAGTAAGATACAACCCAAAGGTTCATACCCAATATAATTGTTCAAGTAGGAAAGAATAATAAATGAAATCTAGACCACACAATAAAATTAGTAAACAAACAAACTCCTTTGGTGCTCAATACCCACAAAGGATTGGTTACCTACCTCGACCAATGTTGGGATACCAAAAGTAAAGAGGGTCCTTGGCCCATGGCCCAAGGTACCCTGATGTCAAACCGAAGTGATCCCTAAGGTTCCATCTCAAACGAGTATCCCAGAACCACGTGCCTCATGAAACCTTGTATCTCAACCCAGTACCGACGCCCCAACTGCACACCCAAGTAAACTGTAATAGGTCCCTCAGACCCCTCCTCAAAACCATCCATCAGCTCAAATCCTGACATCCAGAGCCACAATGATATCTGTCCTCAAATAATATCCACCATTGGCTCAAAGGACAATGTCTGAAAAAACGATGATGTCTGTCCTCAAATATAAATCGAGGCCCCCAACCTCATTCACGACAAGACCTATGTGCACACGACTCAATTCAGCACTTTAGCCATCACGGGATAATGCCAATCACCAGTATATCACCTAAGACACACCATAAATCGAACCTCATTCCCCTATAACCATTTCGCTCAAAATCGATGGACTTTACATACCAATATCATGGTCCATGCCCAACCTGACAGCCTCTCTACACAAATTCAACGTCCATGATGCCCAATCCAATGGTCAATACCACTCAAATGATTCAGGCTAAACCCAACCAGTGACTAAAATTACTCAATCCTGATGTCCATGCCTTCCCAATTTCTTGGGCCTTACCCATCATGACCCCTTGGGTCCAAGAAGTAATCACAAGAAATTATATATAAATAATTCACTTCAATTAGACAAGTAATTCAATGCAATTTATTTACACATCTCAATTATAATATAAACAGAAAATTCAATTTAATATGATTGAATTGAATCATCTAAATAAATACAACAATTCAGTATAGAGGGATTAAATTCCTCATATTAGAATAACCAAAACAATTCAATTATAAAAATTAAAATATAATGGATTAATCACCAGTGGGAATTTTTTCCCAAGGAATGATGACCTCTAACCCAGACTCACTCGAGTTAAAAGGGTAAGGGAATTCCCAACAACATCCCATGATTCATACAGATAATTCAATACCAAGCAGTGGGAGATAACTCAAATTCCCAAAGATTTGTTAAAATTCGCACCACCCAAATGTCTAAAAAAACACAAATCAAGATATACACCACCCACCTTAGACTCATAGATGTAGGCACTTCCAATATTGATCTCCAATTTGAAGCGGTTTTCCATAAATATGAGTTTCTATTGAACACCCTAAAAATATGGATAAATAGCTCAAATGGATATAGCACTCCATATGGAAAAAACAAAGATGAAGAGAAACAAACATGAGGTTAACCTTACCAATGGGGTTCTAGTGCCTCTAATGGATCAATGATCAGAGGTTGGATAGAGAGATGAGATCAAAATACACTGGCAAAGAGGAGGAGGATGAGGTTTTCTCCTACTATGTGTGCAACCAAGGAGAAATAAGGAGAGATAAATAAGAAAATAAATAAAATAATAACATAAAAAATACCTTATATAGGCCTCACGGTTTACCCTCATGGTTTTCTAAACTGTGCAATAACCGTTTGGGCAACAATTCATAACTACTGACCAAAAGGAAACCCTCACACAATTTATGCATGGTTTGACCTAACCATGCCCAAACCATGTAGAAAATCTCTATAATAATTATAGAGAAACTCGCATGTCCATGAACCACCCATGAACGATTGAAACAAACCTTGAAAAAGTTCAAAACTAGGCCACACAATTAACTCGAAGGGGCCGTACGGTTTACCCTAAACCATGTGCCTTTTCCTATAATCCAAAATAGGAAATTTGAACTTCGATGCTTCCAAAACCAAACTAAAATACTCGAGGAACTCTACAAGACTCTATAATAACACAAAAACATAATATAAAGATAATGGAACACTCAGAATTGATTTCCAATCATCAGATTAGAAAATGGCATAGCCACTATGTCAAAAGTTCAAATCTGGAGTAGTTTCCAATATGACTTAAAAACCTGGGACATTAGAATATCATAACCTTAAGATAACTCATCCCCAAGCTACCAAAAAAAACCCTAAGATGGTACTAAACATACCCATCCCTATAAAAGAAGACCTAGACAACCCCAGTCTCAAGGGTATTGGCCGATTACCTTAAGGGGGGGGGGGAGTACCCACTTTAGGAATTGCCTAAACCGGTCTATTTTGACCCAAAACTCAAATCAATCAAAGGTCCATCAAACTATTTCTTGACACATGGTACTCCCATGAATCATCATCAATCCTGAACCTCACCAGGTACACCCATGTTACTCTCGACCCCCAATCACATCCCACACCGTATTGCTGCCTACCTCTATCCCATGGTACCCATGGCAACATCAAGGCCCCTCATCTACACAGTTGTTCAAATCAATCCCAGTTCCTTGTACCTCAGTCAAGTATTACACCATTATGGTGTCCCGATTCCTCACACCCTAGATAAGTCTCGTATCTCCTTGATTCCTAAGTGCCTCTCACCTTAGTAACCCGCATCCAATGATGCTCAATACATAAAACCTAGTGCCTTACACATTATATATATATATATATATATCATGAATCTGATATGATTCCAACCTACTGACCAACATCTGGTTAGTACATTTACATACTCCGTGCACCCTATTCAACAAAACAGACATGCCTTAATATTCCATGAAAAACAAAAATAAAAGAAAATCATGGAAACAGATGTGGAATACCTATGACTGTCATCGGCTCACTAGCCTGGTCCACCCCTGGAATCTCCACAGTGTGAACCTAGCCTAAAGCATGACTACCTAAAGCCTGAAATTCCTATGTTGTTGTACTAGCCACCAGTCACTAACTCCAATGATGGGTCCCACTGTCTCTAGCACGACCTCTACATGTAACTGAAGCTCGGATACCCTCACCTGGTACTGATCATTAACTGACCTCAGAAGTCTGCATCTATCCCTGAACCTGATTGATGGCTAAATGAGAAGGACTTATATAGAACCTCTTGAGATGCCTGACCGATCCACATTCCTAGAAATCCTTTGGATGCTACTCACATTGAGTCCAAACATGTCCTGGCTCCCCATAGTAAAATAAAATTGTAGAGGATCCACCATGAGGTGGTCTACTTGAGTCTTTGGCCTGACCACCATACTAGAACTCTTCCCAACCTTGTTTCCTACCATCATAAGTGTCACTACTAAAATCACATGAAGTCGTTTCCTGGCTCACGTAAGACATATCTGTGAGGTTTCCCACATCTAGGATCACCAAGTTCACTACCTCAGAGAATGAGGTAAATCTAAAGATGTTTACTTGCACCCGAATGGAATTCCGTAAACCATCCTCAAAGTGACTCACCTTGGGGGTTTCATAAATCATCATACTGGGTGAAAATTGAGAAAATTCAGTGAATTTTACTACATAGTCCATGACAGACATGTCACCCTAATGAAGGCTTAAGAAATTCTGAGCCCTTTTATCCCTCCAGATATTTGGTAAAAAGTGATCAAAGAATCTAGCCTCAAAATCCATCTAAGAAAACCCTCACATCTTTTATCCTGTACCTTCACATCCTACCATCGCTTATCCAATCCTCTAAGCATGTACATAAAATAATTGAACTTCCTCCATAGAGGAATCTTGAGATATTTGAAGATCATTTGCATGCTCTCAGTTGATTTATCTTCTGCCTACAGATGAACCTCATCCTGAAAAAGTGGTAGGTGCTTCGACTAGAACCCCCGTGTAAAATACACCATAGATGGATCTAATACCTAAGCACACCAGTTGATTCCCTAAAGAACCTACACCAGGCTCACTTGGAGCAACTCATCAATCCATGACCCAAATGCAGCAAAATTTGGCAGCTTCCCTGCCTACTCCTGAACCTATGCTGGAACCTATCCCTGAGCCTTCCCCTAAGCCTGTACGTGATCCTAAACCTACTATGCCTGATCCTTAGGGGTCTAAACCTGATCATTCTCCTACATCACTAAATCATCACCTTCCTAACGCTCCATCGATCTATCAAGGAGGAACCCATTGAATACCATCAAATAGCCAGACAACCCATATATATATACACACACACACACAAACATATACCACATAAACAAGGAAAGAAGTAAATAGTCAGCATATACCTACTACCCTTACTCTCCTCTATCAAAACCATTCCCCATGAAATCTCAAACTCATGGCCTCCTTACCCACCCTAAATAGAGCCGAGTATCAAAAATACCCTAGGCCATGCCCGCCCTGACAACCAATGTTGCCTCAATCCGATGACGGATTCACACAATCCTAGTGATCAAAATCACCTCAACAATAGAACCTGCCTACTCCTATAATATCCAAGCCCATTTCACATAGAAAATTTAATTTCATATATTTATATAAATCATGGAATATCACATTTATCAAATACTTTATATTTCTCACATGGTATAAACATTTTACAAGGCATACATGCATTTGTAAGATTGAAATACCCTAAAATGTTTCTATCAAAAACCAAAAAAACATGAAATCACACCTTACCTTACCAAGAAAAGGTACCAAAGTCTCATCCATTTCCATAGCAGGCTAGAGGTCAATATATCCTATCAAAACATTTTGAAAATCACATTCCAAATAAACCAATAAAGGTGGAAATCATATAAACTATAATCTGAGTAAAATGAATAGTATTTCCCACACCTAGAAACATGGTTCATTACTCATACATGGGGTTGAAGGTACCCAAGAATGAGTTCTAAACCCAGTTATTACATCACCTATTCTCCAACCTACCATAACCCATATAGTAATACTAAGAAAATAGGTAAAAATAAACCCCTTTGATACCGTTTGTAGCATCTCCAACCCAATTAGCCACTAGAAAAGTGCTATTATTTTAGGTGAAACTGGACTTAATCATGCCTCCCCATAATCTAAAGACTTCTAACTAGTAGCGAGCATGTGATTTAACAATTTGGGGAGACTATACGCTCTGAGGATAGATAATAATATTGGTTAGAGTAATAATGTATAACATACAGTGGAAAGAAATACTCAGCAGACTTGAACCCGAAACGCAAAGTAGAAGCACGATCAATAATGAGAAATATCAGAAGTAGTAATAAACAAAAGTAGTAAAAGATAAATAAGTATATCAACATTACAAAACCACTTGAATTGACTAAAGGAAAACAAGTAAAGCATGCATTTAATAACAAACCATACATGTTAATATATAGAAGAGGATTTCCAATGGCTGACTAGTACAAGTCATACATATATAGCATGATAATATAAAAAATAAACTAAAATAGAAACTCCAGATAGGCATGACCTCAAGGTTCCATGCCAAAATCCATGAAAGTGTCTATTATGATCTAGATCCTTAGGCAGATCCTTTACCTAAACATAAATTCATAAAGTCTACACGCATCTCAAAGGGCCCATATAGGGTGTGATAAGAAGTCTCAATAGGATACCACCCAAAGGTGAATAACCAATATAAGTGTTTAAGAAGGCATGGATAATAAATGAAATCTAGATCACACAATGTAATAAGTAAACAAAAAAAACTTCTATGGTTCTCAATAGCCACAAAGAAGTGGTCACCTGCCTTGACCAATTCCAGAATACCAGAAGTAAATTGTGTTATTGGACCATGTCTCAAGGTACCCTGATGTCAAGCCCAGGTGAACCCTTAATTCCAACCTCAAACAAGTATCCCGACACCACGTGCCTCCTGAAACCTCATGTCTCAACCATGTACCAACATCCTAAAAGAACACCCAAGTAAATAGTAACTGGTCCCTTAGAACCCTGTTCAAAAGAATCTGTCTACTCAAAGACTAAAATCTGGAGGCACATTGATATCTTTCCTCAAATAATATCCACTTTTGGATCAAATCTTAATTTATGAAGGAATGGAAATGTCCATACTCAAATATAAATGTAGGTCCAAGACCTCAATAACATAAAGCCTCATCCCTCAATCGATAGAATCATCACTATCAACCAAAGGATCCTCAACTTATATATGGATTTATATAGCAAGAACCCACAAACCATTTCCTAATCCACACTACTGGGGGACTCTACCCACACAAGTGGTCAAAACCACCTCATCATGGAGTAAAATTGTGTGCACACAAATCAATTTGGAACTTTTGATATCACAAGTGAGCGACAATCAACAATATATCACCTACGCCACACCATCACTGGAACTGTGTTCCCATACAACCATGTCTCTCAAAATTGATGGCCTTACCATCCTAATATCACAAGACATTCCCAAATTGACAGCCTCACTGCCTCAATCTGACATCCATGACACCCAATCCTGTGGTCAATAACATTCCAATAATTTGGTCCAAGCCCAACCAGTGACCAACATCACTCAATCCCGATGTCCATGACATCCCAATTTCCTAGGCCATGCCCATCATGACCCCTTGGGTCCAAGAAGTAATAAAAAACAATTATATATAAAAAATTCACTTCAATTAAACAACCAATTCAATGAAATTGAATTTCACATCTCAATTCCAATATAAATAGACAATTTAATTTAATACGATTGAATTAAATCATCTAAATAAACACAGAAATTCAGAATAGAGGACTTGAATGCCTCATATTAGAATACCCAAACAATTTAATTAAAAAATCAAATAAAATCGATTAAACACCCATAAAAAATTTTCCCCAAGGAGCAACGACCTGTAACCCAACCTCACTCAAGTGAAAAAGGTACGAGAATGCTAGAAAATATCCAATAGGTCATATAATCAATTCAATACCAAGCATCAAGAGTCTTACTCAATTTCAAAATGATGTGCTAAAATATGCATCACCCAAAAATCTTCAAAAACACAAATCAAGATATTCAACACCTACATTAGAATCGTAGACATAGACACATCCAATATCGAGCTCTAATTCGAAGCATTTTGGCTTAGATAAGAGTTTCTTTCAAACACCCGGAAAATAGGGAGAAATTGATTAAATGAATTTAGCACTCTGTGATGCTAAAACAAAGATAAATAGAAGTATGTATGAGGTAAGACTTAATGATTGGGTTCCAACGCCACTAATAGATCAAAGATCAGAGGTCATATGGAGAGACAAGATCAAAATCCTTTGGAGGAGAGGAGGAGGAGGTTTCCTCCTGCTATGCACACAACCAAGGATAAATAAGGGGAGATAAATAAGAAAAGAATAAAATAAAAACTTTAAAAAATACTCTATATAGGCTACATGATTTACCTGAATGTTTTTCCAAACCATATGGTAATCATGCGGGATATAGTATAAATCTACTTCTAAAAAGCGAACCCTCACATGGTTTACAAATGGTTTGACCTAACCGTGCTCAAACCATGTGGAATCCCTCTGAAAAAATACAGAGAACCTCACATATCCATGTGGATCCCATTAAAAAGTTTACAAAAATAGCGTGGAAGTTTAAAAATATGTTGTACAGTTAACTAGAAGGGGCTGCATGGTTTACCTTAAACTGTGTACCTTTTTCCTATAATCCAAAATAGTTCATTTAGACTCCAATGCTCCCAAAACCAAACCCAAACACTCGTGTCACTCTAAAATCATCTAAAATAACCCAAAAAACATGATATAAAGCTGATGGAAATCTTTTAATTGAGTTTGGGTCATCAGATTTGAAAATTTCATAACCACTATTTCAAAAGTTCAAATCAGGAGTGGTTTCCAACCTGACTAAAAAACCTAGGACATTACATGGTGTAAAAATAATTGATTTTAAAAAGTATTTTTGGTAAAAAAAATCATTTATTTAGTGAATAATGGTGATAAATTAAGTGTTTCATGGTAAAAATTTCATTTAACACTTTTTCTCACATCACACATGACACATGTGAGCTTAGAGTGGATGATTAGTGAATCATTTGAACTCAAATTATAAAGATGTAGGCTATAGATGAAACATGATAGATAATGATTTTTTTGGTTGAAGGAGTGTGTTCTAGAACAAAATCAATGTGAAGAAAGGGATTCTTGGAATGAAATATGTTAAATTAAGGCTTGGGGATCTAGTTTATGTTGTACTAAAATAATTATCTTGACATTGTGTTGACCATGAATGATGGAAATATCTCTAGTACAGGAAAAGGTCCTCATGGTATTTAAATTCACTCTAAAAATAGGAAATCCAAGTTGGATTATTTCATTACATAGGTAATTTTAGATAGTAAAATTTCTATTGGTCATAGTTCAGTCGATTAGGTCATAGAATAAGCAATAGTCCATTGAAAAATTATGAGTTAATTTGATTTTTTTCTAAATGTTAATTCCATGGTTGGGAAGGTTGAATATAAATAGGGTTTTGTAGTTCAAAATGGGAATAACATTTCCATGGTGTGATGATGGAATCCTTAGAAGAAACAGGGAGTCCTAAAATTGTTTTTGATGATTCTTGTTGTGATTCATATAAGAGTAAGTAAAATTAATATCTTGATTGTAACATGTTTCATAGGATGTCATTGATAATATGGGGTATTCTAGAGTTACTCTAAAAATGATTAGAAAGGCATGGTAGATACCCCAATTTATTGTGTTTAGCTTAGATATATGTTATGTCATATCAATAATATTTCAACATCCTGTTGAAGTTTAGTTAAATATGATGGAATTTTGAAATAATTCGATTTATGAGATTAATGGATATTTTAATCCTATTTCTTGCTAAGTTAATATATGGCAATGAGAAGATGCTATAATGATGAAAACTCTTATGCTGTGGTGGACATAATTATAGATAAATCAATGAAATTATGTTACTATATTTATGGGGATATTTTTTATGTGAATTAAATTATTATGAATTGGTTTGGGAAATATTAATGGATAAGTATTCTAATTTTACTTAATGATAATTAAAGGAATTAAATGAGGGTAATTTGGAAACTATATTCAAGGTTTGAGAAGACATTTTATTATAAAAAATAAAAAGAGGATAGGAGATTGAAGAAGGGTTTTTAGAGAGTAATTACATACCATAAAATATAAGAAATCCATTAAGAAGAAAAGTTATTTCAGAAGATTAATCTTAGAATTTCATAGAGATTCATTATAAAGATCAAAGAGGATTAGAATATTACACCTATATAGGTGTAATTTTCATTCTTAGTTTGTTAATGATCATGGAACCACTTAGAGGAACAATTTGTTCTTTCTAAGTGATGAGGGCTGAATGATAATAATGTTTTTTATGGGTTTTGAACCTCAAGGGTTAGTGTGAGTTCTCTAATTTTGTAATAAATAAGAAATGGTATTATAATAAATTCTGTACACCAACACATCTATTACACCCTAAAGTTTTGGTAATAAATTTCCTTAAAATAAATCTCATATGTTCAATAACTTGTAATACATGAAACACTAAACTAAATTGAACAATTATTTAACTAATTAATTTAGAATATTATAGTGAAATTAATAACAATACATAAAAATATGGATAAATGAAACTAAATTTATAAAATTTTAAAAAAATGAATAAAGATCATGTCTATAAAAATTATATAATATTAAAATATTATTTCTTCCACTCCCTTATGAAGATCTTAACATCTAAGATAACTATAGAATGAATATAACATTTTATAAATATAATGAAAATTTTATGAAAAAACGAGGGAATATGATGAATGATTTTCTATATGTGTATAAGTAAATATATAAGAGTGAAAATGGTAATATGGTTGTTATATATATATATGGTTGTTGGTTATATTTTAATTGTTATAAGATCATTTGATATGTGGTCATTGATTATACATGTATTCAATAGGTATGATTATTATTTTTTAATAGGAATTTATAAGTTTAAAATTTTATATAAATAATATATCTTGTGTTTAATTAAAATAAAAAGTACAAATTAATTGTTGAATTTTTTTTTATTTTAATAAATATTTTAAAATTAATTATTTTTAAAGAATAACGTTAATTAAATTTATTTATAATATTCAAAGAATTATTTTAACAAAATTTATTAATAGAGTTAAATGAAACATTCATAGATAAAGAATTAATATGAGTAAAATAATTTAATGTTAAAATGAATATTTTTAAAATTATTTTTCTAATTTTTTCATATTTTTATCTTAATAGATTAAAATGATCAATATGAAATAACGATATTAATTAAATGTATTAATTATTTATATAATAAAAGAAATCATCATCCACATAATCATTATTACTGGTTAAAGAATTAGAATTTTTTTGTTTTTAATCTTAAAATACATTTTTCTTAAAAATAATTTTATGTGTTAAACATATTTATTTTAAATTTAATTTTAATCACTTTTAGGAATTTAATTTAACGAAATGAATTTAATTTTTAGGATAATAATTTCTTAATTAGATAATAAGTTTAATTACATTTTAGACAAAAATATAAGTTACTGAGGTAAGAAGTAAATTACTAATGTAATGGTAAAATGATGTAAAAGTGTTAAATTAAGGAGTAAATATAGGTTCCAGAAATAGCGAAAGTGTGTGGATGGTGTACCCAACTTTAATTTTTACCGTTAACAATGATCATTCTGAGATCCATCATGATGATAAAATGTCAGATTTTCAGAATAGAGCGAAGAATGAAAAGGAAAGAGTGAAGTCTCAGAACCATGGATAGGATCATCATATGTTGGTTATAATTAATTTAATTAAAATACAAGAATTACCTTGATGGAATTCTCTCTCTGTTGATGTTTCTGGTCACGATCCAATGTGATCCGTCATTGCATCATAGAAGATAAGTTTAGGCTTCCTCTAGCGGTGATCAACCCATGATCCACGTATCTCTAGATGTCGCTGTAGAGATCTATAGGTGATATCATAGAAGAGTCTTCGCTTGCGATGTCCGCCATCTATCACCTTGAGAGCTGCTTCCAAAGCGCTCTCCTTGACTGGAGGAGGAGGATATCTATTGTAACTTGAGAGAGTTTTTGGAGGAATAAAATTCTCTATTGTCTTAAGAGATTTCTCCAGACCCGTTATGCACAACTATAAAGAATGTCTAGGCTTAATGAGAATAATGTAATTGAGTTGGATAATACTTAGAATAATAGAACAAAATAATTACTTATAGGGATTTATTTATTTTATTTAATTATTAGTAAGACCCAATGTCTAATAATAACATTTGACTATTATTACTACTTTACATGTGCCCAATGAATTACACCTACTAGTATTTAATTAAATAATTAATATTATTTCTTAAAAATTCTCAAGAAAACCACACGGTGTGTATATTAATATACATAGTGTGTATTATTGTTTTTCTATTTTCCTTTATTTCCTCCACCACATTTATTAGACCTTGAATAATGACTATTTATTTCTTAAATAAATATCACTGCATTATTCTCTAATAAATATATTATTTTTCCCACAATATATTCTCTCTAATAAACAGTGTTGAAATAATTTCAATTAGTAATCCTTGAATAATTATTAAACCACAATCGGGAATAATCTTTATTCAACTTGTTAAATGAATATTTAACCGTGATACTTGGACACACTTCGTATGTGACCGTATATGCCTCTTTCTCAGTGGCATTAGGCAGATATTTCCTAAAGTCCAAGGTTAGCATCTAGAAACATGCCAAGTCACCCATATAGAAAGAATTTAATTCCACAATGACATGTCACCTCCAACAAATTCTTATCATGTAATGTAATCCCTTTTTCACAATATCTCAGATTAAGTAGGTTTCATGCTTGTGTCATCAACCCATGAGCTCGGTTACTCTTTCTTTGATCTCCAAAAATTGAACTTTCCCATTCCTCACCATGTCCATAGATTTATTTAGGATATATCAATTCCATAAAAAAGCTTGAGATATCAACTTCTGTTATGTAACAGAAGGGAAAAATCCTTTATCTCATTATCTATTAATGCAGTATTACTCATGATGCACCCAACATATCCTACCTCGCTACAAACAATGTTTCATCACAGTTTTTGTCAATACATCTAAGTGTGAGATTTGTAATACCCATTAACAATAATATTAAATTATAAGTATAAATACACACGTCTAAATATAGGAACATACAATCACACTATGAAATGTGTATTTCCTACTAACAGGTCTCGTTCTCATAATATCCTCCTAGATATTACCAAGGGAACACACCACAAGAAGGTGCCTCAATGTATTATGAGTCCTCACCCCTAATGGACTATATTATTTGTGTAGAGACCCAAAGCTTGACATACATGGACATTACATTACTTTTGAGGAATAATTTATACATGAGAAAAACAAACGCCCAAAGACCGTATTAGTTTAGTGTCATTGGAAACTCGGAATGTAATCTTCTAATCATTGTGAAAGATCATCAACATCTCCCATAAAGATATTCACCTTTGGTTTTATTACCTAAAACCTTTCTTTATATCATGGGGAAAAGAAAACATAAAAAGGGTGAGCTCAAATGCTCAGTAAGGGAAAGCATAGAGAACATAAAACAATCCATAAACATTTGAATTCAAAAGCTTGAACATAAAATCTCAACATAAAAATCTTGAGCAAAGACATAAATCTTGGAAGTACGTAAGGAATATATCATAAAGGAACATAAATCATGATAAAATAGCATGGGAATAAAACATGTGATTGTGGCAACCATTAAACACATGATATGATTTCCATTGTAGCCAAGACATTGCTGCCAAGACCATCTTAGTGGACAAAGTCCCTTTCTGAATCGAGTTCAATCCTCATTCCAGCCCTGTATTACTGAACCAGATTAACTTATTGTTCCAGCCATGTCTATATCATGAGATATAAATCTTTACCCAATGAATTGGAGGGAGATATAGGTCCCACCCATCTCATAATGAAATCATTCTTACTTGTTCCACAAAATAAACTTAAAACATTCATCATAACCCAAATAATAAAATGGGTTTCATAAACATCATCCCATCGTCACATAATCCATATAAAACAAATGGATATTTCATCATAAGAAAAGTGAAACCATGTAAATCATAGAGACATTATACTTGAAACATACACATATGAAATAATGTCATCTTAGATGGAAAATGGTTTTGATAAAACACTTGAAATGAATTCTTGAGGAAAATATCCTTTCTTCTTCAAAATAATTTTCTTTTCACAAAATTCCATGAAATTTTAAAAGAAAATTATTTTTTTTAAAATAGTCATAAAATATTGTAGAGTAAGCTTCATGAAAATGAGGCGTTATGAAACTGTAAAAATCTGTTCATGCCGTATAAGTTAAAAAATAACATTCTTCTCGTACTTTTGTCAGAAAAGTCAAAAGGTTCCCCGTGTGGTAAAAAAAATTAAGATTACTTTCATAACATGTGGTAAATTTCAAAAATGGGTAAAAAGGACTTTAAAAATACATGAAAATATTTTTAGAAAACATGGTCATGGATGATAACAATAACCCCTGTAAATACTTAGGAATAACAATCTAGGATAAGAACGAGATTGGAATAGTTATCCCTTACCTAATGTCTGATATGCTTCATATGTATATGAACCTTCTGTATAATGATTTAAATAATGTCATTGACTTATTAAAGAATCATATTCATTGTTAGGATATCATATATAGTTTACTTATGACTTTATATTACCCGTTCTTTTGTAAATTCCATTTTAAAGCGGTGTTTTGGGTAAAATCGTTTCATTTATCGTACATGTTTCGATTTGTAGTTCTTGATATTATTATTAATTATATCATTATTTACTTACTTCCAGAATTTAAACCATGATTTATATATCATATATATTCAGTATATATATATATATATAATAGATAGATGAATGAAATGAAATACACCGTTCATGGAGACGGTAGGCCGTACGTACGCATGAACGTTGTTTTCCTTTCCTTATTGACTTGAATGAAACTAAGTAGATGAAATATATATATATATACATCAATCTAGTATCATTACTATGCCATATATCTCATTATTATTCATTATACATAATTTATAATCATTCATGAATGGTTAATATGGAGAATGAATCTCATCACGTCGTGGAGAAGGTAGTTCGTACGTACGCATGAGCGATGATATTATTCCCATGATCATGGAATTGTATTGAAGCATATGTATAATATTTCAGAATCAATATAAATTTACAATAATCATATGTAGTTATTTATTTACACCATTATACCCATCCAAGTAAGGTGGTGGTCGAAAACAGATTACACCACGGCGTGGAGACGGTATTCCGTACGTACACACGCGCGGTGATTTTGTTTTCCGTAGGATGGATAGAAGGTGAAATAGGGTTGTTTTATATTTATAATAAAATACAATTACATTAGTGATACTGATGTTATTACTTCATAATGAAACAACTAAAGAAGAGGATGTAGAAGAATAAATAAATTTTAAAGAATCGGTAACGGATATTACCTCTTCTTCAACACACATTTTTGAAAACTCCTCTTAGGGCACTAAAATTGGTATTTGAATAAGACCAGGACCTCTATAATATTACTATGGAAGAGGATAAGATAAATTGGTATGGGTTGGATGATCTTGAAGGCTCAAATTGGTGTGAGGAGAAGAGGGAGGAGGTACCCTTTTATAAGGGAGGAGAGGAGCACCTTAGAAAAAACATAAAATATTATATTATAATAAAGTAATATTCGGTTTTTAATAGCTAAAAATTGATTTCTTTAGAAGCTAAATTGGGGATGGGTTGAAATCATCTCAACCAATATATTTTAGACAAGGTTGGGTCATTATATTAACCTCATCTTTTATTTTTAACTCTTAGTTAATTAGATTGACATTTACCATGTCACTTTTTATTTTTATATTATATAGTTAATAAACTTACCATATACATCCAAGAGACCCTAAAGTGGTCCATTAATGATACAAATATCATGATATAAGTATCTTGGCCGAAACTTAGATTTTTAGGATTATAATAACAATTAATAAAATAATATTTTTTTTAAAAACTATTTTATGTCAATTATGACACTATTTGGTAATTGATTTTTTTGAAAATTATAACATCATTATTAGTTCAAAAAAAGTTAATTAAATAAATACTAACATATCATATTGACCTAGAAAATTAGTTTAATTCATAAAAAGTCTCAAATTACATTTATTTGGGTATTTATAACATCAATTATGTTAATATTTCATTAATAAGATAATTACTACATCATCATTGTGTCATAAATAAATTAAATTATTTAATGTATAAAAATTATAAATAAAATTAAATTTTTTAGGAAATATCGTTATCTTTCTAATTAATATTTATGGTTGAATTTATCTTATGTATAACCCTATATTAAAAAGGATTTAGTTATTATACTTTGATTTTAACTATTTTAACCCTTATTTAAATAAATTAATAATAAATGTCCTAATCTAATCCAAGTGGACATAAATGGTCATATTTTATTCCTAAGGTTGATTTTGGTCGAATTAAACTTATCCAATATAATTAAGACATGTGTTAGGGTAATAATAATATCATTTTTACCCTTAATTACACTATTTACTTTTAACCTTGGTAAATAAAAGTAAAAGTTACTATTCACCAAAAAATATTTTCATCTCATTGAACCACATTTTAGTCCTTGATATTAACCATGTCTCTCAGATTTTCCAAATTCAACTCACAGAAGCGGTAAAATTATGTTTTATGTATGTTTGCAAAAAAGCTCCTAGGAGATACGTAAAAGACAGTGAAAAGTTTAATAAAATTTTTATATATCGAAAATTATTATAAAATGACTCCAATGAATTACATTTAACTTATATAGGTATTATATATCAATTTTGACCTAAAATAAATTTAAATAAATAAAAAGTTGGTTTTCAAATAGTAACCCAGCGTTTTCAATATTCATCAAAAATTGAAAGTTTTCAGAAAAATACCAAAAATTCAACCTAGGATAATTTCGATATTCTGAATCCAAAAATGAAGTCCATTTTAAAAGATAAAATTTATAAAATTTCAAAAAGTGGGTATTACTATTCATAAGGGATAGTTCATAATAATATTATAATAATATCTCGTTTAGTGAAACTTGGTATTGCGTACTACACACGCTATCAAAGAAGGTCTTGATTGCGTGTAATGAAATCCAAGTCAGGGCTACGTGTAGTGAAAGCTCCATTTAGTGTTGCATATAACATAATCAAAACTTATTTCATTTATACATTAAAAAAAATCTATACTTAATGTTGCATAAAATAATTTCCACAAAATGAACTTGAAATTGTGTGTAACACAAGCCAAGAATGGTTTTGCATATACAACAAGCTAATACGGTGTTGCGTATAAAACAAGCTAATTTTGGTGTAGTGTATAACACAAGACATAAATGAAAAAAAGAATAATTCTCATAAAATCTCAGGTTGTTACATTCTACCCCCCTTAAAATGAATTTCTCCCTCGAAATTCATCAGGGTTATAAATGGTTTACTACTTGAAAGTTTCTTTAATAGAAACCCACATCGTAAAAAGGAATACCAAAACTTATCTTTAAAAACTAAATTTTGAAACATAATAGTTACCCAAATTAACTAATCACTGAGTTTCCACATAGGATAACATAGGTGAAAATATGGATATGGACGAGAAATCTAACCATCATGTTCTGATGGAGAGTGGTAGAGAACATGGCTATGAAAAATCCAACAATCACAAAGCCATAAATTTGTGATGATTTAAGGTACCATCTGATTCATCGGATATAAGGACACTTGGAAAACAATTTTTTTGTATTCAAGATCATTTCCCTAAAGTTAAAGAATTGGTGAATTAAAAGAAATACTTACTTGATTTTGGTACAATCTTACTATTGTTTGTGCCATGAACAATTTCCACATCATCTCTTAAAGAAATGGAGTTGAATTTGTCTTCCATGATGTGTTAGCAGATCATGCGATAGAATGATAGGTCATTCCATCTGTCTCAAAAAAAGGATAGTAAAAGTTATTAAATATACATAAGTCCATCTATAGTGAGATTAATCATATATATTTCCTAAAACGGACTTATACTTCATATATCATACCGCTTAATATAATAAAACTAACTTATACTAACCAGGGACTTCCTGTAGGACAGTGGTAGGCGATAAAGACATGTCGCACTTCGGTTGTGGGTTCGATTCCCACAGTCTTGTCCAACGCGGAGAGTTGTCGCTCATCCTATGGGTTTTCCTTTTTCTAAAACTACACTATTATAACATTCCATAAATAGTATCAAAAAAAGTTCTAGCCTTAAACAATTCTATCTGATGTCCAACATAATCTATTCCAACCTTTAAGCTTATCGAAAATACTTCTGTCCAATATTATAGTATAGAGAAAATGATTACTAGAAATGTCATCAACCAAACATGTGAATACCATCATTTATCGCCCATATATCATAAGATATATCTTATTGGTCACATTCCAAACATTTGAATACCTTAATCATGTATTCTCTTGAAAATTGAATACCCATTGAACCTTAGTGAAAACATGAATGCTGTCAAAAGTTAACTATTTCCACATACCAAAATCCCAAAATTTCTATATACTCAAACCATGATATCACATTTTCCTTATATCATCCATGAGCTCATCAACACTATAAAACATCTCATTATCTCCTTATCCCTTCATTATGCGCATATCATCTACTTTCCAAAAATATATGAATTAACCTTTCATGGTTACCAGTACCATTCAACATATACTTTCAAATACTTTAGGAAAAACAATAGTGTAACAATCCTTATATGTGTCTTTATTCTATATTACCATTACCTATACACCATAACTCTTGATAAACATAAATCATTCTACTACTTTCTTAAAACATTGACCAAGATTTAACACTTCTTTTATCTCATATATCATTTGTAGTCTCCTCATCATCATCCACATAAATACTACCCATCTGACCATGCTGATTCTCTTCATAAGATTTTCCCTTAGGGAATTGGTTTGCATAATGCCCATACATTCCACATTTAAAACATCTAATCATTGTTGAAGTCGTAGCAATACCATTATCCTTCTCCATGGTGTTAACTGAACCTTTTTCTTTGCACTTACTAGATTTGTGTCCTTCTTTTCCGCACCCAAAGAATCTTCCAATTCCTTTGAAACATTCTCCTTGATGCCTCTTCTCACATGATTTACATGAGAGAAATTGAACTTTCTTTCCTCTATGATCATCATGAAACTCCATTTTCTCTTATTATCTGAGTTGGGATACTTACCAAAGTTGAGATTATTGATCATATTATGAGATTGCTGATTAGGAAAAATAACGATGTTTGGACTTCCAAATCCCATTTCATTTGGTTTCTCATGAAAAATATCATTCCATTGTCCATCATATCCTCCGTTATCATGAATCTTCCTGTTTCTAACCATTTTTTAAAACCCAAAAAGAATAGTGTGAGAGGAAACAATCATTCTAGGGAAAACAACATAATAAAGGGGGAGTACCGTCAATATCTAACATCTTAGGTTAAATTCTAAGATCGTTACCATAATTCTAGGACTATAACCTATACGTATACTTATCCTTAAGGACATCCTTAGACATACCTTTAATATTTTTAGGGATTTCACTAAAGTTTTCGTATCCCAGTTTCCAAAGGTTAACTAAAAATTCGCTCTGATACCAACTGTAGAGACCAAAGCTTGACATACATGGACATTACATTACTTTTGCGGAATACTTAATACATGAGAAAAACAAATGCCCAAAGACCGTATTATTTTAGTGTCTTTGGAAACTCGGAACGTAATCTTCTAATCATGGTGAAAGATCTTCAAAATCTCCCATAAAGATCTTCACCTTTGGCTTTCTTACCCAAAACCTTTATTTTTATCCTGGGAAAAAAAAAAGGTGAGATGAAATGCTCAGTAAGGGAAATTATAGAGAACATAAAACAATCCATAAACATTTGAATGCAAAATCTTGAACATAAAATCTAAACATCAAAATCTTGAGCAAAGACATAAATCTTGGAAGTACGTAAGACATATATCATAAAGGAACATCAATCATGATAAAATAGCATGGGAATAAAACATGTGATTGTGGCAACCATTAAGCACATGATATGATTTCCATAGTAGCCAAGGAATTGCTGCCAAGACCATCTTAGTGGACAAAGTCTCTTTCTGAATCGAGTTCACTCCTCGTTCCAGTCCTGTATTACTGAACCGGATTAACTTATCGTTCTAGCCATGTCTATCTCAAGAGATATAAATCTTTACCCAATGCATTGTAGGGAGATATATCTCCCACCCATATCATAATGAAATCATTCTTACTTGTGCCACCAAATAAACTTAGAACATTCATCATAACCCAAAGAATAAAATGGGTTTCATAAACATCACCCCATCATCACATAATCCATATAAAACAAATGGATATTTCATTATAAGAAAAGTGAAACCATTTAAATCATAGAGACATTATATTTGAAACATACACATATGAAATAATTTCATCTTAGATGGAAAATGGTTTTGATAAAACACTTTAAATGAATTCTTGAGGAAAATATACTTTCTTCTTCAAAATCATTTTCTTTTCACAAAATTCCATGAAATTTTAAAAGAAAAGTATTTTGTTGAAAATATTCATAAAATCTTGTAGATTAAGCTTTATGAAAATGAGGCATTATGAAACCGTAAAAATCCATTCACACCGTATAAGTTAAAAAATAACATTCTTCTCGTACTTTTGTCGGAAAAGTCAAACGGTTCCCAGTGTGGTAAACAAAAGTAAGATTCCTTTCATAACATGTGGTAAATTTAAAAAATGGGTAAAAAGGACTTTAAAAATACATGATTTTTTTTAGAAAACATGGGCATGGATGATAACAATAACCCCAGTAAATACATACGAATAACAATCTCGGATAAGAACGAGATTGGAATAGTTATCCCTTAACTAATGTCTGATATGCTTCATATGTATCTGAACCTTGAATATAATGATTTAAATAATATCATTGAATTATTAAAGAATCATATTCATTGTTATGATATCATATATAGTTTACTTATGACTTTATATTACCCGTTATTTTGTAAATTCCATTTTAAAGCAGCGTTTTGGGTAAAATCATTTCATTTATCGTACGTGTTTCGATTTGTTGTTCTTGATATTATTATTACTTATATCATGATTTACTTACTTCAATAATGTAAAAAATAATTTATATATAATATATATTCAGTATATATATATATAATAGATAGATGAATGAAATGAAATACACCGCTCATGGAGACGGTAGGTCGTACGTACGCATGAACGCTGTTTTCCTTTCCTTATTGACTTGAATGGAATTAGGTAGATGAAATATATATATATATATATATATATATATATATATATATACATAAATACAGTATAATTATTATGTCATATATCTCATTATTATTCATTATACATACTTTATAATCATTCATTAATGGTTAACATGGAGAATGAATCTCATCGCGTCGTGGAGACGGTAGTCCGTATGTACGCATGAGTGATGATATTATTCCCATGATCGTGGAATTGTATTGAAGCATATGTATAATATTTAAGAATAAAAATCACTTTAAAATAATAATATATAGTTATTTATTTACACCATTATACCCATCCAAATAAGGTGGTGGTCGAAAATAGATTACACCACGGCGTGGAGACGGTATTCCGTACGTACACACGCACGATGATTTTGTTTTCTGTAGGATGGATAGAAGGTGAAATAGGGTTGTTTCATATTTATAATAACATAACAGTACATGAGTGATACTGATGGTATTACTTCATATTGAAACAACTTAACAAGAGGATATAGAAGAAGAAATAAATTTGAAATAATCGGTAACAGATATTACCTCTTCTTCAACACGCCTCTTTGAAACCTCCTCTTAGGGCACTAAAATTGGTATTTGAAGAAGCCCAGAACCTCTATAATATTACTAGGGAAGGGGAAAAGAGAAATTGGAAGGGGTTGGCCGAGCTTGAAGGCTCAAAGTGGTGTGAGGAGAAGAGGGAGGAGGTTCCCTTTTATAAGGGAGGAGAGGGGCACCTTAGAAAAAGCTTAAAATATTCTTTTATAATAAAGTAATTTTCAGTTTTTAATATCTAAAAATTAATTTCATTCGAAGATAAAGTGGGGATGGGTTGAAATCCTCTCAACCAATATATTTTAGACAAGGTTGGGTCATTATATTAACCTTATCTTTTAGTTTTAACTCTTAGTTAATTAGATTGACATTTACCATGTCACTTTGTATTTTTATATTATATAGTTAATAAACATACCATATACATACAAGAGACCCTAAAGTGGTACATTAATGATAAAAATATCATGATATAAGTATCTTGGCCGAAAATTATATTTTTAAGAATATAATAACAATTAATAATATAATATTTGTTTTAAAAACTATTTTATGTCAATTTTGACACTATTTGGTAATTGATTTTTGTGAAAATTATAACAGAAAGATTAGTTCTAAGAAAGTTAATTAAATCAATAATAACATGTCATATTAACCTATAAAATTATTTTAATTCATAAAAAGTCTCAAATTACATTTATTTGGGTATTTATAACATCAATTATGTTAATATTTCATTAATAAGATAATTACTACATCATCATTGTGTCATAAATAAATTAAATTATTTAATGTACAAAAATTATAAATAAACTTCCATTATGTAGTAAATATTTTTATATTTCTAATTAATTTTTTAAGTTAAATTTATCTTATGTATAACCCTATATTAAAAATTATTTAGTTATTATACTTAGATTTTAACTATTTTAACCCTTCTTTAAATAAATTAATAATAAATGTCCTAATCTAATCCAAGTGGACCTAAATTATCATATTTTATTCCTAAGGTTGTTTTTGGTCTAATTACACTTATCCAATAGAATTTGGACATGTGTTAGGGTAATAATAATATCATTTTTACCCTTAATTACCCTATTTACTTTTAACCGTGGTAAATAAAAGTAAAAAGTTACTATTCACCAAAAATTATTTTCATCTCATTGAACCACATTTTAGTCCTTGATATTAACCATGTCTCTTGGATTTTCTAAATTCAACTCACAGAAGCAGTAAAATTAAGTTTTATGTATGTTTGCAAAAATGCTCCTAGGAGGTACGTAAAAGACGATGAAAAGTTCAATAAAATTTTTATATATAAAAAATTATTATAAAATGACTCCAATGAATTAAATTTAACTTATATAGGTATTATATATCAATTTTGACCTAAAATAAATTTAAATAAATAAAAAGTCGGTTTTTAAATAGTAACCCAATGTTTTTAATATTCATCAAAAATTGAAAGTTTTCAGAAAAATACCCAAAAATTCACCCTAGGCTAATTTCGATATTCTGAATCCAAAAATGAAGTCCATTTTGAAATATAAAATTTATAAAATTTCAAAAAGTGGGTATTACTATTCATAACGACTAGTTTATAATAATATTATAATAATATCTCGTTTAGTGAAACTTGGTATTGCGTACTACACACGCTATCGAAGAAGGTCTTGATTGCGTGTAGTGAAATCCAAGTTAGGGCTTCATGTAGTGAAAGATCCATTTGGTGTTGTGTATAACGTAATCAAAACTTATTTCATTTATACATTAAACAAAATCTATAATTAATGTTGCGTAGAATAATTTCCACAAAACGAACTTGAAATTGTGTGTAAGACAATCCAAGAATGGTGTTGCGTATACTGCAAGATAATATGGTGTTGCGTATAGAATAAGATAATTTTGGTGTAGTGTATAACACAAGACATAAATGAAAAAAAAAGAATAATTCTTATAAAATCATGGGTTGTTACAATTTGTGTCCCTCAAAAAATATCATCTGGCAATAGAACATATATTCAAGAATAGTGTTACGACACTTCTGGGTTCTCATCATAGCAAGGATCCACTATGATACTTTAGTGCAATAGATATCCTTAGGAAATTATCACATGCATTGTCACATAGAAGAACAATCAAGATATGATAAGGTACTTATTAATATTAAAATCTATGAATACAAGTTTATCATAAAGTAAAAAGTAGTTGGTTATAGGCACCAACTCTAACAGACTCCCACTTGGACTAGAGCCAACTGCTAAAAAAATTTAACCTGCTAGCTATCACATGATATTCATGCTTCTACTGTGATAGTCCTTTAGTCATGGGGTCCACCAAATTCTCTTCTGTAGACACTCTGCTCATTAAAGCTTCACCCCTTTGATAGAAATACTTCAAGAGGTGATACTTCTATAAAATGTGCTCTGTCTATCGATGTGACCATGGTTCTTTTAAAAGATCCAATGCAGTAGTATTATCACAATACAATGTGATAAGGTCTTTATTGCTAGGAACCACATCAATATCATGGAAAATGTTCCAAGTCCACATGGCTTCCTTGGCTGCATCAGAAGCCGCTATATATTAAACTCCGCTATAGAATCGGTGAAAACTGGATTCTTTGAACTCTTCCAACTCACAACCCCTCGATTGAGATAGAAAACATATCCTGATTTCAACTTCAGATCATTCTGATCTATCTAAAAACTAGCATCAACATACCTTCTGAAGACAAGCTCCTCATCTCCTCCATACACCAGGAACATATCCTTAGTTCTTCTCAGATACTCAAGGATAGTCTTAACAACAGTCCAAATGTTGTTCTCCTGGATCTTATTGATATCTGCCTACCATACTCAGTGCATAGGCAACATCAATCCTGGTTCATAACATAGCATACATGAAGTATCCTATAGATGAAGCGTATGGTATCATAATCATTATATCTTTGTCCTGTTGCATTTTAGGACACATCCTCTTAGAAAGATTTAGGCCATGTGACACTGGAACCAATCCCCTCTTGGATTGTTCCACACTAATTATCTTTAGTATCTGGTCAATGTATAAACCATGACTTAGTCCAAGAAGCCTCTTGGATCTATCATAAATGATCTTGATCCCTAGAATATAGTATGCTTCTCCTAAGTCCTTCATGGAGAAATACTTGTTCAACTAGTCCTTAATTTTCTATAAGAATGGTACATCATTTCCAATAAGTAATATGTCATCAACATATACTACTAGGATAATGACTGCATTTCCATTAAACCTCTTATAAACACATGGATCACATTCTTTCTTAATGATACCAAATTCTTTTATGGATTAATAAAATTGAATGTTCTATGACCCAAATTCTTTCTTTAATCCATAAATGGATTTCTGAAACTTGTAAACATGTTTGGATTCACCTAGTGTCACAAACCCTTCTGGTTGTGTCATATAGACATTTTCCTAAAGGTTCCCATTAAGGAATTCTATTTTGAAATCCATTTTCCAAATCTAATAGTCATGGTAAGATGCTATGGAAAGTATGATTCTTGTGGATTTAAAAATGGAAAATGACGAGAAGGTTTCATCATAGTCAATTCCTTAAGGCAATCTAAATATTTTAGCCACTTGCATTGCTTTATAGGAGCTAACTTGACCTTCCATGTACATATTTATCTTAAATACCCATTTTCATCCAATATTATTTACATAAACTGGCCCATTGACTAGAAACCAAACTTGGTTCTGATACATGAAATCCATCTCAGAATTCATAGCTTCTAGCTATCTTATATCTTCCGATATCTCTACTGCTTCCTTGTAGGAGAGAGGTTAATCATTTTCCAATAATAATTATTCACCATCCTTGGTAACTAGGAAACCAAATCTCTATGGTTTCCTTACCTATCTTGATCTCCTACGTGGTACTTTTGTTTTTAGAACCTCTTCTATGAGGACCGATGGAACTTATTCTTGTACCAACTCATGTGTATCTTGAGTATAAACTTCATTGAATTAAATCTTTCTCCCACTATCCTTTTTGAGGATATTCACCCTCTCAAGAAAGATAGATTTTCTGGCGATAGTAACTTTCTTATCTGAAGGGTTATATAGGTATCATCTTTTCATTTCCTTGGAATATCCTATAAAGACACACCTCATACCCAGGGGTTCCAGTTTGTTTCTTGAAAAGGACTTAAAAATGACTCACATCCCCATACACGCGTGTGTGAAAAAATGGGTTTCTTTCCATTCCATAACTCGAAGGGAATTATATTTTCCACATTATTTGGTACTTGGTTTAATGTGTATGCTACAGTTTGTAATGAATATCCCCAAAAGGATAATGGAAGATCTGCATGACTCATCATTGACCTCACCATGTCCAACAAGGTGCAGTTCCTCATTTTACTAACACCCTTCCACTATGGTGTATAAGGATGAGTGAGTTGAGATAGAATCCTAGACTTTCGTAAAAGTTCGATGACCTCTTGGTTCAGATATTCTTCACCTAAATCCAATTGAAGCTTCTTTATTTTCTTACTAAGTTGACTCTCTACTTAATTCTTGAATTCCTTTAATTTCTACGAGAACTCTGACTTATACCTAATTAAGTATATATATCCATATCTACTAAAATCATCAGTAAAAGTAATGAAGTAAGAATATTCACCTCTATATTCAACTGGAAATGGTCCACACATATCTGTGTGTACCAATCCTAAAATCTTTGTGGCCCTTTCACCCTGTCCACCTAAAGGTGGAGTGGTCATTTTCTCTTGTAAACAAGCATGGCATCTATCAAGTGGTTTTAGCTCAGTAGAGTCTAAATAACCATATGTTTATATCTTTGTCAAGCACTTCTCATTTACATGACCGAGATAGTGATGCCACAAATGGGTGTTGTATGAGTCATGAGAGTTTATTTCGTTATCGATTTCCAACACTTGGTTTTCATAATTTAATACATACAAACCATTATTTAAATGCGCCATACCAAAATATACATTGTTCTTATAAAATAAAAAACCCTTAATTACAAACTTGAAAATAAATCCATACATATCTAAATATGATACTAAAATTATGTTCTTGGTAACAATAGGCACATAATAACAGTTATGTAAAACCAAAAGCATCCCAGTTAGAAATGGGAGATAGTAATCTCCAATGGCCAATGCAACCAACCTTGAACCATTGATAGCTCTAAGATCCACCTATCCTATGGAAATATTTATAAATATACTTGTTTCCTTCATTTGAATATATATGTGAGCCCCAAATGCTGTATATAATACCCAATGTGTAGAAATATAAAGATTACACTCGATAAAAAATGCACCTTTAGTATCCCCATGCTTATGGGTTCAATTCCTCTTCCAGTGGCCTGGCTTGACCCATGAAAAACATACGTCATCCTATTCATTAATTTTCCTTTAGATCTTCCCCTTATTGGAGGGATGGTGCTCGGGGGCTTTAAACCATTTATAAATCCTTAGCCCCTTTTCCTTGTCCTTCCTCTTCTTATTCACCATAAGGACTGCAGGGTTTTCATGCCCCATGTCCTTATCTACCTGGCGAATCAAGGTCAGAAGTTTTGAAAGAATCTTATCATTTTTTCTCATGTTATAGTTGAAAATAAAGCTAGACAAGGTCTTGGGCTGTGATGATAGGATGCGATCTATACACAACTCATCTATGAACTTAATCCCTAAGATGTCTCAACATTCAATGTAGCCAATAATCTTGACTAAATGAGGCCCATCTGGCATACAATCTCCAAGATTAGTAGTGAACAAAGTGTTGGAGATATCATATCTCTCCTGTATCACCTTATCTTGATAGAGATCCTTAAGGTGTGACATCATGCTATATGCGTCCATGTTTTCATGTTGCTTTAAGATCTTATTAGACAAAGCCAATAGCATGAAACATTGGAAATCTGTGGAATCATCCAAATGTTTCATATATAGAGATATTTTCTCATCACTAGCCTCATTTCTAGTCACAAATAGAACAGTATCCTCCAGCACATACAATTTCATCTCTTGGTGAAGGATGACACGTAAACACCTCTTCCACTCCTGCAAATAGGTGATGGTGGGAAGGTTTTACTTCTTGAGTATGGTTCACAATGATATGTTTGATTTCATTTTTCTTGTTGTTTCTACAAATTAATATGTTCAAAGATTTAGTACTTTATCATGATAAAACTGAGACAAATTAATACTTATTAGTCTCCCACTATTTTATCAAAATTTGATATCCCTCACCATTGACTTAGGAATATTCGGTTTCCTAAATATTATAGTGTAAAAGATCCATATTTCCCTTTGAATTACCCCAAATAGGATTGGTTAAGAAACTTGAAGGGTTTTAAGTAGGCATTCCAAATGCCAACTGCATTAACTCACAGTTCCTTGTTCCGCTGAGTGGACTCCCCAATCTTGCAATACTTTTCTTTTGGATTTCCTCAACCTTTGCCTCTTGGTCATACCAAGTCTTACTGTAGAAGTCAAACCTTGATGTGAAACAAGTCAAGTTAACCCAAAACCTCAAATTAGAATTTACTGATAATTGAAATCACCCTAACTAGGGTTGGTCAATCACTTTGAACTATGGATTTATTCTAACCAAGATTATGTAAGGCTATACCGACTTAATATTTCTTTAAGGGATTTTATACTCATACATAAATTTCCATTTTATTATCTTTCTTACATTCTTGTTAATATTAAGTGGGAAATACTTAAGTGATTAACCATGTCTAAGATAATATTTACGCATTAGTTGGTCTTATTTTAGTTCCATATTTCATACTTAAATAATTAATTAATTATGTGACCGTGACAATAAACCCACAAGAAATTAACCATGAAACTGAAAGAAATAAAATAAATGGAATGATCAAAATATTGTTCTTTTGGTTTGTTTATCTAGTGGTTGATAAACTAACCCATGACCTAGGGGATAAAACACATTAAACCTTTTGGGTTTGTGTTTACAGCTTTCTACCTATCCACCTTTGTATTTACTTGGATTGGTTTCGCCTTGGCTCATAACTCGATCCGTCTCCATTAGCTTGGGAGATCCATCCATTACATATGCTTTTATCTCACACACAGGTGAGGGGTAAAATGGGGTTTTACATAAAAGAAATCTTGGGCACACATTACCTACATATTAATGAGGAGAAGGCTCGCAAGCCAAAAAAATTAATTTAAATAAATAAATTAAAAGAAAACATCCACTTACAAAGGTCCTGGTCTAGCTCATGATCATCGATACATGCAATAATATTTACGCATAAATAAAACTATAATTCAATTCTTTAATCGTTCTTATTTAAGATAAATCACGCTTGAATCAATTAATTATTATATTTAATTAATCAATCCTTTTATGTTAAACCCTTTTCAAAATTTCCTTGAGATTCTCATCCATCATAATTTTAAATAAATAAATTCATTTAAAACTATCTTTGTACGTAACTTGTATCTTGGAGGCAACCTGGTGAATTCCTCTTCATAACTATTCAATGAGTAGAAATGAACATTACAAAAATGTTAATTTAAACACACATATATAAAACAACTATCACATATTATTACCCTACTTTATTCCCACACTATGGTACATGTCTCAAGGGTTTGTATAATATAATAATAAATTTTAATAAATCTACATAATTTGGATGAGTACACGACATGTAGTCCTGACTACAGGACATGTACTATTGTTCACCGTCTATTCGAAGTACAAGCCCAAGGATACATTATGTAGATGCACTTCAAAAATCTTTGGAGTACGTGGTGTGTCCAGTGGGCCACAAACTATGTAGTGTTTTCATTACACGGTCTCCATCTGGGAAAGCCATGTATGGGGTACACGGTCCAACCCTAACCCAAAGAGACTACCCGTCATGTCCAGAGGGCCACACAATGTGTAATTTGAAAACTGTGTGCCACCTATTTTTGGTCAACACATGGATTCATAAATACCTAGATATACTCCAACACATGGCTTGGTTTGGAATACCAGTCCTGATGCATTGAACCTTGACTACACGGTGTGTGAGGAAAAATATATTCCGTGTGAGTCCAACTACATTGCGTGTGAGTCCAACTGACACGCCGTGTGTTCTGTTGTTTTATGGCTAGGAACCTTTGGTGCCTCCACATGATATCCTCTATTTTTATTTTAATCAAAATTAAAAGAAAATACTGTTTTTGTAAGGTGAATGAGGAACAAAAGAGGAGGAAAAAATATCTAGATTCAAATTTACACAATTATTAAATTGAATTAAAAAAACTAAATTATTAAATGTATAAATAATCAATGAAAAACTAAATAATTATAATCAATGATATGACTTCTCTGATACTACTTATTGGTTCCAGGCCTAGCGGAAACATGTGGATGGTATACCCAACTTTAATTTTTACCGTTAACAACGATCAATCTAAGATCTGTCACTATGAAAAAATATCGGATCTTTGGAACAGAATGAAGAACAAAAAGGAAATACGGGAGTCCCATAACCATGGAGAGGATCATCATATGTTGTTTATAATTAATTTAATTAAAATACAAGAATTACCTTGATGGAATTCTCTCTCCATTGATGTTTCCGGTCATGATCCATTGTGATCCGTCGTTGCGTTGTAGAATCCAAGTGTATGATTCTTCAGGCGGTGATCCACACATGCTCTACATATCTTTGGATATTGCCGATGGGATATATGGTTGATAGCACCGAAGAGACTTAACTTGTGATTTCCACCTTCAATCTCCTTGAGAGCTGCTTCCCAAGCACTCTCCTTGATCTGGTGGAGGAGGATCTCTCTCATAACTTGAGAGCGTTCTTGGAGGAAAGGAATTATCTTTTGTCTTGAGAGATTTCTCTAGATCTATTATGCACAACCAAAAAGAATATATAGGCTTAATGAGAATAATGACATTGGGATTTATAATACTTAGAATAATAGAATAAAATAATTACCCATAAGTATCTATTTATTTCATTTAATTATTAATAAGACCCCATGTCTAATAATAGTGTTTGACTATTATTATTACTTTATATACACCCATAAAATTACACCTAATATTATTTAATTAAATAAATAATAATATTTCTCACAAATTCTCATAAAAATCGCATGGCATGTATATTAATATATATGGTGAGTATTTTTGTTTTTCCATTTTCCTTTATTTTCTCCACCATGTTTACTATACCTTGAATAATGACTATTTATTTCTTAAATAAATATCACTACATTATTCAATAATAAATATATTATTTCACCCACAATATATTCTCTCGAATAACCAGTATCGAAATAAATGTGATCTAGAATCCTTGAATAATTATTAAACCAAAATCAGGAATAATCTTTATTCAGCTTGTTAAATGAATATTTAACAGAGATACTTGGATACACATAGTGTGTGACCCTCTAGGCCTCTTTCTCAGTTGAATTAGTTGGATCCTTCCTAAATTTCAAGGTTAGTGTTTAGAAACACACCAAGGAATCCATAGAGAAATAATTTAATGCCGTGATGACATGTCACCTCCTACGAATGCTTACCGTGTAATGTAATCCCTTTTTCACAATATCTCAAATCATGTGGATTGAATGATTATTTCATCAACCCATGTTCTTGATTACTCTTTCTTTGATCTCCCAGAATTGAACTTTCCCATTCCTCACCATGGCCATGAATTTATTTAGGTTGTATCAATTCCATCAAAGGGCCTGAGATATAAACTTCAGTTATGGAACAGAAGGGGAAAATCCTTTATCACATTACCTATTAATGCAGTATTACTCGTGATGCACCCAATATATCATACCTCACTAAAAATGGTGTGTCGTAATAATTTTTGTGAATATATCTAAGTACACAAGTTGTAATACCCATTAATAATAATCTTAAAGTCTAAGGACCAATAAGCACGTCCGTAGATAGGAACATCCAATGATACTATGAAATATGTATTTCCTACTGGTGGGTCTCATTCCCATAATATCCTCCTAGATATTACCAGGGGAATACATCATGAGAAGGTGCCTCAAAGTTTTTTGAGTCCTCACCCATAATGGCCTATATTATTATTATCCCTCAAATAATATCATCTTACCATAGAACATATATTCAAGAATTTTTTATGGAACATCCGGGTTCTCATCATAGTAGGTATCCACTACGACCCTTTAGTGGAACAACAATCCTTAGGACATTATCATATGCATTGTCACGTAGAAGAACAATCAAGATGTGATAATGTACTTATTAATATTCAAATCCATGAATACAAGTTTATCATAAAGTACAAAGTAGTTGGTTCTAGGACACCAAATCCAAAAATAACATCCTAAAATTTATCTAACTTTATATATAATATTTGTATATGAGGGGTTTTATTTCCCATATCCATTATTTTTTCCATTTGATTCCACTTTCAATTAGAAATGATACTCCTTTTTTTAATAAATAATGGGTATCTATGAAAATTTCACTCAAACTCACATATAAAAGGAACCCTTAATTAACTACATAAAACCATACCTATCCATAAATTTCATCTCAAAAACTTACCAAAATTATGTCTATAAAAAGTCTCCCCTATGTTGGCTAGATTTTCAATATGAGAAGGTGTCCCCAATCCATCATTTCAAGGAGGGTCTTTAGAAGAAGATTTGACACTTCATCGTAAGTTTCATCTTCCTATTCACTATTTATCATTATCTTCTCCATCCAACTCTACTTAAATATATTTTAAATCCTTAAAAATAATAACTAAATTTATTATTCTTTGGAATAATTTATAATATAATTATAAAATAACATATTCTAACTCATTCATTCATTATTACACATTCTTGTTTTGTTTGGTTTTTCCACCTACATGAATGATGTTATAACATTTACATCATGACTTATCAATATGGTATAAATAATTATAATATATTCTAAAAATTATTAATATATGGGTTTCTATAATTATTGAATTTTACTATGCATAAGTATTTTCATTATTAAAATATTTTTTTATTAATTCAATATTTAAAAAAAAGATAATTTTAACCAATCATTACAAACCATAATTCAAATATCCATAAAACAATAATGTGAAAAGAGAATATTATCAATCACATAACTATCATCTCAATGAAAATTTTAAAGGTAATTAACACATGATCAAGGTGAAAGGACTGTAACTGCCATACCAACTCAAACATGGGTCAAATTGAATAATTAACCCCAAATAATTAATTTGGACAATGAATGATTATAAAGTATTTAATAACAAATTATAAAATAATGTAATTAGTTAAAATAAATATAAATAATTTTATGATGTAGAATAACAATGAAATAAAGTTTATTATACATGGAGTTAGACTGTATCTGACCAAGTAGGAATCTAAGGTAAGTGTTTTTCTTCTCAATTTCATTTTATCAAGAAATGTTTATTGTTATGAACCTATTTTATTTTTTTCATATATATACTACACAATTAATATATTTTAACATACATTAAATATGATTCAAGGTATTTAAAATTAATTTTAATGATCTCTCTGTTACTATCTTTTGATTTATAAATTTTCAATTCATAAGGATTTTCTTGACTCAATCTTCATTTCATTGAGTCACATGCTTTCATATTTGAATATGATTTTAAAATATGGATATTAGGTTTCCATTTCTTATATCATATTATATATTATCATTAATTATATTAAAATTATTTATTCTCACCAAAATATTCTTTTTGATTGATTATTATTCCATTAAAAATACAAAATTGTAATGAGAAAAGTTTATTTTCTTATTTGGGGGTTTATCTTACATGTACATGTTATTTATTACTACAAATGGTTTCCTTCATTTAAGTAAAATTTAAATATGAAATAATTTTTTTAACTCTTATAATATTCATTAAATCTATTAAAAATGTAATTTGGCATATCTTTAAATGATGTGGGATTATTTTTAAAACCGTTATAAAGTATAATTAGTAGTTATTTCAATTTTCATGCTAATTTAAATTGTTCACCCCACATTTCTTCAATGATAAATTTATTTATTTTATAGGTAAAATTATTGGGAATTTTATTTCCTAAAACAATTTTATAATTTTATTATTTTTACCTTTTTAATAATGATTTTTAATGTAATGGGTAACATTTTTTTATAATTATTCTACTAAATCCTTTAGAAAACTATTTTTTGGGTTTATCATTTACTTTACTCTATACCTCATGATGATTATTCATCTATAGATTTATGATTCATGTGTCTCCATCCTTGTTCCTATATTTTATGTTTCTTTTTTTGTGATTTAATTTTGGGAATCTTCTAATCCAATTTTTCATTACTTCTTACATGATAACATATAAAAATGTTATGTAACCCATTTTCACTTTATGGGTTTTTCAATATATGATGTATGATTGTTTTTATGTGGAACATATATATATATATATAATCATTAAGTGATGGGTGAGCCTAAAATTATATAACCCTCAAATGTATTGGGTAATGCTTTATATCTCATGAAATTTTTAGGGGATATTGATAGTTATCCCATGTAAACTATGTTTTGAGATATGGGTGTTTAGTACTCTCTATTATGTTATAGGGAATAGGTGGTTTTCCAATTATATGATTATTTTAATTTCATGATGGGCATCCTTAAAAAATCCTATGATTTCCTAGGACTATATCATTTCCACATTCTTGTGTTATGTTTCCATGGTTCATGATTACTGTCTATTTTTTTACATTCCCATGCTAGGGTATGTGATATACTTTTGTAATGACCATTTTGTGGTTCAATTAAGTTTATCTACAATTTATTAAGGTCATTTATAATGATTCATGATCTTATTATATTAATCATTATTTCTCCATTTTTTTTTGTTTTCTAACATGTTTGGGATATAATCCTCTATGAATCATTGATATTTTTCCATTACTGACCATTTTAAATCACTATTTTCTTAGGTTTCCATATATACTAAGGAAAATATTTGAAATAATATACCTTGGAGGATAAAATTTGTTATGAATTTTTTAGGAGATATTGAATCATTTTTTTTAATTTGGTTATTATGTAAATAATCTTTAAAGACACTAAATCATTGGTATCTAAGGTTTAGATTTAATTTTGAGGTATAATGTTAAACTATTTAAAATGAAGTAAAATATTTATATTATATGCTTGGTTCATATCAATTTTTATTACAGTGGATTTTATATAATTTTAGGGACTAGGTTAAGAAGTACAAGAAGACCAAACATAAAGAAACCTTGGTTAAATTAAAAGGTTTAAATGATGAACTAAGGGGATAATTTATTGAAATCAATGTTTCAAATTGTGAGACTTAATAAGGTTAATTTTTCATATTCATATGAATTTATACACAATTTTTTAAAATATATTATTTTTTATTACTTATATTAATTCTTTTAGTTTTAGTAAATGGTTTTAACTTGGAGAAATCAAGTAAATAATGAGTGTGATGGATGAGGTAGTGAATAACCAAAAGGGATATGCGATGTTGTAAAAACCTTAATTATTAGGAAATAATAGGTTATTATTAATAATATCAACCATTTTGAGATTCTAAACAAGATAAAGAAATAGAAAATCACTATTGATTCCTTCATGTGCTTCTGACCACCATCCATCAATGGATATTTTTAATCTAATAATTATCGAAAAATTGATCAAGAAAATAGAAAATATGTTTTTGTTTATTCAATGATGTGATCATGAAAAGGTATTTTTACTTTTTTATCACTTGAAAGTTGAAGTATAATAATATTGTCCTCTTATCAATAAATTGAGACAAAAATAATAAATTTACTCTATAGAATAGTATAAATTTAAGGAAATATTATTTTCTAAAAATAATATGAAAAACCTTTATATCAAGATAGAATGGGGATTATTTAATTTTATAACAAGGGATGAAAAATTAATTTATTCAAATAATGAAATCATTATGGGAATTTAATGGTACCCCTATGGTTTTTTAAAAAAAATTTAATAAATATTTATCATTTCATTATTAGAATAAATTTGAGTCTTATAAAAATAATTTACTATAAGGTATTTTATATATATATAGAAATTTTTCTATGTTCTATTAAAGAGGAAATGAAAATTTTAGACACTCATCATTATTGTGTATTTTAGGATAAGAAATGGAAAATAGAATTTAAAGGAAGTTAAAATGATAACAACAATATAGGGGAGAATATTTGACTTCCTATATGCCGCAAATATTAAAATAAACACCTAGTAAATTGAATCAATGGAATGTGAAAATGTTTTATATTTAGAATATGAGTCCTTAAATCACATTAATATTAAATATATATAAATTGGTTGGTGAAAAAAGGAGGATAAGAAATTTCCACCCAATTCCCCTCTAATACTTCAGTGTTTTAAGTAACATATCTTCTATGTTTTTTTGTATGTCCATATTTTCATTTCATTTTCATATTTATTTTTTCATTACCTAATTTTTTTAGTATTTTTAGTTTTATAAGATGGTACATAGGTGTTTATTGAGGTGTTGGTGGGAGGTGGAAAATTGTATCACCTTCATATTTTGGGAAATAGCCTAATATTTGTTCTGGAGGAGAAAGGGGTAGTTGATTTGTTTTTCCCAGAGGAACTAAATTATATATCATGGTGATTATTTTAAGTTATGAATTTTGTGGTTTCATAATGGTTGGTTAACTATAGTTTAGTGTGTATATTTGTTCATTATTACACTTTTGGAATGGATACAATGTAAGGAGTGCGCTATGGCATGGATGTGTCAAAAGTTGGACTTGGATAGTTCATATAATTTCAGGGTTTCTAATACATAGAGATATGATGAAATTTAGCCTTATTCTTAGATATAGGATTCTATGTCATGGTTTTTCCTTTTAGGTATGGTCTTTTCCCCTAGTTTATAGGATCTCATTGTTTACTATGACATGAATTCTAAAAAATCATTTTCAGGGTCTATTGTGGAATATTACCTTACCTTTCACATTAGTTTTTTTAAATAAACACCCTCTTAACCATGGGGTAGGTATTTTATCTTGGTGTTATTTTCCCCAGTTTTCACTATAAATTCCTAAGAACATTGAACCTAGTCTTCTCGTATAACTTTCTCTCAATCCTTAGGAACTATAGGGATTCTTCAAGATCACTTAAAACCCTAAAACTCTTAGTGTCATACCCAATATTTTAGTATCAAATCTTGGAGATTATATTTCTAATATAATTTTTGATACCTTCTTTACCAATCAAGAAATTTATGGGTTATGTCAAAATATACAGTCCTCTTGGTGCATTGTTCAATATTTATAGTAGTATTTATTTACTTTTTTCTCCTTTATTCTATAAGTTGGTAATTAGGAGATTATTGATTAGGAATTAATGATTTAGGTTCCTTCCTCAATTCTTAGTATCCTCATTTAATATTGTCTTATGGTTCCCACATGGGGGTTAATATTCTGAGTGTTTCAAGGTAGGTGGTTTTAGGAAATGGTATTATTTTATGAACCTTTATTACTTGATCTTTGAAATTAATTTCTTAAATTAATTAAAGGCATTAAAAATGTTGTGATAAAATTTGGTGGTTTTGATTACAATTTTGAAAATAGACTTCTCATTTTGGTATTGTTAACAAAATAGGATTTAAATAATGGTTTATAAAATTTCAAAGATTAAATTCCCTTTGAATGATTTTGATTTGGTGAACCCAAATGTGATCAATGATAAGGTAATGATCCATCCCTGGGGGTGAAATCTTACCCACTATACCTATTATCTTAGGGTAATGTGTGAACCTAGTTTCCTAATTTGTGGTAAGGGGACACTCTTGAGATTAAAATCTTACCTGTATACTTTTTCTATTATGGTAATGTGAACACCAGGTGGCCTACTGATCACGTAAAATATATGACGGTCCTCACTGACCTGGACTAATGTTATCCCAAGGGAATGTTGTACCTGTTGTGATATTTAAAATGTTTGTTTTAAATGTTCATGGAAATTAATTAAAAAACTAAATTATTGTTATGTTTTAAAACTGTGAAAGGTGTTGTCTTCCATGTTTTATATTAAAACATTTAAAGTTGAAACTCATGACTTATTTTTTTTACCTGAGCATATTTGGTTTATTTTATAAACACTACTTATGTAACACTTAGTGGGATCATACTAGGATTATTTTCATCACATGCTAGATACACCTTTGGGTGTATTTATATCTTATTTGGTATAATGTAGGTAAATGATAGGCATTGTAGGGTGGTGGTGGGTTTTCTCATTAGAAGGGTACGAGAGTCTATAGGTGATTACATGTCATAAATAGTTAGTGATTTTCAATCCTTATTCTTTGGTTTATCATTGTGGGTTTTAGATATATGTTTTGTCTTTCTACTATACCTTTTCCATTATTTAATTGTATTATCATACCATTATCCTTTTTTTCATGTTATCTTGTTTTATGTTCTTATGTGGAAAATCATTATCATAGGTATTTCTTGATGTCTAGGTGCTTATCACCTGCCTGTGGGGATCGAAAATTCCCTTTAGGATGTGTCAGCACTGGTTTAGGTTCAAGGTGTCTAGATAATCCATGTTGGTTTGTGAAAAATTAGTATCAAATAGAGGTTCATTTATTTTTGTTTTTTGTATTCATTTTGGGATGTATTGGTATAAAGAAGATATGAATGTGGGGAATTAAAAGGTAGGTTGTAAGTAAATTCTTGGATAGTACTCATCATGATGAGCATTAAGTTTCCATGGTGGTCTAGAAATGTGTCTATTAGGATTTAGTGTGTTTGAATCCCAATATTTCTTTAATCTATGTATATTTATAATTTTGAATGACTTTTACTATTTTAATCATAATTGTATCTTGGATATCATGTTCTTGTGCCTCTTTGTCTAATGATGTGTAGTACCATTCCCCCTGAGTAATTTTAGTAATTATTTGAGAGGGTGTTGTGGGTGAACCATATCAAGGAAACCCTCTATCTGATTAGAACATCATTAATGTAGTTGTGTGCACGGTCTAAGTTATGGACCATGTTGTCACACATGTCTCTATTTAGACTAGGAAGATGGAACCTCTAAGATACATGGATATAAATCAATCTCACGAGTTTATTCTCTATAAACCACAATATTTAAAAGGAATGAATGATCCCCAAGAAGCATAGGATTGGCTAAGAAATATAGAAAGTCTATTTTAATTCCTAGAGACCCCTGACTTTGTCTCAGTGAGGTTTATTATCTTCAAGCAAGAAGGATCAAGTAGAATATGGTGGGAATCATTTGTTTTTTCATAGAGCATGAGTTATTGGAGTGTAAAGACTTCAAGTCCATCTTCACTAAGTAATTTTACAAAAATTCTACGACCTTGGTGAAATCCATATAATTTATCAAACTTAAGAAAGGGAATAAAGTAGTTATGGAGTAGGATATTCACTTCATCAAGATTTCTATGTTTTCACCCGAGGTTGTGTCAAATGAGAAGATAAAGGCTCTAAAGTTTCATATGTGTCTTCATGCTAATATTAATTCACTGGTCATCATTATAAATCTTTATACCTATACTGAGGTGGTAAATAGGGTTTTTATAGAATAAATTGACATAGAGGGTAAGTTAGGGAAGATAAAAAATACTCCTACCTATGGTGGTAGATTCAGTGGTTATTATAATAGAAAGTAGAAGTAGAGAGATTTTTGCAGATTAAAAGTGGTGGTGCTACTCAAAATCCTTTTACTACACCATCATTAGTGGTTATTGCCTTGAAATATTACCAATATGGATAGACAGGACACATGAAGCACTTTTTTTCAATGCCTTTAATGACTTGCAACTTATGTGGAACTTGTGGTCACTTATAAAGGTTTTATCAGAAATTTTATTCCCCACACTCTATGAAAGACTCATTGGGACCTATAGGATTTTTGGTGCACTCAAATGCTTAAAAAAAACAAATTTCTAGCCATAGGCCTTCAGAAAAAATAAATTACACATAGTAGAGGAGAATATGATGGATTTTATGTTGGTACTACAACCATTAGAGGTACCATTTCTAGTACTTCAACCTTAGTGTATACTTTATTTGATACAAGTTACTGTCACTCATTTTTATCAACTTTTATGGTGGATATTTTAATACTTTCAATGGAAATCATTCCATTAATTATGGAATTAGATATGCCTTTAAGAAATAAAGAGTAGGGTTTATGATGTCCATCATTCTCTTTCTTTGCGTGTGTCATTGATCTAGTTTGAGATTTTTTTTTCTTGACCTAGATCTCTATGATGTTATTATCAAGATCCGTTAGTTTATTTCTCACAAATATTGAATTTATCATCATCATCAGTGGGTTTCATTTAATACACTTAATGGTAACTCTTATTTGTTTCAAGGATAATGGGACCCGAGGTCTTTTCAGGTGGGAACTCCTCTTATATGGATTGATATGTTGATGTATTTTTCTATTTATGATATGTTATAGGAATATTTTAGTGGTGATATTCCTCTAGTAGTTAATTAATTTAATGATTTTTTAAAATGACTTTTATGGTTTCCCTTTGGAGAGTGAGGTGGATTCATTTATTATCTTAGTACTGAGAACCTAGATGATATCAATGTCATCTTACTACATGGATCCATCTAAGTTTAAAGTACTAAAAATTTAGTTGAATGATTTGAGAGACAAGGGATTTTTACACCTTAGTGTGTCACCTTTTTTAACCCTTGTACTCATTTCCTAGAAGGATGATGGAACTATATTCTTATGTGCGAACTATCAAAATATTAATTGTGTAATGATACAAAATATATACATTTCCTCACATTGATGATTTGTTTGATCAGTTGAAAGGGGAAAAGTGGTTCTCTAGGATTTATCTTCATTCTGGCTATCACTAACTCATAATTATGGAGTAGGATATTCCAAATACTGCCTTCAAGAGTAGGTATGGACACTTTAAGTACCTCATGATGTTGTTTGGTCTAACTAATGCTCTTATTGTCTTTATGGAATTTACGAAATGAATTTTTAACCAATATATTGATGATTTTGTTGTGTATTTTTTGGATAACATTCTGGTATAATCTAAGACCAAAGAAGATCATGTGTTTCACTTGAGATATGTTTTGGGAATCCTAAGGACCAATGCCTATATGAAAAATTATTAAAATGACAATTATGTATCTATAGGTTAGGTTTTTAGGACATGTGATCTTAGAAAATGGTATCTTAGTTGATCCTAATATGGTAACGAATTTTATGCCATGGGAGGATCTATTAAATTTATTTGAAATTATAAGCTTTCTGGGTTTGGTGAGATATTATCAAAAGTTCATAAAGGGTTTATCAAAACTTTCCTAACCTTTGAATTCGCTCACTTGGAAGGGGGTGAAGTTATTATGGGATTTTATGTGCTGAGAAACATTCAAATATCTTATATAGGTTTAACCTCAGTACTGATTTAGAATCAACTAGAGGATGGTCAAGCCTATAGGTTTATTCTCATGATTTAGTTGTAGGGTTGGTATCTGTCCTTATGCAAGGATATCATATGGTTTATTTTAGATCATTTTATCTTCAACCTCATGAGAGGAATTATACAACTCATGATTTGGAACATGAATCTATTTTTCATACCTTTAAAAGTTGGTATCATTATATTTCAGGTAGAAGTTCATCCATTACTCTAACCATAAAAGTATGGGTTACATATTTTCTCAAAAATATATGAACCTCTAGTAGAGACGATGGGTGGAATACCTGCACTCATTTGATGATGAAATTACCTATAATTTGGGAAATTTTAATGTGGTTACTAATGATATTAGAAGTAAGTCACCTTCTTAGGTTGTGAAAGAAGAAAAAGGTTGAATGGGACTTTATGGGACTATTTTCTCAGATACACTTGGGAGTTAAGGAGTTAGGGTCTAGTAATTTTATAGAAAGTTTTCATTTGACATACTCCATCCTTTAGATAATTTTTTAGGAGCATAAAAATTATAATGATTTCTTGAATAACCTTTTTGATTATTTGTTTTAAAACAGTTTTTCATTTTTTTATAACTAATATTTTTTAAAAGAATGTTTTGAAAATAGGTTAAAGAGGTGTATAAAATATTTCTTCTTTGAGAAATTTGTTTTATAGACCCAACTTATAAGACAAAGAATTACCAGATGCAGAAGGTGTAAGGAATATGGAAGTTGGATGTTCTATAAAGTTGTTGATCAGATGCACCATCAAACTTAGATCCACTATAGTGAGTTCAAGATTCATCAGACTCTACATTGATTAGAAAGTTACAAGTTTCAGTTTTAGGAAGTGAGAATTATTATTAAGAGAATGAAGGAAGACAGTAATGTTAGGAGTTATAAAGTTCTTAAACTTTCTAACCTAGAGTCAGATGATGCTATTCCAATCTCAAAAGTTATCAAAGTTATAAGAGAGTCATGATATAAGAAGGAGTTTGTGTTTCAAGAGTTATTAATTAATCTATGTTAAGAAATATGAGAATATAAAGATGTTTTTTTGTCAGACTAATAAATCAAATATATAGTTCATTATATCCAAAGGAATAAAATGTATAAATTTTTGATTTCTCAAAGTTTGACTTTGTTGTAAGTAAGGGAAGAAACTTAGATCATAATGAGATGAGGAATAATGTCAGATCGTAATGAGCTGAGAAAGAAAGTCAGATCGTAATGTGATGAGGAAGAAATTCATATCGTAATTAGAAGAGGAAGATAGTCAGATCATAATGGGAAGAGGAAGAAAGTAAAATTGTAGTGAACTAAGAATGTTCCATCATAATGAAGTTGCATCAGACTAAAGCTGATGAAGTTTCATCAAACATAAGGTGAGGAATTTACATCAGACAGAATCTAAGGAAGTTACATTTTAATAAATATGAGGAAGTTACATTAGACTAAAGATGAGGAAGTTACATTAGATTGAATATGAGGAAGTTACATTGGACTGAAGTCGAGGAAGTTACATCAGACTAAAGAAAAGTTAGTATGTTTGAGAATGCTGATTTTAGAGAAATATTAAAAATGTTTGAATAAATAAAATTTTAAGTTTAAATGTGATTTATTTTTGGTGATTTAAAATTTTAGTAAGTAAGATGTTTTTACTTTTCTGAATTTACTATTCTGAGTCAACTATAAATTAGATCAGAGTAAATTCATACTTTACATCCTTTTTGACATGTGGAAAACACGGAGCACTGCAAAGTTTATGTAAGAATTTTATGAAAATTTATTTATGGATAGATATCTCATTAGTTCATACATCTTATTTTTTTACCAAACTGAGAAAGAATAAATTTAGAATTTGATCAGAGTTTGAAAGTGAAGATTGGGAAAGGGAGAATCATATTGAGTCGATCAGATTGAGTCAATCAAATTGTGTTCATTGTACTAAAGGACATTGGACTTAGGGTAATCATACTTAGGGTTATTATACCCAAGATCTTTCTTAAAGTATATTGAATAATTTCTTTATACTTTTTTGTGGCATAATTTTCTGTAAGAAAATTTTGTAACTTGATAGGAGTTAGTATAATCATTTGTATCGGGACATAGAACGTGTATAATGGGAGTTAACATAAGTTTTATTCACTTATTCAAATTTTTGAATTTATATAGACCTAAGGGAGTGGTTATAGTTTGGATGTAGGTTCTCACACCGAGGATGAACCTTGTATATATCATGTTCTTTAATTTCTTTCCTACATTTTCATGCATGCCTATTTACTAAAAGATGATAGGGTTATAAAATTTAATAGGTTACAGGGGTTAAGTTTTAAATTTTTTAAAACATATAAAAAGTGAACAATTGATTCAACCTCACCTTATTAGTTATTATTAAATCCATTGGAACTTCAATTTGTATCAAAGTGAATGTTACCTTGTTGAATTCTTATCATGGATAATATCAATTTTATCAACAGTAGAGAAATTTATAAATTTTGTGCAAAAAATTATTATGGATGGAAAAATAGGATGATTACTTGTATCATATATCTTGGGATAGAAGTTGTTGATATTTCTATAATTGGTTTTCCACCTATTTAGAAGGATGGCCCAATAACTTTTGTTGATAAGATAAATATAAAAGTTGATGTAAAAGCTAGAAATTCTATCCTTATGTACTTATCATAAAATTTTTATATGAAGGTGATGGGTCTCAAAACTTCAAATATTATTTTGGACAAGATAGAAATTATTTTATAAGGTAATACTAAAGTGAAGGAAGCAAATATAAAAATACAGTGTAGTAAGTATGAAGACATAAGAATGAGAAATGAAGAAACTATTAATGAATAATTCACCAGATTAAATGAATTTTTTTGCAACCTCATAGGATTAAGAGATTTCTTATAGGATAATACAATTTTTAAGAAACTTATAATAAAATTTCTAGATAGATTTTGAATCTAAAATTTTCTCTTTAAAATATAAGGATGATTTATCTCTTAAAGAATTGAATAAATCTATTATTTATTATGAAATTAGGAAAGCTAAAATGTTCAAAAAGAAGATGAAATATGAAAATGGATTTTGAATCCATGAGAAAAAATAAAATATAAGATATTGAAGATGTTTATCCTTATGACTATGAAGATAAATAAGATGATGATTTGAATGAAAAAATCATGTCTATTATATCTATGAACTATCAAAGAGGAAGAGGAAAGCATGGAGGTAAACTTCCTCTCAATGTTTTTGAGTGTGGTTTAATTAGACACTTTACTATGATTTTTTTAAGAATAAAGTTTGAGAATATCAAGATGATTCTGATGAAATACATTGATAGAAGAAGTGGAACACAAGTTTTTATGAATAAAAGTCTTCAAGCAAATATGAGAAGAAGTTCACTGGAGACAAAAGGAGTATACTGAGTAAGAAATATGAATCAGAATGAACTAAAAACAATTCATCAGAGGATAAAAGTTTATAAAAGTTTGGAACATTCATTGAAAAAGTTGATAAAGATGAATACTCCTCAAATATTGAATAATATGGAGGTTAAGAATCTTAATGAGAGTATCAGCTCAGAACAAAACTTTTTGAATGTCTTGAGAAAAAAAATATCTCAAAAAATAAGTCAGAGTAATGAAGAAAGACTGTAGTAAATTATATAAAGGAGGAAAACATCTCATAAAGAAGGAGTACTAATACATTCAGGAGATCTTAAGTTACAAATTAAGAGTTTTTGAATAGGGAAATATGGATGAAGATATCAATAATAAGCTGGAAGATAAGGAAGAAGAAGTTAAAAAGTTTTAATCAAAACTTCTTGAGTCTGACTATACCTTGAGTAAGATGAATGAAAAATTTAATAAATCCTTGTATGTAAAATACGATACTTCTAAAGTGGCTTATAAATCTTAAATAAAAAATTAGGTGAAATCCTCACTCACCAAAAATAATGTTTCATCTGATTTTTCTAACATTTCAGGTTCCAAAAAAAGTATTGGGAAAGATTGGGTGGAAAAAGGATGTGAGAAACCTATTTCATATAAAAAATATGAAAAATCACTTAGGAGTAAAAATGTTCCATATCTAGAGATTATTAAATTAAGAAGAATTTATCAACCTCAAAATAGTTTCTATAGAGAAAGATCTTACTTCAATAGAAAATAAAAATTTGATAGTTTTTATTAGTGAAATAGAATCTATGGGCACAAGGTTTATAATTTTTATAATAACATATCTTTACTAAGAAGAAGGTTTGAGTAGAGTGTATAAAAGAGTAAAAGTAGAATGATTAATTTCTCTAACTTCCAGAAAGTTGAAAAAGTGAATTCTCAAAATGTTAGTATATTTATAACAAAAACTCAATTTAAATGACTAGAAGAAGTTTTTGGAATATGTGATTAGGATGGTCATCATGCCAAAATATGTGTGACACTCCTTTCAGAACAATTTTCTTATGGGGTAAAAGAAAAGGAATTTGTAAAGAAGAAAGTTTAGAAAATATATTTTGTTATTGAAACTTCCTTGAAAGAAGGTAGAAAGTATAAATCAATGGATACTTAATAGTGGTTGTTCTTTACACATGAAATGTGATTTAAAAATCTTTAAACATGTTTAAAATCATTATGGAGGTGTTTTTACCTTTGGGAATGATAGTTCCATAAAAATTAGATGAATAAAAATGATCGATAATGAAGTATAAAAGTTGAAATCAAATAAAATTTATTTTTTGAGAGTCTAAGACATAACATACTTAGTGTAATTCAACTTTGTAACAATAGAAAAAAAGAGATATTTTGAAAATATTCTTGTGTTATAAAAAGTCTTAAAATGGAAAAATTATTACAAAAGGAGAAATAACTAATGGGAATCTCTTTAAAATATAAGAATTTATCAACTCATATTACTTATGTGTTGGAGATAAGAAAAAGTTGTGGCACCAAATACTTGGCCACCCTGGGTAGAAAAACATAAAAAAATTTCAAAGGTTTATATTGTTCAATTTTTTTTGATAATTTAATAGAAGAGAATAATATGTTTGTGTAACTTTTAATAAAGGTAATTTGACTAATAAAATTCATATGAATGTTGAGATTCAGTATACCAGGCATCTTGAACTTATTCATTCTAATTTATGTGGAATAATGAGACATTAATAAAAAAAGGTTATTTATACTCTATCACTTTTATTAATGAGTTCACTTAGATAAAAAAATCATATTTATTAAACACAAGTTAGAGTATGTGAAATTTTCGGGTTTTTCTGAAAATAAGTTGAGAAAGAAACAAGGGTTTATATAATGAAGTTGAGGATAGTTAATGGTACCAAATTCCACAACAATAATTTTGAATATTATCTGAGAAATAATGGTATCAAACATCAATATACTACTCCTCACAATCCACAAAAAAAATAGAGTCGCAAAAAGAAAGAATATATGTCTGGTGGAAATGGGAAGTAGTATGTTAGCAGAATATAAAATTTCAAAGTTCTACTGAAGATAAGTTATTAGTACTATTGTACATATTCAAAACAGATGTTTGTTGAGACCGAAATAAAACATGAATTATTATGAAATGTGGTATAACAAAAACCCTTCATTGAAGTACTTGAAAGTTTTTGGAAGTCTATATTTACATAAAATCAAAAAACTAGATATGGGAAAGTTTGATGAGAACGTTGAGGAAGGATATTTTATGGGTTATTCACCCAATGGAAGAAGTTATAATTATTGGAACAAAAATTTTAAAAAGTTAGTGGAATCATATGATGTGAAAGTTATTGATATTACTACTTCTTTAACAAAATTTTTTGGGAATGTTGAGGAATAAAAAAATGAAATTTTCCAATGAAAATGAAAGTGATTAAAGTAATTTGCATGGATATTTAGATAAATCATGTGGTGAGGAAAGAAATTTAGGAATAAGAACTCTAAAATTTTCTAATTTACAAAAACATATTGTGAATGAAAATATTCTTGGGGATCTTAAGGCTCTAGTTCAGACCTGAAGGAAGCTGAGATTAGAAAATCAAACATCACTAATTTTAAAAGTTGAACCAAAATCAATTTTATATTCTATTATATACAAATAAAGGGTGAATTATATGAATGAAGATTTATATCAAATTGAGAAAAATTAACCATGGGAACTTTTTTCATGTTCAAAAGGTAAAAATGTTATCAGAACAAAGTGGTTTTACAGAAACAAGCTTAATTAACATGGACAAGTTTCTTGAAACAAATCTAGACTTGTTTGTAAAGGCTATACATAGGTGTAAGGTGTTGATTTTGATGAAAACTTTTCTCCTGTTTCATGGTTAGAAACTATCAAAATGTTTCTAGTAGTGGTTTCTCATCATAATTAAAAATTATATCAGATAGATGTAAAGTCAACATTTCTCAATAGAGAAGTTAAAGAATCAATTTAAATTAAACAACCTTGTAATTTCCTACTTCATAAGGATTATTGTTTTATATATTTTATAAATATTTGAATGGGATGAAACAATATCTATGTGCATGGTATTATAAGATTTATTTTTAAAAAAATATTGAATTTTTCTGAATAGAAGTTGATAGAAACTTATATGTGAAATATGTTGACTCTGAAACTCTAATCGTAATTGTTTATATGGATGAAATAATTTTTTTGGTGATATAAAATATTTTTGTAAAAAATGTGATAAATAAATGAAAAGGAATTTTGATATTTTAATGTTATGAGAATTAATATTCTTCCTTAGTTTACAAGTTCAACTTATCTCAAGAAAAATATGTTGAAGAATTGTTACAAAATTTTGGAATGGAAGAATAAAAAGATGTTTATACTACTATATCAGTGGGGATTAAATTGAGTAAATATGAGTCTTGAAAATGTGTGACTCAAAAATACTTTTGGAAACTGATAGGAAGTTTACTTTACCTAATATCCTCAAGGCCTGATATTTTTTATATTGTGATTTTGTGTTATAGGTATCAAAGTAAATCAAAAAAATCACATATGTTTGTAGAAAAGAGAATTATAAGATATGTAAAAGGAAAAAATTCACATGGGTTGTTATAAAAAATAAATTATGAGATGATGTTTCATGGTTATACAGATTTCTATTGGGCTGGAGAATGCAATGATAAAAAATAAACCCCAAGAGGAATTTTTTTTGGGGTGAATTTTTTGTATATTGGTATAGTAAGAAAAAAAGTTTAGTAACTTTGATCACAAAAAAATAAAAATATGTTGTGGCTAATCAATCTTGTAATTAAATGTTTTGGATGAATGTTCAGTTGGAATATTTCAAAGTAAGATGTTCTAAACCATTTAAGATAATTTGTGATAAACAGAGTGTAATTGATCATTCTAAAAATACAGTCCAACATTCAAGATCAAAACACATTGATATAAAGTTTCACTTTATAAAATAGAAAGTTGTTGTTGGAGTTTTTTTCTTGAATACATATCAAAGAAGTATCGAATTGATGATATCTTCACAAAGGAAATACCAAAAGAATGGTTTGTTGAATTGGGGATACAACTTTATGTTCAGCCTCCTCCAATGAAATTCTAAATCTCATAAGGAAGTCCCCCACTATTCTTTGGATTATGTTTACAAACGAGGATAGAAATCAACAACTTTGTACTTTGTATAAAGGTTTTACTAATCTTTTTTTAGTAATATGAAGCTACGGTTATCATAAAATGGGGGAGAGAAAAAGAAAAGTGATAGGAAAAGATAAAAGTGAGTGAGATTTTATCTTAACAAGGACACAAAATTTTCCTTCCATTGAGGGATGAAATTACTTCAAAAACATTACTTTATCTAGTAGTGTGGTTTTAGGAAACTATCTTTTGAGAATGGATATGTTTTGTTAAAATTCAAAAAACATGAGTTATTTACAAAAGTTGAGTTGTGAAAATTTTTTGAGAGTTGAAAAAGTTGTTAATGAGTATTGTTAAAGAATCTGAAGGGGGAGATTGAAGAACCTTTGTGATGATTTGTTTTAGCAAAGTTTTTTATTTTTTGACAACTAATATTTTGTTAAATAATGTTTTGAAAAATAGGTGAAAGTTGTTGAATGTTCTAATCCACACACAATGGGGGAGACATGTTTCATCTTTGAGATTTTTTTCAAACATAGGTTTCCATACATAGGTTTTTGGACTAAGAAGTATGAGAAATAGAAGGTGTAAGTAAGATAAAAGCTGAAAGTTATGTAAAGTTGTTAATCAGATGTACCATTGGACTCAGATCCATCATTATAAGTTCAATATTCATCGAACTCGGGGTTGATTAGAAATTCATAATTTTCAGTTTGAAGAAGTGAGAATGATGATGAAGAGAATTAAGGAAGATAATAATTTCAAAATTTAGAAAGTTCTTAAACTTTATAACTTGGAGTCAAATGATGCTATAACGATCTCAAAATCTATCAACATCATGAGAGAGTTATGATACAGTCAGGGGTTTGTGTTTGAATAGTTAAAAATTCTTCAGTGTGAAGAAACGTGAGAAGATGAAGATTTTGGTTGTTAGACTGATAAATCAAATATATAGATCATCATATCCAAAAGAATCAAAAACATAAATTTTTTATTGTTAGAAGCTTTTATTTTCTATAAGTAAAGGAAGAAAGTTATATTGTAATGATCTAACGAATAATGTCACATCATAATGTGATGAGTAAGAAATTCATATCGCAATATGCCAAGGAATTAATTCATATTGTAATGAGTAGAGGAAGATAATCAGATCATAATGAGAAGAGGAGGATAGTAAGATTGTAATGGGAAAAAAAATAAATTCATATCACTATAAGGTGAGTAAGTTCCATCATAATGAAGTTATATCTGACTGAATCTGAGGAAGTAACATCATACTGAAGATAAGGAAGTTACATCAGATTAAAGATTAGAAATTTAAATTGTAATAAATCTAAGAAAGTTACATTAGACTAAATTTGAATAAGTAACATCAAAATGAAGATAAGGAAGTTACATCAAACTAAATAAGAGGAAGTTACTTTGGACTGAAGAAAATTTAGTATATTTGAGAAGAATGGTTTCATATAAATGTTGAGATGATTTGAATCCGTCAAATTTTATGTTTAAATGTTAGTGATTTTATGAGATTTTAAATTTGAGTAAGTGGGAAAAGTTTTCCAATTTCCCATATTTGTTATTATGAGTAACCTTTAAATATAAGCAAAGAAAATTCATACTTTGAAACCTTTTTGATGTGTGGAAAAGGTGGAGTGTTGTAAATTTTAAGTCAGAAGTTGAGGCAGAGTTATTTTTAGAAATAGATCTCATTAGAAAGTTTGACATATGATTGTTTTGATTACTAGACTAAGGAATATTAGACTGAACTTTTGAGAAGAGTTTCAAATGTGTATATTGAGAAATGGAGCATCATATTGAGTCAATCGGATTTATTCAATAATTTTCTTTTCATTGGACTAAAGGAAATTGGACTCAGGGTCATCAGACTCAGGTTCATTAGAACTAGGATCTTTTGTGAAGTAGATTAAAGAAAGTTCTTATACTTTTTTTATGGATCAATTATTTTTTAAGAAAAAATTTTAAACTGATGGGAGTAAGTATAATCATTCCTATCAGGATATATAATCTATTTAATGGGAGTAGGAACAAGTTGTATTAACTTCTTCAAATTAGTTAATTTACATAGACCCATAAGAGTGGCCATGGAAAGGGTGTAGGTTATCACACTGAGGCTGGACCTTGTAAATATCATGTGCTTTACTTTCTTTCCTACTTTTACAAGAGTGAGTATTTACTAAAATATGATATGGTTATAAACTTTAGAAAGTTACAAGGGTTAATTTTTAAAAGTGTTAAAACTAAAGTGAACAACTGATTCTACCCCCATCTTAGTTATTATTTGATCCTTTTGAATTTTATTTCTAGAATAAAATAGATTATTTATATGGTGGGGAGACCATTAGTGAGTGGTCTCTCTCCAAAGAAGGTATTTTTTCCCTTAGAAACTAGGGTATTGTTCTATCGACTTTGAGGAATCCCATGTTGGGAGATTTTTATCATTCTTTATGGGTTTTCCACATTATAACTACAAATATGTTTTACGACTTGAAGAATTGGATCTAGTGACCTAGTATGAAATGAGATATAGTTGAATTTGTATCTCAATGTTATACATGACAACATATTATGGATGAGCATTAAATTCCTTCTAGTTTTCTTTGGCCTCTATCCATTCCAACATTGAAATGGAATGAGATATCAATGGATTTCATTATTGGTTTTTCTTGGACTACCCATAGTAAGAAAACTACCTGGGTGTTGATTAATCAATTAACCAAGTCATCTTATTTCTTACCAATTCATAACACCACTAAAATGGAAGACTTGGGAAAGTTATATGTGTAATAAATCATAATCACTCATGGAACTCGAAGGTAATTATCTCTGATAGGGACCCTTGATTTACCTCATTGTTTTAGAAGTTTCTCTATGAGGTTATGGGGACTTTGGTCAAGTTGAACACAATATATCATCCTCATATAGATGGGAATACAGAAAGCGTTATTCAAATTCTAGAGGAAATGATTCAAGTATATGTGTTATACTTAATTAGTTATTGGGATAGACATTTGGGGATGGTTTAATTTTCTTACAAGAGCAGTTACCCACCATCCATAAAGATGGAACCTTTTGAAGCCTTATATGTTTGACCATGGTACTTTTCTCTCTATTGGTTTGATTTTGGTGAAGATTCCTTAATAGGGACGAGCTTGGTTTAGGAAAAAATGATGCATATCAAGTTAATTAATCAGTGTTTAGTGATGGATCAAATATGGTAAAAATATTATTCCAATCATTATCATCATCCTTTGTATTTTCCAGTTGATGAATAGGTGTTCTTAAAAGTATCACCCTAGTTGGGTCATTGACGACTTAAAAAACAATTTAATATGAATCCTAGATATGTAGGATTATTTGTGATCATTGAACATATTAGAAATGTGGAATATTTATTGGATTTTACACCTCAATTATCTTCGATCCACAATTTCTTCCATGTGTCCCAACTCAAGAAGTATCTTCCTGACCCATCTCATGTTCTAGATTGGTAAGACCTTGACATAAATCCTGATATGTTTATGAACAAAAACCCATTTAAAGTTTTTAATTCATAAGTAAAGGTTCTACATAGAAATTATATACTATTGGTTCGATTTATATGGCAGTATGGGTCAAACTCATATGAGACATGGAAGCAAGAGTCTATGATGAGGGAGTAGTGTCCCTATCTCTTTATTGACCAACCTTATTTTTCCTAGATTTCTTGGGACATAAATCAATATGGTGGAGAGAATTGTAACATACCAATTTTTTTAAGTATCATCATCTTCATGATTCATTTTCATCTTTATTTTTCCAATCTATGATTAATTCTGGTGTTTTAGTTTTCTATGATGGGATAGATATGTGTATTGTAGTGTTGGTGGGATGTAGATAATTATAACACCCTTTAATTTTAATAAATGTCCTTGGGTTTGTTCTGGAGGAGAAAGGGGGAAGTTGAATTGTTATTTTTTTAGGTGGAACTGTATTTTGTTACATGGTGCATGTTTTATGACATGAATGTTGTTTCTATGGAATGGTTGGGGTACTACAAAGTAGCAGACAGATTTGGTGGTTCTTTCACTTTTGGCGTAGTTGGGGCATGGAGTATGATCTATGGCATGGAGGATTATAAGATGCATGTAACATCCCATGGTTTGGACTAGGATGATTTTTTCAAAGGTATTTAAAAACTTTACTTTAGGGGATGGGTCATTTTAAATTTCATGAATCAGAGAAAGGTTATGTGGGTTTGAACATATTGAAATCATGTTTTTGAACATGGGTTATGATTTTATAGAAGTATTTGGGGGTTTGGGAGAACACTGGAGGAAACATAGATGGTCGTGTTACAGAAGAAAGTTGTTATAAGTTTTAAAGGTCATCTAAATCATTTACACGGTGTGTAATGGTTTCAAGGGGTGAACCAAAGTGGTTTCATGGTGTGGAGGATCATGGGATAGACTAAAGTAATACACGGTGTGTATCTATTACACATCATGAAATTTTTACACAGTGCGTAACAGTTACACACCCTATAATATACATGAGATTTTTTTAAGGGATATCAAGGGATTGACCCCTCATTTCCCTCCATACATAGGAGGCCTCAAATTGCTACTCCCCATCTCTAAGGGTTTCATGTAACTCCCCCACCCAATGTCCATTTTTCTTATAATTGGTCTCATTGGATCCCTTGTGGTAATATCTTAAACCCTCTTCCTTATCTTATCTGTTTTCCACACCATCATTGGCATTATTTTGGTGATAGCTTATTTGCCTAATTTTTAGGGTTTTTTCCAAATCCACTATTTTCTTTATTTTTAGGTCAATTCATTGCTTGATGTTGAATTATTGGAACATCATAACCACAAGGTTGGTGGTTTTTATCCTTTTCATTATTGATTTTTTGATTTATAGAATATGATATCGTGCTGCATGTTGGTATTCTCGTGTGGCGCCTCTTAAATATAGAATTAGATATGTATAATATGATGCCTTAATTCTAGTATCCCTTGTATATTAATTTAACATATTTAAAGGTTATGGACCTAAATTTTTAACCACTCCATAAGGGTGAGTTCTTTGTTTTCCATTAATAAATCAATTTTTTCTAATAAAACCACCCGTTGTGGTGTGATATCTTTTAAAATGTAAACAGGTTGATTAATTAGAAGAGGTAAGGGTGTAACTCTTCACTATATTATTCCCTAGTGAGAAAACCATCTCCTAATTGGTTGCAGCCTACTTTCCTATTGAAGGAACTAGATGAGTTGTAATTAAATGCATGTTAGCATGGCCTATCTTATACCCTTCACATGTAGGGTGTTTACTATTTATGAATAGTTCACCTATCCCCAAATAATTTAGTTTTACTTTTCCCCTATTTCTAAGTATAATTATATTGGTATGGAATTTCCCATGGCCTTCTCTATTATTATTATTCAAGTTGTGATGAATGACATGCTTAATGAAATGGACGTTTTTATAATTGAAATGGTAAACATACAAATCCCTCTTTCATTATATAGGACTTGTTATGTGGCATGCCTATAAACTTGGACTTCCTTAGCACTTAAATTTTAATGATCACTTGAATTGTATTATTCCTTGAGCGATACTTGGGTTCCTCTTTACATAATTCCTTGGACATGCTCAAAGGATATTAGAGATTGTATGTAACTTGGGAAATACTTGGGTGGCCTCTTTACAGAATTCCAAGGAAAGGATCATAGGTTACTTTATTTATATCACACTAGAAGTGATACTTGGATTATTTATAGGGATGACTTGGACGAGCTCACCAGGAAGATTACTTACCTTCCCATGAGCGATAATGGGTCCCTATGGGAGTCACATTAGAAGAGATCGGTGGAATGATGGTTACACCATGCCACAACTGATACTTGGTCCCTTATGTGAGATACTTGGGATAAGATTAGTGAGTAATGCTTACACTATACCGAGAGTGATACTTAGGATTCCTTTTACGGATCACCTTGGATAAACTCTTACAATGATGGGTATTTATAGAGACCCTAGAGTGATTCTTGGGATTCCTTTTTACAAATCACCTTAGATAGGAATAGGATGTAACTTATTAAATTCAATGAGTGCCTTATATTAAAAGAATCAATTATAACTTATTAAATATAAGGATGAATACACCAACCCAAAGAACATTATTGGGTTTATTCTATGTTTACACTTGAATTTTATGGTGACCTAGTTGAGATTCCTTTTATGTGTGATAGGTGAATAATATTATATATATAAATTTTATACCTATATAAGATAAACATGGTTCAAGATATTCTAGATTAGGCCGAATCAGGTATGGTCATCATGGTGTCACTAAGGAACTTGAGCTGATTTATTTACTTTTATTTATTTACTACTTTAGCTATCATACATGCACACAATTGTATTTTATATTCACGAACTGGATAACTTTAGACATTGTTGTTGGTGGTCTACTGAGTATATCTCACACCTTGTTCAGTCTTCCATTGCACTAGGGTACCCAAACCAACCTCATGATTGTAGGTTTAGGTTCAGAGATCATGATTTCTTGTTGTTATCCTTCTAGGTTAGTATGGAGTACATGAGTAGAGGACTGAGCTAGTTCTCATGATGCTATTAGAGATAGGTGTTGGGTCATTTATTTATCATTTAACTATTATTGTTATATATTTCCTATTTTATGTTACTAATCTAGTTTATGTAGACACATATGGACATGCATGCATAGTTGTATATTTATCATTGACCATTTTTTTAGTTATTATATTTATCTTCAACTACCATATCCTTTATTTATACTGCTTCCAATGTTGATTGATTGATTCATAATCTCTTATACCAGTATGCTACTCATATGATGAGGGTATAGTCTTCCCACCATACCATCATTGGACCATCACTACTATTTGGAAGCCTCTAGTGTATGTGGATGATCACTTGAGACCATGTAACCAACTGGATCAGGGAACAATTTCAGTGGTTACTGGGTTGATATATTACAAATTGGTATCATAGGGTTTTATTTTCCTTTGTATTACTATTTTGGGATGGTATACTGGATACTAGGAATGCGTTGGTGCCTAGTAAATAGTCATGTTTGGGAGTGATCAACCCATGCATGAGGAATATTCCATGTGTTCAGGGATGGGACAATTGTTCATGCTGTTTGTCATTACAATTGATTATGATTTAACCTTGAGTTATTAGTGTACGTTTTATGCTCATTGATTTATGATATTTATGGTATTTACCCTTAGACTAGTTTTTCAATGAATTAGAATTACATGCATCATTATAGGAATATAGAGATTTGAATTCCATGCATATTCCATACAATGTAATTTCATTGCTAAATGTGGCTTGTGTGATTGTCTAGAATATTTATTTGTATAGCTTTATGTGAAGTTCATTAGAAAGTTTTCTTATACAACATTTTTCTGTGATTTATCTAGAATTATTTCTTGTACAACTTGTTTTTTTATTATTGTGTCATGCTGCATGATTATTTAGAACCATGAGTTCGTAATTATTTTCCATTATTTTCAGTATTTACTTTATGTTGTAGTATGGATAGTTATGATTTTGATATACTATTGGTTATTAAAGTTTCAGCAACAACCTAAATGGTTTTTACCATATAGCTTGATGGAGGAACCTTAACTAACCAATCATGACATGTTTGAGCCATGAATCATTGGTTTTATGGGATAAAACATATTGGTTACGATTAAATGGGATCCAATTTTCAATCTATAAAGTGTATAGGGTCATTATAATTTGGAAAATGATGACCTATATAATTGAACCCCCATATATGAGTTTGATATACAATAATACCATTGTATAAATATAAAAGTTTTTGAATTTTTGATTTTAAATTAATTGTTTTCCTTTATAATGGCTTGTAACTCTATCACTCGGGCATGATGACCACTATGGATACAATTCTGAATGCACAACTGGACCCAAGTAGGTTAGTTGAGGAATTATTTTTATATGATAAAACAACTAAGGGTGTTTCAAAAAATTTAATTTTTAAAATATTAAAGTTTAATTTAGATGAACCCAGAATGGATTAACAGGACCCTCATAGGTTCCTTTATTTTAGTATTCCTTAGTACTCAACCCCATGGGGGTATGTTTATGTTATATAGGGATGGTTATTTAAAGTGTCCACAAACACCTATACAGGTTCACAAATAGATGTATGGTGGAATATTACTTGACTAATCCCCTAATAATTTTTAAAAGACCTTGTTATCTACTTTTTCACTTACTTATATAAGGCCATAGTTAATTAAAAATACCAATTAAAACCTAAAGGGTTATTTCCTCTATAGATTAGAATTGAAATTTTCTTTAACTAATCCTAGTTGTGAGAATCCTAAGTGATAAATGAAAAAGATAAATGAATTTATGTGATAAATCACCTAAATATGAAAAGATGTTAGTTAAATAAATAATTTTTAAAAATAATTTTTGATATTTTTGCCTATATTTTCTTACGGAATTAGTTAAATAAAGTACCAAGCAGTTTGTCCTTATGACTAGTGCTTGATGTTTAAAGACTAATCCTTGATATGTTTAAAAGAAAATTGTGAATTTAATGTATTATATTAAATGTGACCTTTATGTGGTTTTCTTAGTTTTAATCCTTGTGTATTGGTAGTTCAAACTTTTCCATGAGAATGACCTCAAAATGGGAGAATGAGCGTTGCCTGTATGCCTCTTCTACCGTGTCTTGAACATAAATGATAGACAGTAGAGCCTAGTGATCTCTTCGGTGTGACCTAGCTATTGATTCAACGCTTTCTGATTTTGTAAGGGGATATCCTAAGGTAGGTAGTTCCCTATCAGTTTTAAAATCTTCCTAAATGTTGTGATGATTTTTAGGAACAAGTTTTCATTTGAGGGTTGTTTGTACCTACTTGGAATCTTAGTTTCTAAAATGACACCCTTGTTTGTTGTGTAGTTGTTTGATGAGTTGATTATTATTATGGGTGTGAGTATTAAGGAATACTCAATTTCAGTGTGTTATACATGCCTAGGGCATGGTCATTCGCCTAGTGGGTTGTGTGGCCCCCTTCCTCTTCTTCACTTTTGGAAAACTTGGTATGTAATCAACCAGGTTAATAGCCATATGAGAGGATATGTATCTAAGATAGTTGTTTTTATAGTCCATCAGATACTAGGTGTCATGGGGCTAATAAGACTATGGGTAGTATCAAGGAAGTTCATTTTTTCTTATGAAATCTTGAGGTAGTATGCATTGATACACGCAGTACCTGTTGAGTAGCTAAAATGGTACAATGAACTGTATGAGTTTTGTGGTAATTATTAAATAATTGATATTTTACTCTACTTTCATCGGTCATTTATGGAGTAGAGTGACATGGGATTTAGAGTAAATCAGACTCATCCCAATGCTCAGGATGATGTTGTAAAAGGATTAGGTTTTTTGACTTGCTAGTCAGTTGGTTTTGGATTCTACATATGATACTATGGAACATGTAGACATAACTTGGGAGGAGTGTCATGTGTACATCAAAAGAGAATCTAATTCAACATTCCATCTAATAGCTTGTTTTCCTCTCTTTCAGTTTAACACTTTATAATATGTGTTGGTCACACCTAGTAACCATAGTTAGTGGCCTATAGAGCATGTTTCATGGGATGGGTCCCCTACTTCAGTAAATCCAAAGAATATGTAACACGTTGACCCTAGTTACCCAGAGTTGGTGCATTATTACATAACATTGGCATGATCACAAGAGATCAAGTCCGAAAGTCTGACAGGTTTAGTATCCTTAGAAGTACTAGATACATACATAATTTTTACATTACATTATGAAATAAAAAAACAACAACATTATGTCCCAATTGAACACACTCATATCCCTTAGCCTATTCCTATAGGTCAATCATAGTATACTTATTCTCATCCTAGAAAAAATAAAACATAAGAAAGGGGTGAGCTTAGATGCTCAGTATGGATAACAATATAGTGGAAACTATCATAAATAAAAATAAAAATTTAAGGAAATGTATAAGACAAAAACACAAGACTTTTAAATTAAAAATTTAGCATAATATGGCAAATATAAATCAAATAATTCCATTTACTTATTTACATGGATATTCTACTAGTGGAATAATCACATGTAATATCATTAGATAATTTCATAATTATGGAATGCATAATACCAAACATCATAACCACATATTCAAGGCCTCGTTCCAAGAATAAAAATAAAAATTTGGTCAAGTCCTTGTGCCAAGACACTAATTGTCTCATGAGACATACTGATTCATCGAGGGGCTATAACAGGCCTCACCTGTCACTTACTAAGTCCAATGAATTCCTCATATGGAAAGGTCGAAACATAACATGAACATTCGTATTTAAAAATAGCATACAAAATGTTAATACTTTAACCATAAACCATGGATGAAATAAAAATAGCACATACACAATAAAAAATATTACAAAACCTTCAATACAATATGGAATATTTTATCATAATAAATCAACTTCAAACAAGCGTAAAATACAACAAAGGATGTTGACATAGATGAAATCAATCCAAAAACTATTTGAGTAAAATATCTCTTTCTAATTTGAAATCATTTAAAAGTAAAGAAAAATTTATTTTGAAAATATTCTTATAAGCTTTTAAGGGAATATTAGGTGTTATAATGTTAGAAAATGGCCTCACCCACCTTATAAGTTAAAAAAACATTCTTTCCTTAATTTGTCAGAAAGGTCATAAAACACCTTGTTTGGAAAATGATGGAAAGAATACTTTCAAACTATTTTATAAAAATTCAAAAAAGGGTATAAATGAATTTAACCCATAGTCTAGGATATAGTAAAAATGTTTTGAAATACATTTTTAAGAAACACTGATGTGGATGATAAATAAAAAGTCCCATTAGATACTAATGTATAAACAATCTTGGATATTAAAGAGATTGTAAAATTAAACCTTACCTTGTACTTTTACTTATTCTAGGGTAAATTAACCTCCTTTATAATGGTTAAATAATTTTTTATTAAATTATAAAAAAAACACATACATAAATATGATACCATATATGATCCTTTAATATTTCTTTGTTAATAATATTTCATTAGCATTATTGTTTCGGGTGTTACTGATTTGTTTTCCTTCATATTTTTTGTTACGTAAGTCATGTTAGTTATGGATAGGATGTATTTGATTCATATATATAATGATAATAAGTTCTTAAAAATTATTTTTAATCATCAAATGAAAATTATTCTTGAATGTTTATGATGGGGAATGAAATCTCACCGCATCGTGGAGATGGTAAGCCGTACATACGAATGAGCGACAATATCATTCTATTGATGGTGCAATCACATTTAATTGGATGGTATATTATATATACAGAATCATTAACATGTTATATTTATTATTTACATCAATTATACACATTATTATACCCATCCAAATAATTAAGTGTTGAATAACAAACTACACCACGACGTGGAGATGGTAAGCCATATGTACGCACGTATGGTGATTTTGTCATTCATAGGATGGATAAGCTAATTAATATGGTTGTACCATATTTATAATAATATCACAATATATATAAGGTACTATATTTATTATTTTGTTATGTAAAAAACAAAGAAATAGGAATTGGAAGAAGAAAAGAACTTTGAAAGAGGTAATGAAATAATTACCTCTTCTTCAGGTTCTTCCTTTTGATTTGAACAAAAGAGCTCCTTAAGTTGGAATTATGATCAAATTAAGGCCTCTAGGTTTATTTTAGGGTAGTTTCGAGGATATTTGAGTAGGGGTGGGCCGAGACAAAAGGCATTGGAGGTGTGAATTTAAGAGAAGGGGAAGTACCCTTTTATAAGAGAGGTGAGGGGCACTTTAGGAAAAGCTTGAAATATTAATTTATTCTAAAATAATTTTATATTTATAATATCTAAAAATGGATTTATTTAGAGAATAAGGTAGGTATGGGTTGAAATAATCTCAACAAATAGGTTTTATATAGGTTTAGTTCACCATATTAACCTTATCTTTTAGATTTAACTCTTGGTTAAATAGTTTAACATTTACCATGTCTTCTTGTATTTTTATATTACATGGTTAATAAAATTACTATAAAATGAAAAGAAAACATCAAGTGGTTCATTAATAAAATATATAACCTTATATAAGTTCTTTTTCCTAACATTATATTTTTATGACTATTATATAATTTAGTAAAATAGTATTTGTTTTAAAAACTCATTTATGTCAATTTTGACACTATTTAGTATTTTGTTTTTTTAAAAGTCATAAAAACTTTATTACTTCAAAATAAATTAATTGAATTAACCCTAACATGTCATATTAACCTAGAAAATTCGTGTAATGTATCAAAAATCTCAATTTACATTTATTTTAATATTTATAATATAAATTATTTTATTCTTTTATTAATAAGGTAATTACTGTGTCATCATTGTGTCATAAATAAATTTAATTATTTAATGTATAAAAATTATAAATAAAATACCATGATGTAGTAGATCATTTTATATTTCTAATGAATATTTATAGTTCAATATATCTTATGTATAAACCTATATTAAAAATGTTTTAGTTATTAAAATTTGAATTTAACAATTTTAACTCTTCTTTAAATAAAATATAACAAATGTCATAATATAATCCAAGTGGATCAAAAAGGGTCATATTTTTTTCCTAAGGTTTATTTTGATCGAAATAAACCTATCCAATAGAATTATTACATGTTTTAGGGTAATTATAATATCATTTTTACCTTTAATTACCTATTTACTTTAAACCGTGGTAAATAAAATTCAAATGTTACTATTCAAAAAAAAATTATTTCCATCCTATTGAACCACATTTTACTTACTTATGTAAAGTTTGTCTCTTTTATTTTTGAAATTAAATTCATAGAAGTGTTAAAATAATGTTTTATGCAAATTTTAAAATGTGCCTAGAAGGTGGGTAAAAGATATTAAAAAGTTCAACAAAATTTTATATATCTAATAATATTATAAAATTAATCCAATGAATTAAATTGGATTAATATAAGTATTATGTATATATTTTGACTATAAAATAAATTTAAATTTAAAAATAATTAATTAAAAAGTTGGTTTTAAACAATAACATAGTGTTTTTCACTATTCATCAAAAATTGAAAGTTTCAGAAAAATACCAAAAAATCACCATAAGATATTTTTGATATTTTGAATCAAAAAATGAATTCCATTTTGAAAAATAAAATTTATAAAATTTCAAAAAGTTGGTATTACTATTCATAACTTCTTTTTTAAACGACTAGTTTGATTGGTCATGGTGTGCTAGAACTCGGGGTTGCGTATAACGCAAGGTATTGTATTATTCAAAGAGAAGCGTACCATGGAATCTTCGGGTGTAACATTATTCCCTCCTTTAAATTATTTCTTCCTCGAAATTTCTAGAATATTACTGCATAAAAATATTCTGGTGGTTCTTCATCATAACTTCCTTAGGTTCCCACATTGCCTCTTCCATTTTATGGTTTATCCGAATAACTTTTACCAGAAGAGTCGTCCGGTTTCTCAACACTTGTTCTCTGGTATCAAAAATCCTTATAGGCTCTTCAAAATAAGACATATCAGGTTCCTGTTCTATTTCTTCATAGGTGAGTACATGCGTTGGGTCAGGCATGTATTTTTTAAATAATGATACGTGAAACACATCATGAAATTTGGAGACTTGGTGGAATTTCCAAACGGTAAGCTACAACTCGAATTCGTTCTAAAATTTCGAATAGTCCTATGTATTTGGGGCTTAATTTACCATTTTTACCAAATAATATAACACCATTCCATGTAGATACCTTCAAGAAAACATGATCTCCTACATGAAATTTTAAATCCTTCTTTCGGTTATCGGCATAGATCTTTTTCCTACTTTGAACTACTTTTATGTGGGTTTGGATAATCTTCACCTTTTCCATTGTTTCCTAAACAAGTTTTGGGCCTAAAAGTTTTCTTTCACCAACATCATCCCAACAAGTTGGTGTGCAACATCTCTTTCCAAATAGCACTTTATATGGTGCCATATGAATACTTGAATGAAAGCTATTATTATAGGAAAATTCTACCATAGGTAAATACTGAACCCACATACATTGGAAGTAAAGTGAGAAAGATATCAACATGTCTTTTGAGATTTAAATAATACATTTTGATTGTCTATCAATTTGAGGGTGGTAGGTAGTGCTTAAACAAGGTTTTAATATCTAGGGATTTCTGAAGACTTTTCCAGAATTGTGATGTAAAACATGGATCACAGTCAGAAAAAATCGATAGGGGTACACCATGAAGTCTTACAACTTTATTAACATATAGTCTTGCTAAACGTTCAAGTGGTAAATCTTCTCTTATATCAGGAAAATGTGCTGACTTGGTAAGATGATAAAAAATGATCCATATTGCATCATTCCTTCTAGGAGTCTTTGGTGGCCCCATGACAAAGTCCATTGTAATATCACCCCATTTCTACTCAGGTATGGGAAGAGATTGCATGACTTCTCCAGGATGTTGTCTTCCACCTTTCACCTATTGAAAAACCATACATCGTGACATATAATTAGAAATCTCCCTGTTCATGTTGTCCAACCAAAAATGTTCCTTCAAATCTCTATACATCTAAGTGATACCAGGGTTTATAGAGAAATTGGAGTTATGAGCATCATCCAACGATTACCTTATTAGATCAAGTATACCGAGAACATGAAGTCTCTTCCCAGATTTCAAAATTCCATATTCATATACAAATTTGATCAATCTCCCATCATTCACACCTTTAATTTTCTTTTGGAACTCCTCATCATTAGTCTGATAAATTTTTATCCTTTCTAGTAAATATGGTTTGGAAACCATTTGAAAAAGTATCAATGTTTCAACTTCCATGATTATTTCCATATCCACATTTACTAGATCCATGAACACAAGATCCATTTCAACTCTCATATTATTCAGAACTCCGTGATCCTTTCTGCTCAAATCATCTTCCACCTTATTTTCCTTACCCGGGTGGTAGTGTATTGTGAAATCGTAATCCTTGAGTAGTTCAAGAAATTGCCATTACCTCATGTTGAGTTCTTTCTCTGAGAAAATATACTTCAAACTCTTGTGATCAGTATATATCTCATATTTTTTACCATAGAGATAGTGTCTCCATATCTTCAGAGAAACTATTACAGCTGATAACTCAAGATCATGAGTGGGATAGTTTTTGTTTATAAATTTTTAGTTTTCGTGATGTATAGGCAACAAATCTATCATTATGCATAAGGGTACAACTAAGTAATTTCTTTTAAGCATCACTATAAATAACAAACCCATCATTCCCTGATGGTAGAGTAAATATAGGATAATTAACTAATATTCTCTTAAATTATTCAAAACATTCTTCAAAATATTTTTTCTAAAAAAATTTAACCCCTTTACGTGTGAGATTGGTTAATGGGTTATCCAATTGGGAAAAATGATGTATGAAACACCGATAATAACCAACTAAACCAATAAAACTGCGTACCTCAGTTATACTCATCAGTATTGTCCATTCTAGGATTTCCCTTGACTTTGAAGGATCAATAGAGATTCCATCGTTAGAGAGAATATGGACAAGAAAAGAAATCTCCTGAAGCCAGAATTCACACTTTCTAAACTTCCCATATAATTCAGTTCTTCTAAGAGTCTTTAGATTAGTGCTCAAGTGATTTTCATGGTCTTCCATGATTTAGGATTATACCAAGATATCATCATTAAATACCACTACAAAGTCATCAAGATATTCCTTGAAAGCTATATTCATTAGATCCATGAAAATAGATGGTGTATTAGTCATTACAAAAATAATTACTATAAACTCACAATGCTTATACCTTGTTCGAAATGCTTTCTTAGGAATGTCTTCCTTTTTCATGCACAACTGATGGTATCCAGATCGAAGCTCAATATTTGAAAATATTGATCTCCATAATGTTGATCAAACAAATCATCAATGCGAGGTAGGGGATACATGTTATTTATTGTTATAGCATTGATCTTCCTGTAGTCAATGCACAACCACATATATCCATCTTTCTTCTTAACAAAAATAACAGGGGCTGCCCATGGAGAAAAACTAGGGTGAATAAATCATTTATTACTCAATTCATCTAGTTATTTATTTAGTTCCACTAATTCCACATCGGCCATTCTATAAGGGTTCTTCGATATGGGCCTTGAAACAGAAATTAAGTCAATGGAAAACTCAATTTATCATTCTAGAGGATTTCTAGGTAAATCCTATTGAATCACATCAACATATTATTTAACAATAGGTACATCCTCTATTTGAACATTCCTTTACTCACCCATAGTTATTTCACTCCCTTATTCCCTAATAATTGAATTTAGTAGATCTACAAGGGGTGGATCTAGATGATAATCAGATGTTTATGTTTCTACTCTAAAGATAAGGTATTCATTATCATCATCAAAAATTGTAACCTCCTTATTCTTATTAATTTTTTTTTCATCATGGTCCTAAATCCAATCCATACCGAGGATTATATAAAAATAAATCATGGGTATGACAATAAGATTAGTAGATAAGGCACATTTATATTCCATAATGGTAATTGATTGACAAAAATTTGTTTCAATGATACTTTCCTTAAGAATTTTGACTGAAAACTCCCTTATTATGACAAATTGTAAATATCTATTTTTTTTGGTAAATTGGGAAGATATGAAAGAATGCGATGATCCATAATCAAATAAAGAATTGCCTAATTTTGAGGAAATTTTTAAAGTACCTTCCACCACATCATTAGGAACTTAAACTTTAGTAGTAGTGATCGTAGAAGCTTGGCCTTTCTCCCTTGAACTTTTATGAGGTAAGTTTCCTCAATGCTTAGGACATTAATTTACATAATCCCCCATTTCTCTACAATTTTAGCATTCAACATTGACAACCTCTTTTTTTCCCTTGCAATCATGAGCTTGGTGTCCTTTTTCTCCACACTTGTAACAAACTCACATCCCCTTCAGGCAAGTACTAGGATGTTTCTTTCCACATTTACTGCAGGGTGGAAAGTCAACTTTTCCCTTCTTCCCCTTATTTCTTTTTTCAATGTTTTCAGCAGATCTCTTATTCTCTTGCTTCTATTTAATGTCATAAGACTTTTAAAATTCATTTTCTGTCTTGATAACACATGATACTATATCTTCATATGATGAGAAGGATTGTGAGACTAATTCTTGATGTAGAAATGGTTTTAACCCATCAAATAATCGATCAATCTTACTTATTGGGTCACGTATATAATCTACAACATGAATTACTAACCTTTAAATTTATCCTCATACTTTGCGACATTCACATCCTCCTTTTGTCTCAGACTAGGAAATTTAATTTCCATATCTGCTCGATGATCATGAGGATATTATTTTTCTAATAAAATATCTTTAAAATTCCTTTATTCCATATTTGATAATTCTTCATCCACCTTTGTGTTTTTAATTAATTACCACCATTGATCTGTATCTCCTGTGAGGTGATAAACTTCCATGAAAACTTTTTCCCTTTCGCTACTACCCAAAGAAAGAAATATTTTCTCTAAGGAAATTATCCATTGCTCAACTTTAAATGGATTTGTAGTCCTATTGAATGTTGGTGGTTTTTGCCTCATGAATATATCTAACATTGATCCTCTACGTTGTAGATCAGGGTTCTCTATACAGGTAAGGTTATTATTCATAACCCGAGTGAGTTGTCCCAATATGGTTATAAGATGATCATCACCAGTTGCATCACTAGATCCACTATAATTATCTTGAGTAGGAGTTAAATCCCTACATGGATAGTGTTCTTTGATACGGTTTCCATTCCTTCCACTAGGCTCCATTTCTAAACAATGGCATACACTAGATTAGTTTATGCATAATTTCAAACTTGTAAAATACTTAACATAAATTGAATAGTTTAAGCATATAATCCATAATCATAAAATTTTTTCTTTGGGGAAGTATTTACTCATAAATCCTTCATAATGGTTTTTAAATAAAATGTGAATTATCCTAAGCATATCCCCTGAGAGTGTCAAACCAGGTGCGCAGTAAGGCCCGTTGTCGTGTACCAGGATACCCCGGGTTAAGTCCAAAACTCCTTGTCAGAGTTTTCACTCCTAGGTACATCTGTTTCAGAACCACGTACACTTGTAGTATCTGGATAGAGATATATTTCTTTGAAAACTCACAAAATATCTACATTACCAAAATTCAAGGACATTCTTCTATACTATTTTTCAAAGTCTATCTTAGGGTAATGTTCTCTAATCAAAGTATTTCTAAATCTAGTCTCCAAGGTTTGTACTAAACTTCCTATGATACCAACTGTAATGCCCCAACCCTAGTTACCTAGAGTTGGTGCATTATTACATAATACTAACATGATCATAAGAGATCAAGTCTGAAAGACTGATCAGTTTAGTAGCCTTGGAAGTACTATATACATACATAGGTTTACATTACATTATGAAATGGAAAAAAACAACATTGTGTCTCCTTTGAACACACTAATATCCCTTAACCTATTTCTATAGGTAAATCATAATATACTTCTTCACATCCTGGGAAAAATAAAATATAATAAAGGGGTGAGATCATATGTTTATTAAGGATAACAATATAGTAGAAACTATCATAAATAAACATAAACATTTAAGGTAATGTGTAAGACTAAAACACAAGACTTTTACACTCAAAATTACGCATATTATGGTAAAGATAAATAAAATAATTTCATTTACTTATTCACATGTATATTCTACTAGTCAAATAATCACATGTAATATCAATATAAAATTTCATAATGGTGGAATGCATAATGCCAGACATCATAACCACATGGTCAAGGCCTCATTCCAAGACCACAAACAAATATTTTGTCAAGACGTTGTTCCAAGATGCTAATTTGTCTCATGATACCTACCGATCCATTGAGGGGCTATAGCAGGCCCCACCTATCACTTACTAATTCTAATTCATTCCTCATATGAAAAGGTTGAAACATAACATAAACATTCATATTTAAAACTAGCATATGAAATGTTAATACTTTAACCATAAACCATGACTAACATAAAAATATAACATCCACAGTCAAACATATTAAAAAAACTTCAATACAATATGGAATATTTTATCATAATAAATCAACTTCAAACAAGCATAAAATCCAACAAAGGATGTTGACATAGATGAAATCAATTCAAAAACTATTTGAGTGAAATATCTCTTTCTAATTTGAAATCATTTAAAAGTAAAGAAAACATTTATTTTGAAAATATTTTTATAAGATTGTAAGGGAATATTATAAGGTGTTATAATGGTGTAAAATTTACACACCCTCCATATAAGTTAAAAAACATTCTTTCCTCAATTTGTCAAAAAATGTCTTAAAGCACCTTGTTTGGAAAACGATGAAAAGATTCATTTCAATTTTTTTTTATAAAAAGTAAAAAAAAGGTATAAATGAATTTAAACTAGAGTCAATGATATAGTAAAAATGTTTTAAAATACATTTTTAAGAAACACATATGTGGATGATAATGAAAAAGTCCCAGTAGATATTTATGTATAAACAACCTCAGATATTAAATAGATTGTAAAATTAACCCTTACCTTGTACTTTTCCTTAGTCGATGGTTGGTTAAACTCATGTATAATGGTTAAATAATTGTTATTAAATTATACAAGAACAAAATACATAAATATGATATTATATATGTTTCTTTAATATTTCTTTTTTAATAATATTGCATTAGCATTATTGTTTTGGGTGTTACTGATTTGTTTTCCTTCATATGTTTTATTACGTAAGTCATGTTTGTTATGGATAAGATATATTTGATTCATATCTAGAATTATATTATGTTCTTAAAAATTATTTTTAATCATAAAATGAAAATTATTCTAGAATGGATACGATGGGGAACAAAATCTCATCGCATCGTGGAGACGGTAAGCCATACGTACGCATGAACGACAATATCATTCTATTGATGGTGAAATATTATGTAATTGGATGGTATATTATATATAAATAATCACTAACATGTTATATTTATTATTTGCATCAATTATACTCATTATTATACCCATCAAAATAACTAAGTGTTGAATAAAAAACTACACCACGATGTGGAGACGGTAAGTCGTACGTACGCACGTATGGTGACTTTGTCATTCATAGGATGAATAGGATAAAGAATATGGTTTTACCATATTTATAATAACATCGAAGTATGTATAAGGTATTGAAGTTATATTTTTTTTATGGAAACAACAAATAAAGGGGAAGTGGAAGAAGAAAATAAATTTGAAAGAGGTGATGAAATAATTACCTCTTCTTCGGGTTCTTCATTTTGATTTGTACAAAATGGATCCTTAGGATGGCTTTCTGATCAAAGTAAGGACTCTAAGTTAAATTGAGGGTAGTTTTGAGGATATTTGAGTAGGTTTTTTGTGAACAAAAAGGCTTTGGAGGTGTGAATTTAAGATAAGGGGAAGTACCCTTTTATAAGAGAGGCGAGGGGCACTTTAGGAAAATCTTGAAATATTAATTTATTATAAAATAATTTTCAGTTTATAATAGCTCCAAATGGATTTATTTAGTGTATAAGGTTGGTATGGGTTTAAATAATCACAACCATTAGGTTTTAGAAAAGTTTAGGTCACCATATTAACTTTATCTTTTAGATTTAACTTTTGGTTAAATAGTTTAACATTTACCATGTCTTCTTGTATTTTTTTATTACATGGTTAATAAACTTAATATAAAATTCCAAGAGAACCTAAAATGTTTAATTAATGACACATATAACCTTATCTAATTCTTTTTGTTGGAAATTATTTTTTAGGACTATTATATAATTTGATAAAATAGTATTTGTTTTAAAAACTTGTTTATGTCAATTTTAACACTATTTAGTATTAGGTTTTTTTGAAAGTCATAAAAACTTTATTACTTCAAAAAAAAAATATTTAATAAACCCTAAAATTTAATATTAAACTAAAAAATTCGTGTAATTCATCAAAATTATCAATTTAAATTTATTTAAATATTTTTAATATCAATTATTTTAATCTTCCATTAACAAGGTAATTAATGCATCATCATTGTGTCATAAATAAATTTAATTATTTAATGTCTAAAAATTATAAATAAAATACCATTATGTAGGAAATATTTTTATCATTCTAATTAATATTTATAGTCTAATTTTTCTTATGTATAACTTTATATTAAAAATGTTTTAGTTATTAAAATTTTAATTTAACACTCTTAACTTTTATTTAAATAAAATAAAATAAATGTCCTAATCTAATCCAAGTGGATAAAAAAGGATCATATTTTTCTCCTAATGTTGATTTTGGTATAAATAAAATTATCCAATAGAATTAGGACATGTGTTATTGTAATTATAATAACATTTTTACCTTTAATTACCATATTTACTTTTAACCATGGTAAATAAAATTCAAAAGTTACTATTCACCAAAAAATATTTTTATCCTATTGAACCAAATTTTACTTACCAATGTAAAACTTTTCTCTCATATTTTTTAAATTTAATTCATAGAAGTGGTAAAATTACATTTTATGCAAATTTGCAAATGTGCCTAGAAGGTAGGTAAAAGACGTTAAAAAGTTCAATAAAATTTTATATATATAATCTTATTATAAAATGACTCCAATGAGTTAAATTAGATTAATATAGGTATTATGTATCTATTTTTACTCTAAATAAATCCAAACATAAAAATAATTACTTTATTAAAAAGTCAGTTTTAAACAATAACACACTGTTTTTCACAATTTATCAAAAATTGAAAGTTTTCCGAAAAATAAAAAAAATTCACCCTAAGCTAATTTTGATATTGAGAATCCAAAAATGAAATCCATTTTGAAAAATAAAATTTATAAAATTTCAAAAAGTGGCTATTACTGTTCATAATTTCTTTTTAAATGGCTAGTTTGATTGGTCGTGGTGTGCTAGAACTTGGGGTTGCGTACAACGCAAGTTATTGTATTATTCAAAGAGAAGCATACCGACAAAGCTTGGGGTGTTACAGAATAGGGCACTTCTTAGGTGGGGATCATCATATAAATTAGGTTTAGTTTATCCTTCCATATAAAGGGAGTGTAAATGTGAAAGGATAATTTAGAAATGATTCTATTTTCTTTTGAATTCCCATGGGGCTGGTGATTTTTTAATGTGTTAGTGATTGTAAGGAATCATTATGATGACATGGTTGGTTGTGTACAAAACCTTTAAGAAACAACATTAGTCAAGTAAAGTCTATAAATCATATGGTGGTGGTGGGTTTTCTCATTAGAATAGTGTGGGAGTCTAGAGGTGATTACACGTCATGTAGAGTTGGGGATTTTTAGTCCTTGTGATTTGGTTTATCATTGTGGTTTTTAGATACATGTTTTGTCTTAATCCTATAACTTTTCCATTTTTAAATTTTATTGGCATAATTATCTTTTTTGTTAATTTTATCCTATTTTATGTTCTTATGTGGGAAAATCATTCCCATAGGTAGTTCGCGATGTCTAGTTTATTTTCACCAACCTATGGGGATCGAGAACAACCTTTAGGATGTGTCAGGACTGGTTCGATTTCAAGGTGGCTAGGTAATCTAGGTTTGTTTGTGACAAATTAGTATCAAATAAATTTTCCTTTTTTATTGTTTTTATTCATTTTGGGATATTTTATTATATACAAGTTATGAATGTGGGGACTTAAAGGGTATGTTGTTAGTGAATTCTTGGACAACACTTATCGCAACAAGCCTTAAGTTTCCACAGTGGTCAAGAAATGTGTCTTTTGTGATTCAGAGTGTTTTAATCACAAACATTCCTTTTTATACGTATCTATATAATTCTAGTTGACTGATACTATTTTAATCACAATTGTCTCCGACATCTCATGTTATTGTGCCTCTTTTTATAATGATGTGTAGTACTATTTCTCTTAGAAGAATTCCAGTAATTCCTCATGGGTGTGTTGTTGGTGAACCTCGGTAGGGAAACCTTCTATCTGATTATAACTTCGTCAAAGTGGTTGTGTGAATGGTCTGAGTTATAGACCAAGTTGTCACACATGTCTCTCTTCAGACTAGGGAGGTGGAACCTCAAAGGGACGAGGATAGAAATAAAGATCATGAGTTTATTCTCTAGAAACAACCATCTTTCAAAGGGATGAATCATGCTTAAGAAGAGGAGGATTGGATAGGAAGGAATGAAAGTTTATTTAAATTCATAGATACCCCTGATTTCATCTTGGTGAGGTTTATTGTCTTTCAGATATAAGTATTATGTAGAAAATAGTGGGACTCAGTTGTTTTGGAATGGAAGATTGAGGTATTGGAGTAGATTGACTTTAAGGACAACTTCATCGAGTAATTTGACACAGATTATATGACGTTAGTGAAATCCATAAAATTTATCAACCTTGAGAAATGGAATTAGGTAGCGATGTAGTATGATAATTACTTCATTTAGATCATTGTGTTTTCACTAGAGGTTGTGTGTAATGAGAAGATAAAGGCTCTAAGGTTTCATATGGGTCTTTGACCAGATATTCAGTCACAGGTCTTTGTGATAATGATCTTTACCTATACTTAGGTGGTATATAGGGTGTTCATAAAAGATATTTACCTAGAAAGTAAGGGATTATCAAAGTTCCTACTACCTTTTGTGGTAGATTTAGTGGTTCTTATAATGGAAATTAGAAGTAGAGTGAGTTTTACAAAGTAAATAGTGTTGGTTTTACTAAAAAACATTTTCCTTCACCATCATCAATGGTTAGTATAATGACATATTACTAATATGGATATATGGGACACATTAAGAACTTTTTTAGTTCCTCTAATTACATGAAACTTTTTTGGACATTGTGGTCGCTTGTAGAGGTTCTATCATAAATTTTATTCTCTATGTTTTGGGATATGATCGTTGGCACATACATGATTTTTGGTTCATTAAAATACTTCAAAGAAAATAGGGTTCTAGCCATGATGTCCTATAAAATAAAGTAGTTAAATGCAATTTTGGAGAATCCATTGGAATTTAAGTGGGACCTATAACAGTGATAGGTACCATTTCTATTACTTCAACCTTATCGACTTCTTTATTTTATACATGTGCCTCTCACTCCTTCGTATCACCTTTTATAGTGGATATTATAATAATTACAATGTAAATCATTCCATTTATTATGGAATTGTATATTCCTCTAGGAAATAAGGAACATGGTTTATAATGTCCATCATGCTCTTTCTTTGGGTGAGTCGTTGTGCTCATTTGGTATTTTTTGGTTCTTGACTAAGATCTATTTAATGTTATTATCAAGATGGATTAGTTTATTTCTCACAAATCCTGAATTTATTATTATTATTAGTGGATTTCCTTTACTACCCTTAATGGGAACTCCTATGTGTTCCAAGTATAATGGGATCTGATGTCTAGTTAGGTGGGACCTCTTCTTCTAAGGATTGATATTTTAATGTAATTTTATATGACTGAGTTTGTATAGTAATCTTTCAGTGGTGATCTTACTCTGGTAGTTAAATAATTTCCTAAAGTTTTTCTAAATGAATTTTATGGTTCCACTTTGGAAATATTGGTATATTCCTTGATTGGATTGGTGCCAAGAACCTAGATGATATCAATTTTAGTTTACTACATGGATCGAGCCAAGTTGATAGTTCTAAATGTTTATTTGGATGATTTGTGAGACAAGGTATTTATACACCTGAGTGTGTCACCTTTGGAAACCTCTATACTCTTTTCCTAGAAGGCTAATGGAACTGTTTTCTTATGTGTGAAATATCAAAATCATAATTGTCTTATTATCAAAAAACTTCCATTTTCTAGAATTGATGATTTTTTTGTTCAGTTGAAAGGGGAAAAGTGATTCTCTAAGATTGATCTCCATTTTGGAAATTACTAAATCATAATTAAGGATTCAGATATTCCAAATAATGACTTAGAATGTATGTATGGCCACCTGAAGTACATTATAATGTAGTTTGGTCTAACTAAAACTCTTATTGTCTTCATGGAACTAGTGAAATTCATTTTCCACCAATATATTGAGGTTTTTTCAATGGTTTTTGTTCATAACATTTTGGTATACTCTAAGACCAAATAAAATCATTTGTTTCACTTGAGATGTGTTTTGGAAATCATAAGGGATCAATTCATGTATGAAAAATTATCAAAATTCCAATTCTAGATCTAAGAATTTAGGTTCTTAGGACATGTGATCTCAAAACATGGTATCTTAGTTGATCCTAAAAAGGTAATGAATTTTATTCCATGGGAGGAACTTTGAAATTTCTTTGATATTCAATGCTTCCTAGGTTTTTTGGGATTTTCTCTAAAGTTCGTAAAGGATTTATCAAAACTTACATAACCTTTGACTGATCTCACTTGGAAGGGGGTTAAGTTATTGTGGGATTTGTTGTGTCAAGCATCATTCAATGATATTAATAAGTGTTTGAACTCAACATCGATTTAGACTCTAGTATAGGATGATTAGTTCTATATGTTTTATTATGATGCTTTAGGTGTTGGTTTGGGATGTGTCCTTATTCAAGGAGATCATACACTAGATTTTAGCTCATGTTAGCTTTGACCACATGAGAGGAATTATCCAAATCATGATTTGAAAGATGAATCTATTGTTCATAACTTTTAAAGTTTGAATCATTATCTTTTCAGAGAGAATTTAATCATTTACTCTAACCATAAAAGTATGGGTTACATCTTTTCTCAAAAACATTTGAACCTTTGGTCAAGATGATAAGTGGAATACATGTAGTAATCTAAAATTGAAATTACCTATACTCTAAAAAAGGGTAATGTAGTTATTGATGATTTTATAAGTAATTAACCTTCTTAGGTTGTGAAAAAAGCAAAGGATGAATGGGAATTGATGGGAAATTTTTTTCAGATGCACTTGGGAGTTAGGGAGGTAGGGTATGGTAATATTATAGAAAGTTTTCATTTGATATAACCCCTCCTTCATATTATTCTATAAGAGTAGTAGCAAGATAATGAGTTCTAGAATACTATAGATTCTTTATATGGTATGGAAACCATTAGTGAGTGTTCTCTCTCCACATAAAGTATTTTTTATTTAAGAACTAATGTTTTGTTCCATCGACTATGAGGAAGCCCATGTTGGAAGATAATCATCATTGTTTATGGGTTTTCCATCATATCACTAAAAAAATGTTTTATGACTTGAATCATCAGCTCTAGTGACATGGCATGAAATGAGATATATGAATATTTGTATCTTGATGTTATACTTTATAATAGATTAAGTATGATAATGAGAAGACTTCTAGTTCTCTTCAAACTCTTCCTGTTCCAACATGGAAATAGAATGAGATATCAATGGATTTAATTATTTGTTTTTTTGGACTCCCTATAGTAATAATGCTATTTAGGTGGTGATTGATCGGTTTACCAATTAAATTTATTTCTTACTGGTTCATGAAACCACTAAAGTAAAAGACTTAGGAAAGTTATATATGCAAGAAATCATAAGTTTTTATGGAACTTCGATGGTTATTGTATATAATAGTGACCCTTGATTTACCTCATGGTTTTGGAAGGTTCCCCAGGTGGTGATGGGGACTCAAGTCAAGTTGAGCATAGTATATCATCCTCATACAGATGGGAAGATAGAAAATTATATTCAAATTATAGAGGATATAATTTATTCTTGTGTTTTAAACTTCATTTGTGCATGGGATAACCATTTGGGGATAATTGAGTTTACTTATAATAGTGGTTTCCAATCATCCATCAAGATTGATCCTTTTGAATCTTTATATGGATGACCATTCAACTCACCTCTCTGTTAGTCAAAGGTTGGCAAAGCTTCATTGATAGGACCAAGATTGGTTAGTAAACAATGGTATAGATCAAATTAATTAATCAAAATTTAGTGGTGGATCAAATATGGTAAAAATATTATTCATATCATCATCATAATCCTCTAGATTTTTCTATTGATAACTAGGTGTTCTTAAAAGTTCCACCATATTTGGGTCACTAACAGATCACAAAACAAGGGAAGACGACTCTAATATATGTAGTATTGTTTGTGATCATTCAACATCTTTGAAAGGTGGTGTATTTCTTGGCTTTACCACCTCAGTTGTATTTGATCCAAAATTTATCCCATGTGTCCCAACTTAATAAGTATCTTCCTGACCCATCTCATGTTCTATATTGGGAAGAACTTGGCATAAAACTTGATATGTCTGTGATTGAACAACCATTTAAATTTATTGATTCTCAAGTAAAGGTTCAACATAGAAATTATATACTATTGGTTTCAGTTCTGTGGAAGTATGTGTCACACTCACATGATACATGTAAGCAAGAGTCTATAATGAGGGAGAAGTATCCCAATATATTTATTGACCAAACTTATTTTACTTAGTTTTATAGGGGTAAAAAGAAAAATGGTGATGATAATTATAACATACCAATTTTTTTTATAGGTATGACCATCTTCATGTTTCATTTTCTTATTTCTTTTTCCAATACCTTATAGTTTATGGTGTTTTTAGTTTTATAGGATGGTCCAGATATGTGTATTGGGATGTTGGTGTGATGTAGATAATTATAACACCCTTAAATTTTATGAAATGGCCTAGGTTTCATTCTAGAGGAGAAAGGGAGAAGTTGAATTGTAATTTTTTTAGGCATAACTATATTATGTGATGTGGATCTTCTTTTATGACATGAAGGTTGTGTCTATGGATGGTTGGGTACTATAGAGTAGGGGATAGATTTATTATTTCTACCTCTTTAGGAATAATTTTAGCATGAAGTGTAGTCTATGGAATGGATTCTTAGAAGGTGGATGTAACGTCACGTGGTTTGGATCAGGCTGAATATTTCAAAGAGATTTAACATTTTAATTTTTTGGATGGGAAATTTTAAATTTCATGTATCAGAGTGAGGTTATTAGGGTTTGTAAATCGATAAATGATGTTTTCATACATGTTTTATGATTTTGTGGAATTCTAGGGGGTTTGGGTGAAAATTGAAGGAGGAACAGACGATCAAGATGCTGAAAGAAGATACTGTGATTTTTACATGTTGTGTAAATCATTTAAATGATGTGTAATGATTTAATGGGGTGAATTGAGTCAGTTTTAGGGAATAAAAGCTTAGGGGATGTTCCTAAGGAATACATGATGTGTATCTATTACACATTGTGAAATTATTACATGGAATTTAATAGTTACACACCATGTAATATATGGGAATATATTCAAAAAAGGATAATAGGGGCTTGATATTTCATTTCCCTTCACACACAGGAGGTCTCACATGGCCCCCCCCTCTCAAATAGTTTCATGGATCTCCCCCACTAGGTGTATTTTTTTATTTCCATTGGTCTCTTTGGATCCCTTATGATAAGATACCAACTCTACTTCCTTCTCTTCTCTGTTTTTCTCTCTATATTTGGCGTTATTTTTGTGTGAGATGCTTCACCCTATTTTCAAGTAATTTTTCAAATACTATATTTTCTTTAATTTCAAATCAATTAAAACATTTATGTTGGATGGGTGGACCATCATAATCACAAGGTAGGTGGTCAATAGATTTTCCCTTAAAGTTTTATTAATTTATAAAATATGATGTTGTGTCACATGCCTGTATTCTAGTGTGACACATCTTAAATATGGAATTAGATATATATAATCTAATACCTTAATTCTAGTAGCTCTTATATATTAATTTTACATCATTTAAAGTTGCAGACCTCAAGTTTTAACCACCCATTAATGGTGTTTCCCTTATTTTACTTTAATAATCAATGTTTTTCTAATAAAACCACCTATTGAGGTGTTTTATATTTTAAAATGTAAATATGTTGATTAATTGGAATGTGGAAGGGTGTGATGATTCACTATATTATTACCTAATGATAAAACCATCTCTTAAGTGGTTGTGGACTACTTTCATATTAAATGAATTAGACGAGTTTCAATGGAATGCATGTAACACCCCAAGCTTCCACGAAACATTTCTCTTTGAATAATACAGTAGCGTGTGTTGTACACAACTTTGAGTTCTAACACACACCACAACCAATCAAAGTAGCCGTTATGAATATTAATACCTAATTTTTGAAATTTTATAAATTTTATCTTGCCAAATGGACTTTGTTTTTTGGATTCGGGATATCGAAATTAGCCTATGTTGAATTTTTGGTATTTTTCTGAGAACTTCCAATTTTTTATGAATAGTGAAAAATACTTAAAAACAACTTTTCTAATCAAAATAATTTATAGTGATAAATTATACTATTGAGTGGTTTTAAAGTATAATTAGAATATTTTTTTACCATTTTATCCAATGGTGTTCATTAGAATTAATTTCACTTTGAAATTGGACATAAACAATTGTCAATCTTTTGATATATATTGTTTCTTAAAAACACGCTATTTGTTGTGACAGCAGGAATTAATTATAAAATTAATTAATGCAACTTATATGTTTGGAATTTTTTAAAATAGACATCATTTTTGAATTCGGAATATCAATTATAACTTAGGGTGAAATTTTGGCATTGTTATGAAAAAATTCAATTTTTGATGAATAGTGAAACCACTAAGTGGTAGTTAAAAAAATGATTTTTCGTTTAAATGAAATATTAACACTTCTATGATTTGATTTTTAAAAATCCGACATAAATAGTTTTCATTAGGAAGTAAAATGTGGTTCAATGGGATTAAAATAATTTTTTGGTGAATAGTAACTTTTAAGTTTAATTAATCGCGATTAAAGGTAATTAGTGAAATTTAAGGTAAAAATGATATTATAAAAATATGAAAACACCCTTAAACTTGTCCTAACCCTAGTGGATGAGTAATGGACGACCAAGAAAATCCATGGGTCAACTTTGGGACTCCATAGAGCCACTTTGGTGGGAAAATGACATTAAAAACTTTTTATTTAATGTTAAAATAAAAATGTCACAAACATGAGTTGTTTTACTAATTTTTTTTAAATGGGGTTATACAAGTCATCCTTTTGACTATAATTATTCATTATAAAGCTAAAAATATTTCATACATCATGATAATTTTTTTATAATCTTTAGACATTAAATAAATTAAATTATTTATGACACCATGATGATACAATGATTACCTCATTAATTAACGATTTAAATAAAATAAAAAGATAATATAAAATATAAGACATAAACTTGTAAAAAGCCTATTGGATGAGTATATTTCGAACCATTATCACCTTACCCTAGAAATATATGAGTGTGGGACCTTTAAAATCCGAAACTCAATATATAATAAAGTAACATTTCATGACATTCCAAGAGTGCCCCTCCTCTCCTCTTATAAAAGGCCCCCACCACTACCACCTTAATCACACCTTCAAAGCCTTTTGGCTCAGAAAACCTCTGCCCAAATACACTCCTAACTTCTCTCTCTTACTCCTAGAAGCCTCACTTTGGGCAGAATTCTTCCCAAGGAAGCCTTTGGCTCAAATCAAAAAGAATTACCCGATTTTAAGGTAATGTCTTCTTTTATGTTCTTTTGTTTTATTTTTCTTCTCCAACCCACTAAACTCTTTTTATTTCTTTATTTTATAAAAAAACAGTATCTAAAATATACTAGGATGTTGTTATGATAAGTATTTGGTTAAAACTTACACACAACTTTGTCTAATGGTTAAAGAACATACGGTTTCTGTGGGTGGCGAAATACTGCCTTACGAAATGACGATTGTTCAATATTCTTTTAAAACCTCTAATGGTGGCCATTTTGATGACACTATTTTCATATATGATATATATATTTTGTTTATTTTTTCATTATGCTTATTTATTTCTCATTTATGGCATACTTTATGATTTCCATTATGGGTAAACGCGATAATTTCATTTTAGGAAGTGCGGACTACCGCCCCCTCAAAGTGATTTGAATCGTTATTGACATATGTGGGATGTATAATGGATGGAGTAAATGGTATTATATATTATATTATAATGGAATTATATTATACCTTTATATAATTATAACATCATTCCATTAAATACGAAATAGAAATGAAAGTAGCGTTCATGCGTACGTACGGCTTAGCGTCTCGATGAACGGTGCATTTCATTTCTTACCTCTAAATGTTATGTAACATTATAAATGAATGCATATACTGAATATATATTATGTAAATGATATATACATCATGAATATAATTATGAATATAATGGATATTTTACCACATGAACAAAGTGTAATTATAAGAAGTTTATTTTTGACCCAAGTACCTAAGATCAACAAAACAACCGTTATTAACTTAAATAATTACATAATGTTCATGACATGGTAATAAGTGATATAAAAAGAATAATGAACTAGAAAAAGGTTCTTAAGAAGGTAGATATTAACTCTAGTTTATTATTCAGGAGGTTAAAGAACGGTCGAGTCAAGTCGGACAGGAGGTAAGGGAATTTCTTAACCCAATTTTCAATCTTTGGGTTAATCTCCTATTTTCAAATTATGTCATGATATTATTATGTACTATCTTTTATTTTTACTTTATTTATGTGTACTTATAGTGAATACACATAATAGATCTATTTTATTTTAAAAAAAATAATGATATTTTTGAGGGACTTCGTCTCAATCACCATCCATTGAGGCATATTTTGTTTTATACAGAAATTTCATTTATACGGTGTATAAACCCCTTTGACTTTTACATTTATTCAAAAAAAATATTTTTATATGAAGCGTTTTACTAAACGACAAAAAGGAATGTTTTTCTTGTCGTACGTATGCGGCGACAACGACTTCTCTGCCGCCATGACCATTATTTGAGTTTCGACTTTCTCTACAAGCCATATCTGTTTTTAAATGAAAAATAAATACCATGTTTTAATTATCATTTATTTTGGTATTAAAAATGGTTTTGAAAATGTTTTTATTATATCAATGTTTTTTATTGATATCTTGTGATTGAAATGTGGAAATTTTATGTTTCCTTTATGCATGTTTTATGTGATACGATTATGTTATGGTTTATGATATGTTTAAACCTATTCATATGAGGAATGCATTGGACTTAGTAAGTGACGGGTGGAGCCCGATATAGCTCCTCGATGCATCAGTAGGTCTCATGAGACAAACTAGTGTCTTAGCACGAGGCCTTGACAAAATCTTATTCGTGGTCTTGGCACGAGGCCTTGGATACGTGGTTATGATAGTCTGGAATTATGCATTTCATCATTATGAAAGTGGTTATTGATTTTGCATGTGATTATTCTGCTAGTAGAATATCCATGTGAGTAAGTAAATGACATTATTTAATTTTATTTTTTCCATATTATGCTGAAGTTCAAGTTTAAAAAGGCTTTTGTTTTAGTTATACATTTCCTTAAATGTTAATGTTTATTTATGAAAGCTTCCGCAATATTGTTATCCTTACTGAGCATCTGAGCTCACCCCTTTCAATGTTTTAATATTTTCCAGGATGTGAAGAAGTATTTTATGAATGACCTACATGGATAGTTAGAAGGGGATATGAGTGTGGACTATGGAGACCTAGTTATTGTAGTTTTTCATTCTATGATGTAATGTAACATTTATGAATGTATCTAGTGTTTCTAAGGCTACTAAACTAATCAGTCTTTTGAGAATTGATCTTTTGTGATCATGCCAATGTTACGAAGTAATGCACCGAATCTGGGTAGCTGGGGTCGGGGCGTTATAGTTGGTATCAGAGACAGTTTAGTACTAACCTAGGAAGCCAGATTTAGATAAACTCTGATTAGAGCACATAGCCCAAAGATAGACTTTGAGGATTAGTATATAAGAACTTCCTAGAATTTTGGTATTATAGAGATTTTGTGAGTTTTCCGAGCAATACATCCCTATCTGGATACGAGCAGGTAGAGGTGGATCTGGAACAGATGTACCTGGGGGTAAAACCCAAAAACACCGCTTTGAGCTAGACTCGAACGGGAACTGGTGCACGACAACAGGCCTTGCTGCACTCTTGGTTACGACACTCCCGGGGGATATGCTTAGGATAATTATCATTTTCTTTACAAACCACTATGAAGGGTTATGAGTATATACTTCCTCAAAGAAAACATTTTTTATGATTATGGATTATATCCATAAATAGTTCAATTTATGTTAAGTATTTTACAAGTATGGAATTATGTATTTTGATTCATAAACTAATTTAGTTTATGCCATTGTTTAGAAATGGAGCCTAGTGGAAGGAATGAAAACCGTATCAATGCACGCACTCCGTGTAGGGATTTCCCTCCTGCTCAAGATAATTATTGTGGATCTGGAGATACAATTGGTGCTGATCAACTTATTACCATACTGGGACAACTCACTTAGGTTATGAATAATAACCTTACTCGTATGGAGCACCCTGATCCGCAACGTGGAGGATCAATGTTAGACCGCTTCACGAGGCAACAACCTCCAAAATTTAATGGGGGTACAAATACATTAGTAGCTGAGAAATGGATAAACTCCTTAGAAAAAATATTCCATGCCTTGGGGAGTAGCGAAAGAGAGAAGGTTGTCATGGCAGTCTACTGCCTCACTGGAGATGCCGATAAATTGTGGTTTCTGATTCAAAACACAAAGGAAGATGAAGAAGTATAAAATATGGAATGGAGAGAGTTCAAAGATCTTTTCTTAGAAAAATACTTTCCACATGACCATCGAGCAGATATGGAAAGGCAATTTCTGAGTCTGAGGCAGAAGGAGGATGAGAATGTCGCAAAGTATGAGGCTAAGTTTACAAGGTTAGCGAGGCATGCTACAGATTATATATGTAACCCAAGAAGAAAGATTTATCATTTCTTTGATCGGTTAAAACCATTTCTCCATCGAGCATTAGTCTCACAAAACTTCTCGTCATACGAAGATATTGTCTCCTGTGCTATCAAGACGGAAAAAGAATTATCTAAGTCTTATGACTTTAAAGCAAAGCAAGAAAAGAAGATATCTTCTGATCAATCTGGAAATGGAAATAAGGGAAAGAAGGGAAGATTTGAATATCAGTCCTGTAGTAAATGTGGAAAGAAACACCCCAGTACTTGCTTAAAGGAAATGGGAGTCTGTTACAAGTGTGGTGAGAAAGGCCACCAATCTCATGATTGCACGAGAAAGAAAGTTGCTGTCAATGTGGAATTCTATAATTGTAGAGAGATGGGACATTATGCAAATGAATGTCCTAAGCGTCAGGTGAACTTACCTCAGAAGAGTCTAAGGGATCATGGCCAAGCTTATGCTATCACTACTGCTGAGGTTGAAGCTCCTAAAGACGTGGTGGCAGGTAATTTAATGGTTTCCTCAAGTTTAGAAAATGCATTATTTGATTCTAGATCATCACATTGTTTCATATCTTCCCAGTTTTCCAAGAAAATTAGATATTTCCAATTTGATTTAACAAGAGAATTTTTAGTCAAAACTCCTAAGGGAAGTATTATTGCAACAAAGTTTTGTGAATCAGTTCCCATTAGAGCACATAACTGTTCTTTATCTGCTGATCTCATTGTCATACATATGATTGAGTTTGATATAATCCTCAGTATGGATTGGATTTCAGACTATGATGTGAAGATTTATTGTAAGAAGAATGAGGTTACGATTTTTGATGATGATGATAAGGAACACCTTATTTTTAGAGCAGAATTGTCACCACATAATTCTTATTTAGATCCACCCCCAGTAGCTCAACTAAATTCAATTATTGGGGAGGAAGAGAATGAAATGACTAAGGGTGAGGAAAGTAATGTTAAAATAGAGGATGTGCCTATTGTGAAATAATATGAATATGTGTTTCCAGAAGATTTACCTGGACATCCTCTAGAACGAGAAGTTGAGTTTTCCATTGATTTGATTCCTGGATCAAGGCCTATATCGAATACCCCTTATAGGATGGCCACTATGGAATTAGTTGAACTAAAGAAACAACTAGAGGAATTGAGTAATAAGGGATTTATTCGCCCTAGTGTTTCTCCATGGGGATCCCCTGTCCTTTTTGTTAAGAAGAAAGATGGATCTGTGAGGTTGTGCATTGACTACAGGGAGATCAATGCTATAACAATAAAGAAAAAGTATCCCCTACCTTTCATTGATGATTTATTTTACCAATTTCATGGAGCTCAATACTTTTCCAAGATTGACCTTCGATCAGGATACCATCAGTTGTGTGTGATGAAGGAAGACATTCCGAAGACAGCATTTCGAACAAGGTACGGGCATTACGAGTTTACAGTAATGCCTTTTGGATTGACTAATACACCCTCTGTATTCATGGATCTAATGAATAGAGTTTTCAAGGAATATCTTGATGATTTTGTGGTGGTGTTTATTGATGATATCTTGGTGTACTCCAAAAGCTACGAAGATCATGAAAATCACTTGCGCATTATCTTGAATACTCTTAGAAGGCATGAATTATATGGGAAGTTTAGCAAGTGTGAATTCTGGCTTCAGGAGATTTCTTTTCTTGGCCATATTGTCTCTAAGGATGGAATTTCTATTGATCCTTCAAAGACCAAGGCAATCCAAGAATGGCCAGCACCAATGAGTATAACTAAGGTACACAGATTTATTGTTTTGGAAGGTTATTATCGACGTTTTATCCAGAATTTTGCTCGATTGGATAACCCATTAACGAAGCTCACACATAAAGGGGTTAAATTTGTCTGGATAAAAGATTGTGAAGAATGTTTTGAAGAACTAAAGAGAATATTAGTCAATTATCCTATATTGACTTTACCATTAGGTAATGATGGGTTCGCTATTTATATTGATGCATCAATGAAAGGACTTGGTTGTGTCCTTATGCATAATGATAGGGTTATTGCCTATGCATCACGACAACTAAAAATTCATGAGCAGAACTATCCTACTCATGATCTCGAGTTACCTTCTGTAATCTTTGCCTTGAAGATATGGAGACATTATCTCTATGGTGAAAAATGTGAGATATATACCGATCACAAGAGTTTGAAATATATTTTCTCACAAAAAGAACTCAACATGAGGCAAAGGCGATGACTTGAACTACTCAAGGATTATGATTTCACGATACACTACCACCCAGGGAAGGAAAATAAGGTTTTAGATGCTTTGAGTAGAAAAGATCATGGAGTTTTGAACATGATGAGAGTGTAAATGGATCATATTTTCATGGATCTAGTAAAGATTGATATGGGAATCACCATGGAGGGTGAAAAATCAAAAAAATTTCAAATGGTTTCCAAACCATATTTACTAGAAAAGATAAAGTGTTCTCAAGACAATGATGAAGAGTTGAAAAAGAAGATTAAAGCTGTGAATGATGGGCGATTGAGTGACTTTGTGTATGAAGATGGAATTTTGAAATTTGGGAGGAGACTTTGTGTTCCCGATATACCTGAGTTAAAGTGGGAATTGTTGGATGATTCTCATAGTTCCAATTTCTCTATACACCCTGGAAGCACCAAAATGTATAGAGATTTAAAGAGACATTTTTGGTGGGACAACATGAAGAAGGAGATTGCTGATTTTGTGTCAAGATGTATGGTTTGTCAACAAGTGAAAGCTGGAAGGCAACTGCCTGGTGGAGTATTGCAACCTCTTCCCATACCTGAGTGGAAATGGGATAATATTACGATGGATGTTGTCATGGGACTACCAAAAACTCCTAGAAGGAATGACACAATATGGGTCATTGTTGATTGTCTCATGAAGTCAGCACATTTTCTTGCTATAAGGGAAGATCTACCACTTGAACGTCTAGCAAGACTGTATATTAATGAAGTTGTGAGACTTCACGGAGTACCCCTGTCGATTGTCTTGGATCGTGATCCTTGTTTTACCTCAAGATTCTGGAAAATTCTTCAGAAGGCCTTGGATACTGAACTTCGTTTGAGCACTTCTTACCACCCTCAAACAGATGGACAATCAGAAAGAACTATTCAAACCTTAGAAGACATGTTGAGATCATGCTCACTTGACTTTGAAGGAATGTGGGATCAATATTTACCTCTGGTATAATTTTCCTATAACAATAGCTTCCATTCAAGTATTCAGATGGCACCATATGAAGCGTTATACGGAAAGATATGTCGCACACCAACCTGTTGGGATGACGTTGGCGAAAGAAAACTTGTAGGCCCAGAACTGGTGGAGGAAACGATGGAAAAGGTGAAAGTAATCCAAAACCACATCAAAGCAGCTCAAAGTAGGCAGAAGAGCTATGCCGACAACCGAAGGAAGGATTTGGAATTTCAGGTAGGAGATCATGTTTTCTTGAAGGTATCTCCATGGAAGGGAGTTATACATTTCGGTAAGAAGGTTAAATTGAGTCCCAGGTACATCGGACCCTTCAAAATTCTAGAAAGAATTGGGGCTGTAGCTTACCGTTTGGTAATGCCGCCAAGTCTCTCCAAATTTCATGATGTATTCCATATATCACTGTTGAGAAAATACATGCCTGACCCAACGCATGTACTCACCTATGAGGAATTAGAACTGGAACCCGATATGTCTTATTGCGAAGAGCCCGTGAGAATTCTTGATACAAGAGAACAAGTGCTGAGAAACCGGAGAACTCGTCTGATAAAAGTTCTATGGAGAAACCATAAGATGGAGGAGGCAACGTGGGAACCTGAGGAACTTATGATGAAGAATCACCTGAGTCATTTTATACAGTGATATTATATGAAATTTCGAGAACGAAATTATTTGAAGGAGGGGAGAATGTAACACCCCAAGCTTCCACGGTACACTTCTCTTTGAATAATACAATAGCGTGTGTTGTACGCAACTTCGAGTTCTAACACACACCAAAACCAATCAAAGTAGCCATTATGAATAGTAATACCTAATTTTTGAAATTTTATAAATTTTATCTTTCCAAATGGACCTCGTTTTTGGATTCAGGATATCGAAATTAGCCTATGTTGAATTTTTGGTATTTTTCTGAGAACTTCCAATTTTTTATGAATAGTGAAAAATACTTAAATTTTTTTTTAATAAAAATAATTTATAGTGATAAATTATACTATTGAGTGGTTTTAAAGTATAATTAGAATATTTCTTTACCATTTTATCCAATGGTGTTCATTAGAATTAATTTCACTTTGAAATTGGACATAAACAATTGTCAATCTTTTGATATATATTGTTTCTTAAAAACACGCTATTTGTTGTGACAACAGGAATTAATTATAAAATTAATTAATGAAACTTATATGTTTGGAATTTTTTAAAATAGACATCATTTTTGAATTCGGAATGTCAATTATATCTTAGGGTGAAATTTTGGCATTGTTCTGAAAAACTTCAATTTTTGATGAATAGTGAAACCACTAAGTGGTAGTTAAAAAACTGATTTTTCGTTTAAATGAAATATTACCACTTCTATGATTTTATTTTCAAAAATCCGACATAAATAGTTTTCATTAGGAAGTAAAATGTAGTTCAATGGGATTAAAATAATTTTTTTGTTGAATAGTAACTTTTAAGTATAATTAATCGCGATTAAAGGTAATTAGTGAAATTTAAGGTAAAAATGATATTATAAAAATATTAAAACACCATTACACTTGTCCTACCCCTATTGGATGAGTAATGGCCGACCAAGACAATCCATGGGTCAACTTGGGGACCCCATGGAGCCACTTTGGTGGGAAAATGACATTAAAAACTTTTTATTTAATGTTAAAATAAAAATGTCACAAACATGAGTTGTTTTCATAAAACGATTTTTAAATGGGGTTATAAAAGTAATCTTTTTGACTATAAATATTCATTAGAAATATAAAAAGATTTAATACATCATGATAATTTTTTTATAATTTTTAGACATTAAATAAATGAAATTATTTATGACACCATGATGATGCAGTGATTACCTCATTAATTAACGATTTAAATAAAATAAAAAGATAATATAAAATCTAAGACTAAAACTTGTCCAAAGCCTATTGGATGAGTATATTTCTAACACTTATCACCTTAACCTAGATATATATGAGTTTGGGACCTTTAAAATTCGAAAATCAATATATAATAAAGTAACATTTCATGACATTCCAAGAGTGCCCCTCCTCTCCTCTTATAAAAGGCCCCCACCACTACCACCTTACTCACACCATCAAAGCCATTTGGCTCGGCCAAACTCTGCCCAAATACTCTCCCAAATTCCCTATCTTACTCCTAGAAGCCTCACTTTGCGCAGAATTATTCCCAAGGAATCCTTTGGCTCAAATCAAAAAGAGTTACCCAATTTTAATGTAATGTCTTCTTTTATGTTCTTTTGTTTTATTTTTCTTCTCAAACCCACTAAACTCTTTTTATTTTTTATTTTATAAAAACACAAGTATCTAAAATATACTAGGATGTTGTTATGATAAGTATTTGGTTAACACTTACACACAACTTCGTCTAATGGTTAAAGAACATACAGTTTCTGTGGGTGGCGAAATACTGCCTCACGAAACAATGATTGTTCAATATTCTTTTAACACCTCTAATGGTGGCCATTTTGATGACACTATTTTCATATATGATATATATATTATTTTTATGTTTTCATTATGCTTCTGTATTTCTCATTTATGGCATAATTTATGATTTCCATTATGGGTAAACACAATAATTTCATTTTAGGAAGTGCGGACTACCGCCCCCTCAAAGTGATTTGAATCGTTAATGCCATATGTGGGATGTATAAAGGATGGAGTAAATGGTATTATACATTATATTATACTAGAATTATATTATACCTTTATATAATTATAACATCATTCCATTAAATATGAAATAGAAATGAAAGTAGCGTTCATGCGTACGTACGGCTTACCGTCTCCATGAACGGTGCATTTCATTTCTTACCTCTAAATGTTATGTAACATTATAAATGAATGTATATACTGAATATATATGATGTATATGATATATAAATCATGAATATAATTATGAATATAATGGATATTTTACCACATGAACAAAGTGTAATTATAAGAAGTTTATTTTTGACCCAAGTACCTAAGATCGACAAAACGACCGTTATTAACTTAAATAATTACATAATGTTCATGACATGGTAATAAGTGATATAAAAGGAATAATGAAATAGAAAAAGGTTCTTAATAAGGTATATATTAACTCTAGTTTATTATTCAGGAGGTTAAAGAACGGTCGAGTCAAGTCGGACATGAGGTAAGGGAATTTCTTAACCCAATTTCCAATATTTGGGTTAATCTCCTATTTTCAAATTATGTCTTGATATTATTATTTCCTATATTTTATTTTTACTTTATTTATGTGTACTTATAGTGAATACACATAATATATCTATTTTATTTAAAAAAATAATGATCTTTTTGAGGGACTTCGTCTCAATCACCATCCATTGAGGCATATTTTGTTTTATACACAAATTTCTTTTATACAGTGTATAAACCCCTTTGACTTTTACATTTATTCAAAAGGAATATTTTTATAAGAAGCGTTTTACTAAATGAAAAAAAGTAATGTTTTTCTTGTCGTACGTATGTGGCGACAACGACTTCTCTGCCGCCATGACCATTATTTGAGTTTTGACTTCCTCTACAATCCATATTTGTTTTTAAATGAAAAATAAATACCAGGTTTTAATTCTATTTTATTTTGGTATTGAAAATGGTTTTGAAAATGTTTTTATTATTTCAATGTTTTTTATTGATATCTTGTGATTGAAATGTGGAAATTTTATGTTTCCTTTATGCATGTTTTATGTGATAAGATTATGTTATGGTTTATGATATGTTTAAACCTATTCATATGAGGAATGCATTGGACTTAATAAGTGATAGCTGGAGCCCGCTATAGCTCCTCGATGCATCGGTAGGTCTCATGAGACAAACTAGTGTCTTGGCATGAGGCCTTGACAAAATCTTATTTGTGGTCTTGGTACGAGGCCTTGGCTACGTGGTTACGATAGTCTGGCATTATGCATCCCATCATTATGAAAGTGGTTATTGATTTTGCATGTGATTATTCGACTAGTAGAATATCCATGTGAGTAAGTAAATGGCATTATTTAATTTTATTTTTGCCATATTATGCTGAAGTTCAAGTTTAAAAAGGCTTTTGTTTTAGTTATACATTGCCTTAAATGTTAATGTTTATTTATGAAAGCTTCCGCAATATTGATATCCTTACTGTGCATCTGAGCTCACCCCTTTCAATGTTTTAATATTTTCCAAGATGTGAAGAAGTATTTTATGAATGAACTGTAGGGATAGTTAGAAGAGGATATGAATGTGGACTATGGAGACCTAGTTATTGTAGTTTTTCATTCTATGATGTAATGTAACATTTATGAATGTATCTAGTGTTTCTAAGGCTACTAAACTAATCGGTCTTTCGAGACTTGATCTTTTGTGATCAAGCCAATGTTACAAAGTAATGCACCGACTCTGGGTAGCTAGGGTCGGGGCGTTACAGTTGGTATCAGAGGCAGTTTAGTACTAATCTTGGAAGCTAGATTTAGATAAACTCTGATTAGAGCACATAGCCCAAAGATAGACTTTGAGGATCAGTATAGAAGAACTTCCTAGAATTTTGTTATTATAGAGATTTTGTGAGTTTTACGAGCAATACATCCCTGTCTGGATACGATCAGGTAGAGGTGTCTCTGGCACAGTTGTACCTAGGGGTAAAACCCGAAGACACCACTTTGATCTAGAATCGAACGAGAACTGGTGCACGACAACGGGCCTTGCTGCACTCTTGGTTACGAAACTCCTAGGGGATATGCTTAGAATAATTCTCATTTTCTTTACAAACCACTATGAATGGTTATGAGTATATACTTTCTCAAAGAAAACATTTTTTATGATTATGGATTATATACATAAATAGTTTAATTTATGTTAAGTATTTTACAAGTATGGAATTATGTATTTTGATTTATAAACTAATTTTGTTTATGCCATTGTTTAGAAATGGAACCTAGTGGAAGGAATGGAAACCCTATCAATGAATGCACTCTGTGTAGGGATTTCCCTCCTGTTCAAGATAATTATTGTGGATCTGGAGATACAACTGGTGCTAATCAACTTATTACTATACTCGGACAACTCACTCAGGTTATGAATAATAACCTTACTCGTATGGAGCACCCTGATCCGCAACGTGGAGGATCAATGTTAGACCACCTAATGAGGAAACAACCGCCAACATTTAATGGGGGTACAAATCCATTAGTAGCTGAGCAATGGATAAACTCCTTAGAAAAAATATTCCATGCCTTGGGGAGTAGCGAAAGAGAGAAGGTTGTCATGGCAGTCTACCGCCTCACTGGAGATGCCGATCAATGGTGGTCGCTGATTCAAAACACAAAGGAAGATGAAGAAGTATCAAATATGTAATGGAGAGAGTTAAAAGATCTTTTCTTAGAAAAATACTTTCCACATGACCATCGAGCAGATATGGAAAGGCAATTTCTGAGTCTGAGGCAGAAGAAGGATGAGAATGTCGCAAAGTATGAGGCTAACTTTACAAGGTTAGCGAGGAATGCTGCAGATTATATATGTAACCCAAGAAGTAAGATTGATCGTTTCTTTTATGGGTTAAAACCATTTCTCCGTCGAGCATTAGTCTCACGAACCTTCTCATCATACGAAGATATTGTCTCGTGTGCTATCAAGACGGAAAAGGAATTCTCTATGTCTTATGACTTTAAAGTAAAGAAAGAAAAGAAGAGATCTTCTGATCAATCTGGAAATGGAAATAAGGGGAAGAAGGGAAGAGTTGAATATCAGTCCTGCAGTAAATGTGGAAAGAAACACCCCGGTACTTGCTTAAAGGGAATGAGAGTCTGTTACAAGTGTGGTGAAAAAGGCCACCAAGCTCATGATTGCAAGGGAAAGAAAGTTGTTATCAATGTGGAATGCTATAATTGTAGAGAGATGGGACATTATGAAAATGAATTTCCTAAGCGTCAGGGTAACTTACCTCAGAAGAGGCCAAGGGATCAAGGCCAATCTTATGCTATCACTACTGCTGAGGTTGAAGCTCCGAAAGACGTGGTGGTAGGTAATTTAATGGTTTCCTCAAGTTTAGCAAATGCATTATTTGATTCTGTATCATTGCATTGTTTCATATCTTCCCAGTTTTCCAAGAAAAATAGATATTTCCAATTTGATTTAACAAGAGAATTGTCAGTCAAAACTCCTAAGGGAAGTATTATTGCATCAAAGTTTTGTGAATCAGTTCCCATTAGAGCACATAACTGTTCTTTATACGCTGATCTCATTGTCATACCTATTATTGAGTTTGATATAATCCTCAGTATGGATTGGATTTCGGACTATGATGTGAAGATTTATTGTAAGAAGAAGGAGGTTACGATTTTTGATGATGATGATAAGGAACACCTTATTTTTAGAGCAGAATCATCACCACCTAATTCTTATTTAGATCCACCCCCAGTAGCTCAACTAAATTCAATTATTAGGGAGGAAGAGAATGAAATGAATAAGGGTGAGGAAAGTAATGTTAAAATGGAGGATGTGCTTATTGTGAAAGAATATGAAGATGTGTTTCCGGAAGATTTAACTGGACATCCTCCAGAACGAGAAGTTGAGTTTTCCATTGATTTGATTCCTGGATCAAGGCCTATATCGAAGACCCCTTATAGGATGGCCACCGTGGAATTAGTTGAACTAAAGAAACAACTAGAGGAATTGAGTAATAAGGTATTTATTCACCCTAGTGTTTCTCCATGGGGAGCCCCTATCCTTTTTGTTAAGAAGAAAGATGGATCTATGAGGTTGTGCATTGACTACAGGGAGATCAATGTTATAACAATAAAGAACAAGTATCTCCTACCTCGCATTGATGATTTATTTGACCAATTGCATGGAGCTCAATACTTTTCCAAGATTGACCTTTGATCGGGATACCATCAGTTGTGTGTGAATAAGGAAGACATTCCGAAGACAGTATTTCAAACAAGGTACGGGCATTACGAGTTTACAGTAATGCCTTTTGGATTGACTAATGAACCCTCTGTATTCATGGATCTAATTAATAGAGTTTTCAAGGAATGTCTTGATGATTTTTTGGTGGTGTTTATTGATGATATCTTGGTATACCTCAAAAGCTACGAAGATCATGAAAATCACTTGCGCATTATCTTGAAGACTCTTAGAAGGCATGAATTATCTGGAAAGTTTAGCAAGTGTGAATTCTGGCTTCAGGAGATTTCTTTTCTTGGCCATATTGTCTCTAAGAATGGAATTTCTGTTGATCCTTCTAAGACCAAGGCAATCCAAGAATGGCCAGCACCAATGAGTATAACTGAGGTACGCAGCTTTATTGGTTTGGCAGGTTATTATCGACGTTTTTTCCAGACTTTTGTTCGATTGGCTAACCCATTAACGAATCTCACACGTAAAGGGGTTAAATTTGTCTGGACAAAAGAGTGTGAAGAATTTTTTGAAGAACTAAAGATAAGATTAGTCAATGCTTCTATATTGACTCTACCATCAGGGAATGGTGGGTTCGTTATTTATAATGATGCATCAATGAAAGGACTTGGTTGTGTCCTTATGTAGAATGATAGGGTTATTGCCTATGCATCACGATAGCTAAAAATTCCTGAGCAGAACTATCCTACTCATGATCTCGAGTTAGCTTCTGTAATCTTTGCCTTGGAGATATTGAGACATTATCTCTATGGTGAAAAATGTGAGATATATACCGATCACAAGAGTTTGAAATATATTTTATCACAAAAAGAACTCAACATGAGGAAAAGGCGATGACTTGAACAACTCAAGGATTATGATTGCACGATACACTACCACCCAGGGAAGGCAAATAAGGTTGGAGATGCTTTGAGTAGAAAAGATCATGGAGTTTTGAACATGATGAGAGTGGAAAGGGATCCTATTTTCATGGATCAAGTAAAGATGGATATGGAAATCACCATGGAGGGTGAAACATCAAATTTTTTTCAAATGGTTGCCAAACCATCTTTACTAGAAATGATAAAGTGTTCTCAGGCCAATGATGAAGAGTTGAAAAAGAAGATTAAAGCTGTAAATGATGGGCGATTGAGTGGCTTTCTGTATGAAGATGGAATTTTGAAATTTGGGAGGAGAATTTGTGTTCCCGATATACCTGAGTTAAAGAGGGAATTGTTGGATGATTCTCATAGTTCCAATTTCTCTATACACCCTGGACGCACCAAAATGTATAGAGATTTAAAGGGACATTTTTGGTGGGACAACATGAAGAGGGAGATTGCTGATTTTGTGTCAAGATGTATGGTTTGTCAAGAAGTGAAAGCTGGAAGGCAACTGCCTGATGGAGTATTGCAACCTCTTCCCATACCTGAGTGGAAATGGGATAATATTACGATGGATTTTGTCATGGGACTACCAAAGACTCCTAGAAGTAATGACGCAATATGGGTCATTGTTGATCGTCTCACGAATTCATAACATTTTATTGCTATAAGGGAAGATCTACCACTTGGACGTCTAGCAAAACTGTATATTAATGAAGTTGTGAGACTTCATGGAGTACCCCTGTCGATTTCCTTGGATCGTGATCCTTGTTTTACCTCAAGATTCTGGAAAAGTCTTCATAAGGCCTTGGATACTGAACTTAGTTTGAGCACTGCTTACCACCCTCAAACAGATGGACAATCAGAAAGAACTATTCAAACCTTAGAAGACATGTTGAGATCATGCTCACTTGACTTTCAAGGAATGTGGGATCAATATTTACCTCTGGTAGAATTTTCCTATAACAATAGCTTCCATTCAAGTATTCAGATGGCACCATATGAAGCATTATATGGAAAGAGATGTCGCACACCAACCTGTTGGGATGACGTTGGTGAAAGAAAACTTGTAGGCCTAGAACTGGTGGAGGAAACTATGGAAAAGGTGAAAGTAATCCAAAACCACATCGAAGCAGCTCAAAGTAGGTAGAAGAGCTATGCCGACAACCGAAGGAAGGATTTGGAATTTCAGGTAGGAGATCATGTTTTCTTGAAGGTATCTCCATGGAATGGAGTTATACGTTTCAGTAAGAAGGGTAAATTGAGTCCCAGGTACATCGTACCCTTCGAAATTCTAGAACGAATTGGGGCTGTAGATTACCGTTTGGAAATGCCGCCAAGTCTCTCCAAAGTTCATGATGTATTCCACGTATCACTGTTGAAAAAATACATGCCTGACCCAACGCATGTACTCACCTATGAGGAATTAGAACTGGAACCCGATCTGTCTTATTGCGAAGAGCCCGGGAGGATTCTTGATATAAGAGAACAAGTGCTGAGAAACCGGACAACTCGTCTGGTAAAAGTTCTATGGAGAAACCATAAGATGGAGGAGGCAACGTGGGAACCTGAGGAACTTATGATGAAGAATCACCCGAGTATTTTTATACAGTGATATTATATGAATTTCAAGAACGAAATTATTTGAAGGAGGGGAGAATGTAACACCCCAAGCTTTCACGGTACACTTCTCTTTGAATAATACAGTAGCGTGTGTTGTACGCAACTTCGAGTTCTAACACACACCACAACCAATCAAAGTAGCCGTTATGAATAGTAATACATAATTTTTTGAAATTTTATAAATTTTATCTTGCCAAATGGACTTCGTTTTTGGATTTGGGATATCGAAATTAGCCTATGTTGAATTTTTGGTATTTTTCTGAGAACTTCCAATTTTTTATGAATAGTGAAAAATACTTAAAAACAACTTTTTTAATAAAAATAATTTATAGTGATAAATTATAATATTTAGTGGTTTTAAACTATAATTAGAATATTTTTTTACCATTTTATCCAATGGTGTTCATTAGAATTAATTTCACTTTGAAATTGGACATAAATAATTGTGAATCTTTTGATATATATTGTTTCTTAAAAACACGCTATTTGTTGTGACAGCGGGAATTAATTATAAAATTAATTAATGAAAATTATATGTTTGGAATTTTTTAAAATAGACATCATTTTTTAATTCAGAATATCAATTATATCTTAGGGTGAAATTTTGGCATTGTTCTGAAAAACTTCAATTTTTGATGAATAGTGAAACCACTAAGTGGTAGTTAAAAAACTGATCTTTTGTTTAAATGAAATATTACCACTTCTATGATTTTATTTTCAAAAATCCGACATACATAGTTGTCATTAGGAAGTAAAATTTGGTTCAATAGGATTAAAATAATTTTTTGGTGAATAGTAACTTTTAAGTTTAATTAATCGCGATTAAAGGTAATTAGTGAAATTTAAGGTAAAAATGATATTATAAAAATATGAAAACACCCTTACACTTGTCCTACCCATATTGGATGAGTAATGGCAGACCAATACAATACATGGGTCAACTTGGGTACCCCATGGAGTCACTTTGGTGGGAAAATGACATTAAAAACTTTTTATTTAATGTTAAAATAAAAATGTCACAAACATGAGTTGTTTTACTAAAACAATTTTTAAATGGGGTTATACAAGTCATATTTTTGACTATAAATATTAATTATAAAGCTAAAAATATTTCCTACATCATGATATTTTTTTATAATTTTTAGACATTAAATAAATTAACTTATTTATGACACTATGATGATGCAGTGATTACCTCATTAATTAACGATTTAAATAAAATAAAAAGATAATATAAAATCTAAGACTTACACTTGTAAAAAGCCTATTGGATGAGTATATTTCGAAACCCTATCACCTTACCCTAGAAATATATGAGTGTGGGACCTTTAAAATACGAAACTCAATATATAATAAAGTAACATTTCATGACATTCCAAGAGTGCCCCTCCTCTCCTCTTATAAAAGGCCCCCACCACTACCACCTTACTCACACCTTCAAAGCCTTTTGGATCGGCCAACCTCTTCCCAAATACTCTCCCAACTTCCCTCTCTTACTCCTAGAAGCCTCACTTTGGGCAGAATTCTTCCCAAGGAAGCCTTTGGCTCAAATCAAAAAGAGTTACCCGATTTTAAGGTAATGTCATATTTTATGTTCATTTGTTTTATTTTTCTTCTCCAACCCCCTAAACTCTTTTTATTTATTTATTTTATAAAAACACCAGTATATAAAATATACTAGGATGTTGTTATTATAAGTTTTTGGTTAACACTTACACACACCTTCGTATAATGGTTAAAGAACATACAGTTTCTGTGGGTGGCGAAATAATGCCTCACGAAACGATGATTGTTCAATATTCTTTTAACACCTCTAATGGTGGCCATTTTGATGACACTATTTTCATATATGATATATATATTATGTTTATGTTTTCCTTATGCTTCTTTATTTCTCATTTATGGCATACTATATGATTTCCATTATGGGTAAACGCGATAATTTCATTTTAGGAAGTGCGGACTACCGCCCCCTCAAAGTGATTTGAATCGTTAATGCCATATGTGGGATGTATAAAGGATGAAGTAAATGGTATTATACATTATATTATACTGGAATTATATTATACCTTTATATAATTATAACATCATTCCATTAAATACGAAATAGAAATGAAAGTAGCGTTCATGCGTACGTACGGCTTACCGTCTCCATGAACGGTGCATTTCATTTCTTACCTCTAAATGTTATGTAACATTATAAATGAATGTATATAATGGATATATATGATGTATATGATATATAAATCATGAATATAATTATGAATATAATGGATATTTTACCACATGAACAAAGTGTAATTATAAGAAGTTTATTTCTAACCCAAGTACCTAAGATTGACAAAACGACCGTTATTAACTTAAATAATTACATAATGTTTATGACATGGTAATAAGTGATATAAAAGGAATAATGAACTATAAAAAGGTTCTTAAGAAGGTAGATATTAACTCTATTTTATTATTCAGTAGGTTAAAGAATGGTCGAGTCAAGTCGGACACGAGGTAAGGGAATTTCTTAACCCAATTTCCAATCTTTGGGTTAATCTCCTATTTTCAAATTATGTCATGATATTATTATGTCCTATATTTTGTATTTTTTACTTTATTTATGTGTACTTATAGTGAATACACATAATAGATCTATTTTATTTAAAAAATAATAATGATCTTTTTGAGGGACTTCGTCTCAATCACCATCCATTGAGGCATATTTTGTTTTATACACAAATTTCTTTTATATGGTGTATAAACCCCTTTGAATTTTACATTTATTCAAAAGGAATATTTTTATACGAAGAGTTTTACTAAATGAAAAAAAGGAATGTTTTTCTTGTCGTACGTATGCGGCGACAACGACTTCTCCGCCGCCATGACCATTATTTGAGTTTCAACTTCCTCTACAAGCCATATCTGTTTTTAAATGAAAAATAAATACAAAGTTTTAATTCTCTTTTATTTTGGTATTGAAAATGGTTTTGAAAATGTTTTTATTATATCAATGTTTTTTATTGATATCTTGTGATTGAAATGTGGAAATTTTATGTTTCCTTTATGCATGTTTTATGTGATACGATTATGTTATGGTTTATGATATGTTTAAACCTGTTCATATGAGGAATGCATTGGACTTAATAAGTGACGGGTGGAGCCCGCTATAGCTCCTCGATGCATCGGTAGGTCTCATGAGACAAACTAGTGTCTTGGCACGAGGCCTTGACAAAATCCTATTTGTGGTCTTGGCACGAGGCCTTGGGTACGTGGTTATGATAGTCTGGCATTATGCATTACATCATTATGAAAGTGGTTATTGATTTTTCATGTGATTATTCGACTAGTAGAATATCCATGTGAGTAAGTAAATGGCATTATTTAATTTTATTTTTTCCATATTATGCTGAAGTTCAAGTTTAAAAAGGCTTTTGTTTTAGTTATACATTGCCTTAAATGTTAATGTTTATTTATGAAAGCTTCCGCAATATTGTTATCCTTACTGAGCATCTGAGCTCACCCCTTTCAATGTTTTAATATTTTCCAGGATGTGAAGAAGTATTTTATGAATGACCTGCAGGGATAGTCAGAAGAGGATATGAGTGTTGACTATGGAGACCTAGTTATTGTAGTTTTTCATTCTATGATGTAATGTAACATTTATGAATGTATCTAGTGTTTCGAAGGCTACTAAACTAATCGGTCTTTCGAGACTTGATCTTTTGTGATCATGCCAATGTTACGAAGTAATGCACCGACTCTGGGTAGCTGGGGTCGGGGCGTTACAATGCATATTAGCATGGCCTATCTTATAACCTTTTCATGTAAAGTATTTACTATTTATGAATAGTATACCTAGCCCTAAATACTTTAGTTTTACTTGACCCATATTGGTATGTGGATTGATATTGGCATGGAATTTCCCATGGCATTCTCTATTATTATTAACCGAGTTGTGATGACTCACAAGCTTAAGTACATAGCCTTTTATTTTATAATTGAAATGGTAAATGGGTGTGTCCCTCTTTAGTTATGTAGGACTAGTTATGTGGAATGATTACACACAATACCTTCATTAACATTTTAATTTTAATGATCACATGAATTGTATTATTCATTAAGCAATACTTGGGTTCCTATTTATGGAATTCCTTGGATAGGCTCATAGGATATTAGATATTGTATGTACCTTGTGTGATACTTGTTAAACCTATTTATTGAACGACAAGGATGGTATCATAGGTTACTTGATTTATATCACTCTGGGAGTGATACTTGGATTCATTATAGGATGCCTTGGATTGGATCACTAGTCTGATTACTTACCTTCCCATGAGTGATTCTGGTTCCATAGGGGAGTCACCTTGGATGGCTCATTGGAAATATGGTTATACAATTCCATGAGCGATACTCATTACCCTATGTGAGATACCTAGGATGAGATCATAGGGTCTTTCTTACACCATTATAAGTTTGATACTTGGGATGAATTTTACAGATCACCTTGGATGGACACTTTTAGTGATGATTATTTATAGAGCTCTGAGAGTGATACTTGGGATTCCTTTTTATGGATCACCTTGGATGGGTTCTGGATGTTACTTATTAAATTCTATGAGTTCCTTGTATTAAAATATTGAATTCCTACTTATGAAATATATATATTCATATTACAAGCTGAAGAACATGCTTGGGTTCGATCTATGTTTACACTTGATTTTTATGGCATCCTAGGTAGGATTACTTGCATGTGTGCCAAGAGAATAATATTATATTCCGAATTAGGATAACACACGTATGGTCATCCAAGTGTCACTGAGGAACTTGAGCCAACTTATTTAATTTTATTTATTTACTACTTTACCTATCATACCTTCACACTTCTGTATTTTATATTCACTAACTGGATAGCTTTAGACACTATTTCTGGTGACCTATTGAGTATATATCATACCGTGTTCAGTCCACCATTGCACTAGGGTACCTAAAAATACCTCAGGATTGTAGGTCCGGGTTCATGGATCATGATTTCTTACTATTATCCTTCTAGGTTAGGATAGAGTATGGGAGAAGAGGATTGTGATAGTGCTCATAATGCTATTGGATATAGCTTCTAGGTTATTTATTTATTATTTACCCATTCTTTGTATGTATCCCATGTTGTATGTTTACTACTCTAGTTTATATAGTCATATCTAGACATGCATACATAGTTGTATATTTTTCATTGGCCATTTTATCAGTTATTTATTATCTTCCACTACTCTATCCTTTATTCATACTACTTACAATGTTGATTTATTTATTCATTATCTATTATACCATTGTGCTACTCAAATATTTAGGGTATAGTCTTCCCAATGTACCATCATTGGACCCTCAATGCTAGTCGTAAGACTCTAGTGTATAGGGAGGTACACTTGAGGCCATGTGATCAACTGGATTGGAGAACTAGTTCAGTGGATCCGACATCAAGAAATTACAAAGTGGTATCATAGGGTTTTGCTTTATTTTGACTTACAATTTTGGGATGGTTGATAGAAGACTAGAAATGTGTCAGAACTTAGTAAATATCTATGTTTGGGAATGACCAACCCACACATGGGTAAAATACCATGTGTCTAGGGATGGTACTTTTCTTCACACTTTTCATCATTATAGTTAATTATGATTTCACATAAAGTGATTGGTGTACTTTTTTTGTTCATTGATTTACAAGATTTACGGTATTTACCCTTGGCCTAGTTTGGAAAGGACGTAGCATTACATGCATCATTCTAGGAACACATAGATTCACATTCCATGCATATTCCATGCCATGTAGTTACATTTATAGATATTCCTTGTGTGATTATCTATCATATTTTTTTTTGTATAGAATGATGTGTAGTTTATTAGTATTTTTTGTTGTATAGTATGTTTATGTGATTTTTTGAGCATGTTCACCTATATAACTTGTTTTTTTATTATTGTTCTTTACTGCATGATTATTTATCATGTTTACCTGCATACCATGAGTTGGTAATTATTTTCCATGATTTTCGGTATTTACTACAATAGATAGTATGCCTAGTTATGATTATGATATATGATTAGTTAATATGGTGTCAACATTGGCCTAAATGGGTTTTCCTATATAGCTTGATGGTGGAACCTTAACTAACCAATGATGAAACATTTGATCCATGAACCATTGGTTGCAGGGGTTTAAAAATATTGGTTGCAATTAAATGGGATCCAATTTTGAATCTATAAAGTTTATGGTCACTTTATAAATTGGAAAATGGAAACCCATATAATCAAACCACTGTGTATGAGTTTGATATACCTTTATACAATTGTATAAATATAAAATCTATTGAGTTTTTATTTTAAATGAATCAGTTACCTTTATAAATTCTTGTAACACTATCACTTTGGCATGGGATCCTATATGGATACACTTTTGAATGTATAACTAGACCCAAGTAGGTCAGTTGGTGCATGTTGTTTATATGATAATACCACTAAGGGTGTTTTAGAAATTTTAAAGTTTAAAATGTTCTGATCTCATTTAGATGAACCCAAAATGTCATAACAAGACCCTCATAGGTCAAATTTATTTTGATATGCCTTAGTACTCAACCCCATGGGGGTATATTTATGTTATATAGGGATTTTTATTTAAAGTGTCTCCAGATGACAATATGGGTTAACATATAGATGTATGGTGAAATCTTACTTGACCAGTCCCTCATTAACTTATAAAATACCTTGTTATTAACTTTTGAGATGTACTTATATTAGGCCTTTCTTAATTAAAAATGACAATTACAACCCAAAGGGTCATTTTCTATGTAGATTATAATTGACGTTTTCTTTAACTAATCCCAGTTGTGAGAATAATCAGGGATAAATAAAATGGATAAATGGAATTTATGTGATAAATTTTCTAAATATGTTAGTATTTCAATTAAATAAATAATTTTTAAAGAGGAATTTTGATATAACATGCCTATATTTTCTTGTTGTGTTAGTTAAATAAAGTACCAAGAACATTAAATTAGGATTAGTGCTTGATGTTTAAATAATAAGCATTAAAATGTTTAAAATCAAAGTGTAAATTTAATTTATCAGATTAAATGAAACCATGATATGGTTTTCTAGTTTTAACCTTCATGTAAGGGTAGTTCAAACTTTTACTTAAGTTTTGCCTTGAAATTGGAACGTGAGTGTATACCATTGGCCTCTTCTTCTATAGATTAAACCTAAATGATAGGTGGTAGATCCCAGTGATTACATTGAAATGACCTACCTATTTTCTCAATTCTTTTTAATTTTTTAATGGGATAGACTGATGTAGGTAGCACCCTATGAGTTTTAAAACCATTCTAAATATTGTGATGAGTTTCCGGAATGAGGTGTCATTCAGGTGTCGTTTTTCCCATATAGAACTCTTAGTTTCTAAAATGACACACTTATTTTAAAGATATCCATTCAATGAGTTTTTCCTTATTATAGGCACGAGTATTAAGAAATACTTAGTTTTAGTGAGTTAGATATGCTTGAGGCATGGTCAGTCACGTAGTGGGTTGTGTGACCCCTTCCTCTTCTTCATTGTTGGATGACTTGGTAAATCATCAGCTAGGTTAATAGTCATATGGTAGGATATGACTTTGTAATAGTTAATTTTATGGGCCATTAGATACTAGGATGCATAGGTATGATAAAACTATGGATAGTATCAAGGATGTGTCATTTTTCTTGTGAAATCTCAAGGTTGTATGCATTGATAGACGCAGTACCCATCAAGTTAATAAAATGGTATATTGAACCATATGAGTTTGGTGGAAATTGTTAAAGCCTTGAGATATTACACTGTGTTCATGGGTCATTTCTAGAGTTGAGTGGCCATGAATTTAGAGTAAATTAGACTCGTCCCAATGCATGGGATGATGTTGTAAAATGATTGGGTGTTCTAACACACTGGTCTATTGGTTTTAGATTTTATACCTGATGTTATAGAACACATGGACATAAATTGGGAGGAGATTCATGTTTCTTTCCAAATATAATCTAATATAGAATGAATTATAATGGATATTTTTCATCTATTTCAGTTTAACTCTTTATAATGCATGTTGAACACACTCAATAAATGCATTCAGTTGTCAATGGAGTATGTGTTGTGGGATGAGTCTCGTACTTTGGTAAATATTATGACTAGGTAACTCCTAAGGTGGGTAGCATCACATAAAGAATGTTTAGAATATACTTCTAGATAGAGGGTGAATAAATGTGAAAGGATCATTTGGAAATTGTTGGAATTTATTTTTTAATGCCCATGGTGCTAGTAAGTTTTGTAATGTGTCAGTGCTTACAACGTAGAATGATAATGATGTGGTTGACTATGTATGAAACCTTTTAGAAACACCATTATTCAGGTATGGACTATGGTGGTTATACCCAAATGATCACAGGATTCCTTGATTGTGTGGGAATCATGGTTGAGTAGTGACAAAGGCATCAACATGAGTAGTTGATCTCTTCAAAGGAAGCCAATTAGGGGTGGTTCGACTATCCTTTCCATTGTGTAGTTGGTCATGGTTGTTCATAAATCATACTTAGAACTTTTTATTGGATATGAAAGTAGTTTCACAGGTCTTCTTGGTAATATTTCGTACCTCTTAATGTACTCCATGTTTAGTGGTGATTATGTAACCTCTCTTGACATATTCAAGGGTGTAATAAGAGAGCATCAGTTATATGTTGAGATAAGTGTTTAAAATGACCTTATGTTTTGATAAATAAAATCAATTAGAGTTAAACTTCTATGGTGTGGTAAGTTCAGAGGCATAGTTAGTCTTGTGTGATACTTGGGTTCCTGAGTAGGAATGCCTTGGATAGACTCACAGACACCAGCTGGTTCTTTAACCTGACTTCCATTGGGCCCAGTTAGTGTTCTGATGTGTGGAAGTTTCAGTTCTATATCGACATCTCACTTGAAAATACTAGAGTATGGACTTCCTTGGGTGAGCTCATTGGACTCCATTTGATGATATTTATGTTACCCCAGACTTCATTTGGGCTCGGATGAGATGTTTTGAGGGTTAAAATCCAAGTGTATTGGATTAGGTATATATGCCTATGTTCATGATGTGGCATGAAAAAATAAATGAATTTATTGACTAGAGACATCATAGGAATCTGGTTGTGTGTCTTCATGAATGTGATCAAAGAAACATTGAGGCAACTTCATTGAAAGGAACCAATATCTAATTTTTGAAATGCATCATCCATCAAAGCTGATCATTTTGAGAATAGTCATATGGAAACAGCTCAAATTGTTTTTACTATTATTTAATTAAGTGAGGTCGATGAGTAAAATTTTCTAGCACATCATCAAGATCAATCAAGTAAATTGAGAGTTGTCTAAGGATTTTATTAAAATCCATCTTGACCAGGATAATGAGGTTGATTGGGTGTCGACAGCTCAATAATGTTAAGAATCATGATGTGAGTGTCATTGGAATGTTAAGATAGTTTTTTAATAAGCAATTTCGATATTTTAGGTACCATGGATAGGAATTGGACAATCATGTTGAAACCTATAGTGGGAAACACCATGGGTTGGTTGATTAAAGATATGATTATGTGATTATGTCTCGAGTTAGATGAGATCGTTTAAGCACCACATTGATGTTAAGTTTTAAATATGAGTGTTAGCTTGAGTTTCAACTATTCAATGGAATTTTCATGACCCAGGTAGGTTAGGATATTTTTCATTATTTTCCCCAAGGGTTCTGATGGATGATAAGTTCTAATGTTGGGAGGTTGTAATGTCCCATGGTTTAGAATAGACTTAATTTTTGAAAAGAATTTTAAAATTTTCCTTTTGGGGATGGGTCATTTTAAATTTCATGAATAGAAGTGAGGTTATGAGGGTTTGAAAGTACAAAAATAATGTTTTTAGATGTGGGTTATTATTCGGTGGATGGATGAGGAGTTTGGGTGAACACTGAAGGAAGAATAGATGGCTAGGATGCTGAAAGTAGCAGCTGCGAGTTTTACACATCGTGTAAATCATTTACACGACATGTAATGGTTTCATGGGGTGTGGCTAGGAATTTTCAAAACATGAAATCTTAGGGGATAACATTGAGGAATACCTAAATTTTATCATGTACACATCATTAAACTGTTACATGGCATGTAATAGTACATGCTGTGAAAAATTTGGGAAGATTAATAAAAAGGATAATAGGGGATTGGACCCTCATTTCCCTTCAATCTCAATTGGTCTCATGTGGATCCACCCCTCTCTAATGGATTCATGGATATCCCCCATTTGGGGTCTATTTTTCTTTCAATTGGTCTCATTAGATCCCCTATGGTTAGCTCTCAACTATACTTCCTTCTCTTCTCCATTTGTCTCTCCATCTTTGGAATTATTTTAGTGTGAGATGATTCACCCTATTTTTCAGAGAGTTTGTAAAATCCTCTATTTTATTTCATTTTGGAATAATTAAAAGCTTTATGTTGTATGAGTGGACCATCCTAATCATGTGGTAGGTGGTCTATATATTTTACTTAAAGTTTCATTGATTTATAAAATACATCATTGTGTCGAATGTTGGTATTTTCATATGACACCTCTTAAATATGGAATTTGATATTTAGAATTGTATTCCTTAATTATAGTATCCATTGTATATTTATTTTACATCATTTAAGGTCATGGAACTTAGGTTTTAACCACCTATTAAGGGCTTTTTCCTTGTTTTCCATTAATAAATAATTTTTTCTAATGAAACCACCTATTGAGGTATGATATATTTTAAAATGTAAACAATTTTATTAATTGGAAGGTGGAGGGGTGTGAAGATTCAATATATTATTCCCTAGTGACCAAACCATATTTTAAGTGGTTGTGCCCTACTTTCCTATCTAAATAATTGAATGACTTGTAATGGCATGGATGTTAGCATGTCTTATCTTTTCCCTTTTCATGTAGGGTGTTTAATATTTATAAAAAGTTCACTTAGACCAAAATAATTTATTTGTACTTAGCCCATGTTGGTAAGTGTAATGATATTGGAATGTAATTCCCATGGAATTAAATATTATTATTAAACAAGTTGTGATGTGTAGTGACTAGGGTTTTGAACCTTAAGACTTTTGAATATTCCTAATAATATTTCTGAAGTCAGGAACTGAGTCGGTGAGGGAATATAGGGCCCAGGGATCCTCGGTGGGGTGATATTAAAAATATTAAATATATTTTTTCACATTCATGTAGTTTCACTTCAAAATAGGAATAACTATTGTATGGATTTTTAGATTATATTTTCGAGGCCGCAGTTGAGTCTAGAATGTCATTCTTACCCTAATCATGACATAAAGTTGTCCATGTTGGGAGGTTTTTGTCAGAGGAGAGTTTGTGGGTCATTTCATGGTGTAATAATTAATTAAATTAAAGTTTAATAAAATAATTAACCAAAAACTAACCATAGCCCCTACTACCTATCACATTTTTGCACACAAAACAAAGTTGGATCCAACCCTCCTATCCTCCTCTCTACTCCCTTTGGTGAAGAACAAAAATTAATCCAAATCGACGAAGAAAGGTGCCACCAATCCCTGTTTCTGATGTAGAACATCATTAGATCGAGAAGCAACGTGATCTGGGCATTATTCTTTGACCAAAGTTTTTGTGTTTCTCCCTCTAGGTAGTAATATTTTAGATTTTGTCCTGATCTCCTTTATTGTGCATTGTTTTATGGTTTTAGAGCCCAAATACAATTTTTAGAGATCCCTTCTAGGTATATATGTAGGTTTCGGGGTAAATTGGGGATAATGAGGGTTTTTTGGAGGTAATTCCCAACTAGAATTATTGTATACACAATGTGTAGTCTAGAGACACCTACTGTTTAGCACTTCATATTTGGGAAAGATGAATTTTGGGATCTACACATCATGTACTTGGGTTACACACCATGTAGTGACCCCAAATCATGTGGCCTTGGGACATGGATTGGGAATTCATGTGAAAAAACATGGACGTGTAAAATCAAATAGCCAAAGTACATGGAAATAGGGTTCCAATACATGATCATGAGAAAACTACATGGGTGGGTAGCCACCTAGCCTGAACATTCTATGTAGTATGGGATACATGACATGTAAGGGACATGGTTGGTCGATCTGCATATAATAGGAACACGACCAAGAGCTGGGAGAAGTGGGACACAGGATGTAACATCTCTACACATCGTGTACCCATAACTGGGTTGGAATACCATGTATATAGGATACACAACCTGGTGCTCGGACGGGTTCGCACGCTGTGTACTCCTTGGAGATCTTTTCAAGATATTCTGCCATCCGTATCTCCATTTTTGGAACGTGGATTCAAAATTATGAGTAGTTTATCTTGAAATTTTTTTCACTTAGAATATGATGTTGGTCCCCATAGAGGTCTATGAGATATGATGTGGTGAGAACCGATCATGATGTTTGTGAAGCGGTGCTTAACCGATGAAGTAGTTTGGTGTGGATCATTTGAAGAGACTCTGAGACTGGTACTTTCCTACAAAATCTAGGTGAAGGTTTCTCTTACCTCTATGCTTTGGTAAAGATGGGATTCCCCATGTCATGGGAATAGTTTCTTATACCTTTGGGTAGTTCTTTTAGGGTTGGTACTCCCCTAATGGTTTAGGGCACGAGTTCCCCATGATGTTCGTTTAGTTGGACAGTGATCCACTATTGTATCAGGGTGAGGGCCCTCCATACTCATGATCCATATAGAGTAGGTACTCCCCTATTGGACCAGGGTATGGTCCCTCTATCCATGGAGTCATTACTCCCCTACCGTGTTAGGGTGTGGGTACTCCTAAAGTGATGTAACGATAGGAGTCGGTACTCCCCTATCATGTTAAGGTTCAGGTCCTCTATTTATAGAGTCAAAAATTCCTTGATGTTCCAGGGCACGTGTCCTCCATATGTGTTTTTCTAGAAAATTTAGTACTCCCTTTTCCTTCTAGGGACCAGTTCCTCTAGCCTAGTGTCGGTACTCTCCTATCATGTTAGGGTGCGGGTCTCCCATATTAATTGATCTTGTTGAGTATCACTCACCTATCATTCCAGGGTGCAGGTCCTCTAACCATAGAGTGGTACTCCCCTATCGTACCAGGGCGTGTAACACCCCAAGCTTCCATGGTACACTTTCCTTTGAATAATACAATAGCGTGTGTTGTATGCAACTTCGAGTTCTAACACACACACCACAACCAATCAAACTAGCCATTATGAATAGTAATACCCAATTTTTGAAATTTTATAAATTTTATCTTTCAAAATGGACTTTATTTTTGGATTCGGAATATCGAAATTAGCCTAGGGTTAAATTTTTGTATTTTTCTAAAAACTTTCAAATTTTGATGAATAGTGAAAAAACACTGAGTTATAGTTTAAAACCAAATTTTTTTTAAATAATTATTTATTTTATTTAAAATTAATTAAGGTCAAAATAGATACATAATACCTATATAAGTTAAATGTAATTCATTGGAGTTAGTTTAGAATAATTTTCGATATATAAAAATTTTATTGAACTTTTCACCGTCTTTTACCCACCTCCTATGAGAATTTAGAAATTCACATAAAAATTAATTTTACCGCTTCTATGAGTGGAATTTCAAAAATCCGAGAGACATGGTTAATATCAAGGAGTAAAATGTGGTTCATTGAGATGAAAATATTTTTTGGTGAATAATAACTTTTTACTTTTATTTACCATGGTTAAAAGTAAATAGGGTAATTAAGGATAAAAATGATATTAATATTACCCTAACACATGTCCTAATTCTATTGGACAAGTGTATCTTGACCAAAAACAACATTAGTAATAAAATATTATCATTTAGGTCCACTTGGATTAGATTAGGACATTTATTATTTTTTTAATTCAAAGAAGAGTTAAAAGAGTTAAAATCAAAGTTTATTTACTAAAACATTTTTAATATAGGGTAATACATAAGATAAATTCGATTTTAAATATTAATTATAAAGATAAAAATATTTCCGACATAATGGTATTTTATTTATAATTTTTAGACATTAAATAATTTAATTTATTTATGACACAATGGTGATACAATAATTACCTAATTAATGAAATATTAAAATAATTGATATTATAAAAATCACAATAAATGTAATTTGAGACTTTTTATGAATTAAAATAATTTTCTAGGTTACTATGACATATTAGGATTGATTATATAAATTTATTTCGAAGTAATAATTCTGTTATAAATTTATCAAAAACAAAATACCCAATAGTTTTAAAATTGACATAAAAGAGTTTTTAAAACAAATATTATATTATTAATTTATATTCAATTCCTAAAAATCTAATGTTCGGCCAAGAGACTTATATCATAATAGGTGTATCATTAATGGACCACTTGGGGGTCTCTTTTTGGTATATAGTAAGTTTATTAACTATATAATATAAAAATACAAAGTGACATGGTAAGTGTCAAACTAATTAACTAAGATTTAAAACTAAAAGATAAGGTTAATATAATGACCCAAACCCATCTAAATTATATTGTTTGAGTTATTTTAGACCCATACCTACCTTAACCTTTAAATAATCCACTTTTGAGCCATTATAAACTGAATATGAATTTATTATAAAATAATATTTCTAGATTTTCCAAAGGTGCCCCTCACCCCTCTTATAAAAGGGCACCCCCCCTTCTCACTAATTAACACATTCAAAGCCTTTTGTCTCGGCCCACCCCTGCCCAAATACTCTATAAACTTCCCTCAATTCAACCTAGAGGCCTTATTTTGATCATAAATCCAACCTAAGAATCCCTTTTGATCAAATCAAAAGGAAGAACCCAAAGAAGAGGTAATGTTTTCACCACCCTCTTTCAAGTTCCTTTCTTCTTCAACTTCTTATTTATTTGTTATTCCCATTATAAAATAATAACTCTAGTATCTTATATATAATATGATGTTATTATAAATATGGTACAACCATATTCAGTATTCTATCCATCCTTTGAATGACATGTCACCATACGTGCGTACGTACGGCTTACCATCTCCACATCGTGGTGTAATTGTTATTCAATAAATTATTATTTGGATGGGTATAATAATGATGTGTAATTCATGTAAATAATAAATATAACATGATAATTATTCTATATATATGATATACCATCCAATTATATATTATTTTAATATCAAAAGAATGATATTGTCGACCGTGCGTACGTACGGACTACCGTCTCCACAAACGCGATGAGATTCATTCTCCATCATATCCATTAAAGTATAATTATCATTTGATGATTTAAAAATAATGTTTAAGGACTTGATATAATTATGGATATGAATAAGAGACAACCTATTCATAACAAACATGGCTTATGTAACAAAACATATATGAGTAAGTTAACACACGAAACGACGATAATACTAAGATATTATTAACAAAGAAATGTTAAAAGATCATATATGATATCATATTACTGTATATGATTGTTGTATAATTTAATAAAAATTATTTCACCATTATACACGAGGTTAACCTACCCCCAATAAAGGTAAATTACAAGATAAGGTTTATTTCACAATCTCCTCATTATCCGAGGTTGTTTATATGTAATTATCTACTGGGACCTCTTTATCATCCACATCCATGTTTCTTAAAAATGTATTAAAAATAATTCTTACTATTTTAAAGACTATTGGATAAATTCATTTATACCCTTGTTGACTTTTTATAAGAATTTTATTAATGAATCTTTCTATTGTTTTCCAAACATGGTCCTTTTTAACCTTTTCGATAGAATTAAGGTAAGAATGTTTTTTTAACTTATAAAGTGGGTGCATCTATTTTATGCCGTTATAAAATCATCAAAGCTTCCCTTACAAGCTTATAAGAAAATGTTTTATTTTATAAATATATGACTGTTAATTGATTTCAAAATAGAAAGAGATATTTCTCTAAAAAGAGTTTTGATTTCATCTATGTCAACATCCTTTAATGGATTTTAAGTTTATTTGGAGTTGATTTATTATGATACAAAACTTCCATATTGTATTGATGGTTTTGTGATATGTTTGATTGTGGATGTTTTATTTTTATACCATTCATGGTTTATGAAGAAAGTATTGACATTTCATATGCTAGTTTTAATACGAATGTTTATGTCATATTTAAATCTGTTCATATGAGGAATGCATTGGACTTAATAAGTGATGGCTGGAGCCTGCTATAGCTCCTCAATGCATCGGTAGGTCTCATGAGACAAAATAGTGTCTTGTCACAAGGCCTTGACAAAATATTATTTGTAGTCTTGGCATGAGGCCTTGGCTATGTGGTTATGATAGTCTGGCATTATGCATTCCATCATTATGAAAGTGGTTATTGATATTGCATGTGATTATTCGACTAGTAGAATATCCATGTGAATAAGTATATGTAATTATTTCATTTTATTTCTACCATATTATGCTTAAGTTCAAGTTTTAAAATGCTTTTGTTTTAGTTATACATTGCCTTAAATGTTTATGCTTATTTATGAAAGTTTCCTCTATATTGTTATCCTTACTGGCCAATTGAGCTCACCCCTTTCTATGTTTTATTTTTCCCAGGATGTGAAGAAGTATTTTATGAATGACCTGCAGGGATAGTATGAGGGGATAAGAGTGTGGACTATGCAGACTATATTGTTGTAGTTTTTCATTTTATGATGTAATGTAAACTTTATGAATGTATCTAGTTATTCCAAGGCTACTAAACTAATCGGTCTTTCGAGACTTGATCTTTCTTGTGATCATGCCAATGTTATGTAATAATGCACCGACTCTGGGTAATTGGGGTCAGGGTGTTACAGTTGGTATCAGAGGAAGTTTAGTACAAACCTTGGAAGCTAGATTTAGATAAACTCTGATTAGAGCACATAGATTTAAGATAGACTTTGAGGATTAGTATAGAAGAACTTCCTAGAATTTTGGTACTGTAGAGATTTTGTGAGTTTTCTGAACAATACATCCCTATCTGGATACGAGCAGGTAGAGGCGGCTTTGGAACAGATTTACCTAGGCGTAAAACCCAAAAACACCACTTTGAGCTAGACTCGAACGAGAACTGATGCACGACAACGGGCCTTGCTGCACTCTTGGTTACGAAACTCCTAGGGGATATGCTTAAGATAACTCTCATTTACATTACAAATAATTATGAAAGGTTTATGAGTATATACGTCCTCAAAGAGAACAGTTTTATGATTATGGATTATATCCATAAATAGTTCAATCTATGTTAAGTGTTTTATAAGTATGGAATTATGTATTTTGATTCATAAACTGATCTACTTTATGCCATTATTTAGAAATGGCACATAGTGGAAGAAATGGAAACCGTATCAATGCACGCACTCCATATAGGGATTTCACTCCTGCTCAAGATAATTATAGTGGAGATGGTGATGCAACTGGTGCTGATCAACTAATCACCATACTGGGACAACTCACTCAGGTTATGAATAATAACCTTACCCATATGGAGCACCCTGATCCACAACGTGGAGGATCAATGTTAGATCGCTTCATGAGGCTACAACCACAAAAATTCAATGGGATTACAAATCCATTAGTATCTGAGCAATGGATAAGTTCCCTAGAGAAAATATTTCAAGCTTTGGGGAGTAGTGAAAGGGAAAAAGTTATCATGGTAGTTTATCACCTCAATGGAGATGCTGATCAATGGTGGTCATTAATTCAAAACACAAAGGAAGATTATGAAGTATCAAATATGGAATGGAGGGAGTTCAAAGATCTGTTTTTAGAAAAATACTTTCCTCGTGACCATCGAGCAGATATGGAAAGGAAATTTCTGAGTCTGAGACAAAAAGAGGATGAGAATTTTGGAAAGTATGAGGCTAACTTTATGAGGTTAGCAAGGTATACTGGAGATTATATACGTAACCCAAGAAGTAAGGTTGATTGTTTCTTTGATGGGTAAAAACCATTTCTCCATCGAGCATTAGTCTCACAATCCTTCTCGTCGTACGAAGACATTGTCTCATGTGCTATCAAGACAGAAAAGGAATTCTCTAAGTCTTATGACTTTAAAGCAAAGTAAGAGAAGAAGAGATCTTCTAATCAATCTGGGAATGGAAATAAGGGGAAGAAGGGAAAAGTTGAATATCCAACCTATAATAAATGTGGGAAGAAACACCCTGGTACTTTCTTAAAAGGAATTGGAGTTTGTTACAGGTGTGGTGAAAAAGTCCACCAAGCTCGTGATTGCAAGGGGAAGAAGGAAGCTACCAATGTCCAATGCTACAATTGCAGGGAGATGGGACATTATGCAAATGAATGTCCTAAGCGTCAGGGGAACTTACCTCAGATAAGGCCAAGGGATCAAGGTCAATCTTATGCTATCACTACTGCTGAGGTAGAAGTTCCGAAAGACGTGGTGGCAGGTAATTTAATGGTTTCCTCAAGTTTAGAAAATGCATTATTTGATTCTTGATCATCACATTGTTTCATATCTTCCCAATTTTCTAAGAAAATTAGATATTTCCAATTTGATTTAACAAGGGAGTTTTCAGTTAAAACTCCTAAGGGAAGTATCATTGCAACAATGTTTTGTGAATCAGTCCCCATTAGAGCACATAAATATTATTTATCCATAGATATCATCGTCATACCTATGGTTGAGTTTGATATAATCCTCAGTATGGATTGGCTTTCAGACCATGATGTGATGATTTATTGTATGAATAAAGAGGTTATGATTTTTGATGATGATGATAAGGAACACCTTATCTTTAGAGAAGAATCGTCACTGCCTAATTCTTATCTCGATCCACCCCCATTATCTCAACTAAATTCAATTATTGGGGAGGAAGAGAAAGAAATGACTGTGGGTGAGGAAAGGAATGTTCAAATAGAGGATGTACCTATTGTGAAAGAATATGTAGATTTGTTTCCGGAAGATTTACCTGGAAATCCTCTAAAACGAGAAGTTAAGTTTTCCATTGATTTAATTCCTGGATCAAGGCCTATATCGAAGACCCCTTATAGAATGACCACTGTGGAATTAGTTGAACTAAAGAAAAAACTTGAGGAATTGAGTAATATGGTATTTATTCGCTCTAGTGTTTCTCCATGGGGATCCCCTGTTCTTTTTGTTAAAAAGAAAGATGAATCTATGAGGTTATGTATCGACTACAGGGAGATCAATGCTATAACAATAAAGAACAAGTATCCCCTACCTCGCATTGATGATTTATTTGACCAAATACATGGAGCTCAATACTTTTCAAAGATTGAACTTCGATCTGGATACCATCAGTTGTGTGTGAATAAGGAAGACAATCCGAAGATAACATTTTGAACAGGGTAAGGGCATTACGAGTTTACGGTAATGCCTTTTGGGATGACTAATGCACCCTATGTATTCATGGATCTAATGAATATGGATTTCAAGGAATATCTCGATGATTTTGTGGTGGTATTTATTGATGATATCTTGGTATAATTTGAAAGCTACGAAGATCATGAAAATCACTTGCGCATTATCATGAAGACTCTAAGAAGACATGAATTATATGGGAAGTTTAGCAAGTGTGAATTCTGGCTTCAAGTGATTTGTTTTCTTGGATAGATTTTCTCTAAATATGGAATCTCTGTTGATCCTTCTAAGAACAAGGCAATCCAAAAATTTCCAGCACCTACGAGTATAACTGAGTTACGCAGTTTTATTGGTTTAGCAGGTTATTATCAACGTTTCGTCCAGAATTTTGCCCGATTGGCTAACCCATTAACAAAGCTCACACGTAAGGGGGTTAAATTTGTTTGGACAAAATAGTGTGAAGAATGTTTTGAATAACTGAAGAGAAGATTAGTCAATGCTCCTATATTGACTCTACCATCGAGGAATGATGAGTTCGTTATTTATAGTGATGCATCGAAGAAAGGACTTGGTTGTGTCCTTATGAAGAATGATAGGGTTATTGCCTATGCATCACGACAATTGAAAATTCATGAGCAAAACTATCCTACTCATGATCTCGAGTTAGCAGCTGTGATCTTTGCCTTGAAGATATGGAGGCACTACCTCTATGGTGAAAAATGTGAGATTTATACTGATCATAAGAGTTTGATGTATATTTTCTCACAAAAAGAACTCAACATGAGGAAAAGGAGATGGCTTGAATTACTCAAGGATTATGATTTTATGATAAACTACCACCCGGGGAAGGCAAATAAGGTGCCAGATGCTTTGAGCAGAAAAGATCATGGAGTTTTGAACAATATGAGAATTGAAAGGGATCCAATTTTCATGGATCTAGTGAAGATGGAAATGGGAATAACCATGGAAGGTGAAACATCAGTGCTTTTTCAAATGGTTTCCAAACCATCTTTACTAGAATGGAATAAGAGTTCTCAGACCGATGATGAAGAATTTCAAAAGAAGATTAAAGCTGTGAATGATGGGAGATTGAATGACTTTAGGTATGAAGATGGAATTTTGAAATTTGGGAAGAGACTTTGTATTCCCAATATACCTGATCTAAAAAGGGAATTGTTGGACGATGCTCATAGTTCCAATTTCTCTATACACCTTGGGAGCACCAAAAATTATAGAGACTTGAAGGAATATTTTTGGTGGGACAACATGAAGAGGGAGATTGCTGATTTTGTGTCAAGATGTATGGTTTTTCAACAAGTGAAAGCTGGAAGGCAACAGCCTGGAGGAGTCATGCAACCTCTTCCCATACTGAAGTGTAAATGAGACAATATTATGATGTAATTTTTCATGGGGCTACCAAAGACTCCTAGAAGGAACGATGCAATATAGGTTATTGTTGATCATCTTACCAAGTCAGCACATTTTCTTGCTATAAGAGAAGATCTACCACTGGAACGTCTAGAAAGACTATATATTAAAGAAGTGGTGAGACTTCATGGAGTACCCCTATCAATTGTTTCTGATCGTGATCCTCATTTTACTTCCAAATTCTGGAAGAGTCTTTAGAAATCCCTTGATACTGAACTTCAATTGAGCACTGCTTGTAACACCCTGAGATTTTATGAAAAATATTATTTTTAATTTTATTGATGTCTTTTGTTGTACGATACACCAAAAGAAGTTTGAACTACACACATCCCTAACCTGGCTTGAATTACACGCAATCACAACCTTCCACGATAGCGTGTGTTGTACGCAATACCGAGTTTCACTAAACAACTATATGTTATATAAACTAGCCGTTATGAATATTAATACCAACTTTTTAAAATTTTATAAATTTTATCTTTTGAAATGGACTTCATTTTTGGATTCAGAATATCAAAATTATCCTAGGGTTAATTTTTGGTATTTTTATGAAAACTTTCAATTTTTGATGAATAGTGAAAACACTAGGTTACTATTTAAAAACCGAATTTTTATTTAAATAATTATTTATTTTATTTCAATTTATTTTAGGTAAAAATTGATACATAATACCTATATAAGTTCAATGTAAATCATTGGAGTCATTTTATAATAATTTTAGATATATAAAAAAAATTATTGAACTTTTCACCGTCTTTTACCCACCTCCTAGGAGAATTTGGAAATTCACATAAAACTTAATTTTACCGCTTTTGTGAGTGGAATTTTGAAAATCTAAGAGACACGGTTAATATCAAGGACTAAAATGTGATTCAATGAGATGAAAATAATTTTTGGTGAATTGTAACTTTTTACTTTTAAAAGTAAATAGGGTAATTAAGGGTAAAAATGATATTATTATTACCCCAACACATGTAATAATTCTATTTGATAAGTATAATTCGACCAAAAACAACCTTAGGAATAAAATATGACCATTTAGGTCCACTTTTATTAGATTAGTATATTTATTATTAATATATTTAAAGAAGGGTTAAAAAAGTTAAAATCAATGTTTAAAAACTAATTCATTTTTCATATAGGGTTATGCATAAGATAAATTCGACTATAAATATTAATTAGAAATATAAAAATATTTACTACCTAATGATATTTTATTTATAATTTTTAGACATTAAATAATTCAAGTAATTTATGACACAATGGTGATGCTGTAATTACCTAAATAATGAAATATTAAAATAATTGATATTATAAATACCCAAATAAATGTAATTTGAGACTTTTTATGAATTACTATAATTTTATAGGTTAATATGACATGTTAGTATTTATTTAATTAATTTTTTTTGAACTAATCATGCTGTTTTTATTTTCACAAAAATCAATTACCAAATAGTGTCAAAATTGACATCAAATAGTTTTTAAAACAAATATTATATTATTAATTGTTATTTTATTACTAAAAATATAAATTTTAGAAAAATTACTTATATAAGGATATATTTATTAATAATAAACCACTTGGGGTTCATCTTTCTTGTTATAGTAAGTTTATTAACCATATTGTGTAAGAAAACAAGAAGACACGGTAAAAGTTAAATTATTTAACTTAGAGTTAAATCTAAATGATAAGGTTAAAATTGAAACCTAAACTTGTCTAAAATCTATTTTTTGAAATTATTTAGACACATCCCCACTTTAGCTTTAAAATAAATCAATTTGGAGCTATTATAAACCGAATATGACTTTATTATAAAATAATATTTTAAGTTTTTCCAAAGGTGCCCCTCTCCTCCCTTATAAAAAGGGAACCCATTCCCTCTTCTCTTCAAAGCCTTTTGAGACTTGAAGCTCGGACAACCCCTATCCATTTCTCTTCTCTACTTCCCTAGAAACATTCTGGAGGTTCTGGTCTTCTCAAAAGACCAACTCTACTTCTTTAAGAGGAAGCTTAAAGGAGGTGCGTGGAAGAAGAGGTAATATCTTCTTCCGATTCTTCCAAGTTTCTTTCTTCTTCTACTTCTTCTTCTTTAGTTGTATAATTATAAAGTAATAACATCAATATTAATTATATACTAATATGTTATTATAAATATGAAACAACCCTATTTCACCTTCTATCCATCCTACGGAAAACAAAATCACCGCGCGTACATACGTACAGAATACCGTCTCCATGTCGTGGTGTAATATGTTTTCGACCACCACCTTACTTAGATGGGTATAATGGTGTAAATAAATAACCATATATGATTATTTTAAAGTGATATTGACTCTGAAATATTATACATACACTTCAATAAAATTCAACGATCATGGGAATGATATCATCGCTTGTGCGTACGTTCGGACTACCGTCTCCACGACACGATGAGATTCATTCTCCATGTTAACCATTCAAGAATGATTATAAAGTATATATAATCAATAATAATGAAATATATGATATAATTAAGATACTATATATATATATATATATATGTTATCTTCTTACTTCCATTAAAGTCAATAAAGAAAGGAAAACAACGTTCATGCATACGTACGACCTACCATCTCCTTGAACGGTGTGTTTCCTTTCATTTATCTATCTATTATATATATATATATAATGAATATATATGATATATAAATCATGTTTTAAATTCTGTAAGTAAGTAAATCATGATATAAGTAATAATAATATCAAGAACAACAAGTTCAAACACGTACGATAAATGAAACAATTTTACCCAAAACGCTACTTTAACATGGAATTAACAAATGAACGGGTAATATAAATACCTAAGTGAACCATATATGATATAATAAAAATTAATATGATTCTATAATAAGTCAATGACATTATTTAAATCATTATACAGGAGGTTCAGATACATACGAAGCATATCAGACATAAGGTAAGGGATATCTATTCCAATCTCGTTCTTGACCGAGATTGTTTATTCGTAAGTATTTACTGGGGTTATTGTTATCATCCATGTCCATGTTTTCTAAAAATGTTTTCATGTATGATTAATTTCCTTTTTACCCATTTTTTAATTTTACCACATGTTATGAAAGGAATATTACTTTTGTTTATCACACAAGGAACTTTTTGACTTTTCTGACAAAAATACGAGGAGAATGTTATTTTTTAACTTATACGGCGTGAACAGATTTTTAAGGTTTCATAATGCCTCATTTTCATGAAGCTTCCACTACAATAATGTACGATTATTTTCAATAAAACCCCTTTCTTTTAAAATTTCATGGCATTTTGTGAAAAGAAAATGATTTTGAAGAAGAAAGGATATTTTCCTTAAGAATTCATTTCAAGTGTTTTATCAAAACTATTTTCCATCTAAAATGACATTATTTAATTTGTTTATGTTTCAAGTATAATGTCTCCATTATTTACATAGTTTTATTTTTCTTATGATGAAATTATATCCATTTTTTTATATGGATTTTGTTATGATGGCATGATGTTTAAGAATCCCATTCTATTACATGGGGTTATGATATGATGTATGATTTATGATTTTGTGGCACACGAAAGAATGATTTAATTATGAGATGGGTGGGACCTATATCTCCCTCCAATGAATTGGGTAAAGATTTATATCTCATGAGATAGACATGGATGGAACGGTAAGTTAATCTGGTTCAGTGTTATAGGACTAGAATGAGGAGTGAACTCGATTCAGAATGGGACTTTGTCGACTAAGATGGTCTTGGCAGCAATGCCTTGACTACTATGGAAATCATAACATGTGATTAATGGATGCCACAATTACATGTTTTATTCCCATTCTAGTTTATCATGACTAATGTTCCTTTATGATATATGCTTTGTGTACTTCCAAGATTTATGTCATTTCTCATGATTTTGATATTTAGATTTTATGTTCAAGTTTTTGCATTCAAATGTTTATGGATTATTTTATGTTCTCTATGCTTACCCTTATTGAGAATTTGAGCTCACACTTTATATGTTTTCTTTTCACCAGGATTTAAATAAAGGTTTTAGGTAAGAAAAAAAAGGGGAAGATCATTATGGGAGATGTTGAAGATCTTTCACCACGATTAGAAGATTATTTTCTGAGTTTCCAAAGACACTAAACTATTATGGTCCTTGTGTGTCTATTTTCGTTATGTATTAAGTATTTTGAAAAAGTAATTTAATGTCCATATACATCAAGCTTACCCTTACTGAGAATTTGAGCTCACCCTTTATATGTTTTCTTTTCACCAGGATTTAAAGAAAGGTTTTAGGTAAGAAAACAAAAAGGGGAAGATCTTTATGAGAGATGTTGAAGATCTTTCACCACGATTAGAAGATTATTTTTCGAGTTTCCAAAGGTGCTAAACTATTACGGTCCTTGTGTGTATGTTTTCGTTATCTATTAAGTATTCCGCAAAAGTAATGTAATGTCCATGTACGTCAAGCTTTGGGTCTCTATAGTTGGTATCAGAGGAAATGTTTAGTTAACCTTTGGAAACTAGGATACAAAAACTTTAGTGAGATCCCTAGAGATATTTATAAGTTATGTATAGGGATGTCACTAAGGTTAAGTATAAGTATAGTTTATAGTCCTAGAATTATGGTAATGATATTAGAATTAAACCTAAGATGTTAGATTTTGAAGATACTCCCCCTTTATTATGTTGTTTTCCTAGCATGATTTTTTCCTCTCACACTGTTCTTTTTGGGTTTTAGACGATGGCTGGAACCTGAAGGAACCGTGTTGATCAATGTAATGGACAATGCAATGATTTTACTCCCGAGAAACCAAATGTGATGGGAGATGGAGTGAAAAATCTTATTGCTATACTTACACAAGCTATGAATCATTCTGGATTTCCAAATGATCAGAGAAGGGAAAAATATTATATTGAGTCCTTCATGAGGCAACGTCCACCGTCTTTCAATGGGTCTTGTGATCCACTTGTTGCTGAACAATGGATCAGTACCATTGAAAAGATATTTTCCATACTGCGCTGTTCAGAATATGAAAAATTCATTTTAGCTGTTTACCGTTTAGAAGGTGAAGTAGACCAATGGTGGACTATAATTATGAATACAATGCCCCATGATAAAATTGGATCCATGGAATGGGACGAGTTCAAGAACTTTTTTTTCAGTAAGTAATCCCCTCGTATTCTTTGAACAAAGATGGAAAAGAAGTTTCTTGAGCTTAATCAGAAGGATGATGAATCTGTTGGTATATACGAAGTGAATTTTACAAGACTTGCAAGGTATGCATCTGGATATATCATCCAACCTGAAAGTATAGTTGATCAATTTTTCAGTGTCTTAAAACTAAGTATTCAAAGGGCATTATATATAATAGACTTTAGTAGCTATGAAGAAATTGTGCATTATTCTATAAAGGTAGAACTGGAAGTTGGTGTAACATATCCGTCTCATGGTTTTGACAAGAAACGAAAGATGGAGTTCAAGGAGAAATCTCAGAATAATGGTGAAAAGAAGATGAATTTTTCTTTATGCTCAAAGTGTGGAAAGATTCATGGTGGAGATTGTCTTAAAGGGACTATAAAATGTTTTAAGTGTGGAAAAGAAGGTCATCGAGCAACTGAGTGTCAAAGTAATGGAAAAAGGGTTTCTAATGATGTGAATAAAGAAAAGACTGCAGAGAACACACCACCAACACTTCAATTCTTCAAGTGAAAGGAAATGGTGCATTATGCTAATCAATGCCCTTATCCAAGGGTTAATGATGATCAACCTGAGCAACCTATTAAGGAAAAGGATAAAGGGAACTCACATGCGATCACTATTTGTGATGTTGAGTATGATAATGATGTTGTGTAATGATTAAGTGTTTATGTAATGAGATTTCAAAATAGTATCATGTAATCTCATTTATAGTATCATGTAATATTGAAATATCTGTGTATTGGTCCATTGTGGTTTTCTATAAGAATATGGTACCGGTAACCATGAAAAGTGATTTAAATATTTTGGAAAGCAGATGATATGTGCATAATGAAGGGATAAGAAGAAAATAAATTGTTTGATAGTATTTATGAGATCATGATTGATATAAGGACTAAGTGATATCATGGTTTGAGTATATAGAATTTTGGGGATTTTGGTATGTGGAAAGTGTTAACTTTTAACTGCATTCATGTTTTCACTAAGGTTCAATGGGTATTCATTTTTCAAGAGAATACATGATTATGGCCTTTGAATGTTTGGAATGTGACCAAAAAGATATATCGCATGATATATGGGGGATAAATGATGGTATTCACATACTTGTTATATGACCTCTCAAGTATTCATTTTCTTTACACTATGAGATTGGACAGAAGTATTTTCGATAAGCTTAAAGGTTAGAATGGATTAAGTTGGACATCTTATAGAATTGTTTAAGGCTAGAATTTTTTTCCTTTTGATATTATTTATGGAATGCTATAATAATGTAGTTTTAGAAAAAGGACAACCTACAGGACGGGCGATAACCCGTTGCATCGGACAAGGCTGTGGGAATCGAACCCACAACTGAAGTGCGACAGGCCTTTATCGCCTACCACTGGCCTACAGGAAGTCCCTATTTAGTGGAAACCAGTTTTATTATATTAAGCAGTATGATATATGAAGTATAAGTCCATTTTAGGAACCATATATGATTAATCTCACTATAGATGGACTTATGTATTTTTGATAACTTTTTCTAACCTTTTGTTTGAGATAGATGGAATGACCCATCATTCTATCACATGATATGCTAACACTTCACGAATGAAAAATTCAATTTCATTTCTTTAATAGATGAAGTGGAAATTTTCCACGGAACGACCAACAGTGAGACTATACCAAAATCAAGAAAGTATTTCTTCTAATTCCAATTTCTTCAACTTTAGGGAAATGATCTTGAAAACCAAAAATGTTTTCCTAGTTCCCTTATATCTAATGAATCATATGGTACCTTATATCATCACAAATCTATGGCTTTGTGATTGTTGGATTTTTCATAGCCATGTTCTCTACCACTCTCCATCAGAACATGATGGTTAGCTTTCTCTTCCATATCCATATTTTTACCTATGTATTCTATGTGGAAACCCAGTGATTAGTTAATTTGGGTAAACGTTACATTTCATACTTTAGTTTTTAAAGATTGGTTTTGGTATTCCTTTATAATATTTGGGTTTCTATTAAATAAACTTTCGAGTAGTAAACCATTTATAACCCTGATGAATTTCGAGGGAGAAATTCATTTTAATGGGGGTAGAATGTAACACCCCGAGATTTTATGAAAAATATTCTTTTTAATTTTATTGATGTCTTGTGTTGTACGCTACACCAAAAAGTGTTTGCACTACACGCATCCCTGACTTGTCTTACATTACACGCAATCACGACCTTCCATGATAGCGTGTGTTGTACGCAATACCGAGTTTCACTAAACAACTATATGTTATATAAACTAGCCATTATTAATAGTAATACCAAATTTTTAAATTTTTTAAAATTTTATCTTTTGAAATGGACTTCCTTTTTGAATTCGGAATATTGAAATTAGCCTAGGGTGAATTTTTGGTATTTTTCTGAAAACTTTCAGTTTTTATTGAATAGTGAAAACACTAGGTTACTATTTAAAAACATACTTTTTATTTAAATAATTATTTATTTTATTTAAATTTATTTTAGTTCAAAATTGATACATAATACCTATATAAGTTCAATGTAATTCATTGGAGTCATTTTATAATAATTTTAGATATATAAAAAAAATTTATTGAACTTTTCACCGTCTTTTACCCACCTCCTAGGAGAATTTGGAAATTCACATAAAACTTAATTTTACCAGTTCTGTGAGTGGAATTTCAAAAATCCAAGAGACAAGGTTAATATCAAGCACTAAAATGTGGTTCAATGAGATGAAAATAATTTTTGGTGAATAGTAACTTTTTACTTTTAAAAGTAAATAGGGTAATTAAGGGTAAAAATGATATTATTATTACCCTAACACATGTACTAATTCTATTGGATAAGTTTAATTCGACCAAAAACAACCTTAGGAATAAAATATGACCATTTACGTCCATAGAGATTAGATTAGGACATTTATTATTAATTTATTTAAAGAAGGGTTAAAATAGTTAAAATCAAAGTTTAATAAATAATTCATTTTTAATATAGGTTTATTTATAAGATAAATTCAACTATAAATATTAATTAGAAAGAAAAAAAGATTTCATACCTAATGGTATTTTATTTATAAATTTTAGACATTAAATAATTCAAGTTATTTATGACGCAATGGTGATGCAGTAATTACCAAAATAATGAAATATTAAAATAATTGATATTATAAATACCCAAATAAATGTAATTTGAGGCTTTTTATGAATTAAACTAATTTTATAGGTTAATATGACATGTTATTATTGATGTAATTAACTTTTTTTGAACTAATCATGCCGTTATGATTTTCACAAAAATCAATTACCAAATAGTGTCAAAATTGACATAAAATAGTTTTTTAAAAAAATATTATATTATTAATTGTTATTTTATTCATAAAAATATAAGGTTCATCCAAATGACTTATATAAGGATATATATATTAATAATAAACCCATTTGGGTTTGTTTGTCTTGTTATAGTAATTTTATTAACCATATAGTGTAAGAAAACAAGAAGACACGGTAAAAGTTAAATTATTTAACTCAGAGTTAAATCTAAATGATAAGGTTAAAATTGTAACCTAAACTTGTCTAAAATATATTTTATGAGATTATTTCGACCCATCCACACTTTATCTTCTAAAGAAATCAATTTGGAGCTATTATAAAACGAATATGACTTTATTATAAAATGTTATTTTAAGTTTTTCCAAAGGTGCCCCTCTCCTCCCTTATAAAAAGGGTACCCCTTCCCTCTTCTCTTCACACCCTTTTGAGCCTTAAAGCTCTGACAACCCCTGAAAATTTATATTAAAAACTTCCCTAGAAGCGTTATGGAGGTTTTGGTCTTCTCAAAAGACCAACTCAACTTCCTTAAGAGGAAGCTTAAAGGAGGTGCATCAAAGAAGAGGTAATCTCTTCTTCCGATTCTTTCAAGTTTCTTTCTTATTATACTTATTCTTCTTTAGTTGTCTCATTATAAAGTAATAAAATCAGTATTAATTATATACTGATATGTTATTATAAATATAAAACCACCCTATTTCACCTTCTATCCATCCTACGGAAAACAAAATCACCGCGCATGCGTACGTACAGAATACCGTCTCCACGTCGTGGTGTAATCTATTTTCGACCACCACCTTACTTAGATGGGTATAATGGTGTAAATAAATAACCATATATGATTATTGTAAAGTGATATTAATTCTGAAATATTATACATACACTTCAATACAATTCCACGATCATGGGAATGATATCATCGCTTGTGCGTACGTACGGACTACCGTCTCCACGACGCGATGAGATTCATTCTCCATGTTAACCATTCAAGAATGATTATAAAGTATATATAATTAATAATAATGAAATATATGACATAATTAAGCTACTAGATTTATGTATATATATATATGTCATCTACTTACTTCCATTCAAGTCAATAAAGAAAGGAAAACAACATTCATGCGTATGTACGACCTACCATCTCCATGAACGGTGTGTTTCATTTCATTTATCTATATATTATATATATATATACTAAATATATATGATATATAAATCATGTTTTAAATTCTGGAAGTAAGTAAATAATGATATAAGTAATAATAATATCTAGAACAACAAGTCCAAACATGCACGATAAATGAAACAATTTTACCCAAAACGCTACTTTAACATGGAATTAATAAATGAACGGGTAATATAAATACCTAAGTGAACCATATATAATCTAATAACAATGAATATGATTCTATAATAAGTCAATGACATTATTTAAATCATTATACAGGAGGTTTGGATACATACAAAGCATATCAGACATAAGGTAAGGGAAAACTATTCCAATCTCTTTCTTAACCGAGATTGTTTATTCGTAAGTATTTACTTGGGTTATTGTTATCATCCATGTACATGTTTTCTAATTTTTTTTTCATGTATGATTAATGTCCTTTTACCCATTTTTGAATTTTACCACATGTTATGAAAGGAATCTTACTTTTGTTTATCACACAAGGAACTTTTTGACCTTTCTGACAAAAGTACGAAGAGAATGTTAATTTTTAACTTATACGGTGCGAACAGATTTTTACAGTTCCATAAAGCTTAATTTTAATGAAGCGTCCTCTACAATATTGAATGATTATTTACAAAAAAACCCTTTTCATTTAAAATTTCATGGAATTTTGTGAAAAGAAAATGATTTTGAAGAAGAAAGGATATTTTCCTCAAGAATTCATTTCAAGTGTTTTATCAAAACTATTTTCCATCTAAAATGACATTATTTAATATGTTTATGTTTCAAGTATAATGTCTCCATTATTTACATGGTTTTATTTTTCTTATGATGAAATGATATCCATTTTTTTATAAGGATTTTGTTATGATGGCATGATGTTTAAGAATCCCATTCTATTACATGGGTTATGATATGATGTATGATTTATGATTTTGTGGCACAGGAAAGAATGATTTCATTATGAGATGGGTGGAACATATATCTACCTCCAATGCATTGGTTAAAGATTTATATCTCATGAGATAGACATGGCTGGAAGAGTAAGTTAATCTGGTTCAGTGTTATAGGACTGGAATGAGGAGTCAACTTGATTCAGAATGGGACTTTGTCCACAAGATGGTCTTGGCAGCAATGCCTTGGCTACTATGGAAATCATAACATGTGCTTAATGGATGCCAGAATTACATGTTTTATTCCCATGTTATTTTATCATGACTAATGTTACTTTATGATCTATGCTTTGTGTACTTCCAAGATTTATGTCGTTGCTCATGATTTTGATGTTTAGATTTTATGTTCAAGTTTTTTCATTCAAATGTTTATGGATTGTTTTATGTTCTCTATGCTTACCCTTACTGAGTATTTAAGCTCACCCTTTATATGTTTTCTTTTCACCAGGATTTAAAGAAAGGTTTTAGGTAAGGAAAAAAAGGGGAAGATCTTTATGGGAGATGTTGAGGATCTTTCACCATGATTAGAATATTATTTTCTAAGTTTCCAAAGACACTAAACTATTATGGTCCTTATGTTTATGTTTTCGTTATATATTAAGTATTCCGAAAAAGTAATGTAGTGTTCATGTACGTCAAGCTTTGGATCTCTATACTTCCTACCACCCCCTGACAGATGGAAAATCATAACGGACTATTCAAACCTTAGAAGACATGTTGAGATCCTTCTCACTTGACTTTCAGGGTATGTGGGATCAATATTTACCTCTGGTAGAATTTTCCTATAACAATAGCTTCCATTCGAGTATTCAGATGGCACCATATGAAGTGTTATACGGAAAGAGATATCGTACACCAACCTGTTGGGATGACATTGGTGAATGAAAACTTGTAGGCCCAGAACTGGTGGAGGAAACAATAGAAAAGGTAAAGGTAATCCAAAACCACATCAAAGCAGCTCAAAGTAGGCAGAAGAGCTATGCCGATAACCGAAGGAAGGATTTGTAATTTCAGGTAGGAGATCATGTTTTCTTGAAGGTATCTTCATGGAAGGGAGTTATACATTTCGGTAAGAAGGGTAAATTGAGTCCTAGGTACATCGGACCTTTCGAAATTCTAGAACGAATTGGGGCTGTAGCTTACCATTTGGAAATGCTGCCATGTATATCCAAAGTTCACGATGTGTTCCACGTATCACTGTTGAGGAAATATATGCCTGACCCAGTGCATGTACTCACCTATGAGGAATTAGAACTGGAACCCAATATGACTTATTGCGAAGAGCCTGTCAGGATTCTTGATACGAGAGAACAAGTACTGAGAAACCGAATGACTCTTCTGGTAAAAGTTTTGTGGAGAAACCATAAGATGGAAGAGGCAACATGGGAACCTGAGGAACCTATGATGAATAACCACCTGAGTATTTTCATGTGGTAGTCTTATAGAAATTTTTAGGATGAAATTATTTGAAGGTGGGGAGAATGTAACACCCCAAGCTTCCACAGTACACTTTCCTTTGAATAATACAGTAGCGTGTGTTGTACGCAACTTTGAGTTCTAACACACACCACAACCAATCAAACTAGCCGTTATGAATAGTAATACCAAATTTTTGAAATTTTATAAATTTTATCTTTCAAAATTTAATTCATTTTTGGATTCGGAATATCGAAATTATCCTAGGGTGAAATTTTGGTATTTTTCTGAAAACTTTTATTTTTTGATGAATAGTGAAAAAACACTGAGTTATAGTTTAAAACCAATTTTTTTTAAATAATTATTTATTTTACTTTAATTTAATTAAGGTCAAAATATATAAATAATATCTATATAAGTTCAATGTAATTCATTGAAGTTAGTTTAGAATAATTTTAGATATATAAAAATTTTATTGAACCTTTCACCGTCTTTTACCCACCTTCTAGGAGAATTTGGAAATTCACATAAATCTTAATTTTAGAGTTTTTTGAGTGGAATTTAAAAAAATCCAAGAGTCATGGTTAATATCAAAGAGTAAAATGTGGTTCATTGAGATGAAAATAATTTTTGGTGAATAGTAACTTTTTACTTTTATTTACCACGGTTAAAAGTAAATAGGGTAATTAAGGGTAAAAATGATATTAATATTACCCTAAAACATGTCCTAATTATATTGTACAAGTGTATCTCGACCAAAAACAACCTTAGGAATAAAATATTATCATTTAGGTCCACTTGGATTACATTAGGACATTTATTATTATTTAATTCAAAGAAGAGTTAAAAGAGTTAAAATAAAAGTTTATTTACTAAAATATTTTTAATATAGGGTTATAAATAATATAAATTAGATTTTAAATAATAATTAGAAATATAAAAAGGTTCCTAGATAATGGTATTTTATTTATAATTTTTAGACATTAATTAATTTAATTTATTTATGACACAATGGTGATGCAGTAATTACCTAATTAATGAAATATTAAAATAATTGATATTATAAAAATAAAAATAAATGTAATTTGAGACTTTTTATGAATTAAACTAATTTTATAGGTTAATATGACATATTAGGATTGATTATATAAATTTTTTTCGAAGTAATAATGCTGTTATAAATTTATCAAAAACAAAATACCCAATAATGTCAAAATTGACATAAAAGAGTTTTTAAAACAAATATTATATTATTAATTTATATTAAATTCCTAAAAATCTAAAGTTCGTACAAGAGACTTTTATTATGATATTTTTATCATTAATGGACCACTTGGGGGTCTCTTGGAGGTATATAGTAAGTTTATTAACTATATAATATAAAAATACAAAGTGACATGGTACGTGTCAAACTAATTAACTTAGAGTTAAAACTAAAAGATAAGGTTAATATAATGACACAAACCTGTCTAAATTATATTGGTTGAGTGGTTTTAGACCCATACCAACCTTAAATTTTAAATAATCCACTTTGGATCCATTATAAACCGAATATGAATTTATTATAAAATAATATTTCTATCTTTTCCAAAGGTGCCCCTCACCCCTCTTATAAAAGGGAACTACCCCTTCTCACTAATTCACACATTCAAAGCCTTTTGGCTCGATCAAAACCTTCCCAAATACTCTCTCAACTTCCCTCACTTCAACCTAGAGGAATTATTTTGATCAGAAATCCAACCTAAGGATCCCTTTTGATCAAATCAAAAGGAAGAACCCGAAGAAGAGGTAATGTTTTCACCACCTTCTTTCAAGTTCCTTTCTTCTTCAACTTCTTCTTTCTTTGTTATTCCCATTCTAAAATAATAACTCCAGTATGTTATATATATTGTGATGTTATTATAAAAATGGTACAACCACATTTATTATTCTATCCATCCTTTGAATGATAGGTCACCATACGTGTGTACGTACGGCTTACCGTCTCCACATCGTGGTGTAATTGTTATTCAATAAATCATTATTTGGATGAGTATAATAATGATGTGTAATTCATGTAAATAATAAATATAACATTATAATGATTCTGAATATATGATATAACATCAAATTATATATTTTTTAATATCAAAAGAATGATATTGTCGCTCGTGCGTACATACGGACTACCATCTCCACGAACGTGATGAGATTCATTCTCCATCATATCCATTCAAGTATAATTATCATTTTATGATTTAAAAATAATGTTTAAGGACTTTATATAATTCTGGATATGAATAAGATACAACCTATCCATAACAAACATGGCTTATGTAACAAAACATATACGAGTAAGTTAACACCCGAAACGATGATAATACTAAGATATTATTAACAAAGCATCGTTAAAAGATCATATATGATATCATATTAATGTATATGATTATTTTATAATTTAATAACAATTATTTAAGAATTATATAGGAGGTAAACCTTCCCCCAACCAAGGAAAAGTACAAGTTAAGGGTTTATTTCATAATCTCTTCATTATCCGAGGTTGTTTATACGTAATTATATACTAGGACCTCTTTATCATCAACATCCATGTTTCTTAAAAATGTATTACTAATCATTATTAATATTTTAAATACTATGGTATAAAGTCATTTATACCCTTTTTTACTTTTTATAAGAATTATAATAAGGAATCTTTCTATCGTTTTCCAAACAAGGCCCTTTTTAACCTTTTCGACAGAATTAAGGTAAGAATGTTTTTTAACTCATACGACAGGTGTGGCTATTTCCAGCCATTATAAAATCGTCAAATATTCCCTTAAAAGATTATAAGAAAATGTTTTATTTTATAAATATATGACTCTTAAATGATATTAAAATAGAAAGAGATATTTCTCTAAAAAGAGTTTTGATTTCATCTATGTCAACATCCTTTGATGGATTTTCAGTTTATTTGGAGTTGATTTATTATGATGCAAAACTTCCATATTGTATTGATGTTTTTGTGATATGTTTGAATATGGATGTGTTATTTTTATACCATTCATGGTTTATGAATAAATTATTGACATTCCGTATGCTAGTTTTAATACGAATATTTATGTTATGTTTAAACCTGTTCATATAAGGAATGCATTGGACTTAATAAGGGATGGGTGAAGCCTGCTATAGCTCCTCGATGCATCGGTAGGTATCATGAGACAAACTAGTGTCTTGGCACAAGGCCTTGACAAAATATTATTTGTAGTCTTGGCACGAGGCCTTGGCTATGTGGTTATGATAGTCTGGAATTATGCATTCCATCATTATGAAAGTGGTTATTGATATTGCATGTGATTATTAGACTAGTAGAATATCCATGTGAATAAGTATATGGAATTATTTTATTTTATTTCTTCCATATTATGCTGAAGTTCAAGTTTTAAAAGGCTTTTGTTTTAGTTATACATTTCCTTAAATGTTTATGCTTATTTATGAAAGTTTCTGCTATATTGTTATCCTTACTGGGAATTTGAGCTCACCCCTTTCTATGTTTTATTTTTCCCAGGATGTGAAGAAGTATTTTATCAATGAACAGTAGGGATAATACGAGGGGATAAGAGTATGGACTATGGAGAATATATTGTTGTAGTTTTTCATTTTATGATGTAATGTAAACTTTATGAATGTATCCAGTTATTCCAAGGCTACTAAACTAATCGGTCTTTCGAGACTTGATATTTCTTGTGATCATTCCAATGTTATGTAATAATGCACCGACTCTGGTTAACTGGGGTCGGGGCATTATAGGGCATGGGTCCTCTAATCTTTGATTCTCACTCCCCTATCATGCTAGGGTTTAGGTCCTCGTCTACGAAGTAGTACTCCCCTATCTCTGAGTAGCAGCGGGGAGAAAGTAATCTCATAGTGTTTTACTCCCTCATTTATTGAGTATAGTAAAAGGAACATGCCTCTCCACTTGTTATGTGTGATACCTATTTAGGAGTTTGTTCTTACTTGATGGAATGAGGTGAGGTCCACTCCAATCAGAAGTGATATAGGTTTCACAGGTTAGTTAGTATCTAGTACTCCCTAAAATATGGGGTAGTGATAAGGTGTGGGTCCCTCCATTCCCTTTTATTAGAGATGATACACGTGATTCATAGTATAGAGCAGTGCTCCCTCAACTATGTGCAGTGGAGAGGAGTGGACCTCTCCATGTAGGTTTATTTAACCTTTCATTGGGCATCAAATAGAGATGACATGACCTCTAGTGCTGGGAACTAGAGCTAGACGTAGTAGGTCATTCCCTATGGATCACATTCTCTCAGACATACCATTATGAATGTTATATTCATTTTTGATGGAGCGTATTTTTTGAATGGGTTACATCCAAGATTTTTGGGCTCATGGTGTGTGTTCTCGTGGTTTTTTCTACCTTTAGATCCTCGAGTAGAATCATATTACTGGCTATGAGGTCAGAACCTCATGAGACTTGGAGTCTCAGATGAGTATATATGGGTGTTTTTGGGATCCCTTGTGGCATTATCACATGTTGGGAATGACTCCCCTTATGGACTGAGATAAACTATCATGTATAGATGAGGATGGTTCGAGATTGAGTTTATCTCTTGATTGGTTTATCTCTGGCTAGGTCGACCAGACTGTTGCCTTTCAGTTTCTCCCTTTTATTTTTGGGATTTTTGGGGTTCCTACTAAGTATTTTTATACTCTCCCCTGTAATGGATTTTTTGCATGTGTTGTGAGTTGTTCAAACCATAGGACTTTCTATGGAATCCTCGGAGGATCCGAGGTAGGCAGAGCTTAAAAAGTTTGACCGACTGAGGTGTTTACCAGAGTTGGGCTGAGGAGCTTACTGGTAGTTACATTTGTCCATGATACCCTCCTTATAATTAGTTTGGATGCTTTTATAGTTTCCTTTTAGTGGATGTATGTTTTTCCATTTTTCTCTTTTAGTACTTCTATTGTACTATGGTTTGGTATAATTGTATGCATGCAATTTAGTTTCTAGATTTTTATATCTCTACACTATTGTATTCAGGTGTTTGTGTTTGTGTGTGTATAGGTACATTATAAAAATTCCTCCTATTTATGAGATATTCCTATACGAAACTAGTCACTATCCCCTAGCCTATTGGATGTGGGCTTGGTGAGTCACGACCCGAACTCTATTGGGTTGGGTCATGATAGAGTGGTATAAAAGGAGGTCAATTCAACTTTGGGACTACAATGTCATGTGCTTGGTTTGGGTTGCATAGCGACAGTGTTGGAATGTTTTGAGTTTGGCTCTTAGGCCAGAGGTTCTAGTGTTGGTGTGGCGGTAGATGTATCCATTCACTAGGACTCTAACAACCCCCCTTTCGACTCAGTAGATTAGGGCACTGGTCATAGGGAAATAATGGTACATGCATTATATAGGATAGGTTTTCTGTTGTTTTTCCTATCCTTCTTAAGTCATATCCCTAGATATACTTTTGACCATGGTGAGTCTTGATTCTATTTTAGGATGCCTCAATGAAGAAAACTAGATAGGGTTCTACTGTGTGAATGTGATGAAAATACACCCTATGATGAGGCTTCAATGTAGGGTAATGGTTCCGAGGCATTAAATTTGGGTGGTATATCGGTTGTGCTACTACCCATTGAGTAGATAGTTATACGAGTAGTTTAGACTGAGGATGTGCGCAGGTTGAGTGTGCAACACAAGTTCTAGAGGCAGTGACCTCTGAGGAATCAGGGTGATCTAGACCCTCATGTAGCTGATGAATAGATCAAGGAAGTCACGAATTTTTTCCACATAGTGAGGAAACATCCTAATTATATGGTTGTCCTGGCACAAATCCTTCTGTAGGGTTCAGATGGGAGATAGTGGATTTTGGTGACGTAGTCCCATGACGATGTGATACTAACTTGAGTGGATTTTGAGAGACTCTTCAAGGAATATTTTTACCTAGCCACATTTAGATGGGTGCATATCTAGGAGATTCCGCAACTTTGGTAGGGTAACATGACTCTGGAAGAGTTATCAACAAGGTTTACATACCTTTCGCATTACTCCATGGATATGGTGCGAGACCCGCTCTTTAGAGCCCATACCTTTTCACAAGGCCTCTATAGAGACATTAAAGAAGGTGTGGTTTCCTTGTGACTTCCCACTTATGTGGGGGTACTGGAGAGATATCTGGTAGTAACAGGCATCATGTAATAGGGATAGGTAGATATGTATCGTAGTGGAGGTTTTGAGGCTGAGGCATCTACAACATCTAAAGGAAAAAAGATGAACGGATCACGAAACATGAGGCATACCCATGCCTAGACATAGGCACGTGGGCATGTAGCATAGGAGAAATGCCAGGGATCAAGTCAAACACAAGAGAGATGATTTTACACTTGTGATGACTGAGGATATATTGCAAGATATTGTCCAATACACTATGCTGCTAAGAGGGAGCTGGCCAAAGGGATGCCTTAGTAGATACAACATTTAGAGTAGAGAGTTTTGAAAGAGGGAAGACTAGGTGGTGGAGATGGTAGAGCAGTAGGAGGTGGAATTTGGTTCAAGGTTTTTTCACCACCACCCCTAGGTGGTCAAGGTTATGATCAAGGATCTAGAGGATGTGAGTGAGGATAGCTGTAGGCCATAGAGGCCTTTGACCCAAAAGCTTCAAGGATGAATATAGGTATGCCCTGTTTCCTTTCTACTTTATATAGAAGAAAATTCTATACACTATTGTGGGTACTCTTTTCTTTCTGCTTCTTTCTCAAGGTTTATCTAGGGTGACTTAGGGTTCCAATAGAAACCCATATTGGTATTTATGATATAGGGCCTGATAAGATTCAATGTGCGTTTATCCAACCCTTTGTTTTTTCATTAGTACCCTCATGTTTTTTGAGTCATCCTTTTACATTAAATTATTAAGGAGGATGTGGTGCAGTTTATCATATCATTGGACTCATGAGGAAGAGGGATTATTTCCCCACCAAGATGTATTTTTTGTGATGTGACCAAAACCGTGTGATTGATTTAGTGCTGCCCAAAGTGTATAGTATCAAGTGGTGGTTGTTGAGTCCCTTAGACTTGTGATTTTAGGGAGAGGTTGTATTATGGAGTATTGAAGTAGGTCCTAGCCTTTATAGTGGGGTTTCCCTGCTTAAATCATTTTATTTTATCGAACCTGGGAGATGTAGATCCTTTCTAAGAATCATTTTGTACTGGAACAGTTAGACCCAATGATGTTTTTGAAGTGTGGAATGGTTTCCTACCATCCATACATAGCTGGGATGTCACAAGTGAGTGTGGTAGTATTTCTTTTTTGTAAAGTTTTATTATATTTGGAGGTTTATAGATGAAGGGATTGCTAAGAAGCACTGTTTAATCTTAGGAAACCTTATTTCGTTCGTGAGTACCCTTGTGTGTTCAGTGTCAACCTTGAACACAAAATTATTGAGGAGGTTGTTGTATAGACCATCCAGGGGTGGATTTTAACTATGAGATTCTGTTAGTATTTCATTATGTTAGTGAGGTGGCGTGCCACTGGAACCCATTACTATAAATAAACCATGGTGTTTGGTACTTTTCCCACCTATCACGGCTAAAGAGACATGTCCATGTTGTTTTGTGATAATTTCCTAGTAGAATATAGACATGAGAGTGGTTTGGACTTGATGGTTCCCCTAAGTGTGTTCTTGTAAGAAGAACAGGAACCCTTGGTGACCTCATTGGTGTGGAAGTCCATTGGAGAGCTCATTTTCTTCCCTTATACTTAGTATTTCTATTTTTGGGGATAAAAATACCTAATTTGGGGAGAATATAATGACTTAGTTTTTGAACCATAAGACTTTGTAATATTTTTCAGAATATTTATGAAGTCGGGCACAGAGTTAGCATGGGAATTTAGGGTCTGGGGAGCCTCAGTGTGGTGATATTAAGAATATTAAATATATTTTTTTACATGCATGTATATTCTATTGAAAAGAGGAATAACTCCATTATGGAGCCACATATCAGATTTCTAAGGACACATTTGAGTCTAGAACATCACATTTACCCAAGGCGTGACAAAAAATTTTATGCGTTGGGAGGTTTGGTCGAAGGTGAGTTATTTTATGGTGGAATAATTAATTAAATGTACTTTTAGTTAATTAATTAACCTAAAACTAACCTAACCCCCTCTACCCTATCAATTTTTTGTACATTAAACAAAAGAAGATCTGTCCCACCTCTCCTCCTCTTCCATCCCTTTGGCGATGAATTGAAATGAATCCAAGGTGTTTTCGATCCGCGTTTCTTATGCAGAATGTCATCAGATCAAGAAGCAGCATGATTTGGGCATCATTCTTCAAGTGAAACTTTAAATTTTTCCCTCGTGGTAGGTGGATTTTATTTTTTGCCCCCAATCACATTAACTGTTCATTATTTTAATGTTTTAGATCCCAAATACAATTTCTAGAGATCCCTTCTAGGTAGATCTACAGGTTTCAGGGTAAAATATGGTGAATTAGGGGTTTTTAGAGGTATTACCCGATTATAATTACCATCCACATGGCATTTAGTCGAGAGAGACACTTTGTTTATCCCTTCATATTCTAGGAAGATGATTTTTGAGATCTACACGCTATGTACTCGGGTTAAACACTGTGTAGTGACCCCAAACTGTGAGGCCTTGAGACATGGATTCGGAAGATGTGTGAAAACACATGGCCATGTACAATCACATGACCAATGTACATGGACATGGGGGTCCAATACATAGTTATGGTAAAAATACATGGGTGGGTGGAATCCTAGCCTGAACATGTTGTGTAGTGTGTGATACACGGCTTATAAGGGACACGATTGTCTGGTCCATGTAGAAGAGGAACATGACTGAGGGATGGGTGAATTGGGACACGATGTGTACCATATATATACACTTTGTACCCCAAAATGGATTGTAAGACCACGTAGACAAGATACATGACTGGGTGCTTAGGTGGGTCCACATGCCTTGTGCACCCCAGTGCACATCGTGTACTCCTCGGAGATTCTTACAACATCTTCCACCTTCCATATATCCTTCTATGGAACTCAGATTAAGATTTATGAGTAGTCTATCCTGATCATTTTTTCCACATAGAGCATGATTATGGCACCCATAGAGGCCTATGAGATATGAGGTGGTGATAATCGAGCACAAAGTTTGTGAAGTGGTCCTTAATTGATGCAGAAGTTCAGTGTGGATCATTCATACAAACACTGGGACTAGTACTCCCTTATAGAATAAGGGCCCAAGTTTCCCTTACCTATCTTATTTTCTAGATATGGGACTCCCCAAGTTGTGGGTGAGGGTTCTTTTACCTTTTGGAAGTTCTTACGTGGTTGGTGACCCACTGATGGTGTAATTTATGGGTTCCCTGTGAAGTTTGTTTAGTTGTATTGTGCTCCCCTATCATGTCAGGGTGTGGTCCCTCCATACTCATGGGATATATTGAGTGGGTAATACCTTGTTAGACCAGGGTTTGGCTCCTCTATCTATGGATTTGGTACTCCCATGCTGTGTTCGGGCATGGGTCCTTCAAACATGATGTAATGATATGAGTCGGTACTCCCCTATCATGTTAGGGTGTGGGTCCTCCATCTTTGGATTTAGAACTCCCCTATTGTTTTAGGGAAAGGGTCCTCCATACATGTTTTTCTAGAAGAGTGGGTACTCCCCTACCATTCCAGGGAGTGGGTCCACTAGCCTAGGGTCGGTACTCCCCTATCGTGTAAGGGTGAGGGTCCCCCACAGTAATAGAGCTAGTTGAGTATCACTCCCCTATAATTCCAAGGTGTGGGTCCTCTAGCCACAGAGTGGTACTCCCTTATCGTACTAGGGAGTGGGTCCTCTAACCTCTAAGTTTCACTCCCCTATCATTCCAGGGTGTGGGTCCTCATCTATGGAGTAGTACTCTTCTGTCTCTGAGTAGTAGTGGGGAGCGGGTCCTCCATTGGATTTGTGATCCCTTATTTATTAAGTATAGTATGAGGAGTGAGAATATCCACTAGTTACATGCGATACCTATGTAGGAGTTAGTTCTCCCTTGACAGACTGAGGTGTAGGCCTCTCCACTTAGGAGCGATAGAGGTTTCATGAGTTAGTTAGGAGCTAGTACTCCTTTGAATATGGGGCAGTGGGGAGGTATGGGTCCCTCTATTCTCTCTTGTTAGAGAAGATGTACATGGTGCATATTTTGGAGTAGTGATCCATAAAATATGTATAGTGGCGAGGAGAGGGCCTCTCCATGTAGGCTTCTTTAACCATTCATTGAGAATAGGTTGGCGATGGAAGTACATCTGGTGTTGGGAACTAAAGATAGACCTAGTAAGTCATTCCCGATGGAGCACATTATCTCATAAGTACCATTAGTAATGGTAGAGTTGTTCTTGATGGAGTGCGCCTCTTGGAAGAGTGTCATCCAAGATGGATGAGTTTGTGGTGTGTGTTCTCCTGGTTTGTGTTACCTTTAGTGCCTCGAGTAGAATCATGTTTACGACTATGAGGTCATAAAATCACGAGACTTGGAGTCTAAGATGAGTATATCTGGGTGTTTCTAGGATCCCTTGTGGTGTTGTTACATGTTGGGATTGACACCCCTTATGGACTGAGATGGCTTGTCATGTATAATTGAGGATGGTTTGAGATCGAATTTCTCTCTCTATTGGGTTCCCTATGGCTAGGTCGAGTGGACTGTTACCTTTTAGTTTCTCTCTTTTATTTTTGGGGTTCTTAGGACACCTACTGATTATTTTTATACTCACCCTTGAATGGGATTTTTACACACATTTTATATCTTTTTCATACCACAAGACTTTCAATGGATTCCCTGTAGGACCCAAGGTAGGTAGAGTTTAGAGAGTTTGATCAACCGAGGTGTTTACTGGAGATGGGATGAGAAGCTTACTAGAAGTTTCATTTGTTAGTGATTCCATCCTTCCGAACAGGATGGATGATTTTATAGTTTTATTTTGGCGGGAGTGTGCTTTCCCCTTTTTCAATTTCAGTACATCTGTTGAACTCTAGTTTGTGATAGTTTTATGCATGCATTTTAGTTTCCAGCTTTTTATATCTTTGTACTGTTTCATTTAGGTGTTTAAGGGTGTGTGCATATAGTTAAATTATAAAAAATCCTCCCATCTATGTGATATTCCTACTCAGTGCTAGTCACCAACCCTTGAACTATTTGAGGTGGGTTTGGGGAGTCACGAACAGGACCCTATTGGGTCAGGTCGTGACATGATGAATGACATACTTAAGTACATGGCCTTTTATTTTAAAATTTAAATGGTAAATATACAAGTACCTCTTTAGTTGTACAAGACTAGTTATGTAGCATGCTTATAAACATGGATTTACATAGCATTTAAATTTTAATGATCACTTGATGTGCATTATTCCTTGAGTGATACTCGAGTTCTTATTTACAGAACACCTTGTACAGACTCATAGGATGTTAGAGATTGTATATACCTTGGGCGATACTTAGGTTACCTCCTTATGGAATGAAAAGGATAAGATCATTGGTTACTTGATTTATATCACACTAAGAGTGATACATGGATTCTTTATAGGATGCCTTGGATGGGATCATAGGGTGGATTACTTAACTTCCCATGAGTGAGATTAGTTCCCTAGTGGAGTCATCTTGGACGGTCTCGGTGTCAATATGGTTATACATTCCATAAGAAATACTTATTACCCTATGCGATATACCTGGGATGGTCTCATAGGGTCATGCTTATACCATGTAAAGTGTGATACTTGGAATTCCTTTTATATATTTCCTTGGAAAGACTCTTACGATGATGAGTATTTATTGATCACCTAGAGCGATACTTGGGATTCCTTTTTACGGATTTCCTTGTATGGGATCATAATGCAACTTATTAAAATTTTTGAGTGGATTTTATTAAAATATTATATGATAAATTATGAAATATAAGGATGCATATACCAACACAAAGAACATGCTTGGGTTTGGTCTATGTTTACAATTTAATTTTATGAAATCCTAGTTAAGCTTCCTTACATGCATTCCAAGATAATAATATTATATTATAAATTTTATATCTGTATAGGTTGATCATGGTTCAAGATATTTTGGTTTAGAAAGAATCATGTATAGTTTCTCATGTGTTACTAAGGAACCTGAAGTAAATTATTTACTTTTATTTATTTACCGATTTACCAGTCATACCTACATACTGTTGTATTTTATATTCATGGACTAGATAGCATTAGACACCACTGGTGGTGGCCTAATGAGTATATATCACACCCCTTATGGGCCTCCATTACACTGAGGTACCTGAACAGACCTCATGATTATAGGTTCAGGTTCAAGGATCATGTTTTCTTGGTGTTATCCTTCTTGGTTAGGATGAAGTAAGAGATTAGAGGATCGAGGTAGTGCTTGTGATGATATTGGAGATAGCTGCTGGGTCATTTATTTATTATTTACCTATTCTATGTATGTATCTCATGCTATATGTTTACTACTCTAGTTTATATAGCCACATATGGACATGCATTCATAGTTTCATATTTGGAATTGGAAATTTTTCAGTTATTATATTTATCTTATGTTTCTTTGTCCATTATTCGTGTTGCTTCTGTTGTTGATTGATTTATTCATTATCTCTTATACCATTATGCTACTCTAATCATGAGGGTATAGTCTTACCACTATAACATCACTATAAACTTTCTTCTAATAAGAATCCTCTAGCATATGTGGAGGCACACTTGATTCCATGTGACCGGATGACTTGGGGAACCATTTTTGTGGCTCCCAGGTTAGGATGTTACAATGTAACTCTGATAGTTGTTCTAATTTTAGGTTCATTATGCTGTGGATATAGGATACAACATGGTAGTAGTACACCCGGTTTGGGGTAATCCATCATTTTATACCATTTATTTCATGTTTTAAGTCTTTGGGATAATGTTATGGAATATTTTGGATGGTTAAATAGACACTAGACTAGAATATTGCTACATGTAAAATCCACACCATGAATGGGTTATTAACGATGTAAATATTTTATGTCTGGATGTTGTGAGTTACTTCAATCCATGAAAGTGTTTAATTGGGTGAATGTCTAGGTACATCCATGACATGAAACTCATTCACGACGTAAAGGTAATATATATTTTCACTACAATAAACTTATTTTTTTACCAATGGTTTCAAACCATTGGTAAAGGCTAGACAACCTTTAGTATAAGCTATACCAACAGTTGTTCAAACCATTGGCTGTGGAGCCATGGGGATAGATATATCCCAACGGTTCTATGAGAACCATTGGGATATGACAGGAAAATACATTATATACCAATGGTTTCATGTAACCATTGGTATAAATCTTTACCAATGGTTTTAAACCATTGGAAATATCAAACATCATGTCTATACCAACGGTTTCCTATAAAACATTGGTAAAAGTGAGGTAAAATTTTCTATACCAACATATTATAAACTGTTGGTATATACTTATTCTAATGGTTTACATGAAACTGTTGGTATATGTTCTGTATAAACACATATTCCAATGGTTTACAACCATTGGCATAGGCTTTATACACCTTCCGCAAGCCTGCCTCCCCCTTGTACACCTGCAGCACTTCCACCAGCAGTTCTGCCTCCCCTTGTGTTTAGAATTCATACAGAATTCTCAATACCTGCCGAATAAATACAGAATTCTGTATGAATTCATACAAAATTCATACAACACATAATTCTCAACACCTATAATTATGTATTTAATTACGCACATACTGAATTAATAATTAATAATTCATAATTTAATTAACAATTAACACATACATAATTCAATTCAAAATTTAGAAGTCAATTACCCTATGAAATAAAAAATTATGAATTGAATACATACAATATTGAATTATTTATAAGACATATATAATTGAATTAAGAATTCATAATTCAATAACCCCTATATAATAAAATCATGTTTCAGGTTTTGAATATGTAATTGTTGTTTATAGGCATGGGTGAATTCAGATGAGATTTGAATTTTTGGATAATGTGGTATGCCTTGTTGTAGTAAGGGGTATTGTGATATAAGGGGTGGGGGGATTCCCAGGGGGTTGGGGGTCTGTACAAGGGGGTAGGGGTATCCAGGGGGTGGAGGGTTGTCTAGGGGGTGGGGGTGTCCAGGGGGTTGGGGGCTGTCTAAGGGGGCAGGGGTGTCCATGGGTGGGGGGTGTCTGGGGGGATGGGGGGTGTCCAGGGGGGGGGGGGGGTTGTCCAGGGTGGTGGTGGTGGTGGGGGGGGGGGGGTTGTCCGGGGGGATGGGGGGGAGGCTGTCCAGAGTGGTGGTGGTGGTGGTGGGGAGGTGTCAATGAGGTATGGGGTGTCTGAGGGGTGGGGGTTGTCCATGGGGGTAGGGGTGTCAAGGGATGATGGGGGTGTCTAGGGGGTGGGGTTGTGTCCAGGGGAAGAGGGGGATTTTCAGGGGTTGGGGGCTGTCCAAAGGGGTTAGGGGGTGTCCGGGGGGGGGGGTGTCCGGGGGGATGGGGGGTGTCCAGGGGGTGGGGGTAGGTTGTCTAGGGTGGTGGTGGTGGGGGGGGGGGGTGTCCAGGGGATGGGGCGTGTCAGGGGGTGGGGGGGGGGAGGCTGTCTAGAGTGGTGGGGGGTGTCCAATGAGATAGGGGGTGTCTGAGGGGTGTGGGTTGTCCATGTGGGTAGGGGTGTCAGGGGGTGATTGGGGTGTTCAGGGTGTGGGTGGTGTCCAGGGGGGAAGAGGAGGCTTTCTATGGGGTTGGGGGTTGTCCAAGGGGGTAGGGGTGTCCGGGGGGGGGGGGGATGTCCGGGGTGGGGGGTGTCCAGTGGGAGTGGGGTTGTCCAGGGTTGGGGGGCTATCTAGGGGGTTGGGGGGTGTCCAAGGGGGTAGGGGGTGTTCGGGGGTGGGGGGGGGGGGGGGGTCCCGAGGTGGGGGGCTTTCCATGGGAGCGGGGGTGTCTTGGGGGTCGGGGTGTCCAGGGGGTGGGGTGGTGCCTAGGGGGGGTGGAGGGGTTGTCTAGGGGGTTGGGGGATGTACAAGGGGGTAGGAAGTGTTCGATGGGGGGGGGGTGTCCAAGGGGGTGAGGGACTGTCCAGGGGGTGGGGGTGTCCAGGGGGTGGGGTGGTGTCTAGTGGGTGGGGGTTGTCTAGGAGGGGGGGGGGGGGTTTCGGGGCTGTCCAGGGGGTCGGGGGTGTCTAGGGGGTGGGGGTGTTCTGGTGGGGTGGGCGGGTTTTTCATGGTGGTGTGGGGCTGTTGAATGGGGTGGGGTGTTCAGGGGGTGGGGGGTGTCCAGGGGGTGTGTGTGTGGGGGGGGGGGGTGTCCAAGGATGGTGGGGGGTGTCCAGGGGGTGGGGTGGTGTCTAGGGGAGTGGGGTCTATCCAAGGGGGAGGGGATGTTTAGGGGGTGGGGTGGTGTCCTGGGGGGGGATATAGAGGGTTGGGGGTTTTCCAAGGGGGAAGGGGTGTCTGAGGGGTGGGGGGTGTCTAGGGGGTGGGGTGGGAGGCTATCTAGGGGGTGGGGTGTTGTCCAGGGGGTTGGTGTGGGGGGGTTGTCCACAGGGGATGAGGGTGTCCGGGGGGGGGGAGGGGGGTTGTCTGGGGAGTGGGGGTGTCCAGGAGGGTTGGGGGATGTCCAAGGGTGTGGGGTGTTCAGGGGGCAGGGGGGGTGTCCAGAGGGTGGGGTATCCAGGGGTGGTGGTGTCTAGGGGGTGGGGGTGTCCAGGGGGTGGGGGTGTCCAGGGGAGGGGTGAATCAGTCACAAAAAATTGTCAAGTCAAGTTTTATTATTTAGAGACAAAGAAATAAAGATAATGTGACCTACATAATCACACATAAATTCATGTGCAACAGATCATGAAACATCAAATGTTAGTAATATTAGTGAAAAATGTAACAGATCAATCTATCCCTCATCACCATTAGTATCATCACCATAATCGTCAGCCTCACCCCTGTTCTCATCTTCATCCCCATCATCATCCCCACCCTTCTGAACTCCCTCCTCCTCTCCCTCCTCCTCCTCCACCTCACCCTCATTTCGACCACTGCTAGAACTACCACCTGGTACACCATATATAGAACACATCGACAACATATATTCATCACAAGATGTGATGGAATCTAGTGATAGTGTTAGATGTACAACTTCAATCAGTTTCATAAATGTAGTGTTTGCCCTAGCAGACTGTTCTGTCATCTCTGTGGCCCTTTTTTCAGCCTATTCTGCCTATACCTTAACCTGTTGGAACTCAGTGGCACTACAACTCATACCTGAGGAGGTCCAATACCTCTTTGGGACTATACTCTTCTGAGGTTGGCAGTGTACTCTGCTAGGTTGCTCATCTCCCAACACCTGATGTAAATGATCATTTGGCCCAAAATTTTCAGGTTCATGGGAATCAAGGGCCTCTAAATAATCCTGTTACAATTAAGCATAGATTATTAAGTTACAAAATAGATATTAAAATTTGAAATCAACAAAGTAAAACTTATAATCTGTTGCTGAGTCGGTTCATTAACTGCACTTCCATCTTTCTTCCTTCTACTTGAGCTAACTAGTTTTGCTCAAGGCACACATCCTTCAATATTCAATGTTTTCCTCTATAATGTCATTGAATATTGGAAACCATAATTTGAAATAGGTTACCAATAATTAATTTCATATCTAAAATTATATAAACAACTGTCATACTAGCTTTCTCTCATGATCTGGTATTGTAGTACGTCCCAATGTGTGGAGGTATTTTTAGTATCAATGTTTTTTTTTATTTCTTCCGGATGATTCCTAAATAAAATTAAACAATAAAAAATATAGTATTAACTCAAAAAATGAAAATTTTCATTTAAATACCTCAAATGTGATTAATACCTTAAACTGTGTAGTCGTCCAATGAGTAATCATCTGCCGATACTATTCTAACGAAAAATCATCAATGACAGGGACCACCTATAACTCTATGACAACTCTAGGATGCTATCCAATATACAAATATTTCTTATAGGATCTCCAAATCTTACTTAAATCCTTTAGAAGTGATGGCTGTGTACCCTCACCATCGGGGAAATTAAACTGAAGTTGACACCAAAATATTAATTCATATAAATACAAAAAAATAATATATTGCATTAAATACAACATATTTTTTACCCATATATCTTCCCAAGCATTATCTTTGACTTCATTTGGAAACTTTCTCCATGAGAGCGGGCTGACAGAAATGATGTTGGAGTATTTGGAAAGCGTCACCAAAAAACTCTGACATCGCTGCCCTATTTTTTCAATCATTTGATTGTCTTTATTCTAGTCCACCATCAACTGCGTGTGATAGTTCCACACCACACGCATGCGTGTATTCCCCTGACCATGCCTCCTATCAGTAGATATATCTATTATGAATGAAAAAATATATTTTATCAATACATGTTATAATGAAAATAAATAATGGTATAAAAATTTGTTAGGGTTGTATAAATATACCCATGATAGACTGATCAATGGGCATTGTTGGATCCGCAGAAACTGAAAGAAGACCCTGTACAGGTTGAGTGGGTCCTAATATATGCTCCGTAGGGAAAGACTATGCGATGTGCCATCTCCCACTCTTCAAGGCTTAATATCGTCAATGTATATGATCCAGTAATTCCTCCCATTTGAGGAAGTGATGGAAAACTTGGTTCAATTTTCTCATACTGTTCTTCTTTGTTTCTCATTGGTCTATTCATTATTGTAGTAAGAGCAGACAAATACATAGAGTAGAAATACATACATTCTTGAGCCAAGTAACCTTTCGTGATAGAACCTTTGGGATGATTCCTATTTTGGAAATAAGACATTAATGTGTACATATTTCTTTCATTTGGATACATCCAACGAAAAGAAATAGGTCCTCCTAGAAGTATTTCCTTTGGAATATGGATAGTCAGATGAAACATTCATGCGAAAAATGATGGAGGAAATATTTTCTCTAAATCACACAAAATTAATGGGGCATCTGCCAACATTTTTTGCAAGAAATACTTGGACAACTTCTTAGCACAAAGATTTCTAAACAAATGTCACAACTGAATAACAAACACCCTTATATTATTGGACAAAAGATGACGAATCTCTATTGGAATAAAATCATGCAGAAGGATATGATAATCATGAGTCTTCAAAAATTTCAGCTTCAAATCTCTTATGTTGACCCATTTAGATATGTTTCTTGAATATACATCAAGAACTTTAATAGTCTCCAGTGATTCTAGAAATTTATTTTTTCAATAGGTTTCATCACATAACAAGCACATGGAACTTTCCATTTATTTTCACTGATATGCACATGATGTAATTATAGTCTAATTCCACAATCCACCAAGTCACGTTGGGACCGTAAATCATCTTTTGTCTTTCTCTTAATATTTAGAATAATTGAATGCAACATTTCACATATATTTTTTTCAATTTTCATTACGTCTAAGAAATGACGTAACAAATTGGTTGACCAATATGGAAAATCAAAGAAGATACTTCTCTTATTAAAATTGTAATAGGTTTCAGTGGAAACATTATTTCTCTTTCTAGATTTCATTTTACCCTTCCTGAATAGAAAACTAAATTCTTTCAATTTATTAAGCACATCAGTTCTAGAAATACACTGAGGTGGATCATCGGTCTCCATTATATTGTGAAATCTTCGATGATTATTTCTATATGGATGGTCCATTGGAAAGAATCGTCGATGTCCCATAAAACTGAAACTACAATGATGTTTTTGTCTTCTGGATCATGTATTCTTCATACAAACTTGAGATGATAGTTTTACCTTTGTGCTCCATCCATAAATCATTGCATAAGAAGGAAAATCATTGATTGTCCCACATAAGAACATCATTCATCTGAAATATACCTTTAGAACATGCATCGTATGTGCGCACAACCACATCCCAAAGAAGTTTCAAATCTTTTATTAAAGGTTTCATGTATATGTCTATATCATTTTTGGGATTAGAAGGGATAGATATGAGTATAATCATGAAAGTGAAAGGTTTTTTCATACACAACCATGGAGGAAGGTTATAAATGTGTAAGAAAACCGACCATGTGTTGTACGAAGTAAGAATCTACGCAAACATATTAAAACCGTCACATGAAAGACCATGCCTCACGTTACACATGTCAGCTACAAAATCAAGATATTAAACATCAAATATCTTCCATGCAAATCCTTTTTCTGGGTGAACCAACTCATCATTAGTCTTATTTCTATTAGTATCATTCCATCACATTTTTATTGATATTTCATCAAAAAAAAAAGATTCTATAGTTTGGGGATCAATGGAAAGTGCCACATTACTTTCTATGGCACACGGGATGGTGTTCCATCAGATTTTGGATTCCATAGGGATGTGCCACATTTTATACAATCATTTCATTCAACCATTTCCTCCCAGAATAAAATAAAATCCTTTGGGAAAGCATGGATTTTGTTTCTTGAAAATCCAAGTTCCTTAACTAACTTCCATTTCATTTAGTGGTTTGAGGGAATATCTACATCATCTAGAAGTAATTCCTTAAAGAAGTTAAGAATGTAATTAATGAAAGTATTAGGAACCCCATACATAGTTTTCCTATGAAACAATTAGATTAAAAATTCATGCTTTTTCATTTTACCACATTGTCGATATACTAGAGTCTTGGAAGCATCATTCATTTTTTTCACCCTGACAACATCATCATTTTCATTAGACACATTATGTGTGCTCATATAAAAGTCTTCTTGGGTCAGAATCAATTCTTTTTCATGATGAAGAATAAATGGAAACTGGTCATATAACAAATTCTTCAATCCAGTCCTCTCATTTAGATCATCACAAATTTGAGATTTCATTTTCTCCCCATTGTGATACCACAAAGAGTAGTTTTCTTGAAAACCTTATTTGGTTATGTGGTAGCTTACTTCTTCACAACTCAACCAAGGTCTTCCAAAAAAATTGTAATAGGGGGAGTGTATGTGACCACTATTTGAAGCATTGTGAAATGAAAAATCTAAAAAAATCTCCAAATTATTTTGAAAATCACTTGAGATCTGATTGGTTTCGTACATCCAACTTCTATCCATTCTATAAAAAAATTTGTTATAATTCATTTTTTCAATAGCTATTCAATAAGATTGAAGTTCCATCAAAAATATATTTATGTAAAAGAGAATTGTTCACTTTATATGAAACCCTAACTGACACACTACTCTATATGAGAATCATAATATAAAAGAAAAAAAAATACTATATTTATAATAAAATATATTTGAAGAACTATACATGAGTTCACGAGATCATGTACACTTGTGGAGAAATATTTAGGAGTTGAGTGAATTTTAGATTAAAGAAATTTTAGATTTTAGTAGATTATTTGAGTGATCACATACACTGCCCAATGGAGTAGGGGGTATCCAGGGGGTGTCCAGGGGGTGGGGGCTGTCCAGGGGGTGGAGGGTAACCAGGGGGTACCTAGGGGGTGGGGGGTTGTTTCGGGAGGTGGGGCTATTCAGGGGGGTGGGGGTATCCAAGGGGGATGGGGGGTGTCCACGGGGGCTATCCAAGGGGCTGGGGTGTCTAGGGGGTGGGTGGGGGGGGGGGGTGTCCAGGGGGTGGGAGGTTATCCAAGGGGGTGGGGCTATCCAGGGGGTGGGGGGATGCACAGCGGGGGTGGGGGTGTCTGGGGGGGGGTGTGCCTAGTGGGTGAGGTGGTGTCCAGGTGGGGGTTGTCCAAGGGGGTGGGTGGGGGTGTCCAAGGGAGGTGGGGGTTATCCAGGGGGATGGGGGCTATCCTTGGGGGTGACAGGGTGTCCAGGGGGGTGGGGGTGTCCAAGGGGTGGGGGTGGGGGTGGGGTGGGGTCCAGGGGTGGGGGAGGGGCTGTCCAAGGGGGTGGTGGTGTCCACCCCCAAACTAAGGTTGTATAATCCAATCTCTATCCAATTATAGAATGATTTCAATCCTATTATAGATGACCTAGAAGACTGTTGGTGTAAAGCATGAATATCATACATATAAATCACAACACACCTAATCGTAAACACACCTCCAAATATCATACGTGGATCGGATTTTATCTTCCACTCTAAATATCATAAACGAATTCTAAAAAAAACACACCTAATTGTAAACACACCTCCAAATTTTGAGCAAGGTTTGTGGCTTATTGATGCCTTGAGAGGCTATTTAAGAGCTAATTTCGGGTTGTGATACAAGGTGTATGTTTACAAAATTTTATGTGTGTGTCTAATATGATCCTATGTATGTTGTTTAGGCATATGAGCTAAGTTTCGATGGGACACTACTCATGGGAGTATGATCCTTGTTATATCATCAGGTGATATGGAGTTTTAAAAATGTTAAATTTGTATGAGATCAATATAGATTGTGGATAAGAACCTAAGTGATATTTCTTTATAGAGATCACTTCTTCTTGGAAGGGTAAGAGTGAGTGTTGGTATGGAACTTCATGAAAAGTCTTAACATGTGAAAGAAACTATATATTGGTTATATGTGATTTCTATTTTTTTGTAGAGTATCGAAGTGGAAAACTCACCCCCTCCCTGGACAACCCACACCCCCACACCTCGTAGCCCCCCTACCCCCTACATCTTCCCAACCTAGATAGCCCCCCCACCCCACCTGGACAGCCCCCACCCCACCTGGACATCCCACCCCCTTCTCCATAGACAACCCACACCCCCTCCCCACCTGGAAAGCCCACCCCCACCCCCTTGACATCCCACACCCCCTCCACCACATGGATAGCCCACCCACCCCCCTGGACAACCCACACCCCCTCCCCTGTTGCCCCTACCCCCCTACAGCCCCCCTGAACCACCCACCCTCTACTGGATAGCCCCTACCCCCACCTGGACACCCCCTTCCTTGGACAACCCATACCCCCACCTGGATAGCCCACCCACCCCCCCTGAACAGCCCACCCCCTAGACAACCCGCCCTCTCCCAGGACAACCCACACCCCCTCCCCTACAACCCCCTACCCCCCTGCAGCCCCCCCTGGATAGCCACCCCCACCTAGACAACTCCCCCACCCCACCCCCACCCCTAACTGGACAGCCCCCACCCCCTCCTAGAGATCCCACCCCCACCCCCACCTATACACCCCCACCCGCACCTGGATATCCCCCCCCACCACCCACACCTGAACAACCCACCCCCACCTGGACCCCCCCCGAACAACCCACACCCCATCCCCCACATGGAAAACCCACCCTCACCCCCTGGACAACCCACCCCCTGGACAGACCACACCCCTCCCCCACCTGGATAGCCCACCACCACCCCCTGAACAACCCCCCGCCCATGACATCTCACACCCTCCCCCACCTAGACACCCCACCCTGACCCCACTCAACAATCCACACCCCTCCTTAGGCAGCCCATACCCCCTTCCCCACACCCCTATATCCCCCACCCCCCATGCATCCCCCACCCCTGGATAACCCACCCCCACCTGGACAGCCCCCTACCCCTGCAACCCCCTTAGTGTAATTTTATTTAAAACCATTTTATTTATTAAGAAATGAAAACCATCATGCATTATCCATTTCATTCCAAACAACCCATTAAGTTTATAAAAACATGACAAATTCAATTTATAAAAACATGAAAAATTCAATTTATAAGGCTCAATGGGTCACTTAGGAAATTTCATTGTGGAAAGGGGAAATAACCTACATTGTTAATTCCAATTTAAAAACTGGTCAAAGCACTTAGGAGGTGTGGTGGTGTCCAGGAGGTGCAGTGGTGTCCAGGGGAGGATGTCTAAGGGGGTGGGGGCTGCATAAGAGGGATGATGGTTTCTAGGGGGTGGGGTGTCTGGGGGGGTGGGGGTTTCCAAGGGGTGGGGGGTGTTCAGGGGGGTGGGGGTGTCTAGGGGGTGGGGGTGCAGGGGGTTGGGGATGTCAAATGGGGGGGGGGTGTCCATGGGGGTGAGGGTTGTACAGGGGTAGTGGGGGTGGGGGTTTCTAGGGGGTGGGGGGAGGGGGATGTCTAAGGGGGTGGGAATGTCTAGGGGTGGGGGGTGGGTAGGGGGTGGGGGTGTAGGGGGTGGGGGCTGTCCAATGGGGGGAGGGGTGTCCAGGGGGTGGAGGTGTTTGTCTAGTGGGTGGAGCTATCCAGAAGTGGGGGATATCCATAGAAACTATCATATCAACCCACTAAAAAAATGGAAAACCACCTACACAACTACCCCAACTGTCCCCAATCCCTTCACATTGACCATCCTTATATCCATTACCCACCTCGAGACCATATGAAAAAACACACCCTTTACCATCTTTTATGTGTAGAACAAAAAAACAAATCAAAGTTATTAGTATGCCATAGACCTCATGAACTCTAATTTATCCCAAATCAAAATATAAAATAGAGAAAAAATAGATGTAGTACATTAAATCTAAAGTAACACTTACGAATTTGAAATGTAGAAATAAAAAATTTCTTGATTGAAGATGGATCTATGGGTGAAAGGAGTTTCATGGCCTAGGGTTAAGAGAGACCTTCTGGAGGAGCATCATATTAGGGTTTGCAATTGGGCAGAGTGGGAGCTGGGCTACTGTGTATTTGGAGGAAAACTTTCCCAAATATTATTAAAAACTACTGGGAAAGATTCTCTTTACAAATGGTTTTAATATACTATTGGTATATATTAGATAAATTATATATTTCCCAACATTTTTCTCAAACCTTTGGGAAATATTAATTATAATAATACATTCCCAACAGTTTGAAAAAATCATTGGGAAATACTGCCTCTTTTACAGTATACCAATGGTTGCTTCAAACTATTGGTATAAAAACATTGGTAAGAACTCTATTTCCAGTAGTGTTTTTAATCCAAGGTTAGGGTATTTTCAGCATATATGAATGCTTGGTGATTCAGGGAATGGATACATAATTCATGCCATGAATTTGTATGGGTCCAACTATTTTTAACCTCTCATATGGTTTTAAATCATATCTCAGATATTTTTCTATTCCTCTTTACTTCTAAGTATACCTTAGGCAATTTTTGGTGATCTTTGATGTTAAGACTTCGATTCCAATGGATATTCAAGCATTCATTTGTGGAAATCTAAGGTTAGGATCTTGTTCATCCTTCTTGGCTAGGATCTCCTCAGTTGTTTTTGAACAAAACTATTGATCAATGTTATAATAACTAGATCTATGGGTTTGTAGTATTTTAATGAAATCTTCTTAGGTTTTAATAAAGTATCATAAGGAAGAGGTTATATCTATGGAATCCTCTAAGATCCATCATTCCAATGAACCTGAGGTAAGTGTTTTCCCATATTTCCACTTTTATCTAAACAGGAAGTCTTTTAGGTTTCTAAAATATTTATCCTATATTTTCAATGTTTTCTGATTGGTAAAACTCTTATGATGACCCTCTTATTGTTTTTATTTGAAACTGGAGTGTGTGTTTCACCCATAATAGGTTTTTAAATTGATTAAAAGTGTTATCTTAAATTAAATATTGTTTTGAAAAATGTGATTTTAATAATGGGTTGTGGGTGCCATCTAGAAATTCATGTGTTTTTGTGTGTTAATTATTGTATTTTATGAGGCATTTTTGAAATAAAATTGGTGTTTGATGCAAATTGGAAGGGTTTAAGGTGAAATATTCCACCAAGAGATGACATGGTGGAGGACACACCACTACTCATGAGCATAGGGGTGTCATTAAAAATGCATCAGTTTGTGCCTTTCAAAACATGGATGATTATTTAAAACTATAAATTATGATATAATTATACTTTTTTAAAGAGAAATTTATTTGATTAAACTACTTTTAAAAGACCTATTCATTTGATATATTTTATATTTTGAAAACTATTTACTACTTTTAAATTTTTCTTAATTGTTTTATATCCTATGAGCTAACCCATTTCTTATCTTAAAGGCATGTGGAAAATATCTTGGGTTTTTTTATTGGATATGGTTACTCACCTAAGCATATACACTTTTTTATATGCAAACATTGTTTTCTCATGATATAGGAAGTGGATAGTTTCTTACTTTTCTAGCGACACTCCTTCATGTCATTATCATAGTTGGTGGAGTTAGAGATTAGAGTTGGTTTATATATTTATCAAGAGTGGTTCTTGGTGTTAGAGTCTTTTTATTATTTAGAGTTTTAGTTTCTATCTCTTACTATTCAACTACTACTCTAATGTTCATCCCTATTCTATTGTTTATCTATGGAATGATCACTTGCATTATGATTGGGTCTTGGAGTATGCATCATTTTTATAGAAATATTTGGTTTTATTTATTTTCAGCTTGACACATGTTTTGTGTGTGTTTATATTTATGAAATGTTAAAACATTACCCCATGTATCTTATGTTTAAACACTTATTATTTATTTCCAAACTTTAGTGTTCGGGGAATATCACCTATGGTTGGTATCACTTCTGCTTCCTCTCAAGATAGTGAGTTAATTTAGGATGTTACAAATAGTATAAGTTTGGTTGGTTCTTAAGTTAAATGGTAGAAAGGATATAATAATTTTGGAACATAAAATTTATAGCTTAAGAAGTTGTAAATAATATTTTTATTCTGAAATTTATGTTACTAAGAACATACTGGTATTAGAATTGTTCTAAAAAAGATTTAGGCGCATCATTAAATCATCATCATGGGTTTAGTCAACAAGTGCTAGGTATCATGCATTAATAAATATATTTCCTACTAGAACTTCATTTTCACATTTTTTTTTAAAATTGTGATTATTTTGTGAATATATAAAATATATCATGAAAATATGAACAATAAAAGTGATAATTTGTTGGTTTTGGAAATGATTTATAAAAAGAGAATTCCACCAGTATGGAGGATAAGAAATCACTGAGAGGGGGAAGCTGACAACATGGTTCCACTAGGACCACAAATAAACTAGGATTTGGTTTAGAGTATAGTGAAATTGTTTTTGGTTGTTGAAAAGGGACCTAGGTCTAAGGAACTTCATCAGGTAAATCACTTTTTAGAATTTTTAAAGTATAATCGACTAACTTTTCATAGTGATTTTATACCTGAGAAAGAATAGGTATAGATGAGAAGGTTGAATGTTATTTTTTAATTATTGGGGACTTAGGATGAGATGAAGGTGAAGTTAAAAATGTATATACTTGGGGACCTGGTGCTAGTATGGTGGGACATAGCTGTTCAAGATAAGTTGGATTGAGATCTCACTTAGAAAGAATTTATTGAAGTATTTCATAACAAATTCTTTCTAGAAACCTTCCAAATAGAAAAAAATGTAAGAATTATTTATATTGGAACAAGGAATCATGTCAGTGAATGAATATGATGCTAAATTCACTCCCTTGTTCACTTTTTAGCAGAGGTAGCTACTAGAAAAATACTGGAAGCTCAGATATTTGAGTTGTGTTTCTGACCTGAAGTTCACTCTAAGGTGGTAATGTTTTGTATTATAAAATATTCATAAATGGTGAATATGAAATTGGTGTGAGAAATATACCTTTCCTGGAATTCCAGTGTAGGGGAAACCTTTTTCCATCAGAGTGCTATTGGGAGATTCAGAACTGAGAATAAACACAAGAGGGATAGTTGATCCCCGGGTAGAAAGGAAACAGAGAACCAATCCATAGGACTAGTATATTATCCAACACATCACAATAATGAACTCAGATGTTTCTAGTGTGGTACACTTTCACATAGAAATAAATAATGCATGATACCACCAAGTAATTTCTACCACTATGCCAAGAAATAGAATCTCAAGAAGTTTCCTCATAAGATTCTTAGATTAGTAGGTGAAACTAGCTTGAATCAGTCCTAGGATTAATATACATTGATGGAATAGTTCTATCAGATTATTTCCCATCCATAGACCAAGGAGAATCAGGATACATATAGGAACACTTCAATTGTTCAAGAATAACCTCAATAGTGATGTAAGATTTATCACGTGGTAGCTAAGTGGAAGTTGTATGGAGGATAAGAGGTTATCAAAAGTGACGGAAATAGGTCCCTACAAAGTTAAATGCATCATTATTCTAAACTCAACTCTTATTCACATATTGTTTGATTTTATTACATCAAATTATTTCATGGATTCTTCTATGGTTAAATAATTGGGATTACATGTATAAATGATTCCTCATGCCATGAGAATCAAGACACCCCTAAGATAAATAGAGTTTAGAGAATTTCAATTACCATCATGTTACATTAAAATTGATGTAGTATAGTTATTATATGAGTTTATGAAGCTAAATATGGGTTTTTTTTATATAATTTTGGGTATGAACTGATTTGTTGGATTTAAATCCCATATAGACTGCTATGTGTGGAAGGTGACGTTCACAACCCCTAATAGATATCTTCATGTATTCAATGGGGATTTGGATGTAAATTTAGGTATATTAGGGCCTTTAGTGATAGTTTATAGAACCATAGTTGTCCAATTAGCAGTATCAACCTTAGCTGAAGTTGATTAAATAGGAAATGAGACTTTTTTCCATAGTGGATCGATACCCAAGTGTCCTTCCAAAAAATTACTATGGGTTACCACCCAAGAGGAAAATAAAATTTTCTATCAATCTAATTCTGAGGAAAATCCCCATTTTTTACCTTATTACATGATATATTTGATATATTTGTGATAGTTAAAGTTTTATCTACATGAGTTAAAAAGAAAAGGTTTCATCAGATTGAGCACATCATCATTGGTGGCACTGAATTTATTAAAAAATAAGAAGATAGTTATCTCTAATTATGTTTTTTTATCATAAATTGAATAAAGTTATAGTAACAAATTGATATCAATTGCCATGAATCGATGATCTATTTGACTAATTAAAGGTATAAAAGTGGTTCTATAAAATTGATATATTCTTAGGATATCATCAACTTAGAGTCAGATGAGTTGATATTCTAAAGACATAATTTCAAAGTCATTATGGCCATTATGAATATGTCAAAATGACCTTTTGTCTAACTAATGCACCTATAGTCTTAATGGACTTAATTAACCATGTCTTCCACATGCACTGTGATTCTTTTATTGAGGTATTTGTTAAGGATATTTAAGTTTACTCTTGAAAAAGGAATGACCTTGAAGAACATTTAAAAATCCTACTGAGTAGATTATGGGATCATAATTTATATAATAAGTTTTCTCAGTGAAAATTATGGATATAAGAAGTCTGTTTCATTGTGAATTTTATTTCTTAATAAATAATATCATTAAATCCTACAAAGATGAAAATAATTATATATTAGAATAAAAAAATAATGTTTTCGATATATGTAATTTTCTTGGATTAGTAGGAAATTATCATTGATTTGTTCAAGATTTTTTAGGCTTGATTATCATATGATTTATTTTATGAGAAAGGGTTTTCTATTTGTAGGGATATATTATTTTTAGAAATAATTTCTAGATATTAAATATTGTCTCACCTCAACACCAATAATAATTTTTTCATAACTAGGTAATATTTATGTGGTATATTGTGATGCAAATGGATATGGTCTTGGTTTCACTCTCATGAAATAAGAATATGTTGTGAACTATGGTTCAAGGAAGTTGTGAATGCATGAGAATAAATATATTATGCATAAAATATAATTAGCAATATTCATCCATTCCTTAAAAACCCAGTGGCATTACCTCTTTGAATGAAAAGTTTATAGTTTTCATTGATCATAAGAGTTTGAAGTACAAATTTTCTCATTGGTACTTGAACTTGTGGAAATGAATATGGATGGAGTATATATAGATGTTTGATTTTGACTTGGTATACACACCTAGTAAAGGTAATTATATAGAAAATTCATTGAGTGGAAAATTTTATAGTGAAGTGGTCTGAGAATCTTGTGACTAATGGAAGATAATGAGTGTGATTTCTAAAATGAATTTGGATTGAACCGCACTGGATGAGAATAAAATATTCTTCCCATTTAATATTGTTATTAACTTTATGGATTTGATAATAGAGGAACTAATAACATGTCAAGATTATATCACTATTAAGTCAAATGTAAATGGTGGTGAGACTTCTGATGACTAGAAAAAGGATGAAAACTCATTATCGTGCTTTCATAATTGAATTATAGTCCCTCTGTATTTATAAGAACAATTTATTTCTATATATAACCATTCAAAAATGGTATATTCATCCTATTATTAATAAAATTTACAAGGATATGAAATTACATTTTTGGTGGTTAAGTATGATACATAAGACTTAATATTATGTGTTTATATACTTAGATTATGAACAGGTAAATGTTGAGGATAAATGACTAGCTGATATGTTGTAGTTTATGCATATACCTATATGGAAGTGGGAACAGATTTTAATGAACTTTGTTATAGTTATACTGGGAATGTTATAGGAGAATGATTCTATTTGGGTGATTGTTAATATAACCAACAAGTTATCACACTTTCTCTATATCAAAGAACCAAACAAGGTAGAGGACTTGGAAAAGTTTTATATTTGATAAGTGGTTAAGTTTCATGAAGTTATAGCTTTAATCATGGCTAACAGAGATACTCATTTCACTTACCAATTATTTCATTCATTACATTAGGATCTCAAAACTTTATTAACCATGAAAAAAACATATCATCCACTAATATATAGATATTCAGAATGAAAAAATATGAAATTAGAATATATAATTAGACCATGTTTCATATAATTCAGTGGATCATGGGAGGATCACATGAATTTGTTAGAGTTCTCCTATTAAAACTACTATCAGGAGACAATACATATGGTTCTACTTGTCGATTTATATGGTCTTATTTATCATCCTCCACTATGTTGGGTGGAAATAGAAGAGACATCATTGATTGGGTCAAATTTTGTCCATAAGACTACAGAGAAGATCAAAATGATCTAGAAGAATATGGCCACAGATCAAAGATAATATAAATCCAATGTAGATAATCTTCATCGACCATTATCATTCAATGTGAGTGACCACATATTCTTTAAATTATCATTGAGATTTGGTCATCATTTCTTAGGGAAGTAAGGAAAATTAGATCCATGGTATGTAGAACTATTTGAGGTTTTTTAATGAATTAGATTCTTTTCATATCAGTTAGCCTTACAGTCAAGATTCAGTATTTTCAATACCATATTTAATTTTTCTTCACTAAATAAGTATCACCCATATCCTCATCATGTGATTAATTGGGATCATATTACTCTTGAACCTAATTCATCTTTTTTTTCAAAGGAAATTACGATATCCAGCTTCCCAAGGATGGAAAGCCAATGGTGGGGAGAATGTAGCACCCACAATTTGAGGTATGTCATCAATTTATGCTTTTTATTTCATGTTATAATTATTTGGGATAATGTTATAGAAGATATTTTTGGGTTAAAGAGAGACTATACTGGAATATTTCTATAGGGAAAATTCACACCATGAATGGGTTATTCATGACATGATCATTTTATGGGTAGATGTTGTGAGTTCCTTCCATGAATAAATGTGTTTCATTATGTGAATGGATAAGAAAATCAACAACATGAAACACATTTATGCGTAAAGGTAATATGGTGTTTTTAATTTGAGGTGATGGGATTTTTATGGTATGTGACCGCTCAATGATTCATGACATGAATACATAGTTCACATCATGAATTGGTTCAAGTACAACCATTTGTAACTTGTCATGTAGTTTTAAATCCTAAAATAGATACTATTATATTCTTATTGACTTAAAGGGATACCCTATGCAATTTTTGGTGATCTTTGACATTCAAAATTTGATTCTAATAGGTCTTTGTGTGTTCAATTGTTTAAATAAAAGTTTAGGATCTCATTATTCTTTCATGTCTTGGATATACTTAGTTTTTTTAATGGAACCATAGATCAGTGTTTTAAAACCCAGATCTATGGGTTTGGATGTGTTTTTATGAGATATTATTGGGTTTTAATAAATTAATATAAGGAAGAGTTTAGATCTATGGAATCTTCTAAAATCAATCATGCCAATGAACCCAAGTTAGGTGGTTTTTCCATATTTCAACTTTTATTATAACTGAAAGGATTTTAGGTTTATAAAATATTTCTATTCTATTTTTCAATGTTTTTACTTGGTAAAAATCTATTAATGATCCTTTTACTAGTTGAATTTTAAATTGGATTTTGTGTGTCACCGACAATGGGTTGTTAAATTGATTAAAAATGTTTTTCTAATTAAAAGAGGGATTTGACACATATTTTGTTATAACAGGTAGTGGGTGATATCTAGAAATTCATGGGTTGGTGTGTATTATTGATTTCACTATATTAAGACCTTTTAAAATATACTTGGTTCTTGGTGCTAACTATAAAGGTGAACAGGTAAATGTTACACCAATAGATGGATTGGTGGGTGATGTACCACCGCTTGTGAGCATAGGGGTGTCATTCAGCATGAATGGGTGTGTGCATACGAGAACATAAATTATTATTCCAAACTAGGAATTATGAACTTATTCTTATTTTTTAAAGATAAACTAATTTTATTAAACTAATTTAAGAAAACTTTTCTATCATATATATTTTATATAGTGAAAATTGTTTACTACTTTGATATTATTCCTGCCTTTTTTATATCCTGTGAGCTAACCCATTTCAAGACTTAGAGGCATGCGATAATAATCCAGGGGGTTTCATAATAGGTATGATTAATCACCACCTATATATTCACTTTAAAGCACATGTAGGAATATTTTATATGATACAATATTTATACCAGTTTCTTACTTTCCTAGTGGTTCTCCTTGATGTCGATGACATAATTGGTGGTTTTGGAGCTTGGAGTTGTTTTATGTATTGGTCAAGATTCATTCCAACTTAGTACTGAGGTCTTTTGATGCTTTGAAGATTTATTTTCTATCTCTTTCTATTCAATTATTACTCTAATGTTTGTCTCTTTTTTACTATTTAATGAATTAATGATCAAATCTATTATAGTTTTTTAGAGTATGCATCATTTTTATAGGTGTATTTGGTTTTATTTATTCAAATATTTATATGTGTGTTGTATGTGTGTGCATTTTTATTAAAGGGTAAAACATTCCACCATGTCTATTATGTTTAAACCCTTGGCATTTATTTCTTTCCTTTGGTGTCTAGGGAATTTCATTTAAGGTTAATAACACTTCTTCCTCCTCTCAAGATAATGAGTTTGGATGGGATGTTATTGTGGCCTTCTTAGATTCAATATTATATTATGTGACTATTACCTTGTGATGTAGTAACTTTTTCTAGGTTTATAGGATCTTACTATTTACCACGATGTGGATTCCATAAATGCTTTTGATGAAGCTCTATTATGGAATAGTCCCTTACCTTGAGATATAGTTTCTGTTCCACATTAGTACCCTTTTCATTGTGGTGTAGGGATTGTGTCATGGTGTTACGTTTCATTATTTTCCCTATAAATTCATAAGTCCCACAAACCTAGGCTTCTCCCAAGTATTTCTATTGATCCTTTAGAAACTCTAGGGATTCCATAAGAGAAATTCTAGACATCAAAATCTTGGATTCATCCCCAATATTGGAGGATTAATTCTTGGTGATTTTAAATATGATCAAAGTTGTGACCCATTATTGATCCATCATGGAATTTAGGGTTTTTTTCTTATATCCAATCATCTAGGTGTGTTGTTAATGATTTTTATAGGTAAGGGTTTCCTTTTGTTTCCTTTAATCCAGAAGTTATTAATTGATATATTATTGATTGGGAATTCATGATTTTGGGTCCTTCCTTGATTCATAGGATCTTCAATTAATCTTGGATTGTGGTTCCCATGTTGGGGTTGATATTCAAAGTTTTTAAAATAATTTGGTTTCATAAAATGGATTTATTTTACAATAATTTATTTCTTGAACTTTGAAATTGGCTTCTAAAATTATTTAAAGGCATGGAAAATGTTTTTTTAAAATGTGGTGGTTTTGATTCTGGTTTTTTAAAATGAATTTTTCCCATTATAATTGTTAATGAAAATGGTTTTAAATAATGTTTATATGGTTTTGAATATGAAATTCACTTTGAAATATCCTGACCTAGTAAACCCAACTATCATAAATGATGAAGTAGGGAGCCACCCTCAAGGATAAACTTTTACCCCTAGACCTGTTCTTCTGAGGTAATGTGTGAACCATGTTTCCTAAGATGTTGTAAGGATCCACTCATGGGAGTGAAATCTTACCCCCAAAGATTTTTTATTCTAGGTTAATGTGAATACAAGGTGGATTACTGATCGCATAAACCATATGAGTATCCTTACTGAATTTGACTCATGTTATCCCATGGTACGTTTTTACCTATTACAATCATTGAAATGTATGTTTTAAATGTTTGTGTATATTATTGGAAAACCAAAATTATTGGTATATTTTGAAAACTGTAAAAGGGGTGGAATTCCATATTTTATATTAAACCATGGAAAGGTGAAACTCTTTCCTTGTCTTTTTTAATTGATCATAATTGGTTTATTTTATAAAGACTTCTTATTAAACATTTGGTGGGATTTTACTTGGCTTTTTTTTATCACACCCTTCTTACACATTTGAGTGTATATAGATCTTTTTTTGTCTAATGCAGGTGAAGGAAAGGAACTATAGAGTGGAAATGGTTTTTCTCATTAATATGATGTTGGATTATAGAGGTGATTACATGTTACACATAATTGATATTTTACAGTCCTTATGCTTTGGTTGATCATCATGGTTTTTAAACACCTTTTTGTCTTAATCCTATAACTTTTCCATTGATGACTTGTATTGGAATAATGATATTCTCTTTGTTCATGTTATCATGTTGTATGTTCTTATATGGAAAAATAATTCCCAAAGTTAGTTCTTGATTCCAGGGTGCTTTTTTTCGGCCAATGGGGATATGCAATGTCCTTTGGGCCATGTTAGGACTGGTTCGAGTTCTAGGTAGGAGGGTAATTCATGTTTGTTAGTGAAATTTTAGATATAAATAAGTTATATATTATATATATAAGTGACCTAATATAAGGCTTAATAAGGAGAATCTACATTATAAACCTATAAAACCAAGGGATTAAGGAATAAATTTTTCAATCACTAATTATGAAGTGAATCATGATAATAAAATTGTGAATGGAAAACACATTATCTACTCAAGAATTTCAAATGTTCTATATGAATATAATTTTAATAATTTGTTTACATCATGAAAGTTTTCTATGATTATTGATTCACAACCAAAAAATAGATATTTAAATACTAGTGAAAACTCTCGGTGGTGCGATAATTTCATTCCATGTATATGACTCCTATCTAGTTGAAATTTGTTACAATATTCCTCCTTAAAATATATTTTTTCTTCCATTGGTATAGTTTGATGTGATATTTGGCATGTATTATCTCTCTTTACATATATCTCCAATCAATTATTTAGGTAAGGAAATATCATATCATATCCAAAATGATCCCATAATAAAATGTTGATGAAAGGATGACTATAAACTTCCTTTAGCTACTAATTTCTTAATATGAGTCTTAATACCCAATAATAAGGGATATTTTATAAATATTGTAGGATATGAACATGTAATTATCAATATACCAACTATATTAGAATATATTGTTGTATTTATTTAATATTTATCTGATATTCCCCTAGAGTATAAGGTTGATTGTTCAATTAAAGTTATATAAGGTAGTATGCCTATATAAAAGAGTCAATTTTGAATAATACCAATTAAATTTTATGAATTAAAGAAGTATGTATAGGAGAATTGTTAAAATGGTTGTATACACTAAATTGATTCACCATGGGGAGCACCCGTCTACTTTGTTCAGAAGAAGGGTGGTGCATATTTTTATTTATTATAGTGATATTAACAAGATTATGGTCAAGAAAAAATATCTTCTACCATATATTAATTAATTATTTGATCAACTATGAGTGGATCAATACTTATAAAAGGTAAAAAATTGATCTTTATTTTATCAATTGAGGGTGAAGATGGATGGTAAACCTAATAAATCCATTTTTACTAGTCATGGACACTATGAATTCATAGTGATGCCTTCCAGAATTGAAAAATACCCCACTATACTTATGTATTTGATGAATGGAATCTATAGAAATTACCTCAACCAATTTTTGTTTTTCTCTATAGATGATATTATCATATATTATAAGAGAAAGTAAGAGCATGAAGATATGTTTTTAAAATTATTTTAAAGACCTTATGAAAGAAAAAACTATATACAAAATTTAGATAGTGTGAATTATAATGATATAAATTATCATTCTTCATTTATATAATCACAATTTAGGGTATATCTATTGATCCTTAAAAGACAAAGGTGATCAAATTGTAACCCTAACTAACTAATATAACTTAGAAATATAGTTTTCTTAGATTATTAGGATAATATCGATAATTTGTGATAAATTTCTCATTATTATCAAATACTTTATCCAAGTTGACATGAAAGGGGGTGAAGTTTATTTTGATATAAGAACATGAATAAAACTTCATGAATATTATGAAAATGTTGGTTATTTCACCTACACTCATACTAACATATAATAGATAAGGGTTTGTGATATACAAAGATAAATAAAAAAGGGCTTGAGATGTGTCCAAATGTTGATTGAAAATGTGATAACTCATGCTTCAAAGTAATTAAAGATCCATAGAAAAGAAAATTTGAAGCATGATCTGAAGTTAGTGTCAGTACTTTTTGAATTAAATATTTAGAGGAATTATCAATGTAGAGAGAAGTGTGAAATATATATAGATATATATAATAATAATAGAATAATAATGTGTATATTAATATATAAGTAATTGATCATGTTCCAAAGGAGATGACTATATATTATTTAAGATTATGATTTATCATAAATTACCATCCATGGAAGGTAAATAATTTTTTGATACTTTATATGAAAAGGACCATTCTTCCTTATCTATGATGAGGATTTAAATTGAAATTGTATTTTTGTATATTCCAAGTACAAATATGTTAATCAAAAGGGATGAAATGAAATTATATATTTACCAAATTATTTTCAACCATCCATCTATGTGAAGATGAAGGAATCCTAAAAGGATTATATGAAGCTATAAAAGAAGGTATACAATTTTCTAGAGTTCAAACCTAACATTAATGGAGTTATAAGATTTGGTATAATTGATGAAAAATATTTTGGATAATACACATAGCTCATCATTCTTTATATCCACAATGAATCACAAAGATATATAGAGATCTTAAGGAGAAATTCTAATATTACAACATGATGATATGGATTCTAGAGTATATATTTATATTCTTGGTATTTTGGTAATTCAAGGATGAACTTGGGAAGTCTAAGTGGATGATGCAACTATTACTAATACCTATATAAAAATAAAAAAACATCATTATAGATTTTCTCATAGGTATTATAAAGACCTCTAAAGGAGAAAATTACACCTAGGTAATGGTGGGAAAACTTATAATTCTGGCACATTTCATTTCCATTTGATAGGATTTCACACTCAATCAACTTGCTTAGACATAAATAAATTTGTAATGCTACATAAAGTACCAATTTTAATCATATATGATTGATATCCAAATCTCAAAACAAATTTTGAGAGAAATTTCCAACAACCATTGAATATTGAATTGAATGTGAGATAACATATCCTCCTTTAACTGATGGTCATTATGAAAGGAAAATTCAAACATCTAAAGATATTATAAGAATTTTTTTGATTAATTTCAAAGGATTATAGGATAAACATATTTCTATGGTTGAGTTATCGTCAAATAATATTTTCCACTTTGGTATTAAAATAAAACTATATGAGACTTAATATGAGAAGTGATAGAGAACACTAATATGCTATAATGATGGTTGAGAAAGGAATTTATTGGGAGATGATATTTCCCCAATAATGATAGTGAAAGTTCAAACCATTGAATGATATATAAATTCTACACAAAGCTAATAAAAGTTATATAAAGATAATAATCAATAGGACCTAGAGTTTGATTTTGGTGGCTATGAATTATTTTTAATGTCAATAGGGAAGAGGGTTATGAGATTTTGGAAGTAGGAAAATCTGATCCATGGATACATAATCCCCTTTGAGATTTCTGATCGCATGGAAATTATAGCTTATCACTTAGATCTTCCACCAAACCTCTCCCTAGTGCATGATTTTTTCCTCATATCACTTTTATGTAAGTACATAGAGGACCAATCACATGTTATAACTAAGATATTTTGTAACTAGAATATGATCTATCTTATGTGGAACAATTGGTGGAGACCATGAATCATAAAGATAAAGTGAAAAAAAAAACATTAATACACACTTGGTCAAAGTAATACAGAGATATCAAATATTTGAGGAGGCTATGTGAGAACTTGAAGGCGTAATGAGACAAAATACCATCATTTATTTTATTTTGAAAAATAAAATTTATATGATTAAATTCTTTTATGAGGGGAATAATTAAAAATTGTAAATTTCAATTATAAATATCTACATAATATGACTCATGTGTTTAATAGATTATGATACACACATTAGTAAACTAAATTGAATAATTACTTATTCCATTAAGGTAGAATATTATAATAAAATAAATAGTAATACATTACATGATAAATAAATGAAATAGAAATATGGAAATTAGAAAAGTAATAAAATTAAAAGTAAATAAAAATAATATAATATTGAAATATTACCCATCTCGATTTCTTATGAAGATAATATCATAGATGATAACTATGAAAATAATACAACACATTGAAAACATAGTAAAAATATTGAGAAAACACAAGGGAATGGGATGATTTTTTTTATAGAAATATGTAATACTATATATATGAATAAAAAAGGGAAATATGACCATTATACTTATAGTAGTCGATTATATGGTCATTGACATAGATCTATTCTGTATATGATCATTGAGAACACACTTTACCTAATGGGAAAACTAAAAAATTTATAATATAAAAGTTAATGTTTTGAATTTGATATACATAATATATTAGGTATTTAAAAACATATTAATTCATCAGTAAAAATATTTTTTTTGTGAATGATTTTTTTATAAAGTTTATTAATTTAAAAGAATAATTTTAATTAAATTTATTTATAAAATTAAAATTATGATTTTAATACAAATTTATTCATTAAATTCAATGAATGAATAGTTAATAAAAAATTAATATGAATAAAAATGTTAATGTGAAAATGGATATTTGTATGAAATTTTTTCTAAAATTTTCATATATTTTTGTTAATAAATTAAATTGATTATTATTAAATAAAGTTATTAATGTAACATATCGAATATATTTATAAAAAATAAATTATCATCAATATTTTTATTATTATTGAGGAATAATAATAAATTCATTTTTTATGTTTTTACTGAATGGCCATTATATGGATCCTTAAGTGGCACCTAGGAGTCAACATCCAAACTATGAGGTAATACTCTCAAATGAGGTTTCTTAATTTATGTGCTTCTTATGCCTCCAAAAATCAATTAGTTCAATTTTTTATAATAAAATAAGTTTTATTATAATTATAAATTGTTATTATATTAATGGGATATCCATACTAAAACCTCCTTTCATCTTTTAAAAAATTAAAACATCACCCATGTTTTGATTGGATCCCCGCCTCCATGCACGATGTATTTTGTTTTAACCAGAACCTTCATGTAAGGATATATAAATAATATTATGATTAAATATGATTATAATAATTATATTATAACTTATTTTTCATTCTAGAATGTATGTATAATCATTAAATTAAATAAAAATAATATTTTTGTGATGGTCAGTTAAGACACCTAAATGAACTAACCGTATAATGATAAAATTTATAATAAATGAATCATACCTATGTCATAACACATATAAATATTTAATATTATTTAAAATATGATAATTAAATGAATATAATTTCATTTCAATTCTGTAGATGTTTTCCCATTTGATAGGAACTTCTATAATTATCCATAAATCGATGTGGCAGTGGAACTATAAAATGAAAACCCTCAAGAGAGTAGGAATAAACATGAAGTATTAATTAAATAATAAAAAATAAAATAAAAAACTATCAATAAAAAATAGATGAAAATGGTTCTTAAGAAACTAATTAATAAATTTAATTTTATTATTCAAGAATTTCGACAATCTTATTAAGTGATTTAAGGACATAAGTGAAGGGATCTTCTGAACCACATTTTTAATTTGGGATTCCACATTCTCCTTATTTTTCTCCATTTTAAAATTATTTTCTTCTAATATATTTGTTCTATATTTTATATATATGTTTTTACATATATACCTAGTTAACTATACATTTCATGTTTGGAGAAAATAAATGTTCTTTATGTTCTCTTCTTAATTCCTTTATTTAAGTAGATTCAATAATAATGAACTAGTATAATTATTATCTATTTTCATATTCAACTTCAACCAATGATTTTAAACTTATACGGTTTCTAAACCAATCATTATTTCATGGATATCCATTTGGGTTTACTTCTATTTTGAGGTAATATTATATGCTTTCCCTCTTGAAAGACTTTTACCCTTTTCTTAAAACCCCTCTTCAGAAGTTCATTTCCAAACATAGTTCCCATCTCTTTTTTATATACTCAATTAAAATAAACTTTATTTTTATTAATATGAATCTCATTTCAGTTATGAATTTTCAATAATGATTTAATTAGTTCTTTTATTGTATTATTTATGATAATCCATTTGATTATGCTCTAAGATAATATTATATAAACCATTCCCATTATCTTGGGTATTTTTATTCCAATTATATATATTTTATTTCCTTATGTAGAAAAAATATTTATATACAAGTTATTAATATGAAGGTTTAAACTTGACACCTCTCAAATTCATTGGGTAAAGTTTTCATCTCATGAGATATCAAGTATGGTGGATTGATGGTTAGCCTAACACTTTATGTTATGTTGTCTTAGCAGCGATCCATGAATTATATTTATATTTTCATGTTTTATATTTTTTCCACATTTCATTAATTATATGATATTATGATATCATATTTTTATTCAATTCTTCAATGTTATTATTCTATTTTATGTTTTCATGATATTCCATTTTTCTTACACATATCATGCTTACCTTGATTATTCCATTACCTATATTTATACCTCACCGCTTTCTGTATGTATACCCCTAGGGTTTTCAATGTCATACTATAATATTATTGGATACTTTCAAGTGTATGCAGTTGTGGTATAGATGAACTCAGGTTTAATCACCCATAAAATGGCTAGTTAATCATTGAATCTATCTTAAATAGGTACATAATGGCTAGGCCTGAGACTGGACACCTATTTAGACATTTTCATGAGGTATGCTTCAGATAATTCATATACTCTTTTTAAACCTTTATAATGGATTCAAATACCATCACAGGTTAGTGAAATTAATAGAAAATTGAACATGGATAACCAATATTGAAACTTAGATATTCATAAGATATTGTATATATGGAATTCCTTATAAGTTAAGTAGTATTCCATTTTATATTATTATCAATCCATGTATCCTCACCCCAAAATTTCCTTTATTCTGAAAAATGGATTGAAATAATAAGATTCATGTCAATAACATATAGAGTGGTAAATTTGATGATTTCCCTAAAGAAATGTTGAATATGATTGGAGATATAGTTGAGAACTTCTTGTAAGTACTATCATAGTTAATTCAACTTATGATTAATATTATGAATCACATTGAACACCCTTCTTATCTTAAGAAAGGGAAAGTTTTAGTTGAGTATTTTATGTAACAAAAGACTCTATATTTTAGTGTATCTTATGATACCCTAATTGAATATAAATAGATCAACTCTTCTAAGGAGTTATTATATATCCTCAAATTATATGAAGAAGATAAAGTCACAATGGTTATTTTTATCCAAGAGGGTAAAACTGATCATTGGTGGACACTAATCAAGAATACAAATCCTAATGAGGAGATTGTATCTATATAGTGGGAAGGATTCCATCAGATATTTTTCACTAAATATTTTCCTCGCACTCTCTATCTTAAAATTGATATGGTGATCCTTTTAGTCAAGAAAAGGGCGGATAAATATATCTAGACTTATGTTCCAAACATCACAAGGCTTAAATATTACACCTATGGATTTTTCATTGAGATTGAAATGAAGGTTAAACATTTCTATGGTGGGAAAATGTTGAGTCTTAGAAAATACTTTGAAATTTGATAAATTGATAGCTATATGGAAATAATTTATTGTGCCCTTAGATTTTAGATAAAGATTATTGATTCCTAATGTCTTTGAGGGACTAGAGATAAGAAGTATATAAATAAGTTATACTCTAAAGGATCATCGGATAATCCTCTTGGAGAAAAGATAATCCACATTCCCACATATAATAAGTGTGGGAATAAACATCTTGTAAAATATTTCAAGGGGAAATGGAAGTGTTTAAATTGTGGAAGGTAAGGGCATCAAGGTAATGAATGCTAGAAATATTTTAAGAATCCCACTAATGTGACGAAGGAAAATAATACTCCAATAAATCCTCATCCCATTGTATAATGTTTTAATAATAAATAACACGAAAACTATCAAAATAATTTCCCAAATCCAAGGGTTTTCTATGATAATAGATTATAACAACCTCTATGGCTAAGGGGTTAAGGATGAGCATATGCTACCACTACTATTGAGGTGGATCTTGATAACAAAGTGGTGATAGGTAAGGTTTTTATTTATTCAATAATAGTGAATATAATATTTTATTTTAATTATATGCATTATATCATATCATGAATGTTTTTTATAACTATTTAAACAAAATATCAATACATAGAAATTGGTTTATCAGTAAAAAACAAAAAATGGGGAAATTATTTTATATCATATGTATAACTCCTCACTAGTGTATATTTGTGGGTTAAAACTTACAAAAAACCTTATAATACACACTTTAGTGTAATTAGATGTTATAATGGGTATGTATTTGTTGTCTATATATAGATCCCATATTAACTTACAGTAAAACCAAATTACTTTACATGTCTCAAAACATCCTCTGATTCTTTACAAGTGTAAATAGGAAGATAAATCTACTTTGGAAAATTTTTCTCAACCATATATTTTATTTCCTCATGAGAAATAATATCTATATAAAATTATTGATACAATAAAGAGGAAAAACCTTGAATACATTCCCATTGTAAAGGAATATACTAATGTATTCCTTGAAGAGTTGTTTAGTCTTACTCCTAATTAAGTGGTTCAATTATTAATTGAAGTTATACCTAGAGATATATCGATATATAAAACATTATATAAAGTGAAACTATTTAAATGGATAAAATAAATAATTAGCTACAAGATAATCTATATAAGGGATGTATATACCTAAGTGCATCACCATGGGGTGTGCTGGTTCTCTTTGTTAAGAAGAAGGATGGGTAAATGTGTCTTTGTATTGATTATCATGAACACAACAAGATCATAATAAATAACAAGTGTCTCTTCCATGGATTGATGACTTATTCAATCAACTACATGGAGATGATTACTTCCCTATATTTGATATTTGTTTATGATATTACCTTGTAATAATGAAGGAGGATGTTCCCAAGACTATTTTTCATACAAGTTATGAGAATTATGTCTTCATACTAATTCCTTTTAGACTCACCAATTTTCTATAAATATTCATCTAATTTATGAATAGAGTCTTTATATATTACCTTGATAAATTTTTCATAGTATTTATAGATAGTATTCTCATATAATCTAAAATAAATGAGGAACATGAGGGGAATTTGAGTTCTAAGTTAAAGGAATTGATAAATGAGAAATTATATTCCAAGTTCAGAAAGAATTAATTTTGGATACAAAAAGCATCCTTATTTGTCATGTAATCATAAGTGAGGGTATATATATGGATCCTTTATAAAACATTGGTGATTGACTAAGGTCCTAGAAAAAATTTTGTAATAGAAATATATAGTTTCCTCAGATTCAATAGCTATTATATGAATTTTTTTAAAAACATTTCAGGATTATAAAACCTATTAACAAAATTAACATAGAATGGTGTAAAGTTTTTATGAAAGGATGAATGAAAATATAGATTCAAAGAGTTAAATAAAAGGATAATAATTTCACCTATACTCATACTACCCACTTGTAATGAAGTATTTTTGATCTATAATGATGGTTCAAAGAAGTTATTGGGTTGTTTCCTCATGAAAAATGATAAAGTGGTAGCCTATAACTCTCAATAGTTGATGTTGTATGAGAAGAATTATCCTACAAATGATATGGATTTAGATGTAGTAATCTTCACATCTATGATTTTATATCACTATATCTATAGACAAAAGTGTGACATATGTATTGATAATAATATCCTTAAGTATATATTCACCCAAAAGAGGATCAAAATATGAAAATAAATTTGGTTAGAGATTATCAAGGATTATGATTGTTCAATCCATTATTATCCTTGGAAGATAAATAAAGTCATAGATGCACTGGGTAGAAAGCATCATGTAACTTTATATATAATGAGGATTTATAGGGATCCAATATTCTTAGACATGAAAAGAATAAACATGAGATTATTAAGTAACATCATCATAACTTTGGAAAATTATTTTTCAACCATCTATCCATTTTAATATCAAAGAGGATCAGATAAAAGATGTGGAACAATATAGTAATGCAGAAAATATTCAAAAGTTCAACTTTTATAAATGTGGAATTATAATTTTTGGAACCAGGATATGTGTATCATCAAAATAAGAACTAAATAAAAAGTTTTTGGATGATGCGCATAGCTCTTCCTTAACTATTCATACAGGGAGCATTAATTTGTTTACATATATGAATAAAAACTTCTAGTGGGACAATATAAAGAGGGATATTGTAGATTATGTATATCAATGCTGAATATACCAATAAGTTATTTCTAAATGACAAAAGTCTAGGGGTATGATTAAACCATTACTAACACACACCTGGAAATAGGAAAACATCACCATTGATTTTTTCATGGGACTTCCCATGACATATAAATGACATAACTACATTTGGGTTATAGTCAATCACCTTATAAAGTTAGTGAATTTCATTACCATTAAGTAGGATTTCTCTCATGACCAACATGTTAGGATATACATAATAGAAGTGTTAAGACTATATGGAGTACCAATATCCATTGAATCTGATCAAGATTCTAGGTTTACATTGAGTTTCTTGAGAATTCTTCAGCAAGCATTAGCTATAAAGCTATATTTTATTATTAATTCTCATTCATAGATATATAGTAAGTCTAAAAGAACCATTAAAACTCTATAGGATATGTTGAGATCATGTTCAATGGATTTCCAAGGATATTAAGATTTTCTCAATCCCTTAGTAGCATTCTCATATAAAAACATTTTCAATTCTAGCATTCCAATGGTACATTCTGAGGCTCAATACGAGAAGAGGTATAAAGCTCTAACAAAGAGTAATGAAGTTGCAGAAAATAAGTTGATAGGATCTGATCATGTCCAAAAGATGATATAGAATATTTAAACCACTAAATATAATATAAAATCAACACAAATTTGATAGAAAATATATGCTAAAATTCATTAATGAGAAATAAATTTTTATGTTAGAGATAAATCATTCCTTCACATACAACCATTAAAGAAATCCATGAGGTTTGGAAACAAGGGAAAGTTATGTCATAGTAACATCATCCCCTTTGATATTATTGATCACATTAGAGTTTTGGCCTATCAACTAGAACTCGCACATAATATTTCTCAAATAGATAATTTGTTCTACATATCCATATCGTGGAAGTACACACAAGATCCCTAGAATGTGTTAAATCCACATGTAGTACAATTTGAGAATGAAGTTTTATATTAGGAGAATACAGTGAGATCTTGGATCATATAGAAAAATTTCTACAAAACAAGACAGCTCACCTAGTCAAAGCACTGCAGAAAAACAATAAGTTTGAAGTGAAAAAATGGGAACCCGAATAAGCTATGAAACAAAATTACCCTAATTTATTTTAGTATAAAAATGAAATTTTGAGGGTGAAATTTATGGAGAGGAGAAGAATGTGATGACTTAGGTATTTTATATATGTAAATTCCATTCTATATATGTTTTTTTGATATATTTAGTAATGTAGAATAGTATAAATCCCAATGATAATACATTATTTCATTAATTGTGAAAATTAAATTTATTTAATAATTAAACCTTGTAAAATGAATAATATTATAATAGAAAAATAAATATAAAAAATAAAATTACTAGTATAGGAAAAATTGGAACTTCTCGATCTCCTTGGAATTTTTCACTCACAAACAACACTGTAAAAAGCAAACAAAACATTAGTAATGTAATATTCATTTTGAGAATGAATAATATTGAACCATAATATAAATTGAAGTAATAGGTGAATGAATTAAATTATAGGTATTTATAGGGAGTATAAAACCTTTTTGACGATTAAAATATGATAGTTGAAATGTTAAAATTGACTGTTAGGAATAACAACATGATTATTAAAATAGTAACTACACCATTGGAATGGTAAAAAATATATTTGGGTATTTTATGAACTACATATATAATAAATTTATATCATAATAAAATTAAAAAAATGTTTTAACATGATAAAATAAATTTTTGGAACAAGGAAAGCATAATTATAATTTTAGTAAAACGTATATGTTTTATTTTCATTAAAATACATATTTATAAAAAAATTAGATTTTTTAAATAAATTTTATTTCTATAAAATGTTCTTATAAAACACTATCTATTTTTATTTAAATGATAATATAATTTTATAATGTACCGCATAATTTTTCAAGGGTTTCAAAGATTTAATTTTTCATAAAAACTAGTATTTTTTAATAAATAAATATTTAATTTAAATGTTAAATTTCTCAAATTTAGAATTTTTTTTGATAAAATAAATTCCATTTTTTTAATTATCAAATAAATATTATCTTATGGTGATTTTTTTATTTTTCTAAATTATTTGAAATTTTTATGAATAACAAAATAGGATAAAATATGATATTTTATATTATAGTTAAATACATGATTCATTTCATAAGGGGAGATGTAAGAAAAAATTATCTCAGAATGACATTCAAAAAATAGTTATAATGATCATTACTTTTTTTATTCCTGAGAAAAAATAATAAAATAATAAGTATTATATTAAAAAACACTCCTCATATCCCCTTATAAATACCACCCTTTCAACAACCCTCTTATCCTCACACTCTATATTCCTTAAATTTCAAAATACATTTCCAAATATATACCCAATTATCATTCTCACATCCAAGGAGTTTTTTTCTTACCAAAAGACCATACTAAGGAGCCTTAAGGTGTAGCCTAAGAGTCAACATCCAAAGGAATAGGTAATATTCACAACTGGAGTCTCTTAAGTTCCTTTATTATGATGCCTCTTAAAATATATTATATCCATTTTGTTATAATAAAATAAGTGTTATGAATATAATGATTTTTTATATTAATATAATATTCATAATCTAACATCTTTTCATCTTTTCAAAAATGAAAATGCCGCCCATGTTTTGGTTGGTTCACCACCTCCATGGACGACGTGTTTAATTTTCACCATAACATTCATGAAAAATTTATAAATAATTTTATGATTAAATAATAAGTATATTATAACTTATTTCATATTATTTAATTTATTAATAATCATTAAATTAAATAAAAATATCCTCGCTTATGATAATCGATAAAGCCACCTAAATGAACGAATCATGTAATGATAAAATTTTCACTTGACGAGTCATCCATATGTTAGAAAAAATAAGTATATTTTGGTATATTTAAATTTTTTAAATGAATTTAATATAATATCAATTCAATAATAGATTTTTAGATCCATTTGATAAGAACTTCCATTATTATCCACAAAATGAATCGGCATTGGAAACATGAAATGAATACCCTCAAGTGAGTAGGAATAAACATGGTGTCTTAAAAAAATTATTTTAAATGAACATAATTTAATATTAATAAATAAAATATATATAATAAAGGTTCACAAAATATTATTTAGTAAATTTAATTTTATTATTTATGGCATTAGGAAATCTTACTGAGCGAGTCCAAGACCCGAGGAAAGGGATCTTATGAACCACCCTCATACTTTTAGATTACACATTATCTTTAATTTTCCACTTTTTCCTTTATCTTATTCTCATTTATTTTGTCTATATTTGGTATACATGTTCCTTACATATATACCTATACCTCTATACCTTTCATTTTTTGGGATAATATATGTTCATTTTATTCCCTTTTTAATTCCTTCTTTTAAGTAAACTCTATAAAAGATAACTAGTATAATTCACATCTCTTTTCTTATACCAATACATCCAATGTTTTTAAACTTACATGGTCTCTATAAACACTCATAACTTTATAGAAAACAATTTATCTTTACTTATGTTTTTAATAAAATATTATGTTCTTACCCTTTTGAAAATCTTTTACCCTTTTCTTAAAAACCCTCTTAAGAAGTTCATTTCCAAACATACTTACCCACTATTTTTGTCTTAAATTCAACTAAATTTCATTTTCATAACATATTATTATCATTTCAATTTTTAAAATACAAGAATGATTTAATTTACTCTTTCAAGGTATTATTTATGATATACTATATTATTATTCTATAAAATAATATTATGTAACTAGTTCCACTTTTTTAGGTTTTTATTATGTTTATTCCCTATGTTTGATTTACTAATATGGAAAAAAATTCATTTAAATGTTATAAATATAAATGGTGTGCCCTAATATCACTCCAATTCATCAGGTAATGTTTTCATCTTAAGATATTTGAAGTATGGTGCACGAGCAGTTATCCTCACATAATATGATATGTTTTATACATGGAAAGCCTTGAATTATACTTATATTTCCATGTTTAATGTATTTTAAACATTAATTTTATACTATGATATTATGATATTATATTTTCATACCATTCTTTTAGTTATTATTCTAGTTTATGTTATTATGATATTCCTTTTGTCTCATATGTATCAAGATTACATTGATTTTCCGTCATTGGGATTTATAGATCATCCCATTACTTATGTATATATCATGGATATATTGTGTAGTATTAGGACATTATGTGTATTTATGATCCCATTTGGGAGATCCAAATAATGAAGATATATATTTTTTTTCATTTTTTTGTGTTTATGTTCCTGATATTCCAAATAAATTGAACCTCTAGATATATAGTTTTTATTTTATAATTTTTTATTAAAAATAATGAAATAAAATGTGGATATTGTTTGGTTTTCTATTAGATTCCTTATTATGACATGATTTTTTGGATCATTATGGTTAATAAACTCCTCATGGTAGAGTAATTGTGTTCTGAAGGATGGTTATTGGAGTTATGGTTATCCATTTCTAGGATGAAACCTCATTAATGTTTTTCAACCAAATTATGAATTATGATAATTGTTTGTTTTTTTATGTGTGGTTTGGAGATGTGTTTATTTTGAGTCCCTCTCTTAAACTGGGAGTGAATTTAATTTTGGTTGAGGTAATTGTTGATAAAATGGATTTGTTTCATGAAAAATCCATTTTATTTCTTGATTATTTAATGGAAAATGAAGGGAAGATTTCATATTTTTTATGGATATGTTGTGATTTTATCCAAATAAACTTTTTAAATTAAATAAGTAGATAAAATTTTCATGTTTGAGGTTTGATAGAGCCTTGTTTTTTGAATAATTTTTCATTGAACCAAAACATAGTTTGCTTATGTCATAGTTTTTATAAAATAGATTTTAACTATAAATTTGGGTTCCCTACTTACTTTATTTAGTTTTCTCATATATCTTGAACTATAAGGGTTTTTATAGTTTTATTTTGACTACATTTGGAGGATATTGTGTTCACAACTTCTTGAGTTTGGGTCTCCAGGACCTAATGTAATGTTTCTATTATTTATTCCTATTTTCATATACTTATTTGAGGTTTTGAAACTGAGGGTGTATAGATATTATAATGTATTGATGTGGTGTTGATGTGTTATTAAATTATTATAGGATCCTTGTGATAGTATGTTATTTTTATCATAAATATTCATTATTGATGGTTTCATGATATATTGAGCATTAATCAAGGCATTTGATTCATATTCTCTCTTTTTTATTTCTTACTATTCATATTGTTTAATTATTAATTAGTCCATCAATGGGTTAGGGGATATGATTGTCCTAATTGATGAATTAAGGTTTAATTTGAAATCTGATGGTGTGAGTCATTATAAATATGATTTATTTCTTTTTTATTTACATTATAATTGATATAGAATATTTTTTTACAATATGGAAGTAGATGTGAATATGTTGTAAGAAGACTTGATTTGGTAAGGGTATAGTTGGGTTGATAAATCTTTTTCAATAAGATAAAAAAGTTTTAAGTAACTAAATCATATTAATAATTTCTATGGGAGTTTTTAGAGGATAAATAATATGTTGCTGTTTATATTATTTAAATATTGTAGAGGACAATTTTTTGGTATTTTTTCTATGAAGAGGTTGGTGTGGATCGAGTTTCATAGTTTATTGAGATTTTATTTTATATTAAAATTAATTAGTGAATTGATTAATAGGAATGTGTATAATTTATTTCTATCATTAAATAATGTGTTAAATTAATTTACTAATGTAATGAATATTATTATATATTATAAATGAACCTATTAAATTTGAATTGATAAGAGGATATAATGAAGTGGGTAATTTATAGAATTAATATTTATCATGAAAAATTATGTTAATGTGTTTTATATTTAATAATGTGGAATTGGTGATGAATTATAAAATGAAAATAAGGGGATTGGTAGATTTTGTGGTTATTGTGTTAGTTTATTTTATGGTTACAAGTTGTAGTGGTAGATGTGTAAAAAAGATGATATAAGTGATGAGATGACCTAAGGGAATATTTATAGGATATAATCACAAATTTTGGACTTTTATTCTATTATATTTATTTTTTTGGTATTTCATAGATGACCCCACTCAATTTAGGTAACCTAACTAATAACCATTCAAATTTTGGGTATCAGTCGAAGTCCAAAAAGATTGGATGTGGGTGATATGAATAGTTGAAAACTCACCCTATCCATCTCTTCCTTAAAAACACAATGTGGCTTTGTGGTAGTGGTATTCATTTTGGAATGTGGTAAAATTGGATATGGTATAAGGTTGCATCATGTTGTTGTAATATGATGTTTTTGGTATGTGATTATGGTTATGGAATGTAGATATAAAAAGGTATGAGAGAACTTAGAAACATGTCATTGGGTTGTGAGGGAAACTAGGTCAGTTAATATGTGTAGTGAATTATCCTGAGAATACCTGGAACATCACCTGGGTCAATCCTCCATAAGGCTCGAGGTGTGTTTCCGATCACATATGGCTAATGAAAAGCACTAGGGTATCATAAGAAAACACTTGGGAATGATTTCACCCACATTAAAACCAATATAAAAAATAGTTCCAACTCGAATCCCTCCATGAGTATTCCTTACATTTGATTTCCATGCCAAAATAAATAAGTATAACTAAAACAAAACAAAAAATAAGGTATAATAATATTGAATAACCAAATATTTTACAAAACATTTTCCAAAAATGAAACCATTTTTATAAAAATTTTAAAATTTCCAAAATAATGGATCAAAACTAAATTGAAATAAAATTAGGTGGCCAAAGTGGTTGATTCACAAAAAAACCCAAAATAAGTTGAAATAAATGGGAGACATGCCTGACATCTCCATACAACTCTCAAGTCACCACTATAACCCATACCACACTTTCTTCCTAATGAAGTGTGGTGGAAAACCAACCTGTAAGACAAAACCTAGGAACCTGTAGAAAACATGAAGACTACATACCCACCAATGTGAGTATATAGGGTGTGAGCTAAAGGATAGTAGGATACTAGCATGACTCCATTATATTCCATTAATAATGAAATAAAGTCTAGTATTTTGAAAATAAATCATAGAAAAATATGTTTCTATTTACATGATACAAATTAGGAATAAAATAATTTATACTACATATACTCTCTCGAAGAACAATATTTTTAAAACATGAAACAAATATTATTTATGTAAAAAAACCATTATAATATCCTAACTATTTATCTTTAAACATATCACTTTTAATGAAGCAGGTTAAACCATCTCTTTTTGTTTAAATCATCAATTTTGAAAACAAACCATCATATGATTTCAACAATTTTCAAAATAATATCAAAATTATATTTCATTTGAAAACCACCACCTATTTAACTTTTTAAAACTCTAACTTACAAACACCTCTTAAAATAAATTCAAGGAGCCAAGGGAAATTATAATAAAATGAAATGAAAAAAGTCATAAATAAATGACAATAACTACACAAGGCATGCCACACCCCCCATGACGCTTAATGAAAAATACTCAAGTCATTGTAGTAAAAACATGACAATATGAAAAAACTCATATGAAAAAAAACAATAAATAAGCACAACATATAATATATATCATGAGGAAACACTCTAGGTACTAGTGAAACAAGTTTCTCGATGTGCAAAGGTAGAACCAACTACTATTAGTTCAACGGTAACACAACTCATCATTTGAATCACTCTACCACTAGCCTCATCAGTGATAGACCCCCTAGCCAGGTATTATATTCAAGTATAGATTACTAGCTAGTTTATCACACTCAAATAGTAAGGAAACATTCCTCAACATCCTACTTAGTATAGGTTCATAATTTTATGGATAAAGGTGGTGGTTATTATCAAAATAACATCATCACCTGACACACGCACCACCCTAAGGCTTGATAACATATAAATCAAATAAGAATCCCACCTACATTACATAACCCCATTCCATAATGACCCCAACCTAAACATAGAAACATGTATCATAATTCATATAAACAACACATGATCTCAAGCATGAAAAATAGGTGACAATGACCTCAACTAGAGTATAAACAATAGAAAAACAAAGAAAATAACATATGGTGCCAACTAAGCCTTCTATTTATACATAAAGATTATATTATTTGGAAATAATTTTTAAAACTATTTTTCATCCAAATAAAACCTAAAGTAAATCACAACCAACACTAAAGAACAACCCAAAATCCAGTTTTTGAAATCCACATTCAAAATTAACTTTAAAAATAATGTAGAATATAGAAAATCAAAAAACACAAGATAAAATCGATATGAACAATCAATTAAAGGATTCATTCAAGATAAATAAACCAAAAATGAATCACCTCCTTTTTCAAAACATGGAAATCCTTTTTCTAAAATAATCACACCCTTTGTAAAAATAAGGGAATAACCCTTTATTAATAAGGGACCTTATTTTTAAAATAAAAGAACACCACTTAAAATAATGGAATCCATTTTTATGTAGGAAAACCCCAATTTATAAAACTAAATAAGTTAAAAACATCAAGAATAAGGAAATAAACCTTTAAAATAAAAAATACCCAATTTAAAACAACCCTAACCATAAAAATTATCTCACATGTCCGTTATAATTAGAGGAAAATTGAGAATAAGGAAATAAACCAAGAGAATAAGATGGAATAAGCCCTCAACTTTCAATCTTGATGAGGAGACACCAAGGATCCGCTTAAAATTTACTTGGTGGAGCTTAGCGGAAGGAGAGAACTACTTGGAAGGAAACTAGGTTAGGGAAGAACAAATAAGGAATCTTGGGGAGGAATCCCTAATTAAAAATAACCCAAAATGACAAGAATACCCCAAACTAAGCAGGTCTCATTGTTGTCTCACATGATTTACTGAACTATGTGAAGATAGTGTGATCGCCTCTATCCAAAACGTAGAGTTTATACTGCATGGTTTTAAAAACTATGCACCTAACCATGAACCCATAGAAAAACTTAAAAACACAAAATTTTAACTATGGGACCCCTTGAACCTAAGGGAGAAACCAACTACATAAACATAAGTAAGAAAGTGACATTTTGGGGTGTCATAATATTAAGGTAAGGAGTAACTCATTTGTAATATTACGCGATTTTCTATAATTATATAGTATATATAATTGGAGAGTGGGAATATAGTGCAATTTAGATTTATAGATGATCTGGGTTAGGATATGATCACTACTTATTTACTGGATATTTTTTATATATCTTCCACATTAATATAATATATTTTATTTATAAATCTATTGAGTGTACATGTGTGATCACCTCTACATCTATATACTATTTTTAGATAAAATTATGTTAGAGTTAGTGATTAAGTCGGTCTATTCAAGATTATGGCCTAGGGAATGGTTAGTTATGGAGGAGTTCTTTCCTTTAGAATTTAATATGTTTTATCATTTCCCTTGGTTATGATCTTTTTTTTACATTACATGTATTTTTATATATTGTGATTGATTTTTTTGTTTTATATCTATGAAATATGTGTTGATTAGTGACATTATTTATTTTATTATGATAAATGAGGTAAATTAAACCTATACTATGTATTTTATACCCATGGAGATAATCTTAAATCCATGTCCTATTAGATACATGTTGTGATGGTAACACTCGGCTTCACTACTGGACCAATAGGTGTTATAGTAGGTATGGTTCATGAAATAGAATATTGTAATATGGAATGTCATAAATAGTTTATAACACCATAACTTTCAATATAATAAGTTTTTATAATAATACATAATATATAGTCACAACAACACTCAATAAAATTTTTAACTTATCAATAAACAACATTAAATAAACATCATTTTATTTTTAGGGTTATCTGATATCAATATTGTTATATATATATATATATATATATGAATTTCCTTCATTAGTATCTACTAAGGTAAATTATTTAGAGTAATTAATATAGTACAACAAGAATAATTTCTACTATATAAACCAAATGGACATAAACTATGAGTTTAAAGTCCAAATGATTGTTTTAATGATAAAAAGAAAATGATATATGTAGTTAATGAAATTATTTTCAGGATTAAACATCATAAGTATGGTTTAATTCAATATTTTTTATATATATAATTGATTGCATGTATAAAATTATATTATTTTTATAAGAATAAATAAATGTTTTAACCAACATGTGCACATAAAATATCTCAACAATTTGGGTGAAAAAATTCTAATTTTATTTATTATATGTTTTACCTCATGTTTTTAATATTTTGTATAATTAATTGAAGATTTATATTCAACACAATATTTCATATAATCACTTGAGAAGAAATTTATCTTCTAATAGTTCTTTACAATTATATTTTTTTAAAAATTCTAAAAAATTACATTAACATTTGGAAAAGATGCTCAACTAATCCATGTAATTTTCTAAAAAACTAATAAACATTCTAAAATATGAATTAATATCAATTAATTTTCTCATTTATTTTAAGAAATTAATATTTTATTGATGATAAAGTGATTCTTAAACTCATTAGAACATTCTATAATATTTAGATGGATAAAATTTATAATTTACATTATTACCATCATAAAATATTGGTTATTGAAAAGGTAAACATAAAAACTCCTATAATATGTTTTAAAATTATGACTAAACACTAATAGTTATTTATATAAATGGTTTCATATGGTATTCAACTTGTGGATAAAAAATCATAATAATAAAAAATCCTAAAATATGATTGTTTCAATCCATTGGTATTTAAAGCTTCAAATATTTTTATGTCACGCTTTTTGGAAGGTTACATAATCATTCACTAATAAAGAAATTCAATAAATTAATGAAGGAATTGAAAGAAATTTTTTAACTCCCTCTATAAATATAAGATTATTATCATATTATTATGGATTTATAAATTAAACTATCAAACTACAATCAAGTGATTGTGATAATTTCCATCTTAAACTAATTATTATATAATAATGAAATACTTTAATTGATTTTAAATTTTTTTTATACCTATCAAGTTAATTTTAAGGATCATGATTTTTTTATTTATTATTTTGAGTTTCAAAATTTTTATAGCTACATTAACATAAAGGATAAAGAACCATAAAAAAATTATTTTTTATTATTTATTTTATAAGAAATCAAGAGCTATACTATTCTAGATAGTTATCGTAGATCAGACACATGTCATGTTTTATTTTCTAGAGAAATTTGATACTCTCAATTAAAACATAAATGTTTTGTAGTCCTCACTAACCCATAACTACTCTATCATATTATCCCCAACATCACGTCATTTTATGAATGTAAGTAAATATAAGTTTTAATTATCTTTAACCTTACTATGTTCACTTTTAACTTTATAATTAATAAAAAAGTCTAGCATTCTATAATTTTCTGCTGTATTATGTATGTGGCCTATTGTGTTTTCTTGATAGAGTATAGAATCATAGTTTAAACCCATAGGTTTAAATATCAGTAAAAAATATTCTCCAGAAAACTATCTCCATCATAAAATCATTCCATCAGTGTGTATATGATTAAATTTTAATTATATGAAATATTTAAAATGTTCATTTTCAACATCATAATCCATGAGGATTTATATCATTCAAGGAATGTTTGATGGATTAAAAATAAGGATTATAGTATTTTTTGTATTATGTTTGTACTCAAAATTAAGAAACAAATATTAAATTATTCCCCAATAACTTATAATTACTCACATGTGAAATAATATCAAAATCAAATCATTATATAAATATGTATTCATTTAGGTTTTAATGACATGTACTTTCCTATGTTCATATTTTATTGGTTTTAATTATATTTAAATTTTTATATTCACATAATATATTATTGTAGATGAAAAGGTCAAGTATTATTGAGAGGGTCAATAAATTAAGCACAAGACATGTAGTCTTAATTTTATTTTAGTTACCAATGTTTATATTGGGAAAAATTAAAATTTCAAAATAAAGTACTTTTTTAAAAGGTTAGGGTCGAGACACCTTTTTATAAGGAAATAAATCTCTCTTTTTAACTGGGGTGAGAGTTAACCATTACATATCCCAAAGGCCTAATGGAACATAGGCCCATTGAAAGATGTCCCAAAGGACTAATAAACTGAAGGCCTATACATATCCCAAAGACCACGAGTGAACAACCTTCACCATGTCATGTTATTATTCATAGGTCACACTACCCAACTTCTAGTAATCATCATTTCATGATATCAATCTGAAAGTTTCATCCTCCCCCACCATGAACTGTTTCAACATGTTGGGATGACAAATCATGATAGGTAACCCCTCCTATACATGGTGTGGGAGGAGGACTAGATGATAGGTGTTATCACAACTATATCTCTTTCGATCCACCCACCTAATGATTCTTGTGTGGACATCACTTGCATCACCTGTCTATTATTCTAAATATTCATATTAGTCCCATGTGTAAATGATCATGTGGTAGGGAACCTCTCCATACCACATAGATAGTCCATGGTTACAGAAGAATGGATGATAATTGTCAGTACACATATCCCTCTAATCAAGGTTACCCACCCGATAGTGCATGCCCACACTGCCTTCTTGTTGGGTCATGTTTTTCACCTAGTCTGTGTCACTCTTCCTTATACCCATCAGTGTTAACTCAGAGGCCCTATAATCTGAAGTACATCTACTAATTATGGATTGGAGGCCATGTGGCCCGAATTCCTTTAATGTCCCAAAGGCCTTTGATAGCCCGCAAGCCCAATTATATGGCCCAAAATCCCAATTCGGGTGATAATTTATACTATTACAATATTGCTACAATATTTTCTATAGTATTTATACAATAACTCAGAAATACCCCTACCCAGTTTGGAACTTATGACTCATCGATATGGGATTACAGGGGTTCACCACTTAGCTACACCCCCAAATGTAGAGAAAATCATGTATTATAATTACATGTAAAATAGTAAATGAGAAAATCATAAAAATATGAATATTTTCATAGATTTATATTGAATCTGAAATAAAAACTAATATTAAAACAATTTTAAACAAATACAAAATAATTAAATGGAATATAACTGAACAATTATACTTTAACATTTTTCTTAAAATAAAATATAAGACTTTATAATTTAGATATATATATATGTATATATATATATATATATAATTTTTCTATTCTATATTAAATGAAAAATAAAATATATATTTTTAAAATTAGTTTTTATAATAGTGTAGAATTATATAAATTTTTTTCATTCCTTCATGAAAAATCATTCATTAATAAAAATTGTTGATTAAGATTAACAATGAATAACCACATATGCAACACTACATGTGTAACATTTATTTTTCATGTAAAGGGTGATATAATGAAAATTTATATACAATATTCATGAAAGATAAAATTAATTTATTGATATATCAATAAATTTTTTATATTTTTACACTATCATTAAAAATAATTTGTAAATTTACTTCAAAATGTATTTTATCTATAATTTTATGTAAAATATGATGATTTTATAGTTATTTTATTTTTATTTTTTTATATATTAAAAAAATGATTTATTTTATATTTTACTTATTAATTTATTATTTATATTAAATTTAATAATTCATATATCTTGAACATTTATCCGTGAATATATCAAATATAATAAAGAATATATTATAATTTTAACACTGTATATTTTTAGTGTGAAATTCCCTTTAATGAATCCAATGTGTTGGATATCTAATCATATACTTATCCACAAACTAAAATGAACAATGAATTATTTAAGAATGGTTAAATATTAAAATAGTAAATGTAACACATTATAGTATTTCTAAATGAAACCCAATTCATAAAATTAAAGATGTAATAAAACAATAATTAAATAAAACATCTACATGATTAAAATACACATCCTTATAATCTATCATGAAGATAATTTATCTGATAAAAACTATAAAAATAATGAAAAACATTATAAACATGAGAAAAATGAGAAAAAAATAAGGAAATATGATGAATTATTTTATTGAAGTGTGTAAGGAAATATATTGTATTTTAAAAGGGAAATATTGTCATTATGTGGTCATTCAAAATATATGGACAATGGTTATATAATGTTGTTGGAAATAAGAATTATTAATGAGATAAATTATATAGTCAGAGAAATTAATATTTGATACTTTATAAAAATAATCATGGGATATTACTTTTTAAATATATTAATTGATATGGTCAATATAAATTAAAATAATAACATTGAGAAAATAATTTGGAAAAATAGATATTATGACATCAATTTATAGAATTATTCCACATTATACTCATTTTTTTGATCCTAGGAAGGGGGTAGTAGCACTTGGATTTTCCTTTAACTAATCCCAAGGTGAACATCAACATGTATGACTTTAGTGAAATTGTCTATGAGAGAACTTCAAGCACCTATAAATCATTATGATATTCATTCTAGATGAATCACCACTTGTAACAACAACTACTACACACCCCCTTTTTAATGGTTATGTGGAGTAATTAAGGGGTATTGTTACTATAAGGATAATATCCACTTGAAATTATTAATGTTATATAAGATATTTAAAAAATATCTATATTTATTATCAGTATTACTATGTGTATTTGTATAAATTTTTATTTTTATTAAATTTATTAAAATTTAAGTTTCAATTTAATTAAATATATTAATAAAATTAAAATTATTATTTTAATAAAAATGGATTGACAAAATTAAATAAAATGTTAGTAGATAAATAATTAATGTAATAAAAATACAATAATTTAATATTGAAAAGAGTTTTTATTTAAATGAATCTTTCTTCATATGTGCTGTGTATTTCCATATTAATATATTAAATTAATCACTATAAATGATTAATTTTAATTAAATTAACCATATTTAAATAAATTAATTAATTCTAATTCATTTATTTTTTATTACATGGAAATAAATAAGAATGAATTCCTATAATGTTTAAAAATATATTTTCCAAACAAATTGTTTTTTGTGGATTATTCATTTTAATTTTAAAATAAATTTTATTCATTATTAGAAATTTAATTTAATAAAATAGATATAATACTTTGAATCAAAATATCCAAATTATTTACTAAGCCTAAATTCATTTTTTCCCAAAAAAATTCCATGTAAAAGAGAGAGTTACTATAGTAAAAAAGTAAAATGGATAAAAATGTTTAAATGAAGAATTAAAGTCATAAAAAATCTATAAAACATATCACTAAATGTGTTTATGATGTATTTCATGACCTATCATTATCCCATATCTATTTTTGATACACTTTCCTATATAAAATACATTCCTCATGGGTTCCTTCCAACATTAAAATTTCATTATCAAAATGGGGGTGAATACACTAATAAATGATCAAGGGGGTATGAAGTGGTGAATCCCAAGGTATTCATCACTAAAAATTATATTAAAATAAAGTTGAAGATAAATTAAACTAAATAATAGTTTTATAGTGTCACTAGGATCACATTTGGATGTGAGTAGATCTACTACCGTATTTATAGAAATGTCACTCAAACTCACCTTTACAAGGACCCCTCTTCTAGTCACATAAAACCAAACCATTCCTTTATTTTTGTCTCAAAAATAATTCCAAATTTTTTCTCTAACAATACTACTCCTCATTTATATTACCTTCGTCTCATAATGGATTCGTAAATCCTTCAAAACCAATGAAGGATTCTGAAAGAGATCAAGTTTCAATATAGCATGTAACAACATTGTCTGCCTGTTGTTATTTTATCTTCATCATCTATCACTTCTTGATTATTATTTAACAAAATTATTACATGAAATTTACATCATCATTCTTCTATAATATTTATATAGTTTTATAAAAACAATATATTCTTACTCATTCATTTGTAATAACTGGTTCTCATTTGGCTCAGTATTTCAACTTGAATTAATGATATTATAACATTTCCAAAATAAAAGATCAATAAAACATAAATTAATAAAATATTTTTATTTATGTTTTTGTTTTATTTATTTAAATCTATAATGCAATCGTATATAATTATATTTATTAATGAAGATTATTATTTGTATTGCTTCAATAATCATAAAACAGGGAAGTTTCTAACAGTTCTTTATGAACAGTTAGTGTAACATCTATTAAATAATTTTGAGAATATATAACTCTATATAATATATTTGTATCATCTATATGGATAGTTTTTAGGTGAGAAATACAAGATCGATGATTATATACCAAAATAAAAAAATGAAAGTAATCATAGAATAATCAGAATAATTAACATCTGATAGTTATTTTTTTCTATGAATGATTAAGAAATTAGAAATAAAAAATATGAATAAAATGTATTAAGTTAAATGAGTTTCAAAAAGTTTCTAATATAGATTAATAATGTACTTATATTGATTATAAATTATATGAGAGTATGTATAAATAAGAAAACATCCAAGGTCAGGGTTTTTCTTCACTTGATCATGAAGGTTTCATGGTGCAACAGAAGTGATTAGGATTATTTCTAAAAATGTTTTCCATTAGTTTATTCACCAAAAAATCCCCAGAACCAAATGAACACAACCCTAAAATATTTTTATATAGGAATTTTTCATATATAATTTATTATTTTTTATATATAATAATTAACAATTCTAGGAATTTTTTATTTTTTGTCAAATAGGATGACCTTTCTTTTGAAATTGTTATTTAAATGAAGGTTCTAAGGGTATAATATCTATATAATTATCCACAGGTACTTCAATAATCTTGTAACATCAAATTTTTAACTCCAGGTGCCAATATAGAAAGTCCAAACTACATTTGTCATTCTTTTTTGATCGTAAAATTTTTCTTTCTACATTTTAAAGACTCTCTCTTGTTATCTCGATCAATTAAGATAAAGGAGGTGGATCATCACACCCTATTTTTGAGAAAATTCATGATAATTTATCTATAAGGTTAGAGATAATTCTATTGGGAGAATTTTTTGTGCACAACCAATCCCATATCTCTCAAAATGATATATTTTAGTTTATATATCTATGTTTAATCAATCAATAATTGAAAAAAGTACCGTAAATAATTTTTATATATAAAATTACCCCATTTCAAATAATTATATTATTATTATTATAATATATGATAGCTGTTATACTCATGGATTATTTAAATACATCATTTCATATGAACCTTTAACTCATACCATCAATCAAACTTGGTATTTATAAAACCTTAAATAATAAATATTTATCTCATCAGAAAATATCTTTGTATTATTCATTCAATAAATAAATAATGTAATAGACCATTACTGATTTTAGTTAATTCTATTATCTTTTCTTGTTTTTATCTTTAATTGGGTGCATATTGGTAATCCTGAGTATGAAGACCATTTACTAATAAAAATGACCTAAAGTTCACGGATCTATGTTTGTTTGAATTAATGGAGTCTGTATAAATGTGTTAATGGATTTTTGGGGTTCTCCCAGAGATTGGAGAACACCCAAGTTGGTTTGAGGTTTTTGTAAATAATATGGTGTTTTTGTAATCTAGTGGAGAAATACACACCGTGTAATGGGATTAAATGACGTGTAAGGTTTTCCAGGAAGGTGTTGTGACCATTTATACAACTTTAAGAGAGTATATACCATGTACTAGTTACACATATAGTAATGTTAAAATATTAGTTTTTAATAAAAATATGTTGGGTTTTTTGGTTTATATGATCCATGTGGATTAAATAATGTGTAAAGGGTTTACACACCATGTAAATGACATGATTTGGGTATTTAATGAATTATATGGCTGAAATATCCTTCATTCATCTACAACCTTCATCCATATTTACCTAGATCACTCTTCTAACAATTTTGGGAGTATCCATTTGATCCAAATTTATTCATTTAGAAATTTATCACCATTGTGGTTGGATTGAATCTCTCTGGGTGAGTAATCCTTTCTACTTATTCATTGGCTTGTTCATGGTAGTGTCGTTGTGTTTTGTTATTAGATCTATTAACCCATGGTGATGATTCTTCATGATTCCTTTCTATATCCTTTGTGTGATCTCGTTCTGGGGCTTATTTATTTGATGGTTGTGGTGAGTCATGTGTGTATTCTTGAGGTATGGGTTGCTTCCTCTTCTCCACAAACCCTTTTCTAAATTGAATCAATTTTGAGATGTGAGGATTGGTTCTAGGTCCTTCGTTGTCATTGTTGGTTTCCTCCATGTGGTGAATTCTGTTACAGGTATGTGTGGCCTGAGTTTTGAGGTAAGTTGTTTCGTCTCTATCCTGTGTTGGTGAACTGCAGTGATACTATTTTTGATAAATTATTTTTTAAATGAAATGTAATGATATGAATAATTGAATTTGTGTGTGTGAAAATGGGTTTTTATAAAAGATAGATTTCCCCTAGTTTTGGTAAATGGAAAAGGGTTTTCAAATCATTTTGAAATTATTTTCAAATTATGGTTTGACTAAAATGCATTGATGAGTTGATTCAGAAAATAGAGAACATGGGAAGCCTTGGGTACTTAGGTATAAGTTATAGTAATCAGTATCATCCACTAATAGGGGGTTTTCTAGAGGGGATTTCCTATGTTCCTTAAGATTATTGTTCTATGTACTTGTTATAACTTTTAATCGGATCACTTGCTAGTGTGTTTCTCTACTCTCTAGATATAATTCATATTTCTAGTGTCTTGATGCACACATGATTATCTATGTTAGGTAGAATTGTCCAATCTATCCTGACATTGTGTGATCCTTGGAATAATGTGACCTATTTTTTAGCCGATTTGGCCTGCTTTTAGTTTCTACTAGCTGGATTATACTACCATATATATGATATTACATGCAATGAATTCATTGTTTTGACATGATATATCTGTTGTAATATATGGTTATGAGATTCTATGAAAATTATTTACTTTATTTATTTGGAAATGTGAAAAAAATGGGTAATTAAACTATTTTTCCATGATTTTGATATAAAAACTATTAAATTGTTATCATGTTCTATTTTCATTATAGATGAGCATGAATGGATTATTGTTCAAGGACTTGATATGGAACACTTGGGTGGGATCCTACTGAGTCTGTTAGCTCACACCTTGTATACCCCTTTAGCGGTGTATAGACATGGTTATGTCTTTTAATATAGGGAATGGAAAGGAAATGTAGTGAGGTGGTGAGGTTTTCTATCAGCTGGGTTTGGGGTAGCTAGGGGTGAAATGGTGGGAGTTTTCCCATGTTATCACATAGTGTTGTTGGAGAGTCTGTTTGGTTTTATAGTCCTTTATAGTTGGACTTGTCACTTGGATTTTGTTTTCTACCTTTTTCATTTATATCACTTCTATTGTTCCTTATCTATTTTGACATATATTTTTATCTTCTATTATTTCAATATATTATGTTTATATATTCCATACTGTTGCTTCATGTCAGGAAAAGAAATTCCCTCTGATTTTTTTGGATGCTCGGGTACTAGTCACCATCCCGTTGGGATCAAGAATTCCCTTTGGGTATGTGTAAGATCAGGTAAATACCAGTTTGAGAGGGTATTTTGGTTAGTTTTTTTTGGTATCAAAGGGCTTTTATTTGGAGTTTGATCTTGTATTAGGAAATTTGATAGTCTGGATATAGGATTGCTGAAACTTGAGAGGTAGGTTGTGGTGAGTGTCTAGCTGGATCTTTCTATGAAGAGACTCAAGTTACAATGGGATTTTGGGATGTGTGTCTCCTATTTTGAGTTATTGATGTTAATATCAATTTAAAATTATGGGTTTTCCTATTTTAACTGAGATTATTTTATTACCTAATTGTTTATTCTATTTCAGTGTGCAGCAGTATGCCTCTAAGATGCATTTTGAGAGTTCCTCATGAGGATGTTGTTGATCCTTCTTAAGGGAATCCTATGATGGATCATAAATTTATTGAATATATCTTGTGGTCAGTTCATATAGTCGACCAGAATGTACCACATGTTTAGAATGTAGTTTTTGAGGTACATCTTGGAGCAATAGAAGAAAGATATTGATCACATGAGTTCTTGTTTGGGAAACCACCATCCTTTAATTGTACAGATGAACCTCAAGTGGTAGAGGACTGGATTGACATGATTTACTAGATCTTTAAATTACCGGATAAACCTTAGAGTATCAAGGTGAAGTGCATGATGTTCAAACTTGAGAGTCCCAGCAAGCAATGGCGGGATTCATGGCACAAAAGGATATGCATGTGGGACTAGACTGGAAGGGTTTCAAGACTCTCTTCCTTTTCACATAGTCACTGATGATGTAAAATTCTATGGATTTCCTCTCTTTGTAGTAGGGATAACATTCGGTGTCAACATACATCAATCAGTTTGATGAGCTGGTTCGTTTTTCACCAGAGGTTGTGAAGAATGAGTAACTAAAAGCTCACAAGTACATATAGGGGTTGCAATCAGTTATCATATTGTAGGTATTTGTACTAAATATTTCAACCTATATATAGATACTGGATAGGTATATGGTTAAATAAATGAATATAAAAGATAATTTTTGGATATTCTTTCTCTTCTCTTCCACCTAATGGAATATTTAGTGGTGCACCAGGGGAAAAAAGGAAGTGGAAGGATCATCATAGGAGTGTTGGATGTGGTTCTAGGAAACATGCCTATTTGGAACCTCCAATTATAGCTAGTAGAGTTTCTATGACTTTCTATTAGTGTGCCATGATTATACACATCCTAAATTCTTTTCCTTCAACTGAAAATATGTGGAACAGTTGTGGATGTTATGGTCATCTAGAGTGTTTCTATCAGGCTATGTCTACTCCTTGATATGTTTACGGATTGTTGGACTCAAAGGCTATTGTGGGGCATTCATATGCTTCAAATACTAAAAATCTCTATCCACTGGTCTCAAGAGTAAAGCACCTTCACATAATATATGAGTTTCTAGTGGAGGTAGATGTGACTCTATCAATAGTGAGAAGTACCATATTTATTACATCTTTAATAGTTGTTTCTTTAATTGATATCAGTGCTTCCCAATCATTTATATCTAAACATTTTGTTGATGTGATTAACTTTATAATGTAGATCATGTACTATATTATGGATTTAGTGACACCTATTGGGAATAAGAAATACCAGGGGTTTTAGTGTCCTTGTGCGCTATCGATAACTAATGTAGAGTTAGTTTTGGGTTTTATTACTCTTGAGATGGATATATTTGACATCATCATTGGTATGGATTGACTTGTTTCTCATAATTTTGAGGTTTATTATTATCATCAGCATGTCATATTTTATGTGGATGATGGGATATAATGGGTATTTCAAGGAGAGTGGGATCTAAGGTTTGGACTGGTAGGAACTTCCCACCCAGAGATCAGGAGTTTTTTGTCTTCTACAGTAGTTGTGCTTGATGATTTTTGTTCTATTGTTGATCTTCCTGCTCTTTTATGGTAATTTCTTTACATTTTCTTAGATGATTTCTCCAGGATTCCTCTAGAGAGGAAGGGAGAGTTCATGATTGAACTCATTCTAGGTACATGACTAATTTTGATACCTTATTATCATATGGAACCAGTGGAGATAAAAGAGATCAAGATTCAATTGGATGATTTGGTGGTGATGGGTTTTTTTACCCTAGTGTTTCACCTTTGGTAGTCCAGTGCTCTTTGCTAAGAATATAGTTGGTTAACTTTGATTGTGTGTCTACAATATAAAGTTGAACTGGGTAATTGTTAATAAGAAGTATTTTTGGCCACATGTTGATGATTTCTTTAATTAGTTAAATGGAGAAAAGTGGTTTTCAAAGATTGATCTTTGTTTGGGTTAGCATCATCTCAGAGTTTAGGAGTGTGATATATCGAAGATGACTTTTAGGAGTAGGTATGTCCATTTAGAATATCTTGTGATTTCATTTGTTCTGACTAATGATCTAGTAGTTTTTATTGATTTTATAAAATAGATATTTCATCAGTATCTTGAAATGTTTTTGGTAGTTTCGATGGATGATATTTTGGTTTATTCAAGATCTAAGTGTGAGTATGAGAACCATCAGTGTTTGGTTTTAAAAATATTAAGGTGTCTTCATTTGTATGGAAAGATTTATAAATTCACAATCCAGATTCAAGAAGTGAAAATCTTAGCAAACATGATTTCTAAACATGTATTTTTTAGTTGATCCTGAGAAGGTAAAGGCTTTTTTCAGGGCAAGAACCACAAAATTTATTTTAGATTGAAAGCTTCCATGGCCTTTCTAGATACTATCAACAGTTCATCGAGGATTTATCAAGGTTAGAATCACCATTGAAGATCTTACGAGGATAGGGGTGAAATTCATATGGGATGTAAAGTGTTAGACTTATTTAGATGAGTTGAAACAACATCTGACATTGGCTCCTATTTTGATCTTACCTAATCTTGTTATGTGGTATGCGGTTTTTTGTGATGCTTATCACACTTGTTTGGGTTGTTTGCTCATGCCAGATGATCATGTGGTGTCTTATGGATCTATCCATATTTGGACACATGATAAAAATTCCCCCACTCATCTTTTAGAACTTTACACAGTTATGCATGTTCTTAAGTGTTTGTGGGATTCTCTCTTTGAGGAAAAATTCCTAGTCTTTTTAGTCTCTAATATTTTGAGATATATATTTTCTCAAAAAGACTTAAATTATAGGTTGTGGGTGGAATACCTAAAACATTTTACTTCGATATTACCTACACCCTATGGAAGGGGAATGTTGTTACAGATTATATTAGGAGTAAAACATCAACACAAGCTATTTTGGAATCAAAGGAAGAGTGGAAACCTTAACATGATATTTACTTAGTTGCATATGGATGATCTAGAGTATGTTTTAGGTATGGTTCTGACTAGTGTTCAAGTATCATCATCTCTCTTTGAGAATATTCTATAGATTCAGCTGCAGGATGATGAGTTCATAGGAATTATAGAATCCTTATATGTTGGGGAAATCAATTCTGGTTGGTCTCTCTCTTCAGATGGTATTCTCAATTTTGGGGATTGGTTTTTCATCCCAGCATTAGCGAGGAGATAAATTTTTATTGATTTTAATAGTTCTTAATTGTTGATTCATCCATGAACAATGAAGATGTATTATGACATGAGATGATAGTTTTTCTATCTAGCTATGAAGCATGACATTGCTGATCATGTGTCCTAGTGTTAGACCAACCAATAGATAAAGGAAGATCATTTTAAAACTAATAGTTTTATCTAGTATCTTTTGGTTATATTTTGGAAGTGGTAAGATGAATCCATGTAATTTTTTGGTAGATTTCCATAGACACCCCATGTGAGTAATCCTATCTACATGGTGATTGATCGGTTGAAAAAGTTACCTCATTTCATTCTGATCAAATACACTGTAAAAGTTAAAGATATGGGTGAAATATATGTGTTGGAAATCATGAGGGTACATGGGGTTCATTCTACCATTGTTTCAGATAGGGATTCTAGGTTTATTTTGAGGTTCTAGAAAATTCTCTTAGAGGTGATAAGGATTCAGGTCGGAATGTGTATAGCTTATCATCTATAGACAGATGGTCAGATGGAGTGTGCTATTAAAATTTTGGAGGATATGCTTTGTGATTGTGTCTTGGATTTTGGTGGATCATGAAATATCCATTTGGGACTATTTGAGTTTACTTATAAGAATATTTATCAGTCATTGATTAGAATGGTTACTTTTAAGGCTTTGTATGGTCACTCGTGTAGATCACCTCTTTATTGGGTTGAGCTAGGAGAAGCTTTTTTTATGGGACCAAGTTTGGTTCAGGAGACATCTATGAGGATTCATTATATATGTCAGTGTCAAGATATATCCCAAAGTCTAAATAAATATTATGTGGATCAAAAATTTCATTATTTGGAGTTTTTCGTATGTGATAAGGTTGTATTGAAATTTTCTCCTCAGTTTGTTCACTATCAGCTTGAAAAATAGGTAAAGTTGGATCCGAGATATGTTGGACCATTTGGGTTCACTGAGAAACTTGGTAAGGTTTCTTATTGGTTATTATTATAGATTTAGTTGATGATAATCCATGATTTTTTCTACATATCCCAGCTCAGGAAATACCATTCTAATCCCTCTCATATTCTATGATGGGAAGAGATTGAATTAGAGAATTCTTTTCTATTATCAATCATCTAGTTGATATAATTTACTATCAAGTGAAAGTATTATGGGAGAAGTAAATTTTGTTGTCCATACTGTTATGGAGCAATAGATCATATTTTTATTCGACATGGGAGCAAATTTTTTTGATGAGGGAGTAGTGGAATCACCTCTTTACCAGACTTCAGTCTTCTACATGACTTCACAGGGATGGAAAGTCTTGTAGTGGGGAGATTATAATATCTTTTTTCCAATTTTTAGGTAATTCTCTTCTCTTTTATTACTTTCCTCTTTAATTTGGCATGTATTGGGACTCATGAGTATGAAGAAAATTTTATGATAAAAATGACACAAAGTTCATGGATGTATGTTTATTTTAATTAATGTAGTCTGTGTATAAATGTGTTAATAGATTTATGGGGTTCTCCTAGAGTTCTGAGAAAGACCTAGTTGGTTTGAGGTTTTTGTAAAGAATTTGGTGTTTTAGAAGTTTGCCGGAGAAATACACACTGTGTAATGGGTTTTCATGACATGCAAGTTCTATAGGGAAGATGTTGTGAACCATGTATACAGCGTGAAGGGAGTATGTGTCATGTATAGGTTACATTCCATGCAATGTAAAAATAATTTTTTTAATAAAAACATGATGGGTTTTTCAACATATGTGATTCTCAAGGATTACACAACATGTAAAGGGTTTACACTCCATGTAAATGTCATGAGTTTGGGATTTAGGGAACCTCACAGCTGAAATTTCCTTTATTAATCTACATCATTCTTCTCTATTGACCTAGATATCTCTTTTGAAAATTTTGGAACATCCATTCTATCCAGATTGATTTTTTCATCGATTGATCACCATTGTGGTTGGATTGCGTCTCTTTAGGTTATTAATCCATTCTTTTTATTCATTTATTTAATCATAGTAGTGTCATTTCATTACGTTGTTAGATATATTAATCCATGGTAATGATTCTTCTTGATTCCTTTATAGATACCATATGTGATCTCATTTGGGGGGTTGTTTCCTTGTTGGTTTTGGTGCGGTGAGTGTGCATTCTTGAGGTATGTGTTTCTTCATCTTCTCTTTAAACCTTTTCTAAATTTAATCAATTCTGATATGTAATAATTTTGTCTACAACCTCCATTGTAGTTTTTGTTTACTTTTTGTGGTGGATTCCATTGTGGGCGTGTGCGACCTGAGTTTTGATGTTGGTGGTTTCATCTCATGTTGTGTTGGTGAACTAAATTGATTCTATTTTTGATAAAAAAAAGTATAAATGAAATTAATAAATATGAATTATAAGATTTGTGTTTTTGGAAATGGGTTTTTATAAAATATGGGATTCCCCTATTTTTGGTAAATGGAAAAGGGTTTTCAAAGAATTGTGCAATGGATTTTTGAAATGGTTTTCAAAGCATGGTTTGATTAAAATATATTGATGAATTGATTTAGAAAATAGAGAACATGTAAGGCCTTGGGTACTTATAGGGAAGGTATGGTAATAGGTCTCATCCACTATTGGGGTGTTTTCTTATGGGGCCTTCAACTGCTCCCTATTCCTATTGTTCTAGGAACTTGTAAGATTTGTTGGGGGTTCACTTATAGGGGTGTTCCTCTGCTCTCTAGACTCGATGCATATGTCTAGTGTCTTAATGAATACATGATTTTCTATGTTAATTATGAGTGTCCTAGCTATCCTAACCTAGAGTGATACTTGTAATGATGTGACACGTGCTTTTGGATTATTTGGGATGCTTTTGGTTTATACTATTTTGATTATACTATAATGAATTTGATATGATATATGATGCATGTTTTTTACATGATATATCCACTATGATATATGGATATGAAATAATTTGATACCGATTTACCTACTTTATTTGTAAATTTGTAAAAAAGTGAAAATTAAACTTTTGCCATGTTTTTGATATAAAAACTGTTAAATTGTTATCATGGCTTGTTTTCTTTAAATTTGAGTATGATTGGATTATTATTCATAGAATTGATATGGAACACCAAGTTGGGACCCCACTAAGCCTATTATATCACACTATACATACCCCTTAAGTAGTGCATAGATCTAGTTATAGATTTTGATGTAGGTAAAGACAAGGCATTTTAGTGAGGCAGTGATCTTTTCTATCAAATTGGTTTTGGGTAGCTGGTGGTGAGATGGTGGAAGTTTTCCCACATTATCACATGGAGATATTAGAGTAGCTATTTGGTTTGTAGTCCTTCTTAGTTGGACTTGTCACTTAGATATTTTTTGATACCTTTTTAAATTTTATCTCATAAATTATTCCTTATTTACTTTGCAATATATTTTTATCTTCCATTATTTCTCTGTGTTATGTGCATATATTCCAATTTGTTGCTTCAGGTTGGGTGAAATAATTCCCCTTTATTGTTTTTTGGTTCTCGAGTGCTAATCTCTAGCTCGTGGGGATCAGGAATTCCCTTTGGGTATGTGGTAGATAGGGTCCGTACTAGTTTGAGAGGGTATTTAGGTTGTTTTTTTGAAAATAAATATTATATTCAGTAATAGGCGAATAAATATTTATTTAATATCCATATATCCATTTGGGCAGTTCACACTAGACTAACCAATATGTATAGAGACATGTGTCAAAAATAATAGTGTATTGGTATGAAGAAGCAGATAACAAGTTTCATCACCCGGTGCTCCACCTGTCAGCAGGTGAAGGCAGAGAACCAATGACCTGTTATACTTCTTCAGCCTCTATCCATTATTGAATGGAAATGGAATGACATCACCATGTATTTCATTATAGGATTTCCGAGATCTCTTTGAGGTAGCGATGTAGTATTGGTGATTGTTCATAGGTTGACCAAGGTCACACACTTCTTACCTATCCTGGAGACCTTTATGATTAATGACTTTGGAAGGCTGTATATAAGGGAGATAGTGCGACTTCCTGGTGTAACTCATTCTAATATCTCAAATAGAGATTCCTAATTTACTTTAAAATTCTGGAAAGGGTTGTAGAAGGTGATGGGTTCACAGGTACTCTTGAGTGCTGCATATCACCCTCAGACCGATGGGTAGTCTGAGAGGACTATATGAGTGTTGGAGGACTTGATATGAGCATGTATCCTTGATTTTGGAGGTTCTTGGGGGAAAAATATCCCTCTTGTTGAGTTTAACTATAATAACATATTTTAGGTGACAATTTAAATGGCTCTATATGAGGCCCTCTATGGTAGATTGTGCTATTAACCTTTATTCTAGCTCGAAGAAGGTGAGGTAGCTCTGTTGGGTCCTCAGCTCATTTAGTAGAGTTATGAGAAGGTTCAGTTGATTCAGAAGCATATTACTACATCTCAACCTAGAAAAAAATCTTATGCTGATCGTCACAACAGACCTCTTGAGTTTGAGGTAGGACATCGAGTCTTTCTGTATGTTTCACCAAGGTTGGGTCATAGGCTGATCAGGAGATAGAGAAAGTTATCACCAAGATACATTAGTCTATTCGAGATAATGGAAAGGATTGGGTCGATGGAATTTCAATTATTGCTACCTCAGAGGTACCATTCCATGCACGACATCTTCCATGTATCTCAACTTCGACAGTATCACCCATACCCTTCCCACTCTTTTGACCCTGACAGCATTGAGCTCTGGGAAGATACATCCTTTGAGGAGCGTTTGATCTGTATCATCGACCATAGAATGAAAGTTCTCTAAGTCAGGTCAGTTCCTATGGTCTAGGTGTTATGGAAACATGGAAATGTTTAGGATGAAACTTGGGAGTGGGAGACTGATGTGCTAGCTCAATGTCCAGAGCTTTTCTCAGATGATGTTCCACTACCCTTGGAAGGGCAACTCGGGGATGAGTTGTCTTAAAGAGGGGAACTTGTAACATCCTGAATTTAATTAAGGTATGGACCATTACATTTTCATGTCCAAATATTTAAATGAACATAGGGCATATTTATGTGCACCCTATTGCAGGCCCCGAGTAGCTATTTACATTAATTAAATAATTTCTCAGGCCTTATGTAAATTTTTATGTCATGCCTTAGCGCAACGTTCAGGATAAAATAATTAAAAGAATTAAAAGGTTTAAAAATAATTTTATGGAAGTTAAAAACAATTTAAAATGAGGATAAATATAAATAATAAGATTGAAAACGGTTGAAGAGAAATATAAAATAATTAAAATTGGGTAATCCCATTTTATTTAATTATTTTTATTTCTCCCTATAATTTTATTTTATTATTTTATATTTTTACTTTTTATTTTCATTTTTTATTTTTCCTTATTTTATTATTTTAAATTTATTTTCCCTTTCCTTTTTTTCTCTCTTTCTCTCTTCCTCACCCTCCTTGTGCATCGCCCCTATAGCACCCCCGGGTGGTGCACCTCCTCCTTCCTCTTCCTCCTTCAGAAGACTGATGCACCCCCTTTCATCATCCATTTTATTCACCTTTAGGTGAGTAGTAAAACTCTCGGTAAGGCTAACACCATGCACCATGAATCATGTGATCTCATTCCAAATCTATCGTGTGATTTTCCACAGAAGGATTTTTCCCAAAATTGGGGTTTTTTCTAAAATTATATGTTTTCTTCTATTTTAGGTCAAATCAAAGTCTACTAAGGATAATAGGATCATTTAGGACCATAAGGTAAGGATTATACTTTCTTTACTTCCATTTTATTGTGATTTATAAAAGGTACATGGTTGTGTCGATCATCGATTCCTACAGACTTTGTTCAATTTCACCCAATGTTATTAAATTAGTTGTTTCCCTTAATCATTAAAACCTTATTTATCATAAATTGAATTGTTTAATATTTTTCAACATGGTAAAACACCTATTTGGGTGTGAAAACATGATCGGTATAGATACCATTAGCCCTAAATATTTAATTTATTTAATTGCATGTGTTGTGCAACCCCTTTTTAATTGAGTTTAAATTAAATAATAATTTTATAATAATTATGATTAATGAATTTTTGGGTTTTTTAAAAACTTTTCTGATGATTTATTTATTAATTAAAATGTTCATTTTTATGCATTCACAAATAAATTTCCTTGGCTGTAACTGCTTCACTAGAATGATCATTAGTATGTGGCTTTGATTTTCTCTTATTATTTTATTGCAATTATAAATGCATATCTTCTGATATTTTATTCCTTGAAAACTAATTAAATTTAGAGAGGTGATACAATGTGAGTTCAGTATTAAGGACTCCATAAGGAATCCTCATTCCTAACCAGTTACACATTATTCCAGGGAGATGATGTCTTAGGATTTTCTAAATGAGGGTTTCCCTGGGTTTCTAAAAATACTCATGAGTGATACTGGTTCCCAAAGGTACATTCAGGGACATAACCATCGGTAAAGTGGATACACCATGACTCAGGTGGTACTTTAACCCTTATGTGTGATACAAGGATGGACTCATGATAAAGCCATGCCTCGAGTGATACTTGGGTTTTCAGAATATTTCCTTGGACGGGCTCAGTGGTATTGGATTAATTGAGGGAAGTATCGTAGAGATAACTTTGGGGTGGGCTTGGACTCCAACTCTACAACTTGAGCATAATAATAACAATTATATGTAGAAATTGTTTATTTATGAAGCCTTTATTATTTAGTAGTTTGTTATACCTTTATGGTGCTTGAAACACACTTTTTTTACACATAAATTGGACCCCAGGCTAAAGCACAATCTTGGGGTATTTTTCTTTTTTTGTTTACCTATTTATTTCTAGCCTTTATATATATATATGCACATTATTTTCCCTACAATTACTTTTTCAGACTCTTGGATTAGGACAAAGCAGGTAATGGGATAGGGGTACTGATGAAGATCAGACCTAGTTACACTTACTTAGTTTGTCTATTTAATTGACTGTATTTATTATATAATGTTACAATACTTTTGTTTATTGTACGAAATGGAAAGGTTTAGACACCGTGGGTATAAGACTACTGTAATTTTATCTCCCACCCCTACTCGGGCATCATTGGAACCCAAGTAGATTATATGATCGCAGGTATCAATAAAGGGAAGTGTGCTGCTTCCGATACTTGATTGTTTCTTGCTTCTTAGGATGGAGACTAGGGGTAGAGGAATGAGCCTTGCACATGATGTTGTTGTCAAACTTTGTGTATTTTCATTTCTGTTTGGTAGCATGCTTGTGTTATTATTTTCCATACTTTCCTTTTTGAATAGATATCATGGAATGACATTATTGTGTTTCTGGTTTATTTGTCATCTTTTTCACTGGTCATTTTTTTAGTTATATTATACAATTTTCCTCCGCTACATTTTGATTGTTTATATGCTTTCACTATTGTTATAAACTAGTTTTATTCCATTTTATATTACTTATTACCTATGAGGGAATAGTATTCCCCACATACACATTAAAAAGACCCTCGCTGTTAGTCAGTGGCCTTTGGAATTCGGGAAGATGTGCTTGAGGTTATGTGGCTAACCCGTCTCGGAGCACCCTTCTAGTGGCTTCCGAAACGGGGATTCTACAATTTTATATATTTAAAATGAATATATATTTATTAATGATGATTAAAGTTTCAATTTATTTATATTTTTTCAAGGGGTTACAATTTTAATGTTACTAAATATTTAATAATTCATTTTAAAATTTAATTTTTTTGGGATTTCTTATAGATTTTATTAAAAATAATATTATAATATATCCTAAATAAAGTTCATATATTTTCTTATAAACTGGATATTTAAGTAGTTTCCTGGTTTTAATCGAAATTTTACTCTCTTTTTTCACTTGAATCAATAAAATAAATGTTTAAAATTAGTGATGGTATAATTTCTTCTTTAGATTGGGTATATTTTTATTCCATGTCCATATTTTTAATTTTTTTCCGAAAAGTACTTTTTATTTAATAAATTTATTTATTAATGACAGTTTAAGTAATCCATGAATTTTTACAAGGTTTCAAAGGAATCGTTATATTTTTTTTAAATGGTTAATTTTTTAATTCCTTTACAAAATGTCAGATGAAATGCTTTTTTAACATATACACCATTAATGAACTTTCCCATCACTATAACTATTTTTCAATATTTAAATTCTTTTACAAGTCTTAAATGGTTTTAAAAACAATAATCTTTAATGAAAATAATTTTAATGTTTACCTTCCACTTTATTTTATTCTATAAAATACATGAATTTATTACAAAACATATATTTATGATGAATCAATGGTCATATTTTTTATCTAATTAACTTTTTGGTCATTAACTTTCTCTTGAAACATTCAATTTCTTATGAATCATATTTCACTGGACATTACATTTCTCATAAATATCCATATTCTTTATATTGTGGTTATATTTATTATTAAAGTATATACTATTTCAACATATTGTGTTTTAATATGAAGTTTATTTGAGTGATTGGGGAAATCTTGATATTCCATATCAATTACTCAATAAGGATATTGGTTAACAAGGTATTATAGCAACTCAAAATCCACTCTTCTGGATCCAGTGCTAAAGACATAAAATTTACAAATGTGACCTGATTTTTCCCATAAAAAATAAAACATAAAAATGAAATATTGTATCAATTACATACCCAATGACCTTTTAGGTTTAGAGTTTTAGATAATTAGGACAAACTCTTAAATATCTTAGAAAAATAAAAAAAAATTCCCATAAAAAATCTATAATATCTATAAAAAATTCTTTACATCAAGCACCCTTATTAGATATATTCAACTTAAACCCATTATTTATATCCTGAGGAAATGGAAACATAATAAAGGGTGAGATTATATGCTCATTAAGGGTAACTATATATGATATCAAAGATTATGTATTCATAACATGAGCATATAGGTATAAGAACATAAACATAATAATTGAAAATTATACCCTATATAAAAAATCATAATATTGAGTCATGGAATAAATCTTGGAAGTTTATAATATATAAATCATATGGTAACATGATCTTTGAGAAAATATAATTGGAATAGAACATGGAATTGTGGATAATATATAAGCATAGAAAATCATTTCCTTATTTTTCAAGGCTCTTTTACAAGACTATCATAATCGAATGGGTTCACTCCCAAAGCCATCATAGTATTCATGCATCACTCCCAAGAAAATCATGGGAGTAAATTCCCTTATTGATCTGAGTTCACTCCCCATTCCAATCCTTTCTATCTCATGAGATATAAATCATTACCCAATTCTTTGGAGGGAGATATAGGTCCCACCCATAAAATAATGTAAACCATACATATGTGTGCCATAAGAAAATAACTCATTAATGATAAATATAATCTAACCATAGAAATAATAAGGATAGTATCCTTGAATCATAACCCCAGTAAATAATAAGTAATATCAAATAATTTTATCTTAAATGAAAAATGGTTTTGAAAGATAATTTGAAATAATTTTTGAGGAAAATATCTATTCCACTTTGAAAATTTATTTTTAAATCATAAAACAATTAGAAAATATTTTTCACTAAAAATAACCTTTAAAATTTATAAAGTAATTTTTGAAAACCATTTTAAACATCATTAAAATAATTTTACTTTAAAATGTATAAAATATCATTAAAAATACCTTTAAAACATTTTTAGAGATCATTATTTTGAAGGAACACAAATTTTTAAATGAAGAGAGAATAACATCACATGAAACTTATAATATCTTGAAAAGAAGGATATTCATGATAAAATGTGTCAAAGGGTAGTATATACACCTCATAAAAGTTTATAGGTGCATAAAATGTGTCTCAAAGAAGTAAAATTAAGACAAAACTCCCTTACCGATTTGATAACTTTTGAATTGTAAACCCCCTGAAAGTGAGATAATAAAATGGATATATAAATAACCATAAATTTAAGGATATAGATCATATATTTCTTTCATGGGTAGTATATATATCACACAAAATAAATTAGTGGGGAATATGGCATAAGTCTCACAGAAATAAAAATGAGACTAAGACCCCCCTTACAACTATCATATCATTAAGGTGAGGATTAATCAAAAAAGTCAATTATGATTATTAACTATAAATACACATAAAACAAGTGGATTTATAACATAAAATAATAAAAAATCATTTCACACATAATTATTAAATGACATAATCAATGAAATAGTAGTTTAACCTAATAAATGGAAATTGACTTAAGAATTAGCTTAACTCAAGTCTTTTCTTTATTTGTTCACATTAAAAAACCATGTATAATAAATATTAATTTATTATACATTTATTCATTAAACATAATTCAATTATACCTTGTATTATTTATTTATAACATCTTATAATTTTTTTATTAATAATTTTATAATAAAATCACTATTCTTGGTGATAAATACTTCGTTTTCCAAGCATGTTTCGGTTTGGTGGTATTAGCCCATATACTTTGATCATGGTCCCATATTTATATATTTATTATCATGGTTTAAAAATCATATATAATCATTATTTAAATATTTATAATCATTCATAAAAAGTTGATATAGAAAAATGAATTACACCATTCATGGAGATGGTAGGCCGTACATATGCGTGAATGTTGTTTCAATTTTTTTATAGAATAAAAGAAGGGTAAATAATAATAAACATTTAAATAAAAATTATTATTTTTATATATCATATATTTTCATAAAAATAATCATTATTACCATTTATGTGAAATATAAGTGAAAAATGAATCACAACGCATCGTGGAGATGGTAGTCCATACATACGCACGAGCGATGTTGTCATTTCTAAAAAGATTAGATGATGATAAGGTAGAAATAATATTATCATTAAATAAGTATAATTATTTCATATATATCATATATAATCATTAAACCCATCATTATTCTCATCCATAAAACATAGTGATGAATAATTAATTGTATCATTGTGTGGAGATGATAAGTCGTACCTACGCACGAGCGACAATTTCACTTCTTGTTTGATGGGAAAGGGGTTTATGATGGTGTTTTCATAATAATAATAACATTTAATAACATTTATTATATTTAATATATTATTTTATGATAAAAATCTTATATTTAGAGTAGGTAAGGAAAAGTAGAAAAAGAAAGTGATCGGTTAGAGAAATTACCTCTTTGTTGGAACGTATCCTTTGGATCACCTCTAAAGGGCTCTAGGGTTGGTATTTTTAGAATAACTTAATCTAAATAAGGTGTATTGAGAAGTTTAGAAGATAAATTTGTAGTGTATAGTCGATCTAGAAGCCTTAAAGTGATTTGAAGAAGTGAGGGAGGAGGTGTCCTTTAATAATTGATGTGAGGCCACTTTTGGAATTTATCAAAATACTAATTTATAAAAAATTAATTCTCAATAAAAATACCTAAAATGTCCATGAGTTAGAATATAAGATAATATAGGGTTGTGATACACTCAACCAATGTATTTTAGACATGTTATGGTGTTATTTTAAACCTTATCCTTTTGATTAACCCTTAGTTAACCAATTTTAATATTCACTACGGTAACGATTTTTTTAATATTAAAATATTGTAATTTTTACTTATATGGTGTAAATTTTACATAATGGATATATTTATGACATTATATAACTTATCATAATGAATTTTCATTTTTTAAAATATTTTTAATGATTTTTAAATAATTTAATAAAATATTATTTTGATAAATTATTATTAATGCCAATTATGATACTATTCATTTACTTTGACTTAAAATACATCTTGAAAAAAGGGAAATTAAAATATAATAGTTTCAAAAATTCTCTAATATGTCATATATATCTATACAATTCATTTCACACATTAAATCATTCAAATTTATCCAAAATTAATAATTTCAAAGTAATTTATCTTATTTTTTATGTTAATTAAATAAATATTTCAATAGAATTTCACAAGAATTTAAGGTAATAATATAATTTATTAAAATTAAATATATATATATATATATATATAATGTAACAAATTAAAATAAAATCAATATAGACATTTTGGGTTATTCATATCTTTATTTTTTCCCTATGTGGACACATAAAAGTTATTAAATACAGAGAGAGTGACATTTTTTAACTATCTTTGATTTAAATAATATATAAGTTATTTTTAGGAAGATGTTTCCATTAAACCACTAAAATTTAATCCCTAGGTGGTAATGGTAGAATACTATTCATTTTCTAATTTTTTTTCGACAATTATAGGTCATGGGTATACCCTTATCTTTTGTTTCAATCCATTGTTTAACCCCTTTAACTCTTATCATGAAAACATAGATTTTTACTCTTTGAGGGTACATATAGTTACTATAAAATAAAAAGGGGATCATAAATAGATCATTGATGACATTTTAAACATTATACAAATCATTTTTTTGAATTTAATATTTTTAGGAATTATATATCATTTAATAAAGTATTATTTACTATTAGATATTCCTAATGTAAATTTTAAAGACTATTAATTACATTAAAATTTGATTCCATTATTACACAAGATATATTAAAACATGTCTCAGGGACTCAACCCCATGACCGGCACCCCACACCCCAGCCCCCTTCCACCCCAGCCGCCTACGGGGGGGTGATGACAATTCATTTATTGGAATTTAATAATATCAATATAACACATATAATTCAAAACCATTATTTTATTATATCTATAACTTGTCTAGGTCCACTATAGAATTATTTTAAGACATTAAATATATCAAATTATATTTATTTTAAAATTTTTAATATCATTTATTTGATCTTTCCATTAGTCAAATAATAACGACATCTGCGTTGTGTGAGAATTTAAGGTAATTATTTCTTTACTAAAAATTAAAATTAAATAATCACAAGGTATATAAATATTTTGTCTTTAAAATTACTATTTATAGTCAAAGGTATATTCTAGATGACCCTATATTAAGAATGTTATAGTTATTAAAAATATGAGTATGATATCATTGACTTTTCTTTAAATAAAATATTATAAATGTCATAATATCATCAAAATGGATCTCAATGGTTATAATTTAGACCCATTGGATGCTTATGGTGGAAAATAACTCATCAAATAATTTTTTTTCAAGAGTTGAGTTCATTATCTAGTTCTTATAATTTTATTTTCACCCTTAATTACCTAATTTACACTTTACCATGGTAATAAAAATTACTAAGGTTAAAATTCATATTGAAAAAAAATAAAAGGTATCCATTTAATAAATTTGGACCTTATAAATCCAAATATGACATTAATTTTTCAAAATTCTAAACACATGATTTTATGAATTTAATTTAAAATTAAACTAAAAAAACATAACTAAAAAAAGTTTTTTTTAAAATGTCTTTTAAAAATATGAAATGTTTTTATACTAAATTAAAGTATAAAACTAATTTCAAAAAACATAATTGGAATACAATAAATAAATTTTAACTAATGATAATTTTAAAATAATTCAAAATATAATTTGGGCTTATAAATACTTGAAAATATAATAAAATTGATATTTTTTACACTTTAAAGAAAAATCAAACTCTTCAGAAAATTATCAAAATTTCACCATAGAGACAATTTTGATATGCTGATTTCAAAAATTAAGTTCATTTTATCAAATATATTTTCTAAAATCTCTATAAATTAATTATATTATTTGTAGCTTTTGGACGGGCCTCTGAGCAGCGACATCTCCCTCCTCTTGCTTGCCAGGGTTTTTTTCCTTCGGTTTTGGTCCCTCTCCTCCTCTGAAGTGGCATGGAATGGGTTGGAAACAACGGCCTCAGCTTGGCGTTGGTCAGCTATAGTAAAGGCTAGAGAGGCTCCGCTTGACCACACCGGGTCAGTGAGGGTTAAGGAAACGCTTCGATTTTCTGAAAGCATTGCCTTGGTGGAGGGTTGGGTACAGCTTCATCCATTCTTGCGAAGGCTATAGAAGCGTGGTTTTGGATTTGGATGCCCTACCCGGAATGTTTTCGGCACTTGTATCACGTTGGTTCCCAGATTGGTGTCGACGGGCGATGGCTATGGCTAAGCTGGTTTCCTTTCAGGCGTGGCTTGGTGCTGGCCCCAGTGTAGTGCGGAGGGGGAGGGGCTCTAGGTTCTAGCTTTCGGCATCTTGCTTCATCCTCGCAGGTCTGATTTCAATTTATTTATGGTTGGTTTTGAATGACTTGTTGTGGTGGTCAAATTTGTGTCTTTCCTGGGTGTTTATGCTCCTCAGTATGAATGTTGTTGCCTGCGGCCTGCTGGAGCTGCAAGTTTGGTTGTTTTCTGGTATGGCGATTTCTACACCAGTGTTCAGCTACACTTCCAACATTTTCTATGCGAGGGTTTGAAGATTTTTATGTATTGGTATGGAATGTTGGATGGTTGGGATGTGCGAGATGGTTTTGTGATGATGGTGAAGGGGTTTTGTGGTCTAAGGGCAAGGTGGAACTTCTGAGTTGTCTACGGATCTGGGTGCTAACGACATCAGGATCTGGTCATCTTCATTTTGGTTTCTTTGACGTCCTTTGCGGATGGATTCTTCATGGAGGTCCATTTCATTTCTCTTGAAGGCTGGGTGAATTCGGCGGGATTTTTCCAACGGGAGGATTTGGGTCGGTGTCGATGGTCGTACCGGGGGACGTTCAAGGTATCCCTTTCTAAGGTTTGACCATCATTTCTGATGTTCTTGTGCCCTGGTTCATAGCTTCTTGGACATTTCCATTGGTTTATGATGTTTTTGTGTAACAGTGAAAGTGGTTGTATTGGATTTATGTAGTGGGGTACCAAGAACCCATAAAACGTCTTTTGAAAATAAAAAAATGATTAGACCAATTATATTATTTGTATAGAAAAAGAAATAATTTTTTTAAGAAAAAATGTTTTTGATGAATAAAATGACTTTACCAAAAATGTAGTAATTATTTACAAATAATTAATTAATACATTTGAAATTAGTATGAACATTATATATATTTCATAATACCATTAATACTATTCATTCTTTCCAATTTAACGGCTAGGTTATAATAATCGCATTTAAATAATAATATTTTGTTTTTCATTTGACCTCAGTGTTGTGTATCTCTTACACCGTCAAACATAGTCTTTCCTCTGAGAATATTAAGATGTTATAGGAATATTATTTATAAATTAAATTTATCATTCAATATAAGATCAATTCATTTGAAATTAAGTGACTGGTGGATCCTATAATTGTTTGGGAAAAAATCTCTCAAGGTAATATTGCAACATTTTTGGGTTGGTTTTGTTTGTTGACAATGCAGGTTTCCATGGTGAATTTTTGAGTTCCATAGATTTTGTTGAAAATCCATATTGAAAAAAAACAATGACAAAGTAAGAGGAGATTTGGAGGTGGTACAAAAGAACAAATACTTGGCGGTGTAGTTTTCTAGTGTTTGCCAAATTTTTGGGGTCCAAAATTTAGAATTTGGTGAGCATCGTGAAATGTGGATTTCCATGAAGATCTCATAAAAATATGAAAAAGGATTCAGTTTTGAGAATATGGTCATCATGAATTGGATTTCACGAAGGCATGAATGATGTTTATGGTATTCTTCATGATTACGATGAGCTTCACGAACAACATAGGTGAAGATAATTGCAACAAAGAATTGTAGAGACGACACAAAGGAATTGACAGAATGCTTCACGATTACGATGAGCTCCGCAGTCTAGAAATTTTCATGGTGATTTGTGATATAGAGAGAATTTTGGTGGAAATTTCGGAGCTTTTTGATTTGATTTGACATGGCGCTAATTAGCACGAAAGGTTCTTGAGTCGCTGTAATTTCCTATAAATAGGCCTCAACCCCATCAGGAGAAGTAGAGAGTTTTCCAACGAAAATTTTGTATCTCTCGAATCACAAAGGTGGATCATGGAGTCAGTGAGATTCACGAAAGATAAGAGCTTCACAACAGCTAATCTAGCTCTACGAAAGAGGTGTGTTCCGTATTGGCTTAGTGAGCTTCAAAAAATATAGGAGCTTCAAGGCAGCTAATCTCGCTAAGCGAAAGAGGTGCATTTCGCATTGGCTTAGTGAGATTCGCGAAGGAAGTCATGTAGCGATGGATTGAGCTCTGCAATGGCCTAAGATCTGCGAAGGCTTGAGCTTTGTGAAGTCTTGATCTCTGCAAAGTAGTGTGATCTACGAAGTAGTGAGCTCTGCGAAGGTGTGTGCATTGCGAAGTGGACGGGACTTCACGAAGGATCATTTGAGCTTCGCAAAATTGGGTGCTTCATGAAGTAGGGTGCTTTATAAAGGTATTTCCAAATATTGTTTCCCAGTGATTAGTGGTAATGGGGTATTCATCAGTTGATGAAATTTGGACTTCAACGTAGCATCTACATATAGTGAAGGATGAAATCATTAGACGCAATGAAAGGACCATAAGTCTTTAAACTATGAGGGGATATTCTAAAGAAGCAGTGAACTCACTTAAATTGAGAGAGAAGTGGGTTCTCAAATTGTGAATTTTTGTAAACTAGGAGGGATAGTGAGTCCACTTCGAACATGTAAACAGTAGTGCGCTTATAGTGGATTTGGTATATCGACACATCATCAGTGTATGCTCCTTGAATGTAGCCCAGTGCGGGTGAACCAAGTAAATTTGATGTGTCATGTGAATTCGTTAAGATTCATTCATACATTTCAACAGGAAAAAGAGAGAGAAGAGAGTTTTGTCTAACAACAAAACAAGATCAAAGGGGTAGTTGTTTTAAATTCTCATAACCTGATTCACCCCCCCCCCTCTCAGGGTATCTAGCCTAGTGAACCTAACTGTAATTATATATCTTCTTAATGTATCAGCATGTCTCATGAGACAAACGAGTTGTCTAACATTATAAAATGTGTTTTTGTTTTATACCTACCCATAGTTTAAACGATCTAGGTGCAAGACCATAGTGGTAAAGATATCATGATGTATGAGATCATTACATCCAAAATTATTAATTTACTTTATTTATAACTTATTTATTATCATTTGTGATATTATTGCATTTATATTATCTATGAATACATTCAGCACTCAAGTTATTAATTAAATAGAATGTGTTTTTAGTTATTTATCTTTCCATATTGATTATTCATTATTTACTCATGATAGTTTCACCTGTATATAACACTTACTGAGCATTTGATCTTACCCATATTTTTTCCTTTCAATAGGATATGGATAAAAAATATTTCAATGAATTTTAAGGATACATAATATTTACTTTCATTATGTTTTTATATTTTATTTCCAATGTAAAATGGGAATCATGTTTCTATCTGGTTATTCATGACTAATAAAATGATTGATCCTTAGTAATTTGATCCCCTATATCTTAGGCCAATGTAATAATTTAGACACCTTGTTTAGTTTACTAGAGTTGTGGTTGTTACAGTTGGTATGAGAGCAAGTTTAGTAGAAACCCTGGGAACTTAATTTAGGAAAACATGGAATTAGGAACGTAAACCTATGATATAATTTGAGGATCTATCTAATTGTAGGATAATATCATAAAAGTTTTTGGTAAGATATATATTATGTGGTTTTCATATAAATATATCATTGTCTGGATACTACAAGTGGATTTGGTTTTGGAACAGATGCATCTTGTGGTAATAACTTAAAAAAGAGTTGGTTGAGTATATCACAACTATCATTTTGGTGCATGATGAATTGAACCGTACTGCACACCTAGTATGAAACTCTTGAGGGTTATTCTTGTATTAATTCACATTTTATTTATAAATCATTATGAAATATTTGAAAATATTTTTATGATCTGAAGAAATAAAGTTTATGATTTTGATATTAGTTATACGTAAATTTCAAATTTATGTTAAGTGTTACATGAGATTTTGAATTGTATAATATGATTTAAAATTCATAATATTATGAGATAATTAATTGTATTCCTTTTTTTAGAAATGGTACCCAATAGAAATTATGGTATCAATACTCATGGACAATATAGAGATTTCCCTAATAGTAAATCCAATATAACTGGTGTTGGAGATAATAAAATCATGGATATATTTAGGTATCTAACCTTGGTTATGAATAATAACCTTGCACATATAGATAAAAATGATTTTCCATGGAATGATACACCTATATTGGATTATTCTCATGTGAAAAAAATAATCCCTATTTTATTGGAATTACTAAGCCAGTGGTAGATGACCTATGGATTAAGTCCCTTGGAAAGATATTTCTAGCCTTGGGATGTAATAAAAGGGAAAAGTGTAAGCTATAAGTGTTTTATCTTAAAGGTGATACTGATCATTTGTGGTTGTTGGTCCAAAATATTATGGAGTAAGAATAAATATAATATTTAGAATGGATAGATTTTAATGTAACAGTCTTTAATAAATATTTCCCTAATGATAACTGAACTAAAATGAAGAGAAAGTTCCTCATATTACAAAAAAGGAGGAGGAAAGTGGTGCATAGTATGATGATGACTTTACAATAATTTTTAGGTATTCTATGAATTAAATGCATATTCTAGAAATCACGATTGAACATTTATTTAAAGGGCTTAATACAAGCATCCAAAGGGAACTAGTTTATAAAGAATTTTCATTATACGATGAAATAGTATTATGTTCCATCAAAATAAGGAAGGAATTTTAAAGATCATATATCTTCAAGGAAAATAAAGAGAAGAATAGGCCAGCTGAGAACCTAGAAAAAGGTAATGTTTCAAAGAAGAATATATTAATAAATAAATTTCCATCATATAAAAATTGTGTCAATAAACATCATAGAAAATGATTGAATGGAATGAGAGTTTGTTACAAGTTCATAGATAAGGGTTATATAGATAATCAATTCAAGTTAAAGAAATAATCAATTGTTATCCTATGATTAAATGGTATATAAATGGATCATTATTCCTAAAAATGTCCCAAGCATTAAGGGAACCTATCATAGAAGAGGTCTAGGGGAGAATTCCAAGCTTATGTGATCACTATAGATGAAGTTTAAATTCATAAATATGTGGTGGTAGGTACTTTAAACATATCCTAAAATTTATCTAACAAGTTATTTGATTCTATATCTTCATACTCTTTTATATATTATATGTTTTCCAAGAAAACTAGATATTTCCCCAGAACCTTAATAATAGATTTGTCGGTCAAGGCTCTTAGTGTAAATCTTACCACAACAAGAAGGTCGCAATTAGTTCCCATTATGACACATAAACATACACTATTTTTAAACTTTATTATTATACCTATGTGTGAACTTGATATAATCCTTATTATATACTATATTTCAATATATAATGAAAAAATTATTTCCAAGATAAGAAAATTACAATTCATAATTAAGATAGTGAATTCCTAGTCTTTAGAGGGGATACTTCACCATCTCGGTCATGTATAGATCCACCTCTAGTAGAACTTATAAATGAGATTCTTGGGGAAGAAGAGTAGACACAATCAATGGGTGTAAAAGTAATCTCTAAATTGAGGATGTTCCTATTTTATAAAAATACATTGATGTATTTTCTAAAAAATTACATAAACATCCCCTAGAATATGAAGTTGATTTTCTATTTATTTAATCCATAATTCAAGACTTAAATTAAGGAATTCCTATATAATGGAAACTATGGAATTAATGGAGTTAAAGAAACAACTAGAGGATTTGTGTGATAAGGTATTGATACACCCTATTATTTCACCTTAGGGATCCTCTATTATTTTCATTAAGAACAAATATGGATTTATGAATTTTTACATTGATTATAAGGAAATCAATGTTGTTAAAATAAAAGAATTATCATCTATCTTAAATTTATGAATTGTTAAATCAAATTCTTGCAGATACATATTTTTCAAAGATTGAAATACATTCTGGGTATCCTCAATTAGGAGTAAAAAAAGAATACATTCTGAAGAAAACCTTTTTTACAAGGTATGTACATTACGTGTTTATAGTAATTCTATTATGATTAACTAATACACCCACTATTTTTAGGGATAGAATGAATAGAGTAGTCATAGAATATTTTGATATTTTTTTGTATTTATTTAGGATATCTTATTGTATTATAAAATATATGAGGACCATGAGAAGCACTTGTGAATCATTCTTGATACTCTTGATGGAAAAGAGTTATATGGGAAATTTAGAACATGTGAATTATGTCTTCAGAAAGTTTCTTTTCTTGGGAATAAAACCTCCAAATATGGATTATTATTTGATCCTATAAAAAAAGGTAGTCAAATAATGGATTACACTGTTGAACATAACTGAGGTATGTAGTTTCATTGGTTTGGCATGTTAATATTGGTGATTTGTTCAAAAATATTCTTGATTATCTAACTCATTAACCAAGATTATATGTAAATTGGTTAAGTTCATATAGAAAAATGAATGTGAATATTTTTTTTAATAATTCAAGAGGAGATTGGTTAAATCCCTTATTTTGACTCTACCACCAGGAAATTATGGGTTAGTGATATATATTGATGCATCAAAGAAGTGAGTTGGTAGTTCCCTTATACCGAATGGTAATGGTATTACCTATGCATAAAGGAAGTTAGCGACTCCTGGATAGAATTATCCAACACATGATCTTGAGTTGGAAGCCATAATCTTTTCTTTGAAGATATGGAGACATTATATCTATAGAAAAAATATGTGAGATATACACAAATCATAAGAGTTTCAAATAAAATTTTTTACATAAATATCCCAACATTAGGAAAATATGATGACTCAAGATTCTCAATTATTATGATTTCCCAATACACTACCACTTAGGGAAGGAAAATAAGGTAGAGGATGAATTGATCAGGAAATATCATGGAGTGATAACATAAATGATGACTAATAGAGATCATATATTCATTGATTTAGTGAATATGTATAGAGAAATTATAAATTGAGGGAAAAAATCAATCCTTTTTAAAATGATTTTTGAACCATATTTATTATAAAAGATAGAAATCCCTCAACTTGATGATGGAAATCTTCAAAATAAAATTTAACCAGTAAATGATGGGAAAATGGAAGACTGTGTTTATAAAGATGGTATTCTGATATTTGAATAGAGATTATGTGTTTCATCTATAACTAATCTAAAATGGGAATTATCATATGATACTCATAGATGTAATTTATTTATATACCTATGTAACACCAATATGTATAGGGATTTGAAGGAACATTTTTGATGGGACAATATAAAGAAAGATATTGTTGATTATGTATCATGATGCTTGGTTTTTCAACAGGTGAAGGAAAAGATATGGAATCCGAGAGGAGTAATGAAACCTCTACCTATTCCTATGTGGAAATGGGATGATATTACTAAGTACTTTATCAATATATTACCAAATACTCTTAAAATGAATAATTCTGTGTGGGTTATTGTTGATCACCTTACCAAATCATCATATTTCCTTACTATAAGAGATAATTTAACTCTTGAGTTCCTTTCAGGGTTCTATACTAATGATGTCATAATAATTCATTGTTAAACTCTTTCAATTGTTTCTAATATTTTTATCTAAGATTTAAATTAAATTTCTAGAAAATTATTTAGAAGTATCTTGATACCTAGATTAATTTGAGCATCACCTATTATCCTCAAACTGATGGATAGTCCAAAAGGACTATTCAAACATTATAATACATTATGAAGTCATGATAAATTGAATTTTAAGGTATTATATATCAGTATTTACCATTTTTAGTGTTTTCCTATAACAATAAATTGCATTCAAGTATTCAAATAGTGTTGTATAAAGCATTATATGGTAAGAGATTTCATAGTCACTCTTGTGGGGATTAAGTTAGTGAAAGCAAGTTTATAGGCCTAGACCATTTTAAGGATACAATTAAAAAGTTAAAGACTATTAAGACCCATATTATTGTAGTTAAAATCAGGGAAGATAGTTATATTGATAATCAAAGGAAATATTTTGAATTTCAAGTGGAAGATCATGTTTTTTTGAAATTATCACTATGGAAGAATATTATAAAGTTTGGTAAAAAATAAAACTAAGAATCAGATGGATCAGACCTTTTGAGATTCTAGAGAGAATTGAATATATGTATTACCTTTTTGAAAACACTAAATTACATGATGTGTTTCATAACTCATTGTTAAGGGAGAATATGTTGTACCCAATGCATGTACTCACATATGAAGAAATAGAATTGGAACCTAGTCTATCTTACCATAAAGACCCTATCAAGATTATTGACACTAGAGAAAAAGTGTTACAAAATCAAATTACTTATCTAGTAAATTTACTTTTGAGAAATTATAAAATGGAATAAGCAACATGGTAAACTTATTATTTTACGAATAAGAACCAACCTTATTTTTTTAGAAAGTAATATCCATAAAAATTTTGAGGATATTATTTTTGAAGGTAGGAAGAATATAATACCTGATCTTAAATTATAGTAAGTCAAAATTTTATTTTAATAAAAATATAATATAATGAAAATTTTAATAGTTCACGGCAAAAAAATTTAATTTGATAGGATGAACATCTATTTCGAACTAACTAGATCCAAATAAACCTCAAATTAATTTTTAAAAATTTCCCTTAAAAATAAAATTTTATGAATAATTTAATTATAATATTTAAACATTCATCATTTTATTTATAATATATTTTAAAATGATTATAATTAACCATGTATTAATTATAAATTTAAATAAATAAAGATTATATCATTTAGAGTTAAAAATAGATATTTTTCAAAAAACTATTTTTAAGAACATAATTTCTTTATATTTTAATTAATTAAAATAATATTTAACAATGAATAATTTAAATTAAATTTATAGATTATATATCTATATATATTAATTTAATTTAAAATAGTTGTTATTAATAGTCATATAGTTGATTTAATATCATCTTATGCTTGAAAACACATTTTCATGAAAAATCATTTTTCATCACATTTTATGAGTTTATTTTTAAGTAAATTCCACAACTTATGTGGATTGAATTTCATAAAATGGATTCTGTATTTTTAATAATAATAATTAATATTTTTTACTAAATGAAACTTAATTTTTATTCCTAATTAATTGTAAAAATAATTAAAATTGGTTACCACAGTTAAGGTCAAAATGGGTTTACTAGGGGTTAATCTAAAAATATAAGGGTTAAAATAACACAAAAATTTATTAAACATAATTGATTGGTTTTATTTTTATCTTAACCCTATTAAATTTTAATATGATTCATTTTTTATTCATATTTTAAAGAAAGTGACTTTATAATATTTAAAAACATTGAAAAATTATAAGTGTGTCACTCACCTCAATTATAACAGGGCACATACTACCCTCACTTATTTACACCACATGTTCCATTTGGATAAAAAATACAAAAATATCTCCCAAAAATACTTTTCCACTTTCTAGAGGTTTTTTCTCCCCAAAATACCAACCCTAGGATCCTTAAGAAGATATACAAAGGAGGATCCTTTATGAGAAGGTAGTCATCTTAATCAAGCCCTTTCTTTTTTACTTATTATTTTACAACCTTCAATTATATTCTAAAAATTTCAATATTATAACACCAATATATTACATATAGTAATATGATATTATTTTAATGTAATAATATTTATCTATCTCTTTTTACATCAAATGGAAAACAAAAGAAATATTTGTGTGTAAGACAAAATACCGCCTCACAAATCGATATAATTTGTTTTCAATCACTCACTAAAAAAAATAAGCAATTAGAGGGGGTTATTATTTAGTTTATAAGGGGTTATAACCCCTTATAAAAACATCAGAGATGGTTATGTGGAACCGCCACTAATGTGCCTACCTTGTATTGTTATAGGTGGTTTTGAGGGACCACTGGTAAAGTGATGGGTAAATTAGTGGCGATTGTATTGGAGGGGATTTTAACCCCCTATAATTTCACCCTGGAATATTAGTTTAGAGGGGTTTAAAACACCATATAATTTATTTAACATATTAGTGGCAATTGGAAACCTTTTCTAATTGAGTTCTAAGTTAGATTTTAGGGGAAATTTTGAAAATTTCCTCTAGTTATGGCTGAATTAGAGGGGTTTTTTTACCTCATGTAATAGAAGGTTATATTAGAGATGATTTTCATAATTTCCTAAAATTATTTATTAATTTTAAAGGATGATACCCCGCCACTGCCCCCCCCCCCCCCCGCATTTTTATTTGAGCTCAACCACCCTCCAGTTCGCAACCTGCCCCCCCCCCCCCCCCCCTCAATTCGGGTGCAGACCCCACCCCCTCTTATACACCACGCAATGACCAACCCCACCCCCTCTCCCATTCACAAGTTAGTTGCACCACCCCATCCAATTATTCCACCTAGTACTTGTTAATGAGCACCACTATACCCCTTCATAAAATTGAAGGCTGTTGGGTTTTGAAGCCTACACCTCCAGCATATACTGTTTGCTACTTTAACACCATGCAATTTCGTTATTTATATAATACTTACACATTATTACATTTATGTATGCTAGGAAGCTTATTGAAATATATGTTATTTGAATAAATATTTAAATGGATATCTATATATAACCTATGTGTATATATTTATATAAATTGATATATGTATTTTATATTATGTATTTAGGTATTTATATTATAATCCATTTATATTATATTAAATTTATACATTTATATAAATCATATATTTTATATGTGTATTTACATTCATTTGAGTAAATATATTTTATAATTCTATTTATGTTATGTATATACGCATATATTTATGTAAATTATTTATATACTTAAATACATATTTATATATTATGTACATGTTTATTTATAATATATATGTATTTATTTAATATATTTATATAATTTCTTTAAAAATATATTTATATAATGTCTTTAAAAATATATTTTTATAATCTATCTCAATACATATATTTTTTATTATTTACCTTAATATATATTTATTTGTATAAATTGTATAATATTATATATAATTAATATTATATGAAATACATATATATGAAATAAAATTTCTACAAATATTTATATAATGAATTTCAATACATATATTTATTATTATGCACCTTAATATATATGCATTTCAATAAATATAATTGTGTAATATTGTGTACATTAATATATATTTATTTTTACAAATTGTATATCATTAAATATTAATTATACATAATATAAAAACATAAACATATTATTTAAAAATATATATATTATTATTTTAATATAATTATAAAAAATTCAATATTGGGTTTCTTTATGATATATTTTTTAAATAAATTATATTTATGTATATATTTATATAATATGTTTATGTTTTTATATTATGTATAATTAATATTATATGAAATAAAATTTATAAAAATAAATATATATTAATATAAATAAAGTTATAAAAATATTTTTATGTATAGATATAAATACAACTAAATACAATCATATAAATATTTTATATAATATGTTCATATAATGTATTTAAAAACATTTATATATAGTGTTTTAATTATATATATATATATTGGAATTTGTTTTTTATTAAATATTGGGGGTTGCCAACCCCCTCTAATCTCTTAAATTATGGGGGGTTTTCAATCCCATCTCATTTAAGATATTAGAGGGGGTTTTCAAATCCCCTAATTTAATACATTACAGGTGGTTTTCAACCTCCTCTAATTTAAGACATTATAGGGGATTTTGAACCCCCACTAATTTAAGATATTAGAGGGGGTTGTGAACTACAACTAATCTCATTGATTATAAGAAAGTATAAACCCTTATATTTTCTTAAATTAGAGGGGGTTCAAAACCCCCTCTCAAATCCAACCAGATATTAAAAATTAATGTTAAAAAATTTAGAGGGTGTTCTCAACCCCCTCTAAATTTGATGATTAGCAGGGGTCACACATATCCCAATCTAATTTATACAAAAATTAATTTATAGGGGGTTTATAATCCCCTTTAAATTAGATGATAATAGGGGGTTATGCATAACCCCCTCTAATTATATAGAAAATGAATTTAGAGGGGGTTGTGCATAACCCCTTCTAAATAACCACCTCTAATCTGTTGTTTTTTTTGTTATGTCTATCTCGTATGGATAGTCATAATGATGGGAATAATGAATATATAGGATAATTATGTAATAATATTGGTTCTTTAAATTTAATATATCATCTACTTGCTTTCCCTTTCACCGATAAAAAATGATAATGTCTGTAACACCCCGAGCTTCCACGATATGCCTCTCTTTCAATATTGCAATAGCTTGCATTGTACGCAAGTTTGAGTTCTAACACACCGAGACTAATCAAAGTAGCCGTTATGAATAGTAATACCCACTTTTTAAAATTATAGAAATTTTATATTGGAATTCATTTTTGTATTCCTAATATTGAAATTAGCCTATGTTGAATTTTTTGTAATTTTCTGAGAACTTCCAAATTTTTAGGAATAGTGAAAAATACTTAAAACAACTTTTTTAATCAAAATAATTTATAGTGATAAGTTGTACTATTGAGTGGTTTTAAAGTATAATTAGAATATATTTTTACCATTTTATCCAATGGTGGTCATTAGAATTAATTTAACATTGAAATCGGGCATGAACAATTGTCAATCTTTTGATATAAATTGTTTCTTAAAAACACGCTATTTGTTGTGACAGCGGGAATTAATTATAAAATTAATTAATGCAACTTATATGTTTGTAATTTTGTAAAATAGAAATTATTTTTGTATTTGGAATATCAATTATAGCTTAGGGTGAAATTTTGGCATTGTTCTGAAAAACTTCAATTTTTGATGAATAGTGAAACCACTAAGTGGTAGTTAAATAACTGATTTTTTGTTTAAATGAAATATTACCACTTCTGTGATTTGATTTTCAAAAATCTGACATACATGGTTGTCATTAAGAAGTAAAATGTGGTTCAATGAGATTAAAATAATTTTTGGTGAACAGTAACTTTTAAGTTCTTAATCGCGATTAGAGGTAATTAGTGTAGTTTAAGGTAAAAATAATGTTTTAATAATATGAGATGAGCTTTAAACATGTCCTACCCTCATTGGATGTGCCATGGACGACCAAGAAAATCCATGGGTCAACTTGGGGACCACATGGAGCCACTTTAGTTATAAAATGACATAAATACCTTTTATTTAATGTTAAAGTAAAAAATGACACAAACATGAAATGTTTTACTAAAACATTTTTTACATGGGGTTATAAAAGTCATATTTTTGACTATAAATAGTCATTGGAAAGATAAAAAGATTTCCTACAACATAGTATTTTTTTTATAATTTTTAGACATTAAATAAATTAAATTATTTATGACATCATTATGATGCAGCGATGACCTCATTATTTAATGATTTTAATAAAATAAAAAGATAATGTACAATCCAAGGATTAAACTTGTCCAAAGACTATTGGATGGGTATATTTAGAACCCTTATCACCTTATCCACGAATTATATAAGTGTGGGACCTTTAGAATCCGAAAATCATTGTATAATAATGTAAAATTTCCTCACTTTCCAAGAGTGCCCCTCCTCTCCTCTTATAAAAGGCCCCCACCTCTACCACCTCATTCACACTTTCAAACCATTTGGATCGGCCAACCTCTGCCCAAATACTCTCCCAACATCCCCCTATTACTCCTAGAAGCCTCACTTTGGGAAGAACTATTCCCAAGGAAGCCTTTGGCTCAAATAAAAAAGAGTTACCCAATTTTTGAGGTAATGTTTTCTCTAATGTTGTTTTGTTTTATTTTTCTTCTCCAACCCCCTAAACTCTTTTTATTCATTTCTTTTGTAACAAAACAAGTATCCTCAATATACTAGTATGTTGTTATAAGAAGTATTCGAGCTACACTTACACACACCTACATCTAATGGTTAAAGAACATACTGTTTCTGTGGATGGCGAATTTCTGCCTCACGAAACGATGATTGTTCAACACTCATATAACACCTTAAAAGGTGGCCATTAAGATGTAACTATATTTATATAGGATATATATAATATGTTTATGTTTTAATTATGCTTCTGTATTTCTCATTTATGGCATACCTTATGATTTCCATTATGGGTAAACGCGGTAATTTCATTTTAGGAAGTGCGGACTACCGCCCCCTCAAAGTGATGTGAATCGTTAATGCCATATGTGGGATGTATAAAGGATGTAGTAAATGATATTATATATGATATTATACTGGAACTATATTATACCTTTATATAATTATGATTTCATTCCATTAAATACAAAATAGAAATGAAATTAGCGTTCATGCGTACGTACGGCTTACCGTCTCCGTGAACGGTGAATTTCATTTCTTACCTCTAAATGTTATGGAATATTATAAATGAATGTATATACTAGATATATATGAGACATATGATATCTATATCATGAATATAATTCTGGATATAATGGATATATCACCACATGAACAACTTGTAATTATAAGAATGTAATTTTTGACTCAAGTACCTAAGATTGACAAAATGACCGTTATAAACTTAAATAATTACATAATGTTCATAACATGGTAATAAGGGATATAAAAGGAATAATGAACATGAAAAAGGTTCTTAAGTAAATAGAAATTAACTCTAGTTTATTATTCAGGAGGTTAAAGAACGGTCGAGTCAGGACAGGACGCAAGGTAAGGGAACTTCTTAACCCAACTTCCATTCTTTGGGTTAATCTCCTACTTTCAAATTATGTCATGATATTATTATGTAATATCTTGTATTTGTACTTTCCTTATGTGTAATTATAGTGAATACACATAATAGATCTATTTTATTTTAAAAATGATCTTTTTAAGGACTTTGTCTCAATCTCCTTTCATTGAGGCATATTTGGTTTTATACACAACTTTCATTTATACGGTGTATAAACCCCTTTGACTTTTACGTTTATTCAAAAGGAATCTTATTTATACGAAGCGTTTTACTAAACAAAAAAAGGGAATGTTTTCCTTTCCGTACTTATGCGGCGACAACGACTTCTCCGCCACCGTGACCATTATTTGAGTTTCGGCTTCCTCTACAAGCCATCACTTTTTTTTAATGAAAAATAAATACAAAGTTTTAACTTTCTTTTATTTTGGTATTGAAAATGGTTTTGAAAGCGTTTTTATTATATCAATGTGTTGTATTGATATCTTGTGATTGAAATCTGGAAATTTTATGTTTCCTTTATGCATGTTTTATGTGATACGATTATGTTATGGTTTATGAAATGTTTAAACCTATTCATATGAGGAATGCATTGGACTTAATAAGTGACGAGTGGAGCCCGCTATAGCTCCTCGATTCATCGGTAGGTCTCATGAGACAAACTAGTGTCTTGGAACGAGGCCTTGACAAAATCTTATTTGTGGTCTTGGCACGAGGCCTTGGCTACGTGGTTATGATAGTCTGGCATTATGCATTCCATCATTATGAAAGTGGTTATTGATATTGCATGGGATTATTCGATTAGTAGAATATCCATGTGAGTAAGTAAATGGCATTATTTAATTTTTTTCCATATTATGCTAAAGTTCAAGTTTAAAAAGGCTTTTGTTTTAGTTATACGTTGCCTTAAATGTTAATGATTATTTATGAAAGCTTCCGCAATATTGTTATTCTTACTGAGCATCTGAGCTCACCCCTTTCAATATTTTAATATTTTCCAGGATGTGAAGAAGTATTTTATGAATGACCTGTAGGGATAGTCAGAAGAGGATATGAGTGTGGACTATGGAGACTTTGTTATTGTATTTTTTCACCTTCTGATGTAATGTAACATTTATGAATGTATCTAGTGTTTCCAAGGCTACTAAACTAATCGGTCTTTCGAGACTTGATCTTTTGTGATCATGCCAATGTTACGAAGTAATGCACCGACTCTGGGTAGCTGGGGTCGGGGCGTTACAATTGGTATCAGAGGCAGTTTAGTACTAACCTTGGAACCTAGATTTAGATAAACTCTGATTAGAGCACATAGCCTGAAGATAGACTTTGAGGATTAGTATAGAAGAGCTTCCTAGAATTTTGGTATTATAGAGATGTTGTGAGTTTTCTGAGCAATACATCCCTGTCTGGATACGAGTAGGTAGAGGCGGCTCTGGAACAGATGTACCTAGGGGTTAAACCCAAAAACACCGCTTTGAGCTAGACTCATACGAGAACTGGTGCACGACAACGGGCCTTGCTGCACTCTTGGTTATGACACTCCCGAGGGATTTCTTTAGGATAATTCCCATTTTCTTTACAAACCATTATGTAGGGTTTATGAGTATATACTTCCTCAAAGAAAACATTCTTATGATTATGGATTATATCCATAAACCGTTCAATTTACATTAATTATTTTAAAATTTTGGAATTATTCATTGTAATTCATAAACTAACCTAGTTTATGCCATTGTATAGAAATGGTGCCCAGTAGAAGGAATGTGAACTACAGCAATACGTATGATCCAAAGAGTAAGAAGGATCGTATCTTTCACGGTATTAAGCCAACATTTCGAAGGGAAATAGTCTCCCATGTGTTCTCAACATATGAAGAAATAGTATCATGTGTTAATAAGATAAGTAAAGAATTCTCTGAGTCCTATGGCTTTGAAGCGAAGCAAGAGATGAAAGGGATGGAAGAGAGAATGATGGATAAAGGGATGAGAGGAAAGAAGAATTTTCCAATATGTGGTAATTGTGGGAAGAAACATCATGGAACTTGCCTAAAGGGAATGGGAGTTTGTTATAAGTGTAGAGAAAAAGGACACAAAGTGCGTGACTACAAGGGTAAGAAAATGGTTTCAAATGTACAATGCTTCTTCTGCAAGGATTGGGGACACTACGCAAACCAATGTCCAAATCATCAGAGTATGCCCCAAATGATGTTATTGGATAATAATCAAGTTATGATACTACCACAGATGAGGAGTAATGATTAGAGTTCTTATGTTGTTATTAAATAATTTTGTAATTTGAGTGTTGTATCAATGATGTACTGGTTATAATAATTATGGAGTATATAAGGATTGTACTGCAGTACTATTTCATCAAGGACTTGAGATTGTGTGGAACTAAGAAAAGTGACTCCACAGTAGGTTAAATTTTTGGAAAATATTTGGTTGAGAGAAAGATAAACCATAATATGTTTCTGATACTGAGATTGTGATTTTTGAATAATACGTGATTGATTTGGATAAATTATATTGGATATTCTTAACTTCCTTGAAACTGATTGATGTTTTGTATACATTTTTGGATAGAAGGAGTATATCTAGTATTCTATAAGGAATAAGGGATCATGGTAATTCAGTATGTTTAAAAAGAATACATGATGAAGGTGTTCACATGTTGTTACGTGGAAAAAAGGATCTTCATTATGTTTACCTTCCTTATAAAATTTGGACTGTGAGTTGGACAGAAGTATTTTGGACAACTATAAAGGTTGGAATGGATTAAGTTGATCTTTGGATAGTATTGTTTAAGGTTAAAGCATTTCTGAAGATTATTTTTGTAATATTATAATACTATAGTTTTAGGAAAAGGACAACCTGCAGGGTGGGGCATAACCCGTCGCGTCGGACAAAGCTACAGGAATCGAACCCACAACCATAGTGCGACAGGCCTTTATTACCTACCACTAGCCTACAGGAAGTCCCTGGTTATTACAAAATAGTTTTACTAATCTAAATGGTATGTGGAACCTTGTACAAATAGTATAAATAGAATATTTTTGAGTTCTATTATCTTTTTGGGTGAACGACAAGTATGGGGTAGAAATTAGTTGAAGGTTGAAATTCTAATTTTCATATATATATCTTATTCTTATGAAGAAATTAATTCTTAAACTTTAGGGAAGGGATATCAAAACAAAAATTTGTTGTCTTAATACCTTATGTTTTGTTGAACAGATGATATTTTCATCATAGATTGATGGCTTTGTGGCCCTCAATTTTACACTTGTTTGTGATTGATGACCTCAACCAATACCTACAAATATTTACGTTTTTCCTCCAATTATATGTCTTTAATTGCCACCAATGTTCTCCTAATTGAGATCAAAATTCGGTGGTGAATTTTTCAATTCTCCTTCCCCCTTATTAAGGCTAAATTTTATTAACCTTATTTCTGATGTGGGTTTTCCACAAAGGTATTTTCAATTTTCAACCTTTTATTTTCAAAGAAAAATTTCAAATTGCGAGGATGCAATTTATTGAAGGAGAGTAGAATGTAACACCCCGAGCTTCCACGATATGCCTCTCTTTCAATATTGCAATAGCTTGCATTGTACGCAAGTTTGAGTTCTAACACACCGCGACTAATCAAAGTAGCCGTTATGAATAGTAATACCCACTTTTTAAAGTTATATAAATTTTATATTGGAATTCATTTTTGTAATCCTAATATTGAAATTAGCCTATGTTGATTTTTTTGTAATTTTCTGAGAACTTCCAAATTTTTATGAATAGTGAAAAATACTTAAAACAACTTTTTTAATCAAAATAATTTATAGTGATAATTTGTACTATTGAGTGGTTTTAAAGTATAATTAGAATATATTTTTACCATTTTATCCAATGGTGGTCATTAGAATTAATTTAACATTGAAATCGGGCATGAACAATTATCAATATTTTGATATAAATTGTTTCTTAAAAACACGCTATTTGTTTTGATAGCGGGAATTAATTATAAAATTAATTAATGAAACTTATATGTTTGTAATTTTGTAAAATAGAAATCATTTTTGAATTTGGAATATCAATTATAGCTTAGGGTGAAATTTTGGCATTGTTCTGAAAAACTTTAATTTTTGATGAATAGTGAAACCACTAAGTGGTAGTTAAATAACTGATTTTTCGTTTAAATGAAATATTACCACTTATGTGATTTGATTTTCAAAAATCTGACATACATGGTTGTCATTAAGAAGTAAAATGTGGTTCAATGAGATTAAAATAATTTTTGGTGAACAGTAACTTTTAAGTTCTTAATCGCGATTAGAGGTAATTAGTGTAGTTTAAGGTAAAAATAATGTTTTAATAATATGGGATGAGCTTGACACATGTCCTACCCTCATTGGATGTTCCATGGACGACCAAGAAAATCCATGGGTCAACTTGGGGACCCCATGGATCCACTTTAGTTATAAAATGACATAAATACCTTTTATTTAATGTTAAAGTAAAAAATGACACAAACATGAAATGTTTTACTAAAACAATTTTTACATGGGGTTATACAAGTCATATTTTTTACTATAAATAGTAATTGGAAAGATAAAAAGATTTCCTACAACATAGTATTTTTTTTATAATTTTTAGACATTAAATAAATTAAATTATTTATGACATCATTATGATGCAGCGATGACCTCATTATTTAACGATTTTAATAAAATGAAAAGATAATGTACAATCCAAGGCTTACACTTGTCCAAAGACTATTTTATAGGTAGATTTCGAACCCTTATCACCTTATCCACGAATTATATAAGTTTGGGACCTTTAGAATCCGAAAAGCATTGTATAATAATGTCAAATTTCTTCACTTTCCAAGAGTGCCCCTCCTCTCCTCTTATAAAAGGCCCCCACCTCTACCACCTCATTCACACTTTAAAACCATTTTTCTTGGCCAAACTCTGCCCAAATACTCTCCCAACTTCCCCCTATTACTCCTAGAAGCCTCACTTTGGGCAGAACGCTTTCTAAGGAAGCCTTTGGCTCAAATCAAAAAGAGTTACCCGATTTTGAGGTAATGTCTTCTCTAATGTTGTTTTGTTTTATTTTTCTTCTCCAACCCCCTAAACTCTTTTTATTAATTTATTTTGTAACAACACCAGTATCCTCAATATACTAGGATGTTTTTATGAGAAGTATTAGAGCTACAATTACACACACCTATATCTAATGGTTAAAGAACATACGGTTTCTGTGGATTACAAATTTCTACCTCACGAAACGATGATTGTTCAACACTCATATAACACCTTCAAAGGTGGACATTAAGATGTCAATATATTTATATAGGATATATATAATATGTTTATGTTTTACTTATTCTTATGTATTTCTCATTTATGGCATACCTTATGATTTCCATTATGGGTAAACGCGATAATTTCATTTTAGGAAGTGCGGACTACCGCCCCCTCAAAGTGATGTGAATCGTTAATTCCATATGTGGGATGTATAAAGGATGGAGTAAATGATATTATATATGATATTATACTGGAACTATATTATACCTTTATATAATTATGATTTAATTCCATTAAATATGAAATAGAAATGAAATTAGCGTTCATGCGTACGTATGGCTTACCATCTCCATGAACGGTGAATTTCATTTCTTACCTCTAAACGTTATGGAATATTATAAATGCATGTATATACTGGATATATATGAGACATATGATATCTATATAATGAATATAATTCTGGATATAATGGATATATCACCACATGAACAACTTGTAATTATAAGAATGTTATTTTTGACTCAAGTACCTAAGATCGACAAAATGACCGTTATAAACTTAAATAATTACATAATGTTAATAACATGGTAATAAGGAATATAAAAGGAATAATTAACATGAAAAAGGTTCTTACTTAAATAGAAATTAACTCTAGTTTATTATTCAGGAGGTTAAAGAACGGTCGAGTCAGGACATGACGCAAGGTAAGGGAACTTCTTAACCCAACTTCCATTCTTTGGGTTAATCTCCTACTTTCAAATTATGTCATGATATTATTATGTCCTATCTTGTATTTGTACTTTATTTATGTGTACTTATAGTGAATACACATAATAGATCTATTTTATTTTAAAAATGATCTTTTTAAGGACTTTTTCTCAATCTCCTTTCATTGAGGCATATTTGGTTTTATACACAAATTTCTTTTATACGGTGTATAAACCCCTTTGACTTTTACGTTTATTCAAAAGGAATCTTTTTTATACGAAGCGTTTTACTAAATGACAAAAGGGAATGTTTTCCTTTCCGTACTTATGTGGCGACAATGACTTCTCCGCCACCGTGACCATTATTTGAGTTTCGGCTTCCTCTACAAGCCATCACTTTTTTTTAATGAAAAATAAATACAATGTTTTAACTTTCTTTTATTTTGGTATTGAAAATGGTTTTGAAAGCGTTTTTTTTATATCAATGTGTTGTATTGATATCTTGTGATTGAAATCTGGAAATTTTATGTTTCCTTTATGCATGTTTTATGTGATACGATTATGTTATGGTTTATGAAATGTTTAAACCTATTCATATGAAGAATGCATTGGACTTAATAAGTGACGGATGGAGCCCGCTATAGCTCCTTGATGCATCGGTAGGTCTCATGAGACAAACTAGTGTCTTGGCACGAGGCCTTGACAAAATCTTATTTGTGGTCTTGGCACGAGGCCTTGGATACGTGGTTATGATAGTCTGGAATTATGCATTCCATCATTATGAAAGTTGTTATTGATATTTCATGGGATTATTCGATTAGTAGAATATCCATGTGAGTAAGTAAATGGCATTTTTTTCCATATTATGCTAAAGTTCAAGTTTAAAAAGGCTTTTGTTTTAGTTATACGTTGCCTTAAATGTTAATGATTATTTATTAAAGCTTCCGCAATATTGTTATCCTTACTGAGGATCTGAGCTCACCCCTTTCAATGTTTTAATATTTTCCAGGATGTGAAGAAGTATTCTATGAATGACCTGCAGGGATAGTTAGAAGAGGATATGAGTGTGGACTATGGAGACTTTGTTATTGTAGTTTTTCACCTTCTGATGTAATGTAACATTTATGAATGTATCTAGTGTTTCCAAGGCTATTAAACTAATCGGTCTTTCGAGACTTGATCTTTTGTGATCATGCCAATGTTACGAAGTAATGCACCGACTCTGGGTAGCTGGGGTCGGGGCGTTACAATGTCACTCATGCATGCATACTACTTACCATCTCCATGAAGCGATGCAATTAATTTTCCATGTCCACCTTTAAAGAATGATTCTAAAAATTTATATAATGAATAAATATGATATTTATAACATTAATATCATTTTATAAATTGTGAAACTATAACCAATTCCCAAGAACTAGAAAATCCATAATAAAACATAAATGTGAAAACTCAACCGTTAAAACCTAAAACAATGATAATAACAAAATATTGTTGATGAATGAGTGATATAATGTTATAAGTGAATAATATATGATATTATAAATATTAATATGATTAATATGATTATTATTATAAATAAATAACAAGTTTAAAACCATTATGCAGGATTTTAAATCATGTTCAACAAAGTGGAAGTGTGAGGTAATGGAATTTGTCTCAATTTCCACTCCATTGAGACATATTTCGTATTATGCACCTATTACTTTTATGTGATGTATATAATATCCATTTTCTGTATTTAATATAAATATATATTTATTCATGATGATTAAATTTTCAATTAAACTTTACATTTTTAAGGGGTTACAATTTAAAAATTACTAAAGAGCTAATATTTTATTTTACAATCTCATTTTTCCTAAATTTCTTATATTTTTTATTTATGGAATATTATAATATATCCTTTATAAAACTAATATATTTTCTTATCCTCTAGATATTTAATGAGTTTAATTATTTTCTTCTAAAGTTTCCTCTCTTTTTCACTAAAATCAATCAATAAATGTTTTAAAAGAAAAGTTTATCTTATTTCGCATTTTCATTGGGTATATTTTCCTTTTATGTCCATATTTTTCAAAATTTGTTTAAAAAATTCATTTTTATTTAATCTGGTAATTTATTGAGGAAATTTTAAGTTATTTTTTATTTTTTTCATGTTTTTATAGGAATCTTTCTAAAGTTTTTTGAAGGGGCCATTTTTTACATTCTTAATGAAAAGTTAGAAGGAACGTTTCTTTTTAAAATATAGAGTGTTAACAAACATTCCCACCACCATAACCATTTTACTATATTTAATTTATTCTACATGTTTTAAATGGTTTTATAGATAAAATTATTTAATGAAAACTCATTTTTATATATCTGTTCCATTTTATTTTATTGTTTAAAGACATGAATTTATTACAAAACCTATATTTTTGATGAATTTATAGTCATATTTTATCTTTTTTTAATTTTGTGGTCATTAAATTTCTCTTAAAACATTCTCTTTTCTATGATCATGTTTCATTGGTCATTATATGTTTCTTAAATATCCATATTCTTTGTATCATGGATATTCTTATTTCCTAAATAATATACCATTTATAAATATGGTGTTTTCCTATGAAAGTTATTTTATTTACTATAGAAAACATGATATTTCATATCCTTTACTCAATATAGATATTTTTGTACCAATAATATTGTTTATAGATTAAATTGAGAATGAAATATATGTGTAATGAATTATAGATATAGTTATGGGTGGGTTCTATAATTATATAACCCCTCGATTCATCGAAATGTCTCATGAGATAAACTAGTTGACTGGATTTATCATATGAGTTTTTTGGTGTATACCTACCCATAGTTTAAATTTTACTAGGATAAGGCCTTGGAGGTAAAGATATCATTATTTATGATATCCTGATATCTAATATTATGAATTTCCTTCATTTAGAATTTATTTATTATTATCCATGATATTATTTCATTTATATTATCCATAGATGCATTTCGTGCTCAAGTTATTGATTGAATGGAATGTTTTTTCATTTATTTACATTCCAATATTTATTATGCTTTATTTAATCATGATATATTCCATTTATATAACCCTTACTAATCATTAGTAATCACCCATATTTTGTTTCATTTCTCTAGGATATGAAGATGGAATCTTTGAATGAGTTTCTGGAAGTAGACTATTTACTTTCACTATGTTTTTAAATTTTGTTTTCAATGTTAAATGAGGAGCATGTTGGTATTTTTTATTTAAGATTACTAAACCTATTTATCGTTGGTGATGTTATCCCTTTTATTTTATTCCAATGTAATAAAGTAGACACTAAATCTGGGTTACTAGAGTTGGGGTTGTTACACAAAGGTAATTCATCTTATCAATAATTTTGAAAAACATAATTCTAGATCCCTTAAACTACCTCAAACATTGAAATCCATAAATTATACTAGTTGGCACGTGATTTTTATCTAACTTTGAATCGGGTACCATAAATATGAATCTATCATTGAAATCCTCAGAACATATTTTCCCGAACTTCTCAAAAAATTATCCCAAATGATTTTTCTGGAAATATATGGATGACAACACCCTCTCTATTCTTATTTAATTTTCATAACCTATCTCAAATGATCAACAAAAAACTTTGAATGATCTTGAACTCTTTTATAAACCTGAAATTTTCTAATATGTTTAGTGATTTGAAATATATAAACTCTAAGTATATGAATCATTCCATTTAAAAATCCTTAATAAATCTTCTAAGATCTTGAAGTCAATCCAAATCTCTACAAAATCTAGTATAAAATCTCCTTTCAAATATTCAATAAATATAATCTTGAATCATGAACTTCTCTTTATTATTTTTTCAAAATTGAAATTCAAATTGAGCATCATCACAACAGTTAGCATTTAACAATGTTTATATAAAGTCACTCAACATTTTTATTCATATCACTTTTCCAAACTTGAACAATTATAAATTTAATTTTATTATTTCCTACATTTAGTTTTTCCTATTTATCTGATTAACTCTATATTTTACATCCTTTAATAATTTAAGTAACTATATATTAAATCTTGTTCTTTTGGTGGTTTTAATCTATTTCGCATACACTATGTTCAAACATTGTCTTTTAGAACATTCTTTCAAAAAACTGAGACTTTAACATACAAAACTTTCTAGATTTTTTTTATCTCGGATTCCACATTTCATTTACTAAATAAGTAATTTTTTCTTCCATCCCTTTTACAATTATGCTTATTATCACTCATTAGAATCAAAATTTATAATAATAATAACTTTCTATGCTTTAACTTAATCTTCTTCTTCAAAATTTCAACCGATATAACATTAGACCAGTTAAACATGAATTATATTTATTCTAGTGAAAATATAATGTTCTTTTGATGAACAAATAGTAAAACATTACCAGAATTGTTTTCAATCTATTAAGTCAGCTCAGAAAACTCAACTCTCTTAATATCCTTATCTTCTGGATCTCTTATAACTTTTAATTTTTAATGTATCTTCTTATGATGCTTCTTGTATTGTTGTAGATCATACCACACTACACTTCATGCCATTTCCAAATTCACTTATAGAAACACTCTTTGTAAGGTGAATTTCCTCTTACATTATTCATGAATCAATATCAGGGAATTATTAAATTCTATAGTTTGGTTCATCATTTTGACCATATTAGCTTCTTATTTTCTCACAGAGTGATTTATAGACTCTCATAATTCCATCATATTGATTCATATCATTCAGGAAACTCCACTTTACCCAAATGTACATTATGTAACTATTTATTGGGCAAAAATACCTCAAGATAACATTGCATAATTTTTTGGTTTGATTGTGTTTGTTGAAAAAATAGGTTTACATGGAGAATTGTTGAGTTCCAGAGATGTTGTTGAAAATCCATTTTGACAAAGAACCATGAAAAAGGAATGGATGATCTGAAGGCGGTAAAAAAAGAGCAGTACAAGGTGGTGTTGCTTTCTAGTGTTTTCCAAATTTTTTGGGTCCAAAATTTGGAGTTTGGTGAGAATCATGAAAAGTGGATATCCTTGAAGAGCTAATTTAAATATGGAAAAGGAATGAGTTTCATGAATATAGGCCTCATTATTTTGATTTCGCGAACACCCGAAAAATGATGGTGGTGATTCTTCGCAATTACGTCAAGCTTCGTGAACGACAGAGGTTGAAGCACATCGTGTAGGTAAAGGGATTTATGAGGTAGCTTTACGACAATGGCATGAAGTGATTAATGGTGATTCTCCGCAATTATTTCAAGCTCCACAATTAGAAATTTTCCATGGTGCTTCGAAATTTTGAGAGAATTTCGGTGGGAACATCGGTGCTTTGCGATTTGAGATGACGTAGCATTGAATTCACGTGGAAGGTTTGGGGGTTGGTGGAATTGCCTATAAATAGACCTCTACCCCCTTGGGAGAAGAAGAGAGAATTTTCAGATAAAATATTTTTCTCTCGGTTCGCGAAGGTGACTCGCAAAGGCAGTGTGCTTCGCGAAAAAGAGCTTCACAATAGCTAATCTAGCTCTACAAAAGTTGCAAGCTCTGTGTTAGCTTAGTGATCTTCTCAAGGGAAGTTTCTCTATGATGACTTGAGCTCTATAACAACCTAATAATTGTGAAGTCTTGAGCTTCACTAGAGTTCTCCACAAGAGTTCTTCGCAAAAAGGAAGGAGCTTCATGAAGGCTCGTTTGAGCTTTGCGAAATTGGGAGCCTCGCAAAGTGGGGTGATTTGCAAAGGTTTTTTCAAAGGAATTGCCCAGTGTTCAGGGGAAAAGGGGCATTCATCAGTGGATGAAATATGGATTTCAATAGAGAATCTACATATAGTGGAGGATTCATTCATTAGTGGTAATGAAGAGACCTACATGTATATAAACTGTGAGTGGATCCCTTCCAAGTGCAGTAAGAAAAGGAAGAGGAAGAAGCTTATCCTTTCTACTGGTAGTGATCCAAAGAGAGAGAGATAGGGAGTGACCATTGGGAAAGTAGTGAGATGACCCTAAACTTTGTAAAGGCAGTGAGCCTGGGTATAGAAGTGATCTAGACCAAACATTATTGGTAGTGATCTTTAGTGGATTTGGTACAGCGGAACATCGTCATTGTATGCTCCTTGAACATAGCCTAGTGAGGGTGAACCAAATAAAACTCTCTGTGTCTGCCCGGTTGCTTTTTTTTAAAGGTTGGGTCTAAAGCCTCAATTTATTATTTAAAGAAAATACATCTTTAGACTGGGTATAGGGAGACCCATTACATATCCTGAAGCCCCAATTCCAAGTGGCCTGAATACAAGGCTTGAAAGCCCATTTTTTTGCCCAAAGGACCCTCGGGGAACAGTACTGCTACAGTTTCTGCTACAGTACCACCACCACTACAGTATCTGCTACAGTTCCTCCTCCACTACAGTGTTGTCGCTTCTACAGTTTCACCGTTTCTACAATAGCTTCTACAACACTACTATAGTCTCAGAAATTCTCCCCTGCCCAGATTTGATCCTAGGTCTTTTGGATGCCAAGTAGGAGCCTATACCACTAGGGTACAGGCTCGTTGGAAATTGCTTACCTGCATTGAATCTAAATTATCACCATCAGATAAAGATAAAAATAAGTGATCAACATAAACACACAATATCAAACAAAGTGACCCTAATAATAAAGAGGTTAAGATCCAGTGGGGCAGGAAGAATTTAGAAAACAAATATCCATACCCTAATTCACCCTCCCCCATCTTAGGGTATCTAGGCCCCTATTGGTCCCAACACTCTTGATGTCCCATTTTATATTTCCTTAAATTAGATCTTCCAACTCTATATTTGGGCCTTTATTATCCCCATTTTTTGCATCACTATTTAATAGGTAATCTTTAATTTCCCATTTACATAGAAATTATTGTAGACTGTTCATTACAATGTCTTTGTTACTTTTCTTTCACTATAATAAAGTTCGGTTCTATAATTTTTTACTTTACATAAAACTTCTGTAAAAATAGTCATCATGAATGCATCATTTTTCCATCATCATTACTTTCTTAAATTCACTTCATTACATTGGGTGACACAAATTTATTCTATCATCAAGTGAGTTTATCAAGAATCATTATTGTCATTTTTTGGTAATAGAGAAACCCTCTACAAATATCCCATTTTACAATAATTTCATTGGTGATTATTCCTTCCCACATATGTATATCTGGTTTAGTTATTTTAGTAATATCTATAGGTATATTTAAATTTCTCTTCTCCGAGTAACATTGAATTTAATTGATAGTAGTGATTCAAAAAAATAAAAAACTTCATCATAACGTTATAATGATATCTTCAATACCCACCTTTTTATTTTTTTAATACCAATTCTTATTTTTAATCAATGATTTCTCATCCTGTTATTGATAAAAAATCAAATGCCTCTTCTATCTACTTCTCCCAATATTATTGAGTGAGGGACCTTCATTATTTCTTTACTTATCCACTTATCTTTTTTTGAATTGAACGTAAGTATTTAATTCCTTGAGAGAAATATGGAATCACTTTTATAAAATAAATAAGTCGTAAATAAACCAACATTATGTCTATATGAGCTATGTTTGGTGTAGAAAACAAGAATTATCAACTCATACATTAAATTTATATATAAAATATTCTCCAAGATATATCAACTAAAAAACATCTTTCATGTGTAAATTCAATGGTCTTTCTTCCAAAAAACATCCTACAACAATATGAAAATATATATTAAAAACTCCTAACCCAAAAATGTTGGATTATCTCCCTTCTTAAAACATTTAATATATTTTCATCAAATGATAAAATGCATACCCTTTGAAACATAACATTGAATATTATTATTAATATGGGGGTACATATCATTGTACCTCAAAGATGAAAAACCCATATATTTTTTTAGAATTTCAAATATCTATAACTCATCCTCATCATCATTACTCAAATATGTAATGCCTTTGGGTATTTTGATTTTTAAATTTAATATCTCTTCAACATCTAGAACCACAGTTCTTTAATTGTTCGGAATTTATCTGTTCACTTGAACTTATCCAAATTATGGAATAACCATATTCATATTCACTCCCACTAAAAGGGTGAACTCCATTTTTGTTATTAATCATAGATAATGCCTATAGGAAGTATGAAGTTGATACCACCTTGAGTTATAGTCTTGTAGGATGGATAACTTTCTATGTGTTTTAAGATATACAAAGCACACTTTACTCCATGTGTCCACATAGATTACATCACCTTCAATCCATTTTCCATGAAAACATTCAAAAATATATGATATAATGAGGTGGTTGGACCATTGTATTTACATAGAGAAATAGGATTAAGATGATTTTCTCAATTTTTAAACCTCATTCAATTAAATGTTTGTTTTCTTCATGAATTTACCCTTGATTTTTTAAACATTGTTTTATGGGTAGTATGAAATTATTTCATTCACCTTCATATTTGTGTGCTGGTTTCATTTTCACAACTTCTTGCAATTAACTTTCACTCCTAATTTATTTTTATTCCAACTTCCTTTCAACCTCAAGATATTTTGTCTATACAATTAAGTACTCCTTCAGAATATGTTCAACTTTTTCTTTAAGTTGGTTTTAATTTCTCCCAATACCCTTTTAAATTTCTGATACCCACACCTTATTTTTCATTAACTTCACATTACTTGGTGATTATTCAATGAATTTATAAGATGTTTTGATGGAATTTATACAAATACCAAACAACTTTTGTGGTAACTTCTGGTGAACCTAAACTTATTTATCAGAGATATCTTCCACCAAACCTATGATCTTAATTCATTATTTACATTATTTACTTGGTTGTTTCATCTTTTTTCCATTAACCTGAATATTCATTTCTTTATTTGAACTATCAAGGGGGTATAATTTTCTTCCATAGTAGAAACATCTACTATTGGTCTCTACATATTCTATAACATTATTTTTAGTTGAAACCTTCTCTTTAACTACTATTTTATTACACCCCAAGGTAGAGTTCTTGTCTATTTTCTATTGATTCCTCTTTAACTATTGTGATATACTTACATTGGTTGTAATATACATGTACTAGTAAAATTTAAACCATTAATCATCATCACCATGACCACTTCATCCATAACATCCACATAACATTTTAATATATTAAAATATGTTTTATATCAACAGATATTACTTATTTTGTGTTCTTTGGTTTCTCTTATCCGAAATCTTATTAAATTATTATTGATTTCCAATTAATTTAGTTCTTATATTAATTATATATATTGGTATATTATTTATATAATTGATAACCATATGTTTAAACTTCCATACCACTAGAAGTTTCTGATAAACCTTGATTTCATCCTTTGACTTTTAGTATAACATGTGGTTTAAATTTCCTAAATTTCATAATTACTAAAACCTTTTGAGAAAATCATTCATTTACTTATATCTTCAACCTTTCTAGATATTGGGGTTTTTTTATAATTTATGTTTACCCATATTTTTTCATAATTTAAATTGTAATATTTATAATTCACATAATTAGAATTTTTGAAAACTAGATTTTTAGAACTTGGAGTTTCCCTTCCCTCTGAGCATGAAGTATATATATCATAAAACTAATTCAAAATAATTATTTTCTACATTTATTATTCTATAAATTAATACATTCCTTAGTAATTTCTTCAAAGGATCTTATTCTTGATTCATTCTAAGGTTTAACATAAGTAGCTTCCATATATATAACTTTATTTCTAAATCAAGACACTATTAAATTAAAGGGGGTTGTATCCTTATTGAATTTAAATTTATCTTTAGATCCATAATTTAACATCCAAATAATTTATTAATGCATCTTAATTTCATTAAACAATGAATTTTTAGGCTCTTTTATTCTCATAACTTTTACATCAAGCTAGGATCTCTTAAAATTTATAGTTTCTTTCGATGCATATACCAATTTTTTAAAAAAATTCATAAATATAATTTTTTAATAAATAATCCGTTGAAATACTCTTCTATGAGAAAAAAAATATTTCATTTAAAATTGAAACAAATTAATTCTTTGACTTAATGAGTTTTTTAAAGTATCATGCATATATACTTTTTTAGACATTGCCCTTTTCATTTCATTGGATTCTATTTCAAGTTGGGATTTTTTATTCATATATTCCCTTGATAAGTAAATGTATGTACTTAATAACATCCAAGAGAAATTCTTCCTAAATTATATATTTTCAAAGTAATAATATTTAAAATTTTCAAAGGATTCACACTCACCATATTAAGAACATTTTACTTTTGATGTACTATTTTTGACAGATTAACTAAAGAAACTCCCACTATTATTATCTTTCAACTATGGGGTATCACCCTTCTATTTATTCTTAGAGGTTAACTTCATTTTTTCATGTTCTTAATTCTTATTTCAATCAATAGATTTTTTATATGAAACTTATATGTTTCCACTACAAGGAGTATTTATTTTCTCTTTATCTCAAGTACACTTTTCCTCTCTTTTAGAATGAATATTTTATTAACTTATAGAAATTTAATCTCCATGTAAATAATTTAAAATAATAAGAAAAAAACTATATTTTTAAATATTTGGATCCTAGTTAACTATGATCGAATTTTTATGTCCCAGTGGATCACAAGGTCTTCTATAGAGAGGGAAGGTTAAATTATGTGTGAACAACATTAATTGATTACTTGAACATAATTTTTTGATTTAATTAAGTTCATTAAACCTCTATCATCGGTTATAATGTATAGTTATTTGATGTTCACCCTCAACACTTACTCCCTCATGAAATTTAGATTAAGTAAAGGAAACAACATAAATCAAATTTTAAAATATTTATTCTCAATGTGGGAAATCTATTCCTTGTTGCATTTGATTATTATCCTAATGCAAATATTTTCCCTATTCTCATAACTATTACTATGAGGAAAGTTATTATCCTAATCCAATGAGTAAATCTATTGTCCTGAACTTTAGTACCACAATATTATGCATATTCATAATCTATCTCTTTAAATTCTCATTCTATCTCTTGGTGGGAATGGTGGCATTGTTTATACTAGAACCACCTATCTTAGAATGTTCCTAACAAACATATTCATGGATGGATCTTTGACTACTAGGTGAAATTTAACTTGAATAAAATATAAGATATATTTTCCACACTTCTAGTAACCATAATTTTGGATCCCTCATACTTCCTAAAACAATGAAATCTAAAATATCCATTGGTTAACACATTACTTCAGTTTGGATATACTTTTGGTATCTTAAATTCAGATCTATCACTCAAATTTTAGGAACTTGTAGTTTTAGACTCCTCAAAATATCAACCCAACTGAGTCATCTAAAAATATCCAGCAAACAATTTCCTCTCTTTCCTTCTCTTCTTCTCATTTTCTATCTCTAATGATTGATCTCAATCTCTAAATGAGCAATGAATATTTTCTAAAATCATCATTTCTTATCAATTTAGTGTTTACACGTAACATCCCCAACACAGAAGCCACTAAACTAGTTCCCTGAGCCAGTTCACCGCATGAACTCAAGTGCATCTCCCCATATGCAACAGGTTTTTGTATTATAGTGAGGGTCTAATAGATTATGTGGGTAGACTATACCCTCTTTAATAAAGTAATCCACAACTTATATAATATGAAATAAAAAATAACCATTAAACTAGAAACATGTATTAATGTACATTTCCCAAAAAGGTTACAAACCAAAACCAAACAATAAATATATAAAGTCATGATAATAGTTCCAAAGTGAAGAAAACCCAAAATAAATACCAACAAAAGCATCCCCAAAATGGGTCCGGACTCTAAGTAAAGATCCTCATCCATGCACATCCCAAGCCCACCTCGACTCCCTAGAAAATAGCCATTTCCCTTATCCTGACCTATAACCATTAAATCTACTCAGATACCCAATGGTGTCTTGAGCAGGGTGTGAGTACTACTCAGTAGGCCACAACCAATTATGTCTAAAAATTATCCACTCTAAACAAATAGTTAATGAAATTACTAAATTAATGAAAATAATAGAAAAAATAACTCAGGTTTCATTATTTAACAATAATCAATTTCACCATTTACCTCTTTATTTTTATTTCTAACACTTAATTCACTTTCATCACTTAATACATATGTTAGGCATTTACATCATTTTTTTTACTATGGAACAAGTTAGATGAATACTATTCATAAGATAATAAGCCAAGTTACCTATCTCACGAGGGATTAACATTTTATAAACAAATACGTTACACTTACCTTTGAGCCTCAGTATATATAGTCTCATCAAATGAAATCATTTGAGACATAGAGCCTCAACCCCCTTCCCTAAAACATGCATTATAAGGGTGGGGTTTAGAGCCTCAGTCTAACCCGACCTATGGGTGCATATCCTCAAGTCCAATACCCCACAACTACTAATCCATGTACACATTATTATTTATACAATCACAACATATAAAAAATAACAAACCATGAAAAATAAATATACATAACACTCACATTTCATAACTATTCAGAATATAATTTAACATCAATCATTAACCCATTTCCATATTTACAATTTACATTTTATAACCCATTTAACCAATTTTCCTTTCTCATTCCTTGACCTATTAGGCTTATTCAAAATGTCCCATACATTATCCCATTTATAATATTCATCAATTATCATGTATTAATCCATTTATTAATTACAATTACTAATTCATAAGTCATTTGACACATTCACATTAATCCATTTAACACTTTTTCACATCATTCCAAACAATCCCTTGTGTTATTAACAATGACTAGACACAACTACTATTAGTGTCTCTTTATAAATAAACCAACATATTAACATATTTATCATTGGATATATATCAATATAAATCAATAAAATGCTTAACCTTATAATATTCTATGTTCAAGAATATTGGCACACCCTATGGGTGGTCGTAAACCAGTCAAGTAAATATAAATATATCCTAAAGAGATCATGAACGGTTTCCTCGAATGGCCCTAAGACCTTCATTTTTTATTGATTTTTGATAACCCCCCTTTCAAGGGATGATGGGGAACCCTTAAAAGGCCGGTAGGCTGAGATATTACATGGCATGTAGGCTTAGGAGATTACATGACCTGAAGGTCTTAAAGAATTCAACCAGAATATATATAAGGAACTGCCCCTCCCCAGAATCTTCATCATGATAGTTTCTCTCCACCTTTGTATGGTCATCTTTATAGGCTTCTCATGCAACCACAGGCTAGTCCTGATGGCATAGCCATACCCTCTCATTCTGGAAAATCCATTTGGATCTGCTCTAGTGAGTGCACCTGCTCTGAATCCTCTTCTAGGGCTACTCATTTTTTGTAGAGTCTATTTGGGGAAACTGTATGTGGCCCGAAAGCCTTGAGCTGGTCCAAAGGCCTTAAAGGTTTCCTGAAATCCTTATGGACTCGAAGGCCTAGGTGGCCTGAAATCCTTAAGAACTCCAACCCCAAACTGGTGGCCCAAGGTGAATAGTTCTAGCTACTACATTATCGAACATTACCTACTATAGTAACTGCTACAGTGCCTACTATGGTACCCGCACAGTGTACAGTTCTGCTACAATACCAGTGCAGTGTATTGTCTGGTATAGTACCACACAGTGTACATTACTGTTACAGTGCCTTCTACAGTACATTCTATAGTACTGCTACAGTACCCCCTAGAAATATGCCTCTACCTGGTTTTGTACCTGGGTCTTGTAGATGCACTTAAGGATACCTCACCAACTGGGTTGAGGCTCATGTGTAGATCATGAGAGGTTTAATTCATCATTTAAACAACTATTTTACCAGATATTACTAAATGCATTAAATGAAGAATAAGAGGGAAGCGAAAGCACAACCACACATGCAAAAATCAACTTTAAAACTATGGGATATAACTTGTAGAGCACATACCTCAAATACATAGATGAACTATCACTTAAACATAACCTTAGATAAGGATTCAAATACCCTTTTATGTACCAACCTAATATACATCAGAAAAATATGGTTTTAGGACTTTATAAGAAGAAGAACACAACCACAATCCCTAATATAGAAAAGATAAGAAAGAGGACTGTTATACTTACCTGGATATTTGATCTACACCCAATGGAACTCTAAATGGCATATAATTGAGGGACATTGATCCTTAGGAGGTATTGGAAATTTTAGGTCATCACTAGGGATAGAGGAGGAATAATGAGAAAGAAAATTGGGTGAAAAACTTAAAATCTTGAGGGGGAAAATGGTAAAAACCCACTTTCAATGGGGCATAAGGTTTTCCAAACTGTGCACCTAATTCTATCTAAGAGGGGTCCATATCAATGAGTTACCTAGGAAGACTAAAATATGAAAAAACACGTGCTAACCATGTGGAATTACTCTATCCAAGACCACATGTTTTGGATTTCCACCTTTCACAGTTTACACTAGTTGTGTGCCAACTATGTAACATGCACAAGATGGCTTGATTTCCATTTCTTTCATGTCCCGAACCACTAGTTCAACCCCAAGATTACCCATACACCTGGTAAACATTTAATTATCCAACTTAAATAGATTCAATACAATATTTTAAACAAGAACATGCCACTATGAAGTATGGGATCTAACAACCTCTTCACCTTATAATGTCTTGTCCTCGATTCACTCTTCCCATGCATCACTAAGATTCCAAGGTAAAAAGATCGGACCACTGGCCCAAAATATCTATCTCTATCTCTCTCCCAAGTTTCTTCTTTAACATTACCATGCTGCCACAAAACTTGAACGAAATTCACAGTCTTTTCCCTCAATAATTTTTCAATACAATCCACAATACAAACCAAATGCTCCTCGAAGGATGCATCAACCTCATGCTCAAAATCCTTAACATCAATCACATGAGATGGGTCAGGTTGATACTGGAAAAGCTATGAAACATGAGAAAAATTTCACTATACTATTGTGGAAGATCCAATTGGTACACCATCGATCAAATCCTCCCCACAATCACAAACAACCCCCACATACATGGGCACCAACTTACCCTGCTTTCAAATCTGATGGTGATCCAACCATGAAAAAACTCGAAGAAACACATGATCATCCTGAAAAATATCAATATGTATAAAAAATAATTCTATATATGAATTTTTCCTACTATGATTTTTTTCTATAAATTTTTTAATCAACTAATCTTTTTATGATGTCTCCTTCATGCGACTCAGTCCCAAAAATTCAGATTCTACAATATATAACCGACACAACAAGGACCTACATGGTATACCATAGAGAAACTCAAATAGTTCCATCTGGATCGTAGCATGGTAACTATTATTGTAGGAAAAATCAACAATTTCCAAAGTCTTTCCCACAATCCACCAAAGTCTAGGGTGAAATCTCTTAATATTCCTCTAGTACCTAGAGAGTATGGTCTGACTATTCGTCCATCTGTGGGTAGAAATCCATACTCAAAAACACCAGGGTACCAAGAAGCCTATGAAATACATTCCATAAGTTCAATATCAAACATGGATCATCATATGAAACTATATTCTATGTTACCCCATGCAACTGAACTATTTCCCAAACATAAAGATTTCCCAATTTATCCATAGTGAAAGTCTCTCGAATTGGAAATAAGTGAGCAAATTTAGTCAACTGATCTAAAACTACCAAGATCACATCATTCTTATGAGGTTCCTATGGGATACCAACCATGAAATCCATCATCACTTCATCCTATTTCCATTTCAAAATGGGAAATGGATGCAAAAAACTACCTGATTGTTGATGCTCAGCCTTCACTTGCTGGTAGGTAAGGCATCATGCCACAAAACCTATAACCTCTTTCATCATACATGTCCACCAATACTGTCTATGAAGATCATGATAAATTTTTATCAAAACAGGATGAAACTTCCACTTTGATGTGTGAAACTCACACATCAACTCTACTTGCATGCACAATGGAAAAACAACACAGACACAAACATAAATGATCCTATCATCTCCAACAGTCTAACCAGAAGGTGACTCGCCACATTTAAAACATTCCCTCAAATACAAAAAATCCATATCATCATACTTCCTCTCATTAATTTAGATTATAAGAATTGAAACAACTACCAAGGATATAAGGTTTATCTTCCCTTGGTTATCCTGCACCTCCAGATGCATCTCACCAAACAACACCATCATCCTCCACTCAGAGATAGACTCATAAACCACCTAATTTTGAGTCTTCCAACTCAAGGCATTTAAAACACTATTTACCTTTCCCATTGTGTCATCCAACTCAAAGTTAAATGAATGTATGTTCTCGACCCATCTTCACTGATCAATATTCAAATCACGCTAAGAGAAGATGTACATAAGGATTTTATTATCAATATACACTTTAAACCATTCCACCAATGAGTAGTGATTCCAAAACTTTAAAGCTTAAACAATCACGACCAACTCATGTTCATGCATTGGGAAATTTATTTCATGATTCCTAGACTTTCATGACCCAAACATCACAACCCAATCATCCTTCATTAACACTATCCCAAACCCAACATTAAATGCATTTCCAAACAAGGTATACTCTTTACCTATCTTGGGTAAGATCAATATCAGTGCAGTTTTTATCTGCTTTGTTAACTCTTTGAAAGCATCCCTACATACCTAAGTCCATTAAAACTAGATACACTTCTTTCTTAGGAAGGAATGTGGCACTTCCAAATGGGATAAGTCTTTAATGGAACTTCAATAATAGTCCGATAACCAAAAAAATCACTAAACATCAAAAGAATTCCTGGGTTGTTCCTAAGACACAATTGAATGCACTTTCTATGGGTCCAATGACACACCTTCCTATGAGATGATGTGACCCAAGAAATTCACCCTTTCAATCTAGAAATGAAACATGGATAGCTTGGTGTATAACCAATTCTATCTGAGTGTACTCAAGATGATTTCAATATGTTTTTCATGATCACCATGATTCATAGATTACCCCAATATTTCATAAAAAAAGCAACTACAAACTGGTCTAGGTAAGGGGGAAAAATTCATTTCATTAGAGCCATAAAAACTATTGGTGCATTGTTCAACCAGAATGATATCACAACAAACTCATACATACCATACCTTCTCTTAAAGGTAGTATGGGGTATATTAGACGGTTTCAACCATAGTTAATGATACTATGATGACATATCAATCTTAGAGAACAACACTGAACCCCTCAACTGGTCAGAAAATTCATCAAATAAAGGAAGAGGTTATCGATTCTTAACTGTCATCTGATTCAGGTTCCTATAATTAACACATAATCATAAGGATCTATCATCCTTATTGGTAAAAACACTATATATCCCCAAGGTGATTTACATGGATGAATAACCCCATTTATCTCCTGTTCCTTCAACTAGGTTTTAAGTTCTTGGTGTTCTGCAAGTGTCATTCAATATAGCAGAATGAAAAACTAGTTCTTCTCCTAACAGAAACACTATTATGAAATCAATATACATCTCGGGTGGTAGCCTTGAGAAGTACTCAAGAAAAACATCTTGAAACTAATCCACCATATAAGGGAATACATGTTTCCCCAGTTCCCCTTCATCAATTATAATAAAAGACACTTGGGTTGTAAATTCACCCAAATGCTAAATGACTTGACCTGCATGGCCTTCTTAGAAATACCATTCCATATGATGTATATAGGATTTCCCCTCCAGGGACATGAATGTTACCCTAAAATGGTAACAAAAAAATGGTCCCAGTACAGTATGATCCAATCCATCCCCAAATTCAAATCATAACTTGATATCTCAAGCACAAACAAGCTCCACATAAAATGGTACCCACCAACTATAAGAGAACACCCATTAAATTGCTGGATATTTTTTATCATACCCCTAATAGAGTATAAATTGACATAACCCCACACATATGTTATCCTTATAGTCCCAACACAACAAAAAAAGAACAGATATCAAAAATGTGTAGAACCTATATCAAATAAAGCATTTGAAAGTGTGGAATCCACAAGAATCATACCTCAAACAGTTGATTGCCTAGCCTCACCACCTCCTGATGCAGAATAAACTACATTAATTTGAACTTACCCTCTACCCTATGCTCTGGTCAGATTTCCTAGCACTACATTTCCTTAATGATATGGAATATCTCATCCCGTAGTACTATATACACCATACAAGCAAGTACAACCCATCGAGCTCCAACTGCCTACCTGATAAGGGGTAACTAACTCCTTCTTGCACTCTACATTAGCCTTGATCCTATATCAATGACTGACTATCAAGGGTTACTATAGAAACTCTACACATGCCCCATTTTGTCACATGCTAGTCACTCAACTGGTGGTTGAGAACACTGACCTCGAATGTGCCCCAACCTGGAACACTTATAGAAAAACAACTAGTCACTAATCTAAGAGGTCAGTCCCCTCTTCTAACCACTCTAAACACTACCAACCTAGTGAATATTTCCAAAACAATGCTTCCTGACCTAGGAAGTTACACCAATGAACCATCCAATTGGAACCACAAACCCCCTACTGAAATCCTCTTAGGTTTTACTATGAAATAAGGGTCTGGTCCATCACTTCTGTAAATCTATTTAAAGAGGATATATTCACTTGGTACTTAATCTCATGTCTAATTCCATCCTAAAAAAATATTTTCATATCGGCCTTGTCCCCTGCCAATGTTGGAACAAATCATTGCAAGTCTTTGAAATAACCCTTATAATCCATCACTGACATGGTTCCCTATGTCAACCTCATAAAATTAGTATGACACTCCTTCCTCAAGGTCTCTAGATAGAAAATATCTAGAAACATTTCTTGAAAGTCTTTTCATGATATACCATCAGTCTACTGTGTTTGAACCAAAATTTCCCACCAACACTTTTTTGATCCCCACAACATATAGTTGTCCAACTTGAATCACTTCTTTGCAAGAGTCTCGAAGTGATCCAAAATCATCTGTATAGATTCTATCTAGTACTCTAATTATTTTGGTCCACTCTCTCTAGAAAATTTTAGAGGGTGATGCAACAAAAATTCTCTAGTTAGATCAAACATACTCATCACTACTCGCCCTGGGTCCCATTCCAACATCTATATAAAATGAGAAAAGTTCTCACAGAATTGCTCTTATCCTCTATTACCATAAACCACTACTATTTCTTGACCCAACATTAGAGGATAATTCTAGATCATATTTTCTTATATCCCAATCAGAACCCTTCACTGATGTGGAAATTCTCTATAATTCCAAATACACATCTTAGAACAATTAACATAAAACAACCATAGTTTTCACAAAATAAGGCTCTCTACTGGCCATAAAAAACTCATTCCACATATACTATTAAAATAGACATCATCACACCTAGAACACTTCCCTCAACCATCCCTACTGTGGTTCATGGTTAATATGGTTTAAACCAACTTACATAGTCACGAGTCTTCATTTGACACCATTTTCAATTAATTTTACCTTCACAACATGAATTTTACTCTTTAGGGAACCTTTATATCTTTAAAAATTGATAAATTTTTTTTTAACTCATTCTTAACTTTTTAGTTAGCAGAATTATTTAAGTATTATTTAGAATTATTTTCATTTACCCATTTTTATCACTTTTATTAGACATTAATTTATTTATATTTCTATTAAGTAGTATGAAATGTGTTGTACTATTCATGTCCCACACACCCTTCCCATGTGTTCCTACCATGATACATGACACCTATATATCTAGGTTCGTAAAATGATGCATGGATGCAAAACCTCATGTAATTCCATCAATAAGAAAAAATATCATAAAACAATCACATCACACAACATGTACACCACCCAATGGTGAAATATCATTCAACCATAACAATACACACCAAGAAAAATAATTCCCACCCTAGGTACTTGGGTTTTCTCTTGTACATGGGTTTTTTACTCACAAGAGTGATCTCATTTCCATGGATCAAAACTTCTTAATCTCCCATATATCAATCCCAAATAATAATACCATAGAAAATAACAACTTTAATACCACTTCATAACATCCTTGGCTCAGAATCCACTAAACTGGTACCCGAGTTGAGTCACCACATGGCCTCAAGCATGACTCCCCATATGCTAGAGGTTTTCGACTACCAGCAAGGGTCTAATGGATCATGTGGGGTGACTATACCATATTTACCAGAGTAATCCACAAAAGATTTACTATAATATAAAAGCAATAATAATCATTAAACCAGAAACATGAATTACTGACCATTTTTTCAATCAGGGTATAAACCATAACCAAATAATAACTATTTCATGTCATGATAATAGTTCCAAAGTGAAGAAAACCCCAAATAAATACCAATGGAATCATCCCCAAAATGGGTCATAACACTAAGACCAAATCCTCTTCCATTCACATCCCAAGACCAATTTAACTCCCTAAAATAGGTCCCTTACCCTTGTCCTGACATGCAACCATGAAATATGCTTAGGTACCCAATGACAGCTATAACGACCCAAATCCGGAGCCACTCAACTGGTGCGCCATACCCGGTTCTCCACATGACCTCAAGTGCATTTCCCCAAAATCCATAGGCTTCCGACCAGAAGCGAGGGCCTTGGTGAGTCATTGGGGAAACTATGCCCTCATTTGGTAAAGTATACAAGGGAGAGGAAATAACAGACAATAGAGGAAGAAGTAAGCAACATACAACAACTAAAACTAAACAGCAGAAACAATGTATAATATAATAATGATGATAATGATGTAGCAGGTAAAAGTGTCTAAGGAAATTAGCAAACACAAAAAAATGCTGAAATACAACTAAGAACAAAGTACTAAAAGTAAATAGCAACTCCAGCAGCATCCCAAGCCTAGGCTCGGTCCTATGCTCTCTGGATCCAACCAACAATCATGTACTTGAAGTAGAAGGGACACAATCCCTATCCACACCTGCAACCATATAACCTATTTGGGCCGAAAAAAAGACCCAAACAGGGTGTGAGACTAATCCCAATAGGAAACCACCACAAGATCTATGCCCTACTGTTAGTGAGCAATATAGCAAAAGTAAATGAAATAAATGTAGTATAGAAATTGGAGTACACTAAAGTAAACAATCCTATAAATCTCTATTTAATTTATTTATTAATTTAATTTAGTCACCTACTTATTACCCAAGGAATCTAGCAACAATTCTATATTCCCAAATGATAGGAAGTAACACAATAGGTATCTCAGAAGACTACCTAAACTACAAGTAGTACAAAACACAAGCTTGTTCTTTGGCTTGGTGGACTCGTCACAGCCAACTAAACAATTCACACTGACTCTCTGGGTGGATCAAACTAGCAAACCCCTATAGTCAAGTATTCATACAAAGGCACAGACACTCTGGGAAGCACTCACCATCAATTCCCCTATGGTCTTGCAACAATAGGTATAGACTCTCTAATGAAGCCCTTATGTCTAATTCCACCTATATTCTTGATATGTAACTAAGGAAACTCTGAGGAAGCAAAAAGTCCAATACCTATAGGTCCTTCAAATGATACTAATTTATAAAAGACTCTCTAGGGAAGCCCTTAATCGTCGATTCCCTCTTTAGTCTACCGCACCAGGTTCACACTTCCCTGAGCAGTCTTGTCATGCATAATCGACTGTCAGCATCCCTAAGTAAGTTCCACAACTACTTGGCTAATAGATACAATGCATCAAAATCATATAAACAGCAGGCAATACATGCAATCAATCATAACAAGCAAACTAGCAATTGAAATATATTTTTCCTTTCAGGAAACTGTGCCAAACGATTATAAACAACCAAACAAGGATAAAACCCAAGGGGTGATCCTAAAACATGAAAAAATCCTATAATATTCATCTAATAACCTCAAACATACAAGCAATCTAAGGAAGATAATAATTCAGGATCAAACCCTAAACCGAGATACCCGATACATGGAAATCCGACACTTTTGCACAAAAACTCAAAGACATTCATCGTAAGGCAACAAAATGCCTACCTCGATCCTGGGAGATCGATATACTTGAACCTCGGCCCGTGAATAGGACTATAATAGAGTATATATGCCAAAACATCTAAAACATTCAACCTCAGATAACCCTTATAAGAGAAATAAATAGGAAACCTAGCCAAAGAGGAACTAAGAACTCACCGCTGTGATTCTATTACAACCGACGACGTTTGATTCAGACAGCAGGTGAAGGATAGGTGGCTTGGAGAAGATATGTGGCCATACCCTCGCTCTCGGTCGAAGAAGCTGGAGAAGAAGACGTATTCAGGGTTAAGTCGCTACCCCGGTCCGTTTAATGAAAAAAACAAAGATAGTACACAGTGTGTACGTTTAGAGTACACGACGTATACTAGGCTTTTTTGTACACCACATTAAATGGTGTCCACATCACCCATACACACCGTGTGTGTGGCCCAGACATGGCCAGTGAATGACCTTGCAAGGAAACAAAGTACACGACGTGTGCTTAGAAAGTATATGGTGTGTACTTGGAAAATTTCCAGATTCTCCTCTTTTTCCCAAAAACTACCAAAAAAGGAAAAAATACCTGAAAAGAAGGTTAAGGTTCTTACAAAAATCCCTCTTTAAAGAAATTTGTCACCAAATTTCCCTAACAGGGTGGCGATGAAGAAAACTCAAACAACTCTAGCCACTGTGATCGCATATCGGCCTCCCTCTCCCAAGTCTCATACTGTACACGGTCGTGCTGCCATTGCACCCATACCAGAGGAACATATCGGCCACAGAGTACCTTTGCACTATGATCAACAATCCTAATAGGATGCTCCTTGAATGATGCATCCTGATCTAGCTCAACCTCCTTGGGTTGAAAGACATGAGATGGGTATGAGAAGTAGCATCGAGGATGAGAAACATGGAAGACGTCGTGCATAGCCTGGTACCTCTGAGGTAACTGCAACCTATAAGAAACCAACCTGACTCTCTCTAGAAACTCAAACGGCCTGACGCATCTCGGTGAAATCTTACCCTATATCCTGATCCTCTTGTGTCCCAACCTCGGGGTAACACATAGGAAAACCTGATCTCCAACCATGAACTCCAAAGGTCATCTCCGCTGATCAGCATAAGATTTCTACCGAGACTGTGCAGTAGCCATCATTTTCCAAACCAACTCCACCTATTCTGTGGTCTCCTGAACAAGACAAGATCCCAACAAAGCTGCCTCTTCTACCTCCAGCCAACACAACGGTGATCGGCACGGCCTACCATACAAATCCTCGTAAGGTGCCATCTGAATAGTTTCTTGAAAACTATTATTGTAGGAAAACTCCACTAGAGGTATATGTATCTCCCAAGAACCTCCAAAATAAAAGACATAGGCTCATAGAATGTCTTCTAGCACCTAAATCATGTGCCCTGACTGGCCATCTATCTGGGGATGGTAAGCTGTACTCAGAAGTACCTATGTACCCAAAGCCCTCTGTAGCCTTTTCCGGAAATGTGATGTAAAGTGGGCATCCCTATCTGAAATGATAGTACTCGGAAACCCATGCAATCATACAATCTCACAGATGTACAATCATCCAAGATCATCAACACCAAAGGTCTTTTTAATCTACAAGAAGTGATAATCCTTCGTGAGCCTGTCAATGACAACCCATACCACGTCAACCCCTCAAGGCGGTCTCGGTAACCCTATCACGAAGTCCATCGCAACATCATTTCACTTCCACTCGGGAATGGGTAGCTGCTGTAAAAGCCCTGCTGGTCGTTGGTGCTCTGCCTTCAACTACTGACAGGTGGAACACCTCATGAAAAAACCAACAACATCTCTCTTCATACCTGGCCACCAATACTAGCGGTGTAGATCACGATACATCTTGGTGACTCCAGGATGAACTGCCCAAACTGAGGAATGGAAGTCTCGAAGCAACTCCTCGCGTATATATGCTGGCACCCATATGCATCCCTAGAAACTCAAGATCTCATCCTCGCCTACGGTCCATCTGGGAAGATGGTCCCCTCCAGACACGCTTTCCCATAGGACTAGGCCTTCGGTGTCTGATAGCTGCCTCATTCGAACTTAGTCAATAAGGGTAGAGGCAATAACTATAGATAAGATAAAGGTATGACCCTATCTGTTGTGAACCTCCAAATGCATTTCAGAAAACAGAGCCATAAGCTTCCACTCGCTGCTGGCCTCCTGTACTGCCTGTATCTGTGTCCTCCTACTCAGTGCGTTTGCCACAACGTTGCATTTCCCAGAATTATAAGCAAGATCGAAATCGAAAGACTGAAGGTACTCAACCGACCTCTGATATCTCAGATTCAAGTCACATTGAGTGAAGATGTACTTGAGACTCTTTTGGTCAGTATATAACACAAAATTCTCTCCTAGAAGATAATGTCTCCAACAACGCATGGCATGAACGACTGCATCCAACTCCAAGTCGTGCGTAGGATAGTTCCTCTCATGTGGCCTCAACTGCTGAGATCCGTATGTAATAACACGATCCTCCTACATAAGCACTGCTCCAAGCTTGATGCTATATGCATCACATAAAACTGTATAAATCTTTCCCGGCTTCAGAAAAACTAGAATCGGTGATGAAGCCAATCTCCCCTTCATCTTTTGAAAGGCTGAATCGTAGGCTTCTAACCAAACATACTTCACCCCCTTTTTATTCAATACTATCAAAGATGCTTCTAACCATGATAAGTCCTGTATAAACCACCTTTAGTAACCAGACATCCCTATGAAACGTTGTACCTCGAAGACATTCTTCTCCTGCTCCCAGGTAACTACTACTCTCATATTCTCTGGGTCTACTGATACTCCTGTCTCTAAGATGGAATGACCCCGGAAGTGAATCTTGTCCATCAAAAAGTGGCACTTCGAGAGCTTAGAATATAACTGATTCTCCCTCATTGTACTCAAAACGATCTCAAGATGGGTAGCATGGTCGTGTCAAGTGTGAGAGTACACCAAGATATCGTCCACAAAAACCACCACAAAAGAATCCAAGTAAGGATGGAAAACTCTGTTCATTATCATCATGAAAACTGATGGCGCTTTCGTGAAATCGAACGACATAACAAAATACTCATACAGACCATTCCTACTCCGAAAGGCTATAAGAGGTATATCATATGGTCTGACACACAACTGCTGATAGCCGGATCTCAAGTCAATCTTTGACAACACTTTGGCTCCTTGAAGCTGATCAAAGAGATCATCTATCCATGGAAATGGATATAGGTTCTTAACAGTCAACTGGTTCAGCTTTTGATAATCCACACAAAGCCTAAGGGTTTCGTCTACCTTCTTCGCAAACAGGACAGGCGAACCCCAAGGAGAAGTACTGGGTCAGATGAAACCCTTTGCCTGCAACTCCTCCAACCGCTTCTTGAGCTCCTGAAACTCAAGTGTATCCATACTATAAAGAGGAATGGACGCCGGTACCTCTACTAGAACAAGATAAATAGAAAATTATACCTCAAACTTTAGAGGAAAACCTAAAATGTCCTCTGGAAAGACATACCTAAAACGATCCACCACTGGAGGAAAGTCTATCTGTGAAGTCCCATGTTCATCTAGATACTGACTAGCAATCTAAGTCATAACTCTGCCTAGCCCATGATGCTCTGGTTTAACTCTACTCGCTTGGATATCCCATTATCCCTTATGAAGAAAAGATCCACCCTCCAGTGAGGTGAAACTCACCCTACGACGATAGCAATTGACAAAGGATTGGAAGGGAACTAACCAGCCCATACTGAGATTGACATCATATCTTGTCATCTCTAGGACATAGAGGTTCCATGAAAAATGACACCCACCAATCTCAAGGGGGTAGTCAAAGCACTGACGCACGCTAGCAGTTCTAATCCCCAACGATGTGTCTAGTGTCAACATATCCTCAGAAGTATAAACAGTAAGTCTAACACTTTCCACAGAATGCAAAAAAAATAAAGCTATGAGAAGCTCCCGTATCGAAAAGTAAAGAGGATAAAACTGAGGCTACTAGAATCGTACCTCGAACTGTGGAAGTTCCAGGATCCTTCTCCTGATAAATCTGCTCTACCGCAAAAGTTTGGCCTGCACCGTAGCCCTGTGTAGCAGCCTGAGATCCCTGAGCTGACCCTCCCTGAGCCTGACCATTGCGTCCACAACCTCTACCCTAGCCCGAATGACCTAAAGAACTCCATCCCCCAGTCTACTGTAGAACTGGTAATCCTGCTCCTGTACATAGAGTCAAAACTGATCCTCCTTCAATAGCCGCTGGAAGAAGAACCTTGCAGAGACACTGCAGATGACCCATCTTGTTGCATGATCGACACTCCACCATGTCTATCGGGCACTGAGGCTTCTTATGCCCATTTTTACCACACAGATAGAACACCACTTGGTTTCCATAAGGATGATATCGTCTACCAGAAGGAATGCATCAATTCCTCGAGTCACCTCATGTAGACTCTCTATGGCTCTTCTTGTCGTCTACCTGAAAAGATTCAGCCCTGGAAGCTGAACCGCCCTAGTTCACAACTCCAGTCTTCCTCAGGTTTCTCTCTGTGATAAGTGCCTTGTGACTATCAGAGTAATAGAATTCAACTGGAAGACATTCACCTGCAACATGATGTATGTTCTGAGGCCTTCCTCAAACTTCCTCGCTAAAAATAGCTCATCATTCCCCATAACGGAAGTGAAATTCCGTAACTATGTGAAGTGAGAGGAATACTCCATAACTGTTAGAGTACCCTTCTATAGGTTCATGAACTCTCTGGCTCTGTCAGCCCTCAGTGTCACCAGGTATAAGTAGTCATAAAACGTATGATGGAACTCATCCCAAGCCATAGCATGTTGGCGCCCTACCTGCAAAACCACATCCCACTATATCTTGGCGGAATCGTGTAGCATATAAGTCATGAGCTTCACTCTCCTCTCTAGAGGCATCTCCAGGTGATCAAAGATGGATAGAATGGATTCTATCCATAAATCCGCAGTCTGCAGTCCTCCCCCTGTAAACATGGGAGGATGCTGCTGCTGAAAAACCCTCGTCATCTCTGCCATATATGGGGTAGGATACTGAGCTCCCAAGAAGGTCTGCATGAAGCTCATGAAACCCTCTTTGAACTAAGCATTGACACCAGTTTCTGGAATCACCACAGTTTCCATGTCTGGAATGATAGGTGGAACTACTGGTAGTCCCTGGTCTGCCGTATCAAGCAGGAGGTCACTGCCTGGTTCCTGACATGAAACGGGAGGGCTTCTTGGTGCCATAGCTCTGAAAAGTCAAAATCACACCTTCTTTAACGATGAAAACAGTTGCAACATAAGAGAGTAAAACAAAATATGAGGGAAAAAACTTTAAAATTCTGGAAAAACATGACCACACGGTGTGTTAGTACTACTACACGGTGCGTTTTCTGGAAATTTTACCCTGGGCGTGTACCTTGGCCATACATGGATGTGTAAACCACCAGGCTACACGGTGTATTCTCAAACTACACGACATGTACTAAGCCTTTTTCTCCCTTCCTGACCATTCCTATGCGGCTAGGATCATAGTCTGTCCCAGAAGGAAACTACACAGTGTGTTTGTCTACTACACGACGTGTCCTTAAGATTTTTCCCATGTCTGTATCATTAGTCACACAGACTGGTACATGGACCACTACTACACAGCATGCCAACATGGTACACGACATGTTCCCCTATGGATTTTCCCAACCCATGTATTCAGCTACACGGCGTGGTCACACGGCTCCCCTATGACAAAAGTACACGGCGTGTTCAAAGGAGACACGATGTGTACTAGACATGCCTTACCTGGCCCGTGTTGTTAGCGACACGGCCTGACACATGGCCAACCCTACACGACGTGTTCTAAATGGACACAATGTGTACTTGAAGGAAACCCCCATCCCGTGTTGTTCGTGACATGGACCGATACCCAAGTCATACTATACGGCGTGTAAACTAGTACATGGTGTGTGCCTACAAGAACTTTCACAACCCCGTGTCCCTATCCACACAGTCAGTGACACGGCTAAAAACTACACGGCATGTATTCATGATGTACACTCCATGTATTCTGGGTTTTTCTGGACAGTAGCCTTAGAACTGCATTGGATCCCAGAAAACAAGTGTTTAAGTGCCAAATTCCGATCCGTGGGGGCTCATACTCCTCGCGAATCAAATCTTGGCATCATAAAAATGCATATAACAAGTAAACAGTATAACAAACTCATGTCCCACCAAATTCTGATCCTCGAGGGCCCATAACACCTCTAAGACTAAAGTTTGGCGTCTATGATAAAGAATCTCTAAACAAATGATACCCTATCAACATGGCAGGTATTCTATCACAGTAGCTATCACAATAACATGCATCGACTATCTCAAATTCTATCACAACAACATGAAATTTATAATGAAATCTAGATGGCATGAAAAAATTCATGACATTTGATTTCCTAAAAAGTGCATATATGATGCATGAGATGTTATACCCTCATCTCATCATGTTGCAACAAAATATAACCACAATCATATAAACAGTAACCGCACAAAACAAGTGCACCACCCAACGGTGAAATCAAGTAAACTGTAACATTTGCAAAACTCGAAAATTGCAATATTCGAGGAAACCTATCTTTTTCCCTGTACACGGGGTCTAAAACTCCTAGGCACAACTATTTACCATTTACCTATTTCATCCTATCCCTATCTATTGTCGCTAAATAGTAAGTCAATATAAAAGAAAAGAAAAGAACCTCCTCTGATACCACTTTGTAACGACCCGAATCTGGAGCCACTCAACTGGTGCCCCGTACCCGGTTCTCCACATGACCTATGGCGTTTGGGGAAATGCACTTGAGGTCATGTGGCAAACCGAGTACGGGGCACATGACCTCTAGCGTTTTTCCTGACCTGCAACCATGAAATATTCTTAGGTACCCAATTACAACCTTAGGAGGGTGTGAGTAAAACTTAGTAGTCCACCACCAATGGTGTCTATAAAATATATAGTCTAAATAGATAGTGCATTAAAGTACTAAATAAATAACAATATTAACCAAAATATCTCATGTTCCATTAGTTTATAGTGCTTACTTTCACCATTTACCTTATTATTTTCATTTCTAACACTTAATTCATTTTCATCACTTAATCCATGGGTTAGGCATTTACATCATCTTTTTACTATGGAATAATCTAGACGATTACTATGAATAAGAGAAAAATCTAAGTTCTTTATCTCAATAGAGATAAACATTTCATAAAAAATACATAAGACTTACCTTGGAGCCTCAATCCAGGTAGTCTCAGCAAATGAACCTATTAGGGGTATAAGCCCTCAGTCCCCTTCCCTAACCCATGCATTATAGGGATGAGGTTTATAGCCTTAGATTAACCTAGAACGTATATATAGATCCTCAATTCCAATACCCCTCCACTATCTAGCCATGTGAACATGATTATTTATCTAATCACCACATATACCAAATCACAAACTATGCATAATAAATATATATAACATTCACATTTCATAACAATTCAACATATAATTCAACATGAAACCTTAACCCATTTTCACATTTTCCACTTACATTGCATAGCCCATTTAACCCATTTACCTTTCTCATGACTTAACCTACTAAGATTATTCAACAATTCCAATACCCTAGCCCATTTAACATATTCCTCAATTCCCATTCATTTATCCATTTACACATTTTTATTACAAATTCATAAGTCATTTGACCCATTCAAATTAATCCGTTTAACCCTTTTTCACATCATGTCATACAATCCCTTCTGTCATTTCCAATGACTACACACAACCACCATTAATGACTCTTTATAACTAAACCAATATATGAATATATTATCATGGGATCTATCTAAACATAAATCAATGCAATGCTTAACCTTGCGATATTCCATGTCTGAGAATATTGGAACACCCCATGGGTGGCCCTAAACTGAACTATTCAATCTTAATGCATCCCATGAGGATCATGAGAGGCTCAATTAATTATTTGTCCAACCATTATACAAAATATTAGTAAAGGAATCAAATTCACAATAAGAGGGAAGTGAAAGGACAACCACACATGCACAAATCAACATCAAGACTATAGGATATAAATTATAGACAAACTACCTCAAATCCATAAACAAACACTCACTTAAACTTAGCCTTGGATCTGGATTCAAGAACCCTTTCAATCCATAACCTAAGATCCTTTGGGAAAAGAGGGTTTTAGGGATTTAGAAGTAGAATAATGAAACTGCATTCCCTAATCTAGAAAAGAGAAGCAATATGAGCGTTATAATTACCTAGAGCTTATATCCACACCTAATGAAACTTTAAATGACCAAGAATGGAAGGTGATTGATAATTTGGAGGACTTGGACATTTTGGTTCATCACTGGGGTTGGAAGAGAAAAAATGAAGAATAAAATCAGGTGAAAATTTAAAATCTTAGGTGGTATTATAAAACCCCACTTCTAATGGGAAACATGATTTGGCTACAAGGTTTTCGAAACCTTGTTCCAATCATGAACCAACCATGAAAAATGCCTCTTTCCAAGGACCCATGGTTTGGCTTTCCCCCTTTCACAGTTTACACACAACCATGCACCAACTATGAAACATGCACAAGATGACCTAATTTCCCTTTCTTTTAGGTCGCTAACCCCTAGGACACCCCAAGCTTCCTCATACACCAGATAAACATTTAATTATCCAACTTAAATAAATTCAAAGTATGATTTTAAATAATAAATTACCTCTATGAATTCCAAAATCATACATTTAAAATATCTAAACTCAATGGATCTATATTATTTTATATTGAATACCTTCAAAAATAATCTAAGATCTCATATTCAAGTCAAATTTATTCAAAATCCATAATCTATTATCCCTTATAATCTTCCTCAAATATCAGCATGAATCATGATATTCCCTTCATAAATTTCACAGATTGAAAGTTCATCTCAGAATATTCATAATGATTATAGATTAAAAATGTTTATATGAAGTCACTTGGAATATTATGGTCATTTTAAATTCATAGAAAATAGAAATTATCACTTATACTTCATTCTTCCCTTAATCTAGTGCTACCGCTTTTTATGATTAACTTAATCATTCACAGCCATCTGTATTGTGAATAACTATTACGTGAGTCTTATGATTTTAGTGTTATTTATCCATTACACTTAAACTATATTTGAACTTTATCATGTGTCTCATTCTTCTAATCAGCTTGTCTTGCAACATTTGATTATTTCAAGATTCTATTCATATGGTCATCCACATTTTCACTCTCTAAAAAATTTAGTTATTCTTCAATCCCATTGAAACTTAAGATTATTATCACTCAAGGTCATCAATATTTTTTATAGTATGATATTTTGGTTATTTCACTTCATCTGCTTCTTTTTTCTTTTAATTGACTTAACATTTGATCAGTTTATCTTGAATCATAGTTATTTTTGTGTCAATGTGATGTTCTTATATTGAAATAAAATTATAGAATCATAAGAATTATTTTCAATCCAATAAGTTATCTTAGTAAACAAAACTCTCTTAGCTAACTTATCATCAAAATATCTTCCAAATTACTATTTATCAACATATATTGAGATTCTACTTACACAGGTGTTCTATACTACACTTCCATTCATGCCTTTTTAAAATTATTTAAAAAATATCTACTTGTAATTTTAATTTTACAATAAATTATTGATGGGTCAATCTTGGGAAATTTTTCACTAATCAACCCAGGTCGCATATAAATTAGCACTCGATCCATACCATGGAAAGTCCTAAAGGTAATTCCTAATCCACATTGGCTTAAAAAAGCACCTAGGAAAAAGAAATATCTTTGGTATTTATTTATCACACAATAACCAATTTATCAATAGATGGAATATGTATATAAAGATAATGTGCCAACATAATTTCAAATGAAAGAAGATAATGAGTACTAGGAAAATACAAGTGTCAAAATATGATAGGTAAACCAATGTATGTAAAATTATAGACAACCCATATTTATGTGATATGTAGGTCAATATCCCATCATGTCACCACTTAACTCCCACACCCCGCTAACATAGATACCAGGTTACACCAAGTAGTGCTTTTCCTTTACCTTCATCATAGAAAAACAAAATTCAAGATGCACCCAAAGTTATGTGGAGGATGTTAACAAAACAAGCCCATTATTATTCCACACAATGTTTCATAAGTATTCTTTATAAAAAACCAATTATTATTGTTTAAAGAGAATATAGCATAAATTTCAATTTTCAACAGTTTTCAAACAAACATTAAAATCCACTATTTTTACAACAATTTACAAATCATTCATAAAAACCATCTTCAAATCATTTATAAATGAACCTTTTCTCAAATAATTTATAAATAACCAATCCAAAAGAAGCACCATGAAAACTAGTCCTAGGGTAAGTTAGGTTCAAATTAGCTAGGATCCCCACACCTCAATCATCAAATGAATAAGTATGAATATATCCCTAGAACATTGTCCTAGGTATGATATATTACCTCGATAAGTGATAACCTTATAATAAAAATGATTATTTAAGTTTTTATCATAAAACCATGATAGGTAGGTATAAACCATCCTAGTGCGATTTTCACAATATATGCCCCTCCTAAGTACCCTAGGTCACCACTTGTTATAACCCACACTTGGAGGCATTCAATTTTACAAATAGCCAACACTTGGAGCCTTTCATTTTCATGGTTCAAATCATTTAAAGGGAATAACACGCATCAATAATTAAACTTCCCAAATTCAAAATAAAATATGGTTTGAATTCCAATTATATTTTCAATAGATTAGAGGAAATCCATTTTATGAAATAGGCCCAAAATATCACATTTCAAGAATAAAAAATAATTTAATTTATAAATTTATAAAAACCAATTTAATATTGAGAAAGAAAGCATGGTTTATAAACAAAATATTTTCATGAAACTCTCCACCTCAAAAATAAGGTATTTCCAACAAAAAAACAGGATCTGTGCACCAAGAAGAACACATAATCCTTATAAGCAAAAAAGATACCTAAACTATGAAACCCAAATAAATAAACCTAGATTCAATAAAATATAGACCAATGAATACAATATAAAACACTTACCATGATAATTCTTATTTAATCAAATAAAGATATAGATATTTTATATATCTAGCTTCTTCTCTCACAATGGATGTATAATAAAATACATTTGATCATGAAACAGCCCATAGATCTGGCTGTAATATCCATGAACTATGGTTTTGTCTAAGAAAAATAGACAATATATAGAAAAAATGTAAAGAACAAAAAAGAATGGGCTCTTACCTTAGGTTTCCTAGATCTAACATCCCAAGATCCATCAGAATCATTCTCTGAGAGAGTTGGTATCTCCAAAATCTCTAAGTGGAACCCATAGAGTTCAGAGACTGGGATATATATGGAATAATGAGGTTAAGGGGAGGTATTTTGAGTTTATAATATAATTTCTAGTTTAATTATTTCTTTGTTTCAATATTTGGATACAGAGTGTAACAAACTATACCTTATCCATGCACTTATTTCTATCTATTAGAGTAACTACATGGTTTTAATAGCCATGTGATAACCATAAAAACACCGCTATTCCAAACTACCGTAAGTCACATGTTATCTTGGGAATGTTTCGTAGTTTATTATAACCATTCCATAACTATGAACATGCCTATAAAACTCCAAATTTTCCCAAAAAATACCTAGAACAACTTGAAAATAGTTCAACATAAAGTATAGTCAAAAAATGAATAAACATACTAAAAGTGACATCAGGATGTGTAAATTCTCCCCCCATATCACTTTGTATTAGTGAAAATTCAAGTTGAAGAAAACTAATCAAAGAAAATATGAGTTCATTGTTCCCTCATCAACAATTATCATTCCCATACAGCCGCAAATCATTTTTTTCTGATTTTCAAAAGCCGGTTTATGGGATTTCGGTGCCCAAAATTACAAACAGAAACTCAAACAAGAGAAACAAAAATTCAGAAAACTAAAACAACACATAATTACACATCATAATAACCATAATCATCTCTGCATCCCATGTCGGATTCATCTTCTCTGGTAGCCGTAGCTAATTCCCATTCTGGTGACCTCCAGTAGCTTTCACTTTGAACTCGACTCCTAAGCTGATCCAGTACTAATTTTTCTGGTCATGTCCTCTTGATCACTCTACCCTTATTAAAAGCCACGGTCACATCACTATCCCTCTTAGAGGTAGATCTAGTCCGCATCGGCCGCAGAATTCATGAATAATCTCTCTTTGGCCGTCTTCTTCGTGCAGTAGAAAAAGGCCCTTTAGCTCTATCCAATTTCTGATTCCTACTTTGAACAACATCACTAAGAGAACAACTGACTAGGCCACTCAAATTTTATTTTCCTCCCCCATAAATCTCCCTTCCTATATTGGCTTGCTCCCCCAAACCCAAAATAGGACTCCCTATATTGTTCTCCCTCCGTTGATCTAGAGTTTTATTCTCCATCAAATGCAGGTGATCACCCTCTGTAGTCACATTTTTCACAGTCATCGCATGCGCCTCATTCACACCACCACTAGCCTGAAGATCCAGTCTCCTATTGATTTCCACCAAAGTGGAGCTCTTGATCACTTTGTGGTTTTCTTCCATAGTTAAACCAACAAGATCCTACCCCCTATCGCCAGCCTGTTGAACCTCCACAGCCTCCTCTCTAACCATAACAGGTTCATTTTCCAAACCTTCAACTGGTTTTCTCTTTGGATACTCCTCGCCATCATCCCCTCTTAAAAGAATATCCTCATCCATACCCTCAACCATCAAATCATCAAAACTTTCATCAATCATGTTACTCAATGAATGAAAAGGAGGAGCCAAAGGATCCAAAACTCTAGACTCCTTTTCACCAGCTGATCTAACCACTTCCGTTGAAATCAAAACCCTCCCATCCCCAACCTTCCCTTCACTATCACTAACCAATGAGCTAGTGGAATCTCCAACCTCCTGCCTTAACCTGTGAAAACTCTCATCAACTTTCAGGATAGACTTATTCTTACCACCCGAAGCTCCAGAATCATGACTGCTCCCAAAAGAAACCTTACGGGACCCAACTGGCTTACCATCCAAAGCCGAACTAGACACACCAGACCACCTCCCTCTGTCAATAGGCCTTATCGACCTCTGATATGGACCCAACACTAATACTATCTCCAAACGGGTATCATCAGTCATGCTCATAAGAGTTGATTTCCCTTTAAAATGGATCTCCCTCAACCGTGGAGGATGTCCACTTCGACATACCTCAGCCGAATGTCACAGCCTCCTACAAGAATCAAAAAATCGGTCCGATCTTCATAAACAACTCACTTTCGATAACGATACTCTTTTCCAATCATGATCCAAACAAAGTCAAAAGGACTGCGAGACGCATCAATTTCAACACACACCTGGTGGTTCACTGGATGGAAAACCACCTCAGTATGAATATAAGAACATATAAATCTACTTACCATGTTGCCTAGTATTCCAATAATCCAAGGGTTTTGAAACGGAAAAGTATTTTTAGGAAAAATTACCCAAACTGTGATGGAAGGTGAGTCGCGGTTCATATGAAGGTTGAAGGACCAACGAAGAAGCAAAAAGCGATATCCCTTGCAGTAGAGAGGATCCCTCGACCATGCTTGAATGAGATATGCCTATGTCTCAAATCGAATCATAATTTGTTAACTATCAATCAATCCAACCACCACTCATTCTTGGAGATCCCAAGATCCGAAAATGAATCGGTTGAATTCAACCACAAAATGCCTCTTGTTCTTGAACCGAGCCACAAGGGTGATATTCAACAAGTTGGAAGATTCTATAAACTCAGATGAAGAAAGGTGAAGATTTGACACCCCGTCGATGGCCATAAAATGCTTCTTGGTTTTGATAGGATATTATTAATTGTTTGGAAATTCATAATTAGATTAAATTAAAATCTCATCACCTCCTAGAGAAACTTCCAAAACTAAGAGGAGAACTTGGGGTCCTATATAAAATAATAGAAAATGAAACACAATGAAACCTCACAATCTCTTGAAAGTATAGCTTTCCTAAATCCTTAACTATTGTGGTGTGTCAGATTAGAATTAAATCGGTAGACTTTTTTACATGATCAATCACCACTTATATGGAATTATTCCCGCAGATAGTATATAGTAACTCAATGATTAAATATATGGACACCTTATCCCATTTACAGTTGGGTACTGGGAGAGACTGAAGTAAGGTATAAGTATTTTAGTGTTTGGTATTAACCAATTAACAAGTATAGAAATGATACACAGAATTAACTATGTCTCATTTCAAACCAGGACTCAAAAAATCAAGGATTCATTTCATATTACTTCTTCATTGTACTAGAATTAACAACCCATTTAGAATAATGGAAACTTTCCACCACATACCTCCTCATAGTTAAGGAAATAAAAAACTATTTTCTAAAAAAATAACTTCCATAGAGAAAATACCACTCGACAATGGTCTCTCTTCCATATAAATAGTTCTTGATACTCGTAAACTCTTTTTTAAATTACTTCTATTAAAAAATAAACTTAATAAGAGATGAAGTTAACTAATCACTATCCAACACAATAATAATCTATTTCTCCTTTATATCTAGGTGAATCTGAGCAGTGAGTCCCATGATATTCCATTCATCTTTCAATCCCTTCACTTCAGGAGAAGTGAAATTTCTACTCATAGTGTTTGAAAAAATATTCCAATTTCATGGGGTATAGGTGATATAGAAGTTGAAATGCTAAATATACTCCACCCATGACCTTTTCCTAAGGATTAGGTATTATAAGAAAAGATGTAACTCAAACTTTAATAGACATAGTAAATAATGAACCTTTCACTAAAATGGTAATTTCAAAAACTCTTGAGAGAATGAATAATTTTTGAGAGTTATAAATCTTGAGTGGGATAATTCTTCTCTTTTAAATGAACCTGGAAAGAGTCATATGCCACTACATGGTCTTATTTCAGAAGAACATAGCCCAAACCATCACATTAAGTATCACAAAACACCACATATCCCTTCATTACTTCTAGTAAAATAAAAATAGATGTTGAGGTTATATATCGATTCAATTCATTAAAAGTAAGTGTATCACCTAGAGTCCCATATGAATTTTACTCCATTCTTAGTAAGAGTAGTAACCATAGATGAAAGCTTCGAGAATTCCTTCACAAACAATTAATAATATCCTACCAAAACCAAGAATCTTGGAATATCAAATACCTTTTGTGGTTCTTCCCATGAAAAGATACCTTTCACCATCTTCTGATCAATGGAAATTCTATGTTATGAAACCATGTGCCTTAAGAACTGACTTCTTGAATCTAGAAATTAAATTTCAATAACATAGTGACACACAACTATCATGGGGTGTGGAAAAACAATATTTTAATTACCTAAGTATAGTATAGCAGTTGATCCTAGGTAGTCTTATGAAGAGGAGTGTACAAAAAACAAGGTTGTCACTTTTTGTGGGTTTTATGAAAAGTATTGGTTTTAATTAATTTTAATTAATATGAAATAAAAAAATATCTAGAATTTATTGGGGTTAAAAAATGATAAAGATGGTGATCGGATTGGGTTTGGCTAGACCTAGTGTTGTGCCATTATGGTTTCCAAATTTAATCTCTTCTTCTTCCGTTAACAGGTAAGAGAGAGATTCGTCTAACGAGTCCTCTCCCTCCCTTGGTTAGATAGATGCGATAAGAATTTTCCTATCTAAAATCTTAGATTGTTCTATCCTCCTTCCAATGTGTTTAGGGTTGTATAAGTTTTCTTTATTAATTAGAGAAATCTCTAACCAAAAATTGTTGTTCCCTAATAAAACAATATTCCATCATACAATCCTACACACGTGATTGACTACCAACGAGAACTCACCACCCAATACTAATCTTGTTCCACCATATAAATATTAGAATTGGATGGAGGGAGATGCGATCATTGACCAAAGTAATTTATAATAACAGAATCAAAACCTAACACAACCTCACTCGGAATTTAAAACTGAATTAATAATTGAAATTAGAATAATATAGAAAAAGGAATTTGATTAATTTAAATCAGAAGAACTCTATTACACACATAGGTCCAACCTCCCCTCATCCCAGTCACTCAAATGAAACTACCCCTCTATGTATGGGGCAAGAAAGATGATGCGAAAGATGAGAGACATTTTTAAAGTAAAGAAAACAAAAGAAAGAAATAGAATGATGCTGAAGGAGATAGTCCCTAAGTATTATTTGGATACCTCCCATCTCTGATTTTGGTGTTAAACATTTTTCCTCAGCATGGGTGAACTCCTCTTTATATAGTCCAAGGGGGGTTCCAACATCTGATCTTCAAATTTAATATCTTCATAATCTCTCTTTATGATTTCCTACAGATTTTTTCCACCGAGTATTTGACCATGGTATGACAATTAAATGGTTAAATTTTGGAATATTTTCTTATTGAAAGATATTCCAAAATATCTTTTACGTTTCATCCTAAAATCTCATATTCATCCTCCCTATCTAGCATGAGATATGTCCAATTAAATTTGATCATTTATTCTGGATGAAAGTTTCCTTTTTCCTGCCCCAATATTTAAGCATCCATGGGATGCCTTAATAAATATAAATCTTCATAATATTCAACATCTGACTCTCCATTTAATTATATTTCCATTACAATTGAAATCACCCCAATTGGACGTGTTTTGACCGATTTATGATGAATTAATTGAGGTGGGGTCCATGTGGTCGTCCAGAATAATTTTTCAACTTGATTGAATTTTTAAGACCCTTGGATGGCTGAATTAAATCCTAGTTCAGAAAAAAAAGATGAATACAATAAATATCTGAACCCAATAAAAAAGATATAACATCAATTGGATTTATATTTTAAAATATATGCATGAATTACCAAAGTTATTAAAATATGTCAATATTTCCAAATTAAGAAGTTTTCAAATTTTAGCCCAAAACACATCATAAATCCAAAATTGATGAAAATAACTCAACTTGTTCGATTTTTAGGGATTAAATAATTGTATTACATATAAAAAATGATGAAAATATTATCTCTATCACATAACATAAAGGTAATAATTTATCATGATTTCTATAATAGATTCCAGATGACTCTCATTCTTATCATTAGTTATCAAGTAAATAAGAATGTATCATATGAATTTCATGATAAAAGAATAAATTTAATAATGAAAAAAAATTATTCATTGGGGATATGAAAATATTTGGAGAATTTTGGAGCATTAGGTTGACCAAATTACATCATCAGATATTCAAAGTAGTCATACATGCTACTGAAGGTAGTCTTTGGAATATTCGACTCCTAATCTTTGAGTTAAGGAAATCCATAATAAAGTTTTTTTTATATCCACTTTTCCCAATTTAATTGAACAAAAAAATCATTTATATGGGGAAAATTATACTTATTATTAATGTTCTCTCAATTAATATTTTGATAATCGACACACAAACAAAGAGTCCCTTCAAATTTTTTATTGAAAATCATAAGGGATACCCATCATTTGTACATTAAATCATCGAACTAAATATTCAATTCATTAAATTATACTAAATCTATATGGTATTATGGAATGTATATCAACTTAGTTTCCATCACAAAATCCACTGAAAAATAAACTTATCTCTATAGAGGAAAACCAGTGAAATTAGTTGAAAACACTTTAGGAAATTCCTCAACCACCAAAGGAAGATCACAAACTATAGGTTAGTCCCCAAATTCAACTAAAAAAGAGGGAATAAATTTTACATGTTTTGTTAAGTAGGTTCTACTAGACTAGATCTTATATCCCGTTATCCTTGAAATATATAGGAATTCCAATCAAAGGCTATAAGGATAACCCATATATGATAGCAAAAATTCTCTAATTTACGGGAAATTAACCAGTTCATCTTGAGGATGGAATCAAAGATATCCAAGTTAAGGACCATAAAATCCCAAAAAAAACCCAAATTTCTATATCAAAAGATAACATGAGGGACATTGAAAACTTTACTCTTTATTCTTCCCAAGAGGCATTGTAAACTCTATAAAAAAGTAAATGAGTTCCATTAGATATTTTAAAAATTCATGAAAAAGGTTTATATAAATGAATGGGGGGCACTTGTATTAAATAATTTAGATTCTAATGAAAAATTAATAAATATAGTACCTCTAATAGTTTCAAGGACTACATCAAGACCCACCTGAGACTATTTTATTTTATATAACTACTTCATTCCAAAATCCCAAGGGTAAAACCCTGCAGTCTTTGAAGCATCTGACTACACCAAAGACCCTTTAGGTGATGATGATCATATAACATAATAAAGATAAGAAAAGCATGGGAAGAAATTATATAAGTGACCTATTCATCCATAAGATTTAAAAAATTTAAGAGTTATGGGTAAAGTATTTCTCATGTTTATTATATTTCCACACATTTATCATTTCAAAGGTCTACTAATAGCTGATGTCAAAGGTTTATTGTAAGTCTGTAGGGTTATCACTTTCCCCTTAAAAGTGTTGAATAATAAAAAATGTTAATTTAGAGGTGTTGAAAGTCTGTTGTTAGGAGACACTATCACCACCCTTGTGAACCTAATTCCACTTACTCTTCTTTTAGAGGATCCACTGAAAAAACAATTGGGAGGAATATGAATCCAAATTAACATATCCTTTCTATTAAGTCAATCTCTTCCATTATATCATTTTCAACCAATTTATAATTAGAGGTAAGATTTAGTATATAAAATTATGATTTAATATCCTATCTCAAGCCCTTATGAAGTTTTGTAGCCTTCAATATATCATTTGATAATATCTTGGGATTGAAACAGACTTTTTTGATAATGTAGTTGGCATACTACATCATAGTTTAATCGGCTAGTTTAAGGTTAAGGAACTATATGGATTTAACCATGATTAACAATTTAAGGAAGAAATACAAGAGAAATATGGTCTTGAATTCATTCCACTCTATGCCTTCCATTCATTTTTCCTAAATTACCATGTACCAAGTTTTTTGGATAGAGACTTTTAGCAAAAAATTGGAATATTTCACTTTAATAGAATCTAATGTTTCTATGAATTTAAAAATTTTCTTGATATTATCCAATAATTCCTCCAATTACTAGGGATTATTTTTTTCTTGGAAGGATGGTTGATTCTGATAGAGAAACTATTAGGATCTATATTTATCTCCTTAAATCCTTGGTTTCACTTCTATAGCTTGATTTGGGGTGGGGAGTACACCATGGTTCATATAATGAACCACTCACACTACCAATTCAATAATATTCTAATCAATTGGGTGGTTTCCTCGTAGAAGATCATCTACATCCCCCTCTTGAGGAATTCTATGAAGTATTTTGGTAGGCATGGTACTATATTAAATAAATAATAGATACCATTAGATAAGTGATAAATCATTTTTTGAACCAAGATAAAATAAGAAAAGAACTGATATTAGATCAAAACTCAATATAATAGATACACTTCCCAACATCCCATGGTAACTTAAGGCTCATTAAAATGAGATCTATCTAGGAAGTCACTCGTGACTTACCCCTTAAGTCCTGAAAATCGTATCTCTTGTCTACCAAAACATCACGAGACATGAAGAACAAGGGAAATTAAATCTTCTTTTAATACCAGTTTTTCACAAACCAACTTGGGTCACCCCTAAACCGGACACCTAAGCTGACATGTGGTAAGGCTTGAAGGGAATTCCTGGTCCCCATGGGCTTCTGAAAAGTGCCTATGAATAAATAATGACCTTTAGGGATGATTTTTCCCACAATAACCAAATGATCAATATATGGAATATATATATATATATAAAGATAACATTCCAACACAAATTCATTTAGTTAAAGACAAAGAGTTTCATAAAAATAAAAGTTCCAAACCATGATAGGTATTTAAAATTATATAAAATGATATAAAATCCATGTCCATGTGATATGTTGGTCAATGTCCCACCATGTCACCACTAAAATCCCACACCCCACAAACTCATATACCCACTACCACCACATGGTGTTTTTTCCTTTACCCTCATCAGATAAAATAAGATATAAACACACCCAAAGTTTTGTACAAGATGTGAGGAAAACAAGACTACTAGGATCCCACCAAGTGTTTCATAATTATCCTTTATAAAATAAATAATTTTTCTCATTTAAATAATAAAAGGCATGAACTTCAGTTTTACATGGTTTTCAAGTAAACATGGAAATACAAACTTTTTATAATAGTCTACACATCATATATAAGCAAACCATCTTAAAAGAATTTACAAATGATCTATCTCTCAAATAATTTATAAATAACTAATCCAAAAAAAGAATTATGGAAACTAGTACTATGGTAGGTTAAACTTAGTGATCAAATGACTAAGTGTGCACATAACTATAGAATAAAATCCTAGGGATCAGAAAACACCCTAATGAGTGAACCCCTTATCATAAAAAAGTTTAGTTATAGTTATAGTGTAAATATATTCTTGGTGGTTGAAAACCATCCTAACATGATTTTCACAATCTATCCCCCTCCTCAGCACCTCAGGTTCTAATGTGCCATGGACAATAGTTAGAGACTTTCAATTTGACAAATATCCCACACTTGGAGGATTTCATTTTCATGGTTCAAATAATTTCAAGGGCATAACACACATCAATAATTAAATTTCTAAAATTCATATTAAAAAATTCTTTGAAATCCATTTCCATTTTCAGTACAAAAAGGGAAATCCATATTTTTAAAGAATCCCAAACTATCACATTTTTGTAATAAAAAAGCATGACATTAAACAATTTATAAAACCCAACTATAAATTAAAAAAATTAAAAATGGTTTATAAAAAATGATTTTCATGAAACCATCCATCTCAAACACTTGGTATTTCAAAAAAATGAATGGGATCCACACACCAAGAGGAAAAAATGATCCTAAGAAGAAAAGGATATCCCTAAACAAAAAATAATAATACCAAGAAACTTGTATTTAATAATATTTATATCAATTGAGACATGAGAAACCACTTTTCAAGAAAATTCCTCATGTAGTGTATAAAGATATACATAGATACAGTCTATTTCTTCCACTATCATAATGAATCAATAAGAAAATACAAAATAACATGACACAACCCATATATCTATCCATAAAATACAAAATTTATGGTTACTTCCATGAAAATAGAGTAAATCTAGAAAATGGGGAAGAAAAACAAAGAATTCGATCTTACCTCAAGTTTCCAAGATTAAACGCTCCAGAATCCATTAAAATCACTATCAGAGAGAGGTAGGATCTTTATAATTACAAAGTGGAACCCTGAGATTCGAGATAATAGGATTTAAGAGGTATAATAGGGTTAAAGATATGTGTTTCAGGTTTAAAAAAATTGAATTAATTATTTATCATTGCATTGTTTGCTCACACGATTTAACAAACCATGTACTGGTCATGTGCCTATTTCTATCCATTGTAGTAGTCTCATGGTTTTTCTTCATGTTATTACTAACCATGAACCATCCATGTGAAATTCCACTATCCCAAACCACTAAAATTTATAATTTTTCCTTATAATGTAGCACAATTTGGCCTAGCCATGCGCCAACCATGTATATGTTCAAAAAACTCTAAAGTTACCCCAAAACCACCCATAACAACCAAATAATGGTTAAATATAAAAAATATTAAAATAATTAATTAATGAAACTAAAATTGAAATCATTATATGAAATTATTTGTTAATTCTATGATGTGGTTCATCCTTATAATCAATCTGGATTCTTCTTTCTTCTCTAAGTGACTTCTAGTCACTCATCTCTCCATATTCTAAAATCACAGCATCTATGAAACTATTATTTCTCCAAAATAACATTTTCTAAATTATTGTGTTTCATTTTTTCAAGATTTATCTCAAATATTAAATCTCTATAATTGGGTCTTTAATCACCCCATGTACCGGCTTCACCATTCACTATGTGATCTTCAATCTAAAAGTTATATAAAAATTATTGTAGATAGTACTTTGAAACGTATTTAGAAATTTTCTTTTACTACTATAAAGATCAGTTCTTTAATCATGTGATGTATATACTACATGTGAATAAAATATTCATTATGAATGTATCCTTATTCCCTTAGGAGAACTTTATTCACAACCATTCATTACTTATGATGACATGAATTCATCCTATCATCCAATGAGACTATCTATTCTTCTTCAGTGCCAACTACCTTTAATAGAGTAGACATCGACCGATGTACCTTTTTTCAATGATTTAATTGGTGATTACTCCTTTTATATTTACTTCTAGTTTATTTACTATTAGAACATCCATATGTATCTTTTAATTTTTTTTATCTTAATATAATTGACTTCAATTAAAAATATTTATTAATAAAAAATTAAATGCTTCATCATCACTAAATTATGGTCACTTTAAATTTATAAATAAGAATTTATTTTTATAGAATAATTTCTTCATTATTAAATTGGTTGAACTTTCTTGTCATACCATCATCAAAATAAAGGATATAATGGTAAAATCCCCCTTGTGGTATCCACATGTGCTCCACAAATCTCATAACATATTTATTGGAACTCTAAGTACTAGCATAGAGAATCTAAACCATTTGTTTCATTCAATTTTTATTTTAATAAGAATCCTTCCACACTTGAAGGACTATCTATTTGTATTTGAATCTCTTATAAAGGTATAGGATCATCTCACTCCATTATTGAGAGAATTCTTAACAATTTAACTATTATGTTAGATATAATTCACTTCCAAGAATTTATTATGTGCAACCAATTCTATATCTACTAAAATTATATATTCGAGTTTATATTACTAGGTATAGACAATAGATAATTACACAAATTATTGTATAAAATTGTAAACACTAATATTTAACCATGTAAAATAATCATAATAATATTATTATTATATCCATGAAATGTGCTAGACTTAGATATTATTTAAATATATCATTTCATCTGGACACTTACCTTATCCCATCAATAATATTTATAAATTTTGAATCCTTGAATAATAAATTTTTATTTAAATAAATAAATATCACTATATTATTCATTAATTATATTAAGAAAATATTATATTCACTAAGTCGTGAATAAAAAATTATTTAATATTTTTATAACCAAATAAATTATTATTTGTTACCTTGTGAATAATTAAGAGATAAATAAATATTATATAATTGTATAAGTAAGTCAATAATTACTTTTTGAATGAGTATTTATTTAATATTTAATTCTCTCTCTCTCTCTCTCTCTCTCACACACACACACATATATATTCCTTTGAATAACTATTGATTGAATTTATATGATAAAAAATAGAATAATTACTAAACCAAAAGCTGGGAATAATCTTTATTCATATTATTAAATTAAAATAAAATTTAACTAAGATTCTAGATACACTTACTGTGTGTCCCCCTAAAAATATTTTTAGTGGAATTTTTAGAACAAGCTTAAACTCCATAATCATTATTTAACAACATGTTAAGGAATCCATAGAGAATGAAGTTACTGTCACAATGAAAACAACCTCCTAACTGATTCTCACTGAGTAATATAATATATTTCTCTAGATATTTCATCAATTCGGTTTAATAATTTGTTCCATCAACCAATGTGATTGATATATCTTTTATTGAGATCATTAAATTAATACATCAATATACTACCATGGCCATGTATTTTTCATACAATTCCATTTCAATCAATGGACCATAGATATCTATATTCATTAGTGTAATGGAAAAATAATTTCTTGAGTTATCCATTAATGAAAAATCACTTAGGATGAAATAAAATTATTATACCTCACTATGAGAATATGCCTTCATGATTTTCTCTAATACATTTAAGTACACAGTTCATGATTGAATATCCCATCAGATGGTGATGATGATGTATTATATATTTTTTTAATCAATGTTTTCAATTGGAATTTATTACATTATTATAAAGTTAAAGTAATGCTTCCTAGATATAGAGATATGAAAGAACAACATCACTCAATTGATTGATCTGAAAATTAATATACTCATAACCAGTACAGAAGGATAAAGAATTTCTATCATCTATAAATTGAGTTAATGGAGTAAATTTTTTGGATGTTGGGATCTGAAATATATAGTAAATATTCGGGTTTTTAAACTATTAATCAAGTGAGAGATAGGTAATAAGGAAGTTTCAAAGTACTATATATAATAACATCTAAGTTAAATAGAGATTGAAGAACACCCATTGAATGGTGAAGTGAGAATATAGTGAGAGTGAAGACCCAAATTGAGTTATTATAGATCTTTGTTAATGATAAATAAAATGAGTTGAATAAAAGTTACACATTGTACTTATGAAGGAAGAATATGTTCCCAAAAATTTATGGTACCAAAATTAGAAGAAATTAGGGTGTCAGAAAGAAGAATTTGTAAGGATTACATTGAGTAGAGATTTTAGAATATAGAAAATGCCTGAACTTTCTAAATTTTAGGAAAGTAATTTGTAAGGATGTGACAATTACTTGTATGTTTCATTTAACCTTACAAAAAATTAAATTATTTAATGAGTTAAAAACCAATCTAACTAAATGACTTGTAGAAATAATTCTAGAAATTCATGTACTATGAATTCAATAGAAAAACATCACATTGGTGGAATACCAACTGTGATCATAGCTAATTAGATCAAATGTTATTTCAAACAAAAAAATAAAAAAAAATAAAGGTTAATTTTGAAGGATCTAGAAAAAGGTAATAAGGATATTTGTGGTATCACTCCAAGTAATATCAATTAAAGATGATGAAAAATTATAAGAATAGATAAATGTGATGATGATTAAGGATAATAAAGATAAGGTCAATCATGGGATGATTAAAATATAAAACATGAAGAGAATGCAACAAAATCTCAAATTGATAGTCTTGTGGATGATTATTATTGAAGATAATATTATGTTTCAAAGGATAGAAAAACAACTAACTTGTCTAATGATTGAAAAAGAGGAATCTTGGATGCATGGAAATTGAAAGCATTGGGTGTTTAAGGTAGAGTTAATAAGGATATATGATGATAAGTATTTCAAGAGAAAGATGAATTTTTATGTTCAAAAACATATAATAGAAATAATTTATGAATATTATAAGCTTGTATGTAAGGTCAGAGTTAGAAGAATAAGGTTTCAAGAGTTTGAGTAATGTAGAGATAAAGTCCAAACCATAAGTAGTATATAAGGATTCATATAGAAGTAAGGTTTTAATAAGATAACATTAAGGCACTTTATAATAATTCAAATTCATGTTCAAAGTTACAATGTTGATATGGAGTTTAAAATAATGACATGAATTAATGGATAATTGACATTCAAGCTGAGATTTATGGATTAGTTGAAGATCATGGATTCTATGGTTTTTGAGGTTTTCTATAGAGTTAAAAACTAATATCCTTAGTTGATATATGTGGTTTTAATTGATGAATAAGTTTTTAGGAGTTTCAAAATGAATCTATTTCATTATACACATCTATCTAATGGTGTTTTGCTATATATAATGTCAGAACATCATAAAATTCAATAAGGATAATGATAAACAGTTTAGAAGGCTGCTGAAATTATTGAAAAAAAATTAAAGGATTATAGAATCCATCCAAGTATAAAATGGAAGATTAAAAGGGTTTATATTTTTAAAATAATGAAACTTAATTCTATAATTATTTTAGTGAGGGATCCAAATTCAATTTTTTGGACATTTATCTAGTCCGACATCAAGCTCCAACCTATAGATGTTCTAGATGTTGATTTTTCAGGAAAATTGAGAGATATGAAAATTTTGTTTATCAGAAGTAGAGGACATTATAAATTTTATGTGATTATAATAAAAAAGGCCTATATAGAAGAAATATATCCTATCCCTTTATTAAAAAATAGTAAAAAATGAAACAAGAATATAGATGGGGTAAGATAAAGGGACTTTCCCTCATCCAAGACAAAGAGAAAAATTAAGTGGTCATAAAATGTTAGCTCATTTTCATAATCATAATAAAATTTATCTATAGTTTTACACTAAGACTATAAATTACCTAGATTAAATATCTTGATAATCTCTTCCTTATCCCTTTATTTCCCTAGAGTAAGATTAGATTTCGACACCTTGGAATATGATCTGGTAAACATGTTCCTTATAATATTTGAATAATTCTTACATGGTCTTATCTTTAGAGGAATATGTATGAATCCTTAACTATCTATAAATTTTTCCTTACCGAATGTAACATCATCCTAAAGGATGAAGGGATGAAATCATCTTCTTTTGAACCTTATTATTCTTGTCTTCAAAAATATCATCCCACATTCCAATGATTCTTAAAGAGTTTGAAATATTTTTAATATTTTGATGAAAATTATTTTGTAAAACACAAGTATATACATGTTGAGACTCCAAAATAGTAGCATGATCATGAATCAGTCCTAAGAGATTAGTAGTCCCTAGTTACACTAAGCAACCTTGACCCAAATTTCAAGGATGTGAATAATGGTTGACAGCCTTAGAATTATCCTTCCCCACGGGATGCAACTCCTTCCCAATTTATAGATCACTATCCAGTATATGTATCGAATCATCTTCCTTCTCATAGATATAAAAATACACCACCATATGAGAATTATTATCAGTATACATTCCATTGGAAGTTGGGTAGTGTAAAACCCCTTGCAAACAATACAACTATTCCAGTCAAGATGTAGAGGGAGCTTGTAAGGAGATAGCTCAACCACATGCATAATATTTTTGTTTCAGAGTTCTAGATAATAACTAATATATTGAGTTAAGGATAATAAAATACCTAATTGTATCACTTATAAGAATAGTTAATATCTATTGAGTGAGATAATAACAAGATAGGGCAAGAAGTAGGTTTCCCACACTAAGACTGAACCCTGTAAAAATACTTTTGTGCTATTTTTATTACGTTATCTTAATTTCATGAGGTGTTAAATGTTGAGGTTTCGAATTAAATATTCATAAATCCTAACTGATGAAATATGTTCGATCATAATAAAGAAAAAAAATATTATGTTAAAATTAATAAGTAAAACTTGATCACCCATGAACTACATTCCGCTCCCTCACATTGACTGTACAACCCACTGGGACTAACATGTGCTATCATAGCTAACCAAATTCCCTATGTTGGGATCTATAACTTTTTTCTAAGTTAATTTAAATTATTTTTAGGAATTTTATATTCTTGTAATTTGAAGAAATGTTTATTCTTGAATATAATAATTTTATGAAAAATATGAAGAAATTGAAAGTTATTCTAAATACTGTAAACTTGCAGGTTTTTTAAAAATAATTGAAAAATAGGAATAATAAAGAGGTTCAGAATAAAAAATTGTATCCTATAAACTTTAATAGAAGTAGGATCTTATGATACATAAAGATAAACTGTGTGGAAGTTATATTGGTCCATCTGGTAGAATTAATCTTTTGGTGAGGCATGTTCAATCTTTGATGAGTATGAGTCTATTAAAAATATTGAAGAATTTTACTATGAAATTAAGAATTGAATTAAGAATTCCTCTATTGAGGTTATCAGATAAATACTTGATTTTATCTAGGGATAAGAATAATAAATTAGATATTTGGGATAAAAATATAATTATATGGAGGATTCATTGGACTAAAATTTCGGAAAATATAAAACACTCAAAGAAAAAATGAATGTAAAGCAACAACATGCATTTCCATGAGCTTATTAATTTTCCTTAATTGATGAAAATTTACAAAAGATTATTTTTGAGAAAGATATATATTGAATTTTTTTATCAAAATTTTTTAATCCATTAAAAAATACTAATGAAGTTTAAAATACTTAGTTTGAATTAAATATTTAATGGATAAAAGAGATTAAAAATCACTAATGATAGAGAGTAATATGAATGATGAAATGAGTTTGATGTTAAGTTAAATGTTCTTGAAGATGAGAAGAACAATTTAAATTTAAAGTGTCTTGAGTTATATATAATATTTAAAAGCATATAAGCTCTCAATAAAAATATTCACATAAAGATGAATAGACAAGTTACACTACTAGAAAATAAATGAAAATAATTATGTATACAAAGACTCTATCACACATCATTGAAATAATGTATATATAAGAGGTAAAAAAATTATAGATCAAAGAATAAGGTAACCTCATATTCCATTAAACCTTGTTTCACTAATTTAAATTTGTTTTTTTGGTGTAGGTTATAATTTAACTTCCAAATAGTGATTGGTGAAAAAAGGTTTGTAAAAACCCACCACATAAATGATGGTGGAAGATAGAAAGAAATAAAGTAAAACCCCAAAATGTATTCGAAAGGATAAATCTAACAATCAAAATATGTAAGATACCTCTAATAGCTAAGAAAAATGTAAAGGGAATAAAAAATATACTTTTTTCTATCACTGGTGTTTTACAATGTTTGGATATCATACTATATATTTTTAGTATAATTAATAAACTACTAGAAAATTGATAATACCTACATTAATGGGGATGTAGATGGAATTTAATATAAATTTGGATTATCGAAACAAGAGTAAATGGAAGCAAGAAAATCTATTGACATCTGAAATCTTTGAATATCTTGAAAAGTTTTTTGGAAGTTTTAGAATAAGTGGTCATGATGATGATAAGTTTTGGTTTACATCCACTAAAAACATAATTGAAACTAATAGAAGGAAGCCACAAAATCTAGAGAGAAAATAATGGAAGATAGACATTTAGTCTAACTTGGGATGTAATGAAAAGTAAGTTACCATGAAAATGCATCCAAGAAAAAAACTGTGGAATATGTTAACCTAAATAAAAGATTGTTTTGTTATGGGTTAAAGGGATACTTAATAGATAGTTTCAATATATACATAGAAGTTTATGTTAATGGATGTAAATAGGAGAAACATGAAAAATAAATCCTAGAAAAGAATAAAAAAATATATTGTTTGAATACATCTCTGATGAAGAAATTGTGGTTAATAAAAAGATACCACTAAAGGGTAAAGTACTAGGAGTTAATAAACTATGTGGAAGGTGTGAAATTTCTATCCAAACTCATGAAAAGGTATAAAATGACTACCTAGAAAAAAATAGTTTGAAAAAAATGGAAGTGGATGTTGGAGAAAATAAATGTTTCCATAGAGAAGAAACCATAGCCCAAAAGAAAGCTTCACATATTCCAAAGGTATTCATGATAATATGAAAATAATATCTATAGGATGAAAATTTGTTAGATGAAAAATAAAAGAAGATTAAAGGTGCCTTTCTAGAAGTTTTTAAGAAGAAACCCCCACACAATGTTTAATGTGAATAAAATAATTCTATGTTTTACCAAAAGTATAGTGTTTAAAAAAATATGGTGAAGGAATGATGAAAAGAAAAGTTGAATTAAACAGACTTTTTAGATTGAGAAAAACTTATCAAATATTTTTCTCTAAATATAATTAATGAAATAACTACATCATTCCCTTATATATTATTAATGATTTAATTAAAAAGGGATTTAAGTTGATGAAATATATGGGAGGCATAAAGTAATGTGTACTTTGTAAATATTACAAGACATAAGAAGTTATCCAATGTAGAATAATTTATCTAGGGGTGGTATAAACATCATAATTCCTATTATTATCATACATGATGTGTAATTAAAAAAGAGTTTAACCTTTTAAGGGGAGTGAGGATAAAGCTGTTGATTCCATAAGATTGATAATTTGATGTAAAAAAGATAAATTTTTTACAACCAAATAACTGAAGAACCAGATATTGATGATTTGATAAATTGAAAAAGTAAATTCCCTAGAGTCATTGAATATCTAAATGTTGATAATGATGATGAATATTCTGAAATGAAAATCCAAAGAATTCTATTTTTTAATCATTGAGGTTTTTTGTTAATATCTCTTATCATTGTACAAATAACTATTCTAGAATTAATGGGGGTGGGGGCTTTATCATTTGATGATAGGGTGAAATGAATTATGTATAGGGGGTATATGAGGCCACCCAAGCTAAAAAACATATAAAATTTCAATAAATGACTTATTTAAGCATTACATCTCACAAATTCTCAAACAACCCCAAATCCCAAAGGTTTAGTTTCTTTGGATATTATCTATATAAAGTCTTATTTCACATAATTACTTCAACCTTTCTCATAACATATTTATGCATGACTTCCTTTCACATATAGTCTAGCATATAATTTCTTGGGGAAATGGAAAACATAAGGTGTGAGCTCAAATGATTAGTAAGGGATATATTATAAATAATTTATAAAGGGTTAGATAAAAATCACATGACATAACATGATCATGGGAGAAATATATTTTTAAAATATCATTTAATCATAAGAGATAATCATCATAGCATGAGATCATAGGGTCATAAAATGACCATCATAGAAGAATAAAACTTATACTGTGGCATAGAATCATGACATTAAATTTTTAAATAAACATAAAAAATAATAAAACAATAACATTGTGAATAAATCTCAATGAAATCTTTTCCATGCAAAAGGTTTTGAACAAAGATAAACAAAAATCATTTCAATGAACAAGGTTGTGAAAAAAGACAACAACCATGTCCACACACAACATCTTTATCACATAATGTATAAAATTTTAACCAATTAATTAGAGGGTGATATAGGGTTCCACCCTTACCATAATGATATACCATACTTGTGTATGTCACATGAAAATAGTAAATCATATTATTATTAAAAATCCATTGAAAAAATGGTCTTCAAATCATTTGCAAATAGTATCACATAAAATTCCACTATGATTATATCAATGTTTTCCATAAATTAAATCTTCCAAAAGGAGTATATGATCATTTAAAGGATGGTCATAGACATTACATCATAAAATATATATCTTTTGTATGTATATAAAAAATTTAAATAATTTCAGGAAAAGGATTTTCCTATATATTTTTCAATATATTTGTAAGGATAAAAAAATTTATTCATTTCATAAATCCATTTGTAGCGGAATAAAAAGTGGGCATTTAAAACCTTCACCTCAAAAAAATTACAATTATGAAACCCTTATAAAATAATTAAATTAAATTTTACAAATGTGAAGAGAAAGATAAAATTCCATGCATGAAAAATAAATTATATTATTACTTTAAATTCCCTTTATCTAAATACACAACATTAAAAAGGATAACAAGAAACTATTTAATGAAATTAAGGCGACATATAAATATAATAGGGGCTAAAATATTTTTGGGTTTAAAATTATGAAATATAGAACATTGGAGAGAATAAAATTATGGATATGAAAGAAAAGGTTCCATTAGAAAAGGTTTGAATTATTTTTAACAACCTATCATTTTTAGGAAGGTGTAATTGATCAAATAAAAATAATTTGATGAGAATGAGGTGACCAAATTATCATGTACATAAATATTACATCATTTTAGATGAACATTAATTACATATCATAATAATAAAATCCAAAGAACCATAAAGATTTAGAATATTTATAAACTATATACATGATCATTTTATTTCCTAAAATATATCCAACATCTCCCATAATGTTATTCTCACATATTCCATTCTTAGACAAATCCTATATAAAATATTTCTTCATAAACTATGGAAATGAAAATGTAAAAAGGATGATTTGAGTTGCTCAATAAGGGTAAACAAGGGAGATATTAATCGATGATCATAAGTGAGTATATGGTAAGAATAAGTATTTAAAAATATGATCATAACTTATGAAATCTTACAAAATAAGTGAAATACTATAAATCATGAGTAATGGAATAAGGATTTTTCAAAACAAAATACATGATTCAAAAAAGTGTAGAATCATCAATAGTCAATAATGATCCATGAGTTAATATAATAAGGATATTACATATTTTTTTTGAATACAAATAATCATATAAAATCATTTTCTTACTATAGTATCACTACCAATACTATCATAGTAGATAAATTCTAATAGTTTATTGGGTTCACTCCCCATTCTCGTAAATATAGAAGAAAGAGTCCCACAGTGGATTGAGTTCACTCCAAATTATCATTAATATTATCTTATTAGATTTCAATATTTACCCAATGGATTGTATTTCTATATAATTTTGGTCCGACCCACAAGATAATGAAAACCACACATAAGTGTTCCATAATCTCATAAAAATGTTCATCATTTCATCAAAGGTTAATTAACCCATGGGAAAAACGAGTTTCATAAAAAATTTCTTAAAAGAAAATAATCATAATAAATCCAAAAAAACAATGTGTATAGTATTATAAAATAATAACCCCAGTTAATTATAACAATATTTAAAGGATGTTGACATAGATAAAAAATACTTGTATAAATGCATTAGAATTACACTATAAAAATCTAGAGAAAACATCATTTTTTTAAGTATATTTAAAAAAACATTCATAGAAAAATGGAAATATTATATTTTTTTATAAAACGTTGTATACATGAAAAGGATGTTAAATCATGAAGAAATGACATTAATATAGTATTTTTTTTCATTCCATATGCATTAAAATCATTCTTTTTACACTTTTGTAAAAAATCAAAATGTGAATCATATAAAAGATGTTTGAAAATGTTATTTTTGATCATTTGTAAATAAATATAAAAGTAAGATAAAATAAATTTATTAAAAATTAATCAATAGATAAAAAATTTTATAAAACCATTTTATGTATATTGATATGGAAATGAATGATTCTCGACCAAAAAGGAGAAATGGGGTCAGATTTTATTAAAAACATTATTTTAGTCATTTTGAGATCCAAAGTAGGGGAAATATAAATAATACATGAAAAATTATAAAAAACTATATAATAACAAAATAAATGGATTTTAAGGTAGAAATATGAATAATTATTCTAAATAAGATAATAATATAAACAATCCTAACTAAAAGTGAGATTAAAACATAATCCCATATAACTTTGGTGACCTTTGAATCAAAACCTTATGAAAGAGAGAAAATTATATGGATCTTTAAATCCCTATAATTTTCCTAAAAATAAAAATAAAATAAATTCATGGGTAGTATATACATCACTCAAAATAACAAAGGTGTTGAATATGTAACATATCTCAAATAAGAGAAATTGAGATGAGGGAACCCATACCTCATGTATCAAATTTCCTCTTACACACTATAACCTCCTATTTGATAAATTTATACACATTATAAATATATCAAAAAACTATATTCATATTTATATTACTATATATCATTACTATATAATTTGTAATCACCCATTTATCAAAAAAAAAATTAAAATCAAAATTTCCATGTTGACTATTCCAGTTTCTATGAATGTCTTGGTTTAATGGTTCTATCATTCTCAATTTTATCATGTATCAGGAATATTAATCATTTAATAACTATAATATTTAATTATTATATACAATTTTATAACAATCCATTTATGGCATTGATGAAAAATGAATTATATCACTTTGTGGAGGTGGTAGTCCACACGTACACATGGGTGAGGATATAATTTTTTAAATAAATGGAATGAAAGGAATCTAAAAAATATTTCTTTGTTCAAGAATCATAATTATATTATAAATATAATTTATATTAATTTAATTAATCTACATAATTTTTATACCCACATGTCACTATTGTTATTTATTTGAAATTATTTTATCTCACTTTGGAGTAATTTAAATTTTTGGAGAGTTTCATTTGAAATATTATAAATTATGGATATTTTATTCTATTTCATGGTTTTTGTTCATAGTCTTGTAGAGACCATGGATTATCCTAAGAGAATGGATATTTTTCGTTCATTTTGAACATGCACATTTGGTCCTACATGGGTATTACGCTGTTTGGATAAAATAGTGTGTGTCCTAAGAGAAACCAGGTAAAATGTTGTAGTTATTGACCTGACATTTGGCATGGTAAGCACATGTTTAGTTAAACCATGTGGAGACTATAGGGGAAAATGTGATGTAATTTTTCATAGGTAGTGATAGTTGCATGGTTTATGTACGTCTTAACAAAAGTGTGCTCTAACCATGTGTAATGCCTAGATTTCATTAAAAAGGGTAAAATAACACTTTTCCATTAGGATCCTTAAATGGGAAAGCCCCATTTATTATCCACATGGACCAAACAACCAAGATACATGATGGAGGCCTTGATTCTCCCTTTATCCTTCTATTTTGAGCTTATTCATACTAATTTCTTGGTTTTTCTCTATAATAAAAACTCTTTCATATTAATTTCTCTTCCTATTCACTATTTCTCCATTATCTATTGGGTTGGAAGTCTCCCATGAATCCTTATAGGGTTTTTGGGTTGGGTGTAGGGTTAATGGTGGGTTATAATTATATTTTTTTATTTTAAGGCATATGGAAGGTATTCTATTGCTTGGTTGAATATTCTCTACTATAGGTGATGAGTTTTGGAATGGATTCTAATTTCTTATACCCAATTTGAGGCAAGTGTTTTGTACGTTTCCTTTAAAAACTATATCACTTAGTTATTGATTATTTTAAATGATTTGTTAGTTTAATTAAAAACATATATATGATTTATATCATAGGTTTCATAATTTTGTTTTGAAATTTGACCACTTGGAATAAATGGTGTTTAATGGTTTTAATCAGTTTTTTAATGTTTTTTTTGTGTAAAGTGTTTTGAAAATTTTGTGTGGTTTATTTCAGAATGGTGATGGTGATTTAAAAACCCTTGACCATGTTTTTTCTATGAATTTCATAAATTTTGGTTTAAGTGAAAATTCTCAATTTCTTAACTATATTTCAATAAAGTGGTTGTTTTTATTAAATTATCTTCAATATTATTTGAAATGTTTGGTTTCAAATAAGTGTTTGAAATTATATTTCAAAAGGTGGATTAAAAGACTTGGAACTCCAAGCATATTTTTAAAGGCTCAGTTGGAACTTTTGTGGAGTTTTCACAAATGTGTTAGTCCCTCAATTGATCCCCTTGATTTTTTTGATGGTTGTGCATTAAGGACTTGTGAGAAATATTTATATAGTTTCTATTTATTAATTAATATTCCTTAAATGTGAAAAATTATTATCTCATGAAACAGTGTTGCAGGTGATAAGTGGGATTTTATTCAATTTTTTATTACTAATCATGTAATTTCCCTTTAACTTATTTTTATCACTTCCAATTTAGATTATCATGGTAACCTTGGTTGGTAATGAAAATACTGGATGTGTGTTACACTAGTGCATTAGTGATCACTATTTTGTGCCCTTTGAGAGTTATGCCTCCAAGAATTTTAGTTTTTCTAAGTGGTCTAAAAAGGTGTTTAATAGTGAGTCATGGTTGTTCTAGGGGGGTCTATATAGAGTATTTCTGAGGATACCAGGTCTAGTTTCATTCTAATAAGATCCATATGTGTTTCTCATGATACAATATACTTTTTAAGCTGATATAAGGTATTCTTTTATACACTTTGATTGCATCCCCTTCATATTGGTTGTAATATAGCATGAATTCTCTATGTAGATACTATAGTGTGTCTTATTAAAGGTTGGTGTCATTTGTGTTTCTTTATCATTTTAATTATTGTTTTTTGTTTATATTAAAAATCAATGGTAAATTGATTTGGAAAGTGTTCTTTAAAATGAAGGTGTTATGAGTTTTATAAAAAGGATGTGTTTTATAAATGAAATTTTATAATGATATTCAACATTATAAAAATTACATGTGAAAAAACTATTTCTAATTTATATATCAAACAAGAATTTGTGAAATGGTGTTTTAAAATTAAATGGAACAAACCCTTTGGTGAAATCCAAATTTATGTGTTTTTCTCACACCCTTTAAACACCACTTAGTGTATGAATCTCTTATGTTTTATATCTGGTGCCCTAGATTTGATTGATATCTTTTAGTATTTTTGTTTGGGTTATACCATTTGTGGATGGTGTTGGGTTGTTTAGTGACCATGGTTCATAAGGAGGTGGTTTGAATGATTTGGGTTTTTATTTAAATTTTATTATAAGTAATTCTTGTATTAACCTTGGTGAACTAGATTCTTTTCTTTTGTTTGTTTATTTATGGATGAAAGTTTCTCATTCAGTTTATGGTTATGATATTATGTATGAATTTTTAATTTTTTTATTGATATGAGTACTCTCATTTAGTTATTATTTAATTTATAATTGTTTTTATGTGTTTAGTTTGATTTTGTTGAATTCCAATGAATGGATGCATCCTAGAAGATATCCAAGTGAAATCCTTGGTGGTTAATTTGATTTAGAGGGTGAAATCAGTCCTAGGGTTCTATTATTTCTACTAAGGCACTAGATGTTAGTCTGTAGGGATTAGTAATGCCCTTCAAGTTGGTGATAGACCAGTTTAGGTGATGGTTCAAGTGGAATCTTGGACCAACTTGTTAAAATGGTATCAGATCCATGTTTATTAAGGGAATGTATTATTTAAAATACCTCTGGTTATATGGGAAGTTAGATAATATATAGATAACATAATCAAAACTTTAGATTTAGGTGTGAGGAGAGTGTCATGAGTTCTTTCACACTCCAAGACTTTATTTTCCATGGGTGGTATGGTATTTGATCTTGAATTAAATATTTTTTTCAATTATTCTATATATGTTTTGATATGAGACTATTTTATTTTGATTCAGATTCAATTTACTTGTGAATATGGGGGTTTCTTAAGGATTTCTAGGTAAAAATGGGAGGGTAACTAGAGCTTCATGGTTAGCTTGAACTATGTTTTAAACATGAATATCCCATGCAGATGGGTTTGTAACCATGATATTGGATGTTTCACAATTGGTTCATAATTGGACTACCTATGTGGCCAAAACATGAAAAGTACCACTTTTGCCTATAATTTGATGTTTTATCTCTTTTTTTTTCTTCTGATTTATGTTGATGTTGTTTACCATTTGTGTGAGGATATTAATTGGGTTTTATGGCTATTTTTGTTATTGGATGGTATACTTGAATGATTCCTTATGATTCATGTTTGGTATTTATCTTTGAAAATTTGTTTTTTGTTATATAAAAAAATTGTTTTTATAAAGGAATAGGATGTTTTATAGAGTTATTTGATTTCAAAACCAATTTTGGTGATGGAATAAAAGATACATCATGATTATTAAATCGTTTAAAATTATTTTTTCTCTTATATTTTTATTTTTATTTTAAACATTTGGTTTTGAAGTGAATTGATGATTTGGTAAAGTGTGTTTTACTTTAAAACTAAGTGTCATGATTTGAAAAAAATAGTAATTTCAACCAATTTTAAAAGTTTTCTAAGTGTTCAATTTCATTATAAAATATAGAGAATGTTTTTTGAATTGATAAGAATAATTTAAAATTAAAGTGGATTCTTGTTTCAAGAAATATGAATGTTTTAAACCATATGTATAGGTGTGATTTTATGAGATAAATTTTTAAATTAATGTCATTGGTTTGAAATGAAAGCATGCTTTTGTTTTGAAGTAGGATGTATGTTTTATTGGGTTGTGTGTGTGTGTGTGTGTGTCTGAACCCCACCTTATTAAAAGATAGTTATTTTAATGGAAGGGATTTTTATAATTTTTTAAATAATGTAAAATGGTTTCAAATGGATTTTTTTTGTCTTTAAATAATGTGTTTACTTGGAAAACAGGGTTTTAAAGTTGTTTTTTGGTGTGATTTTCCCTAGTGAATTGTGTATTTGTATTTTTAATTGTTGTGTAAATTAAAACAATATGATATGAGTGGATTTTGAAATATAAAGGGGTTAGATTCATGTTTTTTATTTATTGGTTATTCCTCCCATGATGGTATTTAGATAAAGTTGAAGTCCTTTTATAATGGCAATTCTTTGGGTGAATCCTATTTTTTTCTAGGTGTGCATCATTTAGTTATTAGCTTCACCCAAACACTGAATGGAGTAGTGGTGCTAGGATCTCCTATTATTTGGGATTATTTTGAGTTGTCTTCCTCTCTTTCCTATTGATCAATAATCTTTGGGGGGTTTTATTTTCCAGGTTATCTTAAATCATTTGGAGGGTGTATCGTTCTAGAGTAATTTTGAGTGATTTTTTTTGTGGATAAATATATGTTTTTGGGGTGGTTTTGGGAATGCCTAAATGTTTGTTTAGTTTCATGAGGATTTTTTTATTCATCCTTTAGATGGTCTGTGTCAGTTGGGATGTGGGTGAGTATTGAGTGTGGGGATTAAGTGATTAGGATAGGAGTGGCACTGGTTGAGATTATGCACTATCTGATGTCGATTCAGATTTTTTTGGGATCACCATGATATGTTGACCTAGGTATGAGGTCCTAGTTCACCCCTTCTATTCCTTTTGTTACTTGAGGTTACAACCCATGTTATTTTCTTCATGATGTATATTTTTAAGTGTTTCTTTCTTTTGGGGGGATGTGGGTTGTGTTGGTCTTGGGTGACCTTTCTTGTTGATCTTAGTGTTCCCTGGTCTTACGATTCCTTTATGGATTTGATATGAGTTTATGGATATAAGTTTTGATAGATGTAATTTTGAGGTTCTATTAGAGATGGACAAATAATCATGATTTCATGGGAAAAAACTTTTTTTGGGTTTCCAATTATTAGTTTCCATTGCTTACACCATTAAAGAATAATTCTAAATGGTGGGGAGACATATAATAGGTTTACATATTCTTATAACATTGTGTCTGTGGTGGTGAAATTTTCATACATAGGGATTTTGGTACATGTTGAGAATTTTTTTACATTTTTTTGAGGAGTTGATCATATTAGGTTCCTTCCATGTCATATGATTCTCCTAGATTTTTCCTCAATCCTCTTACCTTAGTGGTGGATGTTAAGGTTTTCAATTTTTCTTTGATTCTACTTTTTCAATGAAATTTTGGGTGGTAGTGGCATGTTGGGGAGAATTTTGACACCCGCATGAAACTATTATTCATTATTATTATATTATATTATATTATATTATATTATATTATATTATATTATATTATATTATATTATATTAATCTGTGTAATTCAAATTTTTATAGGAAATCACCTGAATTTTTGGAAATACTTGAAATTTTATTTTATTGCACAATTTGTGTGCACAATCATGTAGAGACTATGTGGATCCTAAGAGATTGATCTTTTTCAGTTCATTTTGAATGTGCATGGTTGGTTTTTCATGATTAGTACATGTTTTGGATCAAAACATACATAATAGGAGAAACTATGTGAGGTTTGCTAGTTCTTGACAGTGTTGTTTGTCATGGTTATCATACAATTAGTCAAACCAAGAAAAGTTTTCTAGGGAAACCATGTGAGGGAATTTTTCTTATGTAGATACAATTGTAAGGTTTGTGCATGGTTTTCCAAACCGAGTTACTAAATGTGTTGGATGACTATATTTAATTAAAAAATGTTAAATGAGCTTTTTAATTATTAAACCTTAAATGGGAAATCACCCTTTATTCTATTCTTGGTTCAGCCGACTAGGGAACATGTGGGGGATGTCCCTCCCCCCTTCCTCTAGTTTTGGTCTCCATAATTCCAATTTATTGGGGTTTCTTTCTCTTAAGACATCATTCCTCTTGATTTCTCTTCCCATTCCCTCTTTTTTCCTTTATATCATAGATTGGATGTCTTCCATAAACCATAATATTGATTTTTGGCTATGGATATAGTTTTTGGGTGGGTTCTAATGCTGGGTTTTAGTTTATAAGGATTACAAAAGTTTTTTCTTTTATGGTTGAAAATTCTACATTCTAGGAAATGCATTACGAAATGGTTTATGAATGGATTTTCCTAATTTGAAGTAGGGGATTTTTTTTATTTCCATTAAATTCCATACCATTTAGTGATTTGTGATTTTAAATTCTTTTTTGTTTAATTAAATCTATATATAATTGACATTACATATTTCATAAATGTTTTGAAAATTTAACAACTTTGAAAAATGGTGTTTGATGATTTTAATTTGTTATATAGGTATTTTTTTGGTGAAAATTATTTTAATAAATATTGTGTCACTTGTTTGATATGGTTTTGGGTAATTTAAAAATATTTCACCAAGTTTGGGTAATTGATTGGGTAAAGTGTGGTTTATGTGTAAATGCTCAATTTCTCGATTATTTTTCAATAAAGAGGGTGTGTGTATTAAATGATCGTCAATGTAATTTGAAATGGATGGTTGAAAATAATTTTTTGAAATTAAATTTCAAAGAGTGGATACAAATAATTGACACTTCAAGTATTTTTTCAAAGTCCTGGTTGGAACTTTTATATAGTTATCACAAATTTGTGAGTTCCTTGATTTAGTCCCTTTAATTTTTTAATAGTTGTGGATTTAGTACTCATGGGGAATATTTATAGTGTTTCTCTTTATTTTTTTCTTATTAATTGTATATGAAAAGGTATTGTTTAATGAAAGGGTGTTGGATGTGAGATGTGGTATTTCATTCAATATTATTATATTATTGTTCATGTGATGGACCTTTAGATTTCTTATTGGTCACAAACATAGTGTCTTGTCATAGGAAGCTAGATTTATAAATAAATTCCAAGATGCATGTTACACTAGTGAAGTGGTGCTCACTTACTCATTCCCTAGAATATTTGATCATTTTAAGAGTTTCATTTGTCCTGGTATCCCAAAAGGGTGTGGAATTGTGAGTCTTACTTTCACTGAGGCCTCCCTAGATAGAGTGTTTCTGATGATACCAAATCCAGTTTCATTCTAGTTAGATTCCTAGGTGTTTCCCAAGATGAAAGATCCTTTTTTAGGATAAATTATGGAATTTATTTATACACTTTGCATCCCCAAACCATTGATTATTTTTTAGTATCGTTGCTTTGTTTGAAAATTTTGGCATATTTTATTGAAAATTAGTGATGTGTGTGTTTATTCATAATTTTTATTACATTTTTTAGTTCATGTTTTAAGTGGAGTTATAAAATGATTTATAAAGTGTGCCTTAAAATTAATGTGGTGTGTACTTTATAAAAAAGGGGGTTTTATTAAGTCCATTGTTTCATGGCATTTGGATTTATATAAATTTCATGTGGAATCCCAATTTTCTATTTATACTTTAAACTATAATTATTGAAATGGTATTTTAAAAATAAATGGCACAAAATATTTGGTAAAATCTTATTGTCTATTATTTTCTCATGCATTTTATACACCACTTGATGTACACAACTATTATGTTTTATCTTAGGTGATCTAGATTATTTCGGTCTCTTTGGGGAGTTATTTTTGGGTTGGACCACTGATGGGAGGTTTTGTATTAGTGAGTTACCATGGTCCATGAGGAGATGGTTGTAGTAGTTTTTGTTTTATTTGTTTTTATTTTTTTTATCAAACTTTCCATCCTATATTCTTTTCTTTCATTTATTTATTTATGGATGCTTTTTTTCTCATTTTTTAAGATGATTATTTCATGTGTGAGTTGTTTAATTTATAATTATTATGATTACTCTGATTCAATTAGTGGTTCATTTATATTTATTTCAGTTTGTTTATTTTTTTTCTTGTATACTTCCAATGTGCAGATGCGTCACAAAACATATCTAGCTGGAATCCTGGGTTTTTAATTTAATTTAGAGTGTGAAATCATTCCCATGATTTTTTTTCTTGATACACCATTAGTTTCTATCCCATGGGGATCAAGAATCCCTTTTAGGCTAGTAAAATAATCAATTGTGTTCTAGTTTGGGTGGAACCATGGGTTGGTTCATTATATAACAATCTATAAGAGTCAATGATGAAAATTGGAACACATCACTTCATGGAGGACATAGTCTGCACATATGAATGGGTGATGCTTCCATTTTCCATTACATAGAAAGGATATAGAAAATGGTTATACCATTAACATAATAATATTTCATTAAAGAAATTCTATTTATTTTATTATATTAATATTGTTATATATGATTTTGAGGATGATTAATAAGAAAGAATATTGAAAAGGGTTGATAAGAACATATACACATTCCTTGGATAATCACCTTTGAAAAACACCTTAAGGCTTCTTGGATGGTTTGGAATACCAAAACCTTAAGGTCATGGGGATAATAGTTTTTTAGTTATTCGTGAAAATATCAATTGATCAAATTTTTTCAAGTGGTGTGGAGAATTGAGAAGATTAGGTGACCTTTTATGAATGAGGGGAGTGTCACCCTTATAAAATACATTAACGTTAAAATAGTATAAATTCATCATTTTCATAATAAAGTGGAAAAAAATGTACAATTATTCAAATATAGGGTAAATTAAGGTTAAAATACTCACACGTACTCATATTTAAACATGTTCTAGTGATGATTTAAGACTTATCTTTTAGATTAACCCCCTCATTAACCATTTTTACCTTTACCGTGGTGATAATATTTTTAAAATGTTCAATATTCATTATGGATAAAAATTAAATTAAATTTATTACCTAATTTTGATTATTTGTATTTTAAAAATTAAATCCATTTTACATGATTTAATTCGTATATGTGTTAAAAATTAATTTTAATATTCATGTAGAGAATGCATAAAACCATTTTTAGAAAAAATAATTTTTCAAATATAAAATGATTTTATTCCTATTCTTTACCTAGTAACAACCATTACATGAATATTAATTTACTAGATTGAATATATTATATACAATTTTTTTTAAAATCATTCATCAAAAGTGAATAATTTTTATTTATAAAAATAAAATACACTACAAACAAAAAAATAATTTTTTGAAAAATAACTCTCTTTACATTCAAATGATGATATAATTATTTCTAACAATTTGATAATCAATATATAAATGGTGAATATGGATTTATGATTTTTGCTATCAGAAATGATATTTAAAATCTATATAAATCATTATACTTCTATGATAGATAGATAATAATGAGTTTGGTTCTTCATGTGATAGCTCCTTTAATTTTGGTAATAAATGGAACATATCTAGTTCCAAGACATTATCATTACATAATGATTAAGGTTAAACTCCATAATAATCCATACAATTTTTTGTAGCTCCATGTCTTTCATCTATACTTCCTCAATCTTCACATGAATGGATGGTTGAACATTCATTTGAATAAGATATCATTTCTCCCTTTTACTTATGATTTCTTGGTCCATTATTTTAAAATCCATAAGTATTGGATCTTTTTCAATCCTCATCATTGGAAAGATAGCATGATCCTTATAAATCACTGCATTGGCCACTTTTTCTACCTTCTAATGGTGGTAATTTATTTAGTGTTCATAACCATTAATCAACTCCAACTATATCCTTTGTTGCAAATTCAACTCTTTTTATGTGAATATATAATTCAAGATTTTATGATTGGTATATATATCACTCCTTTCACCATAAAGATAATGCCTTTACATTATAAAAGAAAAAAATTCTCAATGTTAGCTCCAAATCATGAGTCCAATTATTTTTTTTCATGAATATTAAATTTTATTGTGATATATAAAACTACCATGTTATTATATATAATAACACAACTCAATCCCTTATTTAATTCATAATTGTATATCAAAAACCATTTTACACTATAAGGTAGTTTGAGCACAGGTTCTCTGATCATCCTTCTCTTCAGTTACATTAAATTTTCTCCACATTCATCAATCTAAGGGAAATTGGATCTTTTCCATGTCAACTTCTATAGTGGATCTTATTTTCATGAGAAATTTCTCAGATTGCATCCATATTATCTAAATAATCCAAGAAAATTGTGGATCACTATTACCATGGTTAGTCAGGGGCATTTTTTAGTAATTTACATAATTAAAGGATCCACCGACCTACCCTAACTGGTAATTTCATGACCCAAGAATGATACTTTATATATCCAAAATTTAAATGTGCTAAATTTGGCATATAGATTCTCTTTCCTCAAGATCCTTAACAAAATCCTAAAATAGTCTTCTTACGCTTCCTTTCTCTTGGAATATATAAAAATATCACCTATAAATACTACGAAAAACTAATAAAGGTATTATCTAATGACTTTGTTTATTATATTCGTGAAGATAATGGGAGAATTGGTATGTGAAAAAGGAATCACTATAAATTCATAGTGTTCATACCTCATATAGAAGGATTTATTTGATATATCCTCTCTTTTAACCCTTAAATAATGATATCCCAATCAAAGATCAAAGTTGGAAAATTATTGAGCTCCATAAAGTTAAGTAAATAAGTCATCAATATGGGATATAAGATACTTTTTCTTGATAGTTATCTTGTTATGTTTGTGATAGTCAATGTAAAGACACATCAAGTGACATTTCTTCTTAATAAAAAAAAATTCACCCCATTGTGAATCACTAAAAAATATGAATCTATTTTTCAGATTCTCTATAAGGTGATTCTTTAATTACTTTAACTCAATTTGGTACGTTCTATAAGGATTTAGTGGAGTAGGTGTAGCACCATGTATGAGTTTTATTGAAAACTCTAATACATGATTCAGGGGAAGACTAGGAAACTCTAGGAAATATATCAACATATTACCAAACAATATATATATATATATATATATATATATATATATATATATTCAATTTTGAGTTTATACCCAACCGTTTTATATAAATACCCCTTATGAATTAGAATTAGGACCCATATAATGGATTTAATTTTCATTGGAGATTCATGTTCATCTTCACACTAATTGATGATCATAGGTTGATTCAAAATATTAAATTTAACTTGCATTCCATGGTAATTAAAGTTCCAAAGAATCAAATAACAAATAATAAGTGTGGGTTGAATCATTTGTTAACTTTTTGTAAGTTTCAATACTTTTTAAAACTTAACCCCTATATCCTGTTAATATTTACTTCCTTATCTACTTTTTAGTAAATACTAATGCATTAAAAAAGCTGGAGAGAAAGTAAAGATCACAATATTTACATGGTTCAACATTAGTGTGAGAACCTACATCCTTGTCATAGACACTCTTGTGGGTCTATGGAAATGAAATATTATAAAGAAGTGAATAAAACTTGTTTCAACTCCTATTAGACACCTTCTATCTCCTGATATGAATGATTATAATGAATCCCATTAGTTTACAATGTTTCTTACAAAACAATTGAGATAAAAAATAATAATAAAGACCTGGTTCAAACTACTCCACAAATTCTCAGTCTAGATCCTTATTTTGATTTGTATGGATCCAATTCTCTCAATCTGATGTGGTCAATATGATTCTACATTAATCAATATACACTTCTCAAACTCTTCTCAAACACTTGGTCAAATCTTCCTCATTCTGATTGACTCAATATGATGGAATCAATATGATGAACCCATTCTCAATATGAAAAAACTCAAACTCTTCTCAAATGATCAATATTATCTTCCTCAGCCCTATAAGAAGTTTTACATTTAATTATTCAGTGCTCTACCTTTTGTGCTTATATGAAAAGTTACAATAAACGAAAGATCTGAGAAACTATTTATCGGTGACTTTGAAAAGAAATATTAGAAAACCTGAAAAAAAATTCTCCACTTCCTTATACTTTAAAATTATGAAAAACAATCACATTTAAACTTAAACTTTGACTTCTTAAATCCTCCTTAGATTTCTTTGAGATTTACATAAAATTAAATTTTAAGTTTGACCTCTTCAACTCTTCAAAAAAATTATTTTTGAGTCTTCTTCATAATCATCCTTCTTATAATTTCTAAACTTTATTAAGTATGATGTAATTTCCTTAGCTTCAATACTATGTATATTCCTCATCTTAAATACTATGTATCTTCCTCAGTTCATTATGATATGTCTTTCTTTCTCAGCTCATTACAATCTACCTTTCTTTCTTATCTAATTTTGATCTACCTTTCTTTATCGGCTCATTAAAATATTCCTTTCTTTTTAATCTCATTAAGATATTCCTTTCTTTATCATCTCATTAATATCTTCCTTTCTTTCTCAGCTCATTACAATCTATATTTCTTTCTTATCTCATTACAGTCTTCCTTTATTTCTCAGCTCATTATGATCTACCTTTCTTTCTTAGCTTATTAAAATATATCTTTCTTCCTCTTCTCATTTTTTTGAACTGAGTTTCCTTCTTAGATTCCGCCTAACAGAATCCTCATAATGATGGAATTCCCATTATTATGGATTTATAATAATGATGGAATTTTCATTATGATGTAAATTCCACTCTATAACTTTGAAATTCTTCAAACTTCACCATCTTTACACACTCTGGATTCAAAAAAATTCTGAGTCTGGTACTTTTGGATTAGATGAAATCATTAAAATTCCATCATTTCTTCAAAATATTTTATCATGATAGTTTTGATGATTTTTGAGAACTCCATGATCATCAAAGATTCTTCTGATTTAGTTTATAAAGTTTTAGAACTTTCTAAATCCTAAATTCAATAAAAATCTTCATCAACATTATGACTTCTTCACTTAGAAACTTCTATCTTTATAACAAATGCCGAGTCTGATGAATCTTTATGGAGATGGATCTGAATATGATAAATCATTTTATCAACAACTTCATATTTATGAATTGTTCTACATCTGGTATTGTTTATTCTAAAAAAGTGAGTTTGAAAACCTATGTATGAAAAATAACTTTCATAAAGACACAAAATTTTCTCCCCCTTTATGTTTGGGTTTGAGCTTTCATCAACTTTTAGCTTTCTTATAAATCTTGTTATGATGGGATGGATCCAATTCCTGAATAAAAAAAAATTCTTATACAAAAAAATTAGCTGTAAATAAATAAGAAAAACTTTGTTAAAATAATTTATCACAAAGGTTCTTTAATATCCTGCTTTGGATTTGTTGAAAACCATTGTCAAAAACTGTTTCAACTCTCAAAAAAAAATTGCAACTCAAATCTGTTGCACCTATGACGCTCCCAACAATGGGCCATACACCCCGCAGCCCACTAACTCGTGGGATCCGAACTCTTGGCCACTAACTTGGGATAGGTATCTAGATATCTTCCCTATCAAGCTAGGTATTTATTTCTCCTCCTTAGTGATTCAAACTCAGGGCTTACTGGCATAATAACCACCGGGAAACATCTCTAGTAGGCCTTTTATTGGACCTATAATGCTCCCTAAAATAGACCATATACCCTGCAATCCATGAGTTAGTGAGATATAGTGTTCTGGTCCGTTGTTTGGAGAATCACAGGTCTGAAAAAATTTGGTAAACAACTCAAGTTTTTTTATTTTTATCAAAACATATCATTTCACAAAAGAGAGTGTCCTGACACCAAACTACTGTATATAATAGTTTTTTAAAGGATTTCCATCCCTTGATGGTAATAAAATTTGGTGTCCATGTAAATATAAAATCCTCCTCATTTTTATCTTTTCCTCTAAAATTTCTTTTTCTCTCCACCATTTTATGATAACCATGGCTTCAGATTCATTAAATAAAGATAAGTAAAAACTTCCTACAAAGTAAAAATTTGTTACTTTATCTCCCCCATTTTCAACATAATAAAAAAGCACAGTGGGGGTATTTCCTTATTAGGATTAATAAAATATTATAGTAGAATAAACATGAAGTTTTAAACTCAAATCAATAAACCTTTCTTTCGACATTGCCTTTGTGATGATATTATCAATTTGATACTTTCTTCAGACATATTCCAACAAAACATCCCCAGTAGAAAATTTATATTTTATAAAGTAAAACATTATATCAATGTTTTTTTATCTTGAATATTGGACATGATTTTTAGAAATATTAATTGCACTCTGATTGTCACAAAGTATCTTCAATGGTTTAGAAAAGTTCACCTTCAAGTCTTCCAAATGAACTTTAATCCACAACATTTGAGTGAAATCCTGGGTAGCTGCAACATATTCAGATTTAGTTATGCTTAATGTTACTAAATTTTGTTTCTTACTATACCAACTCACATAACATTCACCCAAGAAAAATGTTCCTCCTGAGGTTGACTTTCTATCATTACAATCTCTATCCCAATTGGTCTTAGTATAACCATGAAAGTTCACCTCACTATTTCTTTTGTCTAACAACCCATGTGAATTTGTTTCTTTGATATATATAAATATTCTTCTTTTTAACAACATATGTGATTCTATTGGATTGGTTTGAAATCAGGCACACAAATTCAGAGTATAAACAATATCAAGTCTTCAGGTTTTAAGGTAAAGTTGACTTCCTATCATCTTCCAAAAAAATTTATGATTCACACTTTTTCTGGATTCATATTTACTAAACTTTGTTCTCACATATATATGAGTAGAAAATTATTTGGGTTCTTTTGTCTTAAATTCTTTAACAATTTCTAATTATAATTTTCTTGAGATAATAAATTTTATTTTTCCTTTTTTTGAACTTGTAAGACAAGGAAGAAAGTTAATTCTACTAACATTGAAATTTCAAAATTCTTCTTCATTTCTTCATCAAACTCATTGAAAAATTTTTCTTTCTCAACAGAAAAAAATATATCATCCAAACAAACTTTGAAGTACTTAAATTAATATTTTTTGTTATACCATATTTCATAAGAAGTCATGTTTGATTATAGTCTCAGAAAACTCTTATTCTGAACATGTATAATAGTACTAATAACTTCTTTCCAGTAAAAATTTCAAAGTTTTTATTCTATTAACACACTTCTTCTCATTTCCACTAAGATTTTATAATTTCTTTCTACTACTCCATTTTATTATGGAGTATGGGGATCACTATACTAATTTTTATACCATATTTTCATAGGATTTAAAAGAATTTATGATGAATTTGATACCATTATATGTTCTATACTTCTTTATATAAACCCTCATTTCATTCTGAAATTCTTTTCTGAAAAACTTGAACATTTCCACAACCTCTAACTTATGTTTCATAAACACGGTGTTTTTTATCTGAGTGAAATCATCAATAAAAGTGACAAAGTATAAATATAACTTTGTTTATTTATGTCTCATCATCTCACATAAATCATAATGAATAAGTTCAATAGGTCTGTTAGACTAAATCTGAACTCTTATATGACTTTTTTTAGTTATTTTTCCTTTTTGACAATTAATAAAAACATATTCTTCTATTATTTTAAATTATATAAAGTTTATAACAACATAAAATTTAGAAAAAAAATTCATGTTTTTTTGTCCAAGGTGTACAAGTCCTTGGTGACATAATTTATATTCATCTTCGGTACTTAAGTAACATGAGTTATTAAATTCTACTATTTAGAAAAGATTATCATTGGTTCTTTCTCCTTTTGTAATCACTTTTCCATCATTCACACTTTTCATAACATAATAATATATTTTGAATATTACTTATTTTATATCATCAAAAAGTTGTCTTACACCAAGTAAGTTATGTTTTAGCCCATAAACAAATAAAAATTCCTTAGATTTCAACTTTTCTGTTTCAATATATTCGTTCCAATTCCACTTATATTTATGGAACTATCATTGCAAAAAGTAAATTCTTCTCCATCATGAATTTCAAAATGTTCAATTTTTTATATCACCTATAATATGTGAAAAAAACACTATCAAGTATCCATGATTTCTTACTTTTACTTCATTTCAAAGTGATCTCAACAAAAAAAATCTATTTCTATAACTTTCTTTTTTGCAGCTTCCTTTTCTTTACTATTGTAAGAAACTTATTCTATAAAGAGTGTCATGCATTTTTTGGAATGATTAATAGAATTATAAAATCTTCCAAAAACCTTTTCCATACATTCAAATTTATTTTTTATAGGGAAGTTTCTAAAATCTTGAGAATTAACTTTTTTAACTTTTTGTAAGTTAGCAAAGTTACTCATCTACTTCAACTATTTCTTCCACTTTGAACAAATATTCTTCAACCTAAAAATAATTTGTGCTAATAATTATATGCCTTGTTTCTATATATTCCACAACACCAAAAATTACCATAAAATATTGAATTTTTATTGAAGTAAGATCTTTCTCTAAATAATATTTATTAAGGTTGATAAATTATTTCTTCCCAAACATTCTCTAGGCATGGATCATATTTCCTCTTGGGTAAGTTTTAAAATTGTGTAGATGTGATAGGTTTCTCACATCCTTCTTTCACCCCAAATTTCCCAATAGTTTTTCCAAAACCTAAAATGTTAGAAAAATCAAATAAAACATTATTTTTGGTGGGTGAGGATTTCACTTGATTCTTGATTTTAGCTTTCTCAGCAACTTTAAAAGTCTTGTATTTTACTTCCAAGGATTTGTTGAAGTTTTAACTCATATTTATCAAGGTATTTTAAGACATAGTTAGTTTTTATTTAAAATTATTAACTTCTTCCTCCCTAACTTCCAACTTCTTATTGAGATCCTCAATCATATTTCCCTATTCATTAATTCTAATTTGGTAACTTAAGATCTCCTCAATGTATTCATCCTATTTCTTGATAAAATATTTTATTCCTTCATTAACTTCTTCAAAATATTTATTTATCATTATGATTTCTTAATTGAGATATTTTTTTATTAAGACATGTAAGAATTTCTGTTCTAAGCTAATTTTCTCTATAAGATTCTTCACCTCCTTCTTCTTCACTATTTGATGAGTCTTCAACTTTCTCAACTTTTTTAATAAAGGTTTTAAATTTTTTTGAACTTTCATATTCTAAGTAATTATTGTCAGATGAGTATAATTTATCTTTCTAACTCAACATACTTTTCTTGTTCCCAGTAAACTTCTTTTTCGATTTGTTGGAAAAATTTTCTTCTTTAAAACTTTTGTTCTATTTTTTCTATTTAGGTTTTTCATTAGAATCGTCTATATATTATCCAAATTTCGTATTAGAGAAATTCAAAGATAAGTGTCCAGTTCTACCACATTCAAAACTTTTGATAGTAATTTTACCTCCATACCTTCCTCTTCCTCTTAAATAGTTCATGGATATAAGAGACTTGATTTTATAATTCAACTCATCATCCTCTTTACCTTTGGAGTCACAAGTATCAACATCTACAACATCTTTAATTTTCAACTTTCTCATATCTTCAAAATCTATTTCATCTTTAATCTTATTTTTTATCATTGGACATTTTCTCATTTCATAAGAAATAATAAATTTATGAAATTCATCAAGAGATAGACCATATTTATCATATAAATAATAAATTTTAGACACAAACTTTTTTAGGAAGTTTTTCATAAGTTTATTCACAATTGTAGAATCTTTTAGGGAATCTCTAAATATTCTAATGTTACAAAAAAATTAAATTGGTGAATTCTTAATCAATATTTTATTCACCTCTCATTCTGATGTCTTCAAATTTACTATACTATATGTTTTTATATTCTTTCTTTAATTTAGTATTTGCTTCAAAAATACATTCCTACTTGTCCCACATACTTTTTGAAATATTGATACCCATCACCTTCTGATAAAAATTCTTTGATAAGGACATAAGGATTCCATTTCTATCCTTTCCATCAACTTCTATATTTCCTTTTTCAGAAAACATTATAGGATCATCTTTATCAATAGCTGGAAAATCAATAGCAGTAGCATAAACAACTTCAAGGATAACTCATAGAAGATAATAAATCATCCTCTTTTTCTATCCATAATAATTTTTTTCATCAAATATAGGCATTACTCTACTATTTATATAATTTATATTGTCCGTAATAAGGCTTCAACAAGGGAACCTTTGACTCTGATACCAATTGAAGTTCTAAAAGATCGAATAACACTTGAGAGGGGGGTGGGTTTTAATCATAGTTCACGTTTTATAATTTTCAATACTTTTTTAACACTTAAACCCTATAAAAACTTAATATTAATTTCCTTATCAAATTTTTAGTAAATACTTGTGCATGAAAAAGTATGAATTCAATTAAATCACACAAGATTTACTAGATTCAGCCTCAGAGTGAGAAACTACATCCTTTCTATATTTACTCCTGAGGGTCAATAGTAATCCACTATTATGAAGAAGTGAATAAAAGTTGTTCCAACTACCATTACAAACATTCTATCTCCTGATAAGAAATATTATACTGACTCCCGTTAGTATAAAATTTTTTTTAAAAAAATTGATCCAAAAAATAATAATAAATAATGTGTTCAAATTTCTCTAAAAATGATCGGTCTGGATCCTTAGTCTAATTTGGCTACATCTGATTTGTTCAATCAGATGAGTTCAATATGATTCTCCTTTAATCAATATTCACTTCTCAAACTCTTCTCAAAAACTCAATATGATATTCCTTAGTCGAATTGACTCAATATGGTGAACTCAATACGATGAACCATTTATCAATATACAAAATTCAAACCCTACTCAAATGGTCAATATGATCTTCCTCGGTCCAATGGGAACTTTCACTTCTGATTATTCAATGCTCTGCCTTTTTCTCTTATGTGAAAATTTACAATGAACGAATGATTTGAGAAACTATTTTTAGGCAGCTTAGAAAAGAAAGAGTGAGAACCATGAAAACTTTCCCAACTTCCTCAAACTTCAAAAATCCAAAAAAACACTTACATTTAATATTAGACTTTGAATTCTTAAATCCTCCTCAAATTTCTATGATATTTACACAAAAATGAATTTCAAGTTTGACCTCTTCAACTCTTCAAAAAAATTATTTTTGAGACATATTAATATTAATCCTTCTTGGACTTTCTAACCTTTATTCATTCTGATGTAACTTACTCATCTTCAATATAATGTATCTTCTTCAGCTTCAATACTATGTATCTTCCTTAGGTCATTATTATCTTCCTTTCTTTCTCAGCTCATTATGATCTTCCTTTCTTTCCCATATCATTATGATCCACCTTTATTTTTTATATCATTATGATCTAACTTTATTTCTCACCTAATTACAATCTTCTTTTCTTTATCATCTCATTATGATCTTCCTTTATTTCTCAACTCATTATAATATACCTTTCTTTATCAGCTTATTACAATCTGCCTTTATTCCTTTGCACATTATAATGAACTAAATTTCCTTCTCTGAGTTAGTCTGATGGAATCCTCATGATGATGGAATTCTCATTACGATGGATTTCTCATAATGATGGAATTTTATTTAGGATAGAAATTCCACTCTATAACTTTGACATTATTCAAACATCATCAGCTTTACACATTCTATCTTCTAAAAACTTTTGAGTCTGGTAATTCTGTATCTGATGCAATCATTGTGATTCCTTTATCCCTTCAAAATATTTTATCATGATAGTTTTTATGATTTTTTAAAACTCTATGATCCGAAAAGTATCATCTAGTTTATTTTAGAAATTTTGAGAATATTTTAACTCCATGCTTAAATTTCTTCAACAAAACTATTCAGCATCATTACAACATTTTCACTTAGAAAGATATATCTTTCTAAAAAATGCTGAGTCTATTTAATCTTCATGGAGATGGATATAAATCCAATAAAACATTTGAACAAAAACTTCATCTTTATGAATTCTTATGTATATAATGTTATTCAATCTGAAAAAGTGGGTTTAGAAACATGTTTCTGGAAAACAAATTTATAAAGACATAAAATTTTCAACCATTTATGTTTGGGTTCAAACTTTCAGTAACTTTTAAATTTCTTAAAAAACTTGTTATGATGGATTGGATCTAATTCCTGAATAACAAAAAAATTCTTATACAAAAAGGTTTGTTGTCAAAAAATAACTTTGTTAAAATAATTTATCACATGGTTTATTCAGTAATTGATATGGTCCCTATGTAGAGAGAGACAATCTATTCCCAAAATCACATCAAATTAAAATTTTGGAAAAATAACAACATTTTTTGGAATCACTTTCACATAAAAATTTATTTGACAGGAGTTATATACTTGAGATAAAATCACTATACCATTTGGAGTTTTCATCAATATATCAATATATAACCATTAAGGTGGTGATTTTATACTCTTAGAAAATTATTCAGATATAAAATAGTGGTTAGAACCTGAATAAAATAATAAATTTATAGTTTAGAGTGGATGATAAGTATACCTTTCACCGATTCATTCTTGTGACCCACTTTAGCAGTTGTGATTTCATAATCCTTCCATTTTCCCATTGGATTAAGAGGCTGTTATTTCTAATTATCATCATTAACTATTAAATTAATTCATTGGTTATAATTATGTCCATACTCTTCGTAATTATATTATTAGAATATGGGTGGTGCATTTGGTTAATCATTCTCCACATCATTGATCAACCTCTTCATGTCTCTTCAACATTCATTTTCTAGATGGACTCACTTTCCACACTTGAATCATTTACCTATTCCATTAAGGAAATTTCTCTATGCTCATTTCTACAATTTTTTCATGAAGGGATATTATCTTTATTTCCTCAATTGGTTTTATTATTGTAATTTCCACAAAATTTTATCTTTCTCTTCTTATTCCCAAAAACCAAGATAAAAATGAGAGTATCCTCTATCAATTTCTATTTTGAGTGAACAACAAACAATTTATTCATAGCAATCAAAGTCCTTTATATCCAATTTCTTAAATACACTAAATAATCGATCAATTTTTCTTTCAAAGTTGATAATAAATCCATAAGAATAACTTGCATGTCTTATGAAATTCGACTTATAAATACTAATGGATTCATTATCCTTCTACTTCAGTTCTAGGAATTACCTCTCCGTTTTAGTGAAAATAGTTTGAGGAATATACTTATTGAAAGATATTTCATTAAACTTATCCAATTTTATAGAGTCAATTTATTAACTTTTCCCTGTATATTTGATAATATTACACAATTGATCAGCATCACATTCCAAATGATACACAACCAAAAAAACTTCTCATGGTCCAAGCACTAGAGAACAAATAATATATTTTCTATGTAGTTGAACTATTTCTCATCTTTAAGTTGATCAAAGGCCCACTAAATAAAGTTGGTCATTTCCATATGAAAAATTCAATGGTGAATTGTCCCTTACTTTGGAAATTTAGAATTTCAGTATGATTCATGTTACTTTTCATAGCTTGAGAGAGTTGGGTAACCATAACCACAATCTTTTTCATCCTATATCCCATTCTATTTTGTTTCTCATGATCATGGTCATCTCATTTTCCATCACACATGTTTTTCACATGAATCTTTCTGGTTCCAGCCATTGGATAAAGCCAAAAATCTTAGTGTGAGTATTAAGAATCAATAATAAAAATGAGAAACCATATAATAAGGAAAGTAATTTATAATATATCATAAATTATGAAAATTTCTTATCATTGCATGACATTATTGGTTTCAATCTGAAATATATTCAAATCCCTCATAATATTCTATATATAGAATATGAATTAACAAATTCATATCCCCAAGAGTGTCAAACTAGGTGTGTAGTTAGGCCTTTTTTCATAAACTGGGTGAAGATCAAGTTAATACCCAACCAGCCTTTTCAAGATTATTACCCCTAGGTGAATCTTTTCTAGAGCCTAAATTCACTTGTATATATATATAAAGGTATTTCATTGCTAGGAAACCACACACTCTATACTTTTCTAAAAAATTAAGATATTTCTTCGATTCAAAATTATACCGAGGGTTATCAATAAGTCTTCAAATCATAATACTCAAAAAATAATAAACCATAATTTGATACCAACTCAAGAAACCCGAGTATCAATTATATAAATATTACATAATTTTTTATGAATATTCAATACAAATCAAAATAATATATGCCCAAGAACCATAAATGTTTAGTTCCTTTAGACTTTGGAAACATAATCAACTTATTTCATGAAATATCTTTAACATATACCCTAAATTTATTCTCATATGGTACATTTATTAGAAATATACTACTTAAAACGTTTCATTATAATTATATAAACATAATCAACTTATTAAATATTACCCAAAAAGTCAAAGATCATAAATCATGACTCAGGGCATAAGGATTTTTAATAAAAATAAATGAGTCATAAGAGTGAAAAATCACAAATAATAAATCCTGATCTATGAGAACATATCATAAGAATAAAAAATATCTTTTTTGGTATAAGAATAACAATAAAAAATAACTTCCATAGTCAATCACTATTGAAAAAACAACCTATACCCATAGTTTTAAACTATGGAAATAACCCTCAAACCCGTGGGTATAGGCTATGACCAATGTTTTGAGAACCGTGGGGTTTAAGGCCATCAGTATAGATCTATACCCTTAGTTTTCTTAAAACTGTGGGTATATCCTATACCCAATTTGTTATACCCACGGTTTGGTAAATAGTGGGTATTGATATCCAGTGGTAAAAAAATATATACCCATGATTTACCAAACCGTAGAAATAGTTATCCCACAGTAAAAAATATATACCAATAGTTTTTAAACCATTGGTATAGGCTACTCTCCCCACCATGATACAACCCCTTCTGGCATCCTAGAATCCCCTTCCAATAGCCCAAAACCTGTAAACAAAAAAATATACAACTCAAAAAAAATACCATAAAAGAAGTCTATTATTCCAAAAAAATAGTAACTCCAACACAAAACAAACCATACTACACCTACAAATCAAATGAAATATACATATACATCCTCATCCATACAAGCTGTCAATTAAAGTTTTTAAATTACTTGCACTAGTTTCTCTGCTAAGTCAAAAATGAAGGGGATTAATATCCCTCCCATCACCAACATACCCATCCCCATACTCATCATCATCATCAACAACAACATCATTAACAACCTCATCACCAATAGTACCATCAGCAATATCCTCACCACCAATATATTTATCACCACCACCTTCATCTTGATCGCCACTAAGAACATCATTGGCATCACTTTAGGTATCATTTAAAGAGCGCATTGATGCCATATATGAAATATAAGTAGTAACAACATCTGATGGAAGTGATTGACTAAATTGACATAGTTTCCATGAAATGTTCTGCCATCATCTTACTTCTTTCATGATCTTTTTTACTTCTTTCTTGCTCCTATGAAGCGTTTTTTTACCTTAGTTGCTTCTGCATGAGTTCTTTCCAGCTCTACAGTCTCAGAGGCTTGAGAGGATCCCAATGAGGACCAATACCTAAAGGGTATGATGTTTTTCCCTATTCAACAGCAGACTCTCCATGGGTGCTCCACACCTAATAACTGACTCAAATGATCATTTTTCATAAATTTTTAATCCTCTTTATCATCAAGGGACTCCAAGGCAGACTGTTGAAATTATAAAAAACATATTAAATTATGAATTTTGTATAAATATTTGAAATATAAATAAAAACATTATAATACTTTCTTGTGTTTGTGAATTTAATCCACTTCCATCATTTTTCTTCCTACTGGAGAAAAATAATTTTGCACGAGGTACGTGACCTTCAATGCCTAATACATCTTGCAACAAATGAGAAATGCACAAATCAAGATTACAACCATCTATGAGAAATGATGAAATATGGATAAAAAGTAAGCTATATAATATACCTAAAAACATTTCGGTAAATGAAAATCATAAAATATTAGTGGTTTTTTGTATGTGTGGTTTGGGGAATAACCTCTTTAGAGGATGCACTTTGTAGTGGGGTTCTAATTAGAATAAAAGATTTTACTAGTTGTAGATACTCAAAATGACTATGTTTCTATGTGATTTTGTTTTGTAATAACTATGCGGATCTATCTAATGTGAGTAGATTAAGTCTATTTTATGTAGTTTAGTATGTGATCCTGGGGTTAGATGGCCCCCCCTTAATATATTGAGCTAGTGATGTTTTGTTTTGGGTAGAGACTCATGGGTTATGTAAGTTAATGTTTTATGAGATCCTTAACCATTGATATGTGAATCTTAGTGTTGGAAAAGGGATAAATGTAGCATAAGGATGATGGTTATGATTGATTTCCATTTTTTTAATACATTTTAGTGGGAAAATTAGTATTCACATTCCTTGTGGGGAATGTAAGTTTTTTTTAGATTTACATAAGTAAAATTAAAATTGGACATTTTGAGTATATGGTAGTGATGTGTGGCCTATGTTGTATAGTCCTTAATTACTATTTATTGATTAGTATGTGACCAAGAATCTGGAATATTAATTTAATTCCTAAGTTATAAATAATTACAATACTGAGATACTAAGGGAATTAGATGTATTTGAAAGATTAGTTTGCAAATAACCATACCACTTAGTAGAAAATTTGTTATTTCTAGAAATGATTCACAATGTTAATCAAATAATTATACTATAAACGTGGGGTATTACTATGTTATTAATCAGGTTAGTACATGTTACGATATATGTCTTTTCTTATATTATCATTGTTGGGAAAAAATTCCTCAATGTAACATTGAAGCATTTTTGGGTTGGTTGTGTTTGTTAACAAAGAGGGTTTCCATGATCAGTTGGGGAGATCTAGAGATATTTTTTATGAGTAATGTCACCAAATTTTTGGTCCTCAAAATCTATAGAATATATATATGTTCTTGGTAAAGGAAGTTGTTTACAGTATTTAAGGGGGGTTTAGAAAGTTGTGTGTAAGGCATGTTTTGGTACCACCGCAAGAAAATATGGAAAAGGAAACAAGTGCGTGAAAGATATGGAATGTGTACAAAATATGAGGTTGTGCGAAAGGGACTTATGTGTTAAATGAAACATCAAATGTGGTTTTTTTCACTCGAAGAAGATATTGCATGACATGTTAGGATCTTTTTTGCAGGGATAGGAATTCCTATAAATAAGTATATACCCCTCTCATTTCAGTGGCTCGACACATAAAGAAATCCAAGGATTTGAATCATGTAAGAAAGGTATTTGCACATATTAAAGGGAGTTGTGTGTAAGAAGGGAGTTATGTGGTAGAAATATGTTTCATGCAAGAGGTTTTTTGTGACAAAAGTTAAATATTGTGTGCAAGTCATTAAAGTTGCATGCAAGATACTCAAAAGGTTGAACAAAATATTGTAGTTTCCCATTGATTATGTGGTAAAGGGGTATTCATCAATTGGATGAAATTGGAACTCAATAATACACTAAATTCATTGTAAAACATATTAATTCAAGAAACAAAAGGAGGATCTTATGAATAATAAGTGATCACACTTCAGTTGAGAGAGTAGTGAGCTTTCAATTTATGATTGGTTACAAACTAAGAGAGATAGTGAGTCTACTCTAAACATTGTAAACACCAATGTGTTTTTAGTGGATTTGGTACATTGTCACATTGTTATTGTATACTCATTGGACATATCCTAGTGAGATTAAACTAAGTAAAAAATTGACATGTTTCATGCATGCTTTAATTTATAATCATACTTTTTTGCGGTAAAGAGAGAGAAGAGAGTTTTGTTTAACAAAAAAACAATATCAAAAGGGGCATTATTTTTGATCTTTCATACCCTGATTCACCCCCTCCCCCTTAGGGTATTTGACCTAGTGGTATTAGTAATTGTTATCAGAAGTAAAAGATAATATTTGGGTGTCTCTCTCAATAGAGGCCATCAATCACAAGGGGATTCTGATCTTCAATTGGAATAATTTTCAGTTATTGAAGAATTAGATGCATAACTAATATTGATCGTTGGGAATGGATGTATTTACAATAGCGATGCATGGTGTTTCATCCAATATTGATTGTGGTGATTTATCATAAGTTGAATGAAGGTAATTGAATACTAATGTAAAAGGAATCAATGCATTAGGGAGAGCTTTATTAAATGAAATCTATATAAAGATGACGTCATTCAAGACATCACATGCTATGTAGGAAAAGCTATTGAATATATATTAAGAAGATTTATATTACATAGAGGCAAAACTGCAGGTTCTATGGAACAAGTATAAAGATCTAAGAATGAGACCAAATGATTATGTTGATGCATTCTTTGATAAGGTAAATTTTGTTGTGGAAGACATGTGTGGTTTTGGAGAAATTATTGAAGAGGTAAATATCATCAAGTGTATATTGAGAAGTCTTCCACCTAGGTTTAATCTAAAATTTTCTGTGTTGAAGGAAAAATATCCAAAGGAGGACACATTAGATAGATTTCACAATACTCTTATTTCATATGAGATGAGGAATGAGGACATTGAGTCTATGAAAAAAATGAAATTCCAAAGAAGTGTCATTCAAGTTCATGAAGAATCTCACCATTGAATATTCTCAGGAAGAAGAAGAAGAGACATATGAGGTGATGTCATTCCTTTCCATAAATCTATAAAGAGTAAAAGTAAATCTCAAAGATAAACTTCAAATTAATTTCTTTAGATGTGGAAAGGTTGGTAATCTTGTATCAATGTTCCCCAAGAAGTTCTAAGAAGATGATGAGGATTAATTTTAAATCACTATGAAAAAATCATCAACCTATGTGAAAGGAATGAAAACCTTTAAGAAAAATTTCTTTAAGAAAAAGAATATTCTTTCACAAGAATATGATAGTTCAGATGAATCTGAGGTTGAATAGATATATAACTAAAAATATTGTGGAGAAAATTCTATGGTGGAAGTTGTTTGTAGTGCTAAGAAAAAGTAATAAACTGATGTTGATGAAGAATAAGTTTAAGGAAGAGTTGATTTGCAGACTGAGTGAGAGGCCGCTCTAGAGAAGATAGATGTTTGGAGAGCCAAAACTATGAAATACTATAATTTTTTTCATGACACCAAACTCTATATAAAACAATAAGAAGAACATAAGTCTAAGATTATAGAAGAAATTGAAAAACGTAAGTATTTAATTATAGAGATCTCAGAAAATGTTTTTGAGTAAAAGATAAAAATTAAGGAAAAGAAAATTGAAACTAATAGTTTGAATAAAACTGGAAGGGATCAAATCAAATGTATCAAAGAACTTGAAGAGAAAGTTGTCAGACTACGATGAAAAATTTAGGATTCTTGATGTGAAATTGGGAAATTATATCATTTAAAATATGGAAAAGTTGTAAGTGGGTCTTAGAGGTCCTGAATAATGATAACAACATTCAAATATAAATGATAAGGCTAGTATAGGGCTTGATCAAAAACATAAAGCAGTCATGGTTGAAGTCAGACCACAAGAACCCTCTAAAATATTAAAGATTTATTTGGGAATGAAGTAGAATCAGAAGATTCAAAAAACCCAAGTGATATCTAGTGGTGTAGAATGGACACATAGGAATGTAACCTATATTAGGTGTTATTGTTGTGGAAAGATGGGATGACCACAAAATATGTGTTCCATAGCCATAATATACTGAAGGGCACAAGAACAACAGTGGAAACCAAATAGATCCTGATATACTAGAATATCTTCTGAGGGAAATTGTTTTTATTTTGGAGGATTTGGACACATGACTAGATATTGTATATCATCCATTCAAAGGAATATTCCAAAGCAGAACCAAAGTAGTCACAAGTAGTAAATCAAAGAATCGGAAGGTGAACTGAAAATGAAAAATTGATTTTCATCTCTGAAAGATGATGTCATACCATCATACTCTGAGGAAGATTAAAAATATTAGTATATACCGAGTATGAATTCAAAAACATGGATCAGAAAGAAAATATTAGAGAAGGAAATGGTTGTGGAAATTTCCCTAAAGCATCAGATCATTCTGGTGTATGGATCCTTGACAACTGTTGCACATCCCATATGACAAGAAATAAAGATCTTGATACAGGTATAAAATATGACAAGGAAGGAGTTTTCAAATTTGGAAATGAAAAAGGCCTAAAGATAATTGGTTTAGGAAATGCCAGGTTTGGGGGAAAAGAAATGAGACGTGCTGATGTCTTAGTAGTAGAATGTCCCAGACACAAATTTCTTATTATCGGTTAGCTATGTGACTTAAGTCATTCTATAAGATTTTATATGAAGATGTGTATCATCAAAGTAAGTGATGTTTTAGTTGTTCTATAGGGAAAAATGAAAAAGGTAATTCCATACCTTATAAGTGGGGAAGAAGATATGTTCTTTTTATCTAGAGAGGAAGAAAAAAAGTGGTGTCATAAATAAATTGGTCATCTATGCCAACCATCCCTAGAAGATCTGGTAAAGTGTGATGTAGCTAGAGACTTCCCTAAGCTATCACATGATCAAACTCACGCATGTGATGGTTGTCAACAAGGTAAGATCATCAGAATGGCATACAAAGAAAAAGAACAAAAATCTACTAGAGTGTTTTAATTAGTGCATGTTGATGTATGTAGACCTAAAATACCTAGATCTATTGAAGAGAAGAGATCTAATGTTCTTTTCACTGATTATTATAGTATAATGGCATGGGTATTTTTTATTTCACAAAAGACTGATATGTTTAGTTTCATAAAATCATGTCATAGGGAATCTAAAAGGATGCATAGATAGAACATTCTAAATTTTAATACTAATAATGATATGGAATTCACAAATAGTCTAGTGGGATACTATCTTAAGAAACACGAGATAATTCATCAAGTTTATTCAGTAATAAATCCCCAACAGAATGGAGTGGTTGAGATGATAAATCAGATCATTAATAATATGAACAAAAATATTCTTATTGAAAAAGATCTACCAGAGAAATTTTGGAAGGAAGCAGTCTTGACATCGGTCTACATTAAAAACAAGGATCTATTATGTCTGAAGAAAGGAAATAATCTATATGATATGTGGTATAGAAAGAATCCAACATTGAAATAATTTTGAATCTTTGGAAGTAAATCCTTCATTCTCAACAAAGAAAAACATGTGAAATTTGATTCATAAGGACATGAGGGGATATTCCCTTGTTACTCAGGAAAAATCAAGGCATATAAATTCTTTAATAAGAGGTTGGGAAAATAGTGGAAATCAATGATGTCACTATTGTGGAAGATGAATAGAATATTAAAAAACTCAGTGAACAGTTCCCTGGTGAAATTGATTAGGAGGAAAGAAATAAAAGAGGAGCATAAGTGGTAGATGCCGACTCATAAGAAGACATTGATGATGAGTAGAAGGAATTCAAATTGGTTTATATGCATAATCCAAAGAGTCGAGATGAAATTGACAAGAAAAATATCATTGGTGATCAGACATCACCAGTTCAAATAAGAATAAAGAAGTCATTATAATAGTAATATTTCCTAACTCAAGTAGAACCTAAATGTTTTAATAATGTAGTTGGAGATGAAAATTAGGTTCAGGCTATGAATGAAGAGCTAGGAAAAATTGAAAAGAATTATACTTGGGATATTGTTTCAAGGCCAACTGATAAGAATTTCATTGGTACTAAATGGTTCTTTAACAATAAGATGAATGAAGATGGTGTAGTGATTTGAAACAAAGCACAAATAGTGTGAAAAGGATACTCCCATGTAGAGGGTATCAATATTGATGATACATATGCACCTATTTCAAGACTATAGAAAATCATATTATTCTTGTCTATAGAAGTGCAAAGAATGTTTAAAGTTTTCCAGATGGATGACAAGTCAGTAATTCTAAATAGGGTTATGTAAGAAGAAGTCTATATTGAGCATCCATATGGTTTTCTAATTCATGGAAATGGGAATAGATTTTGTCTGCTAGAAAAGACTCTCTATGGGTTGAAACAAGAACTGAGAGCATAGTATTCAATACAAGATCATTTTTTGAAGAAGCTTAATTTTTAGTGTGGTGGAGTTGATTACAATATACATTTTAATAATGAATGTAATCAAAGGATGATAGTGATGGTGTATGTAAATGAAATAATCTTTAGATGATTAGATAAAGCATAGTGTATACAGTTTTTTTAATTCTTGAAAAGTGAGTTCAAAATGTCCATTATTGGTGAGCTGATGTTTTTCCTTGGTTTAAATATGACATGAGGAAGGAATGGAACATTCATTTCTTAATGAAAATATGACAAAGAATTTTTGAGAAGGTTTGGAATGGATAACTCCAAAGAGAAGAATACTTCGGTAGAAAATCAGATGAAATTATTGAGATATGATGAGGGGAAAGCGGTTATTGTCACAGAATACATATAGATCATTGAAATTTTTTTGTACTTGACAGTGAAAAGACTGGATATTATTTTTCCACATGTTAATCAGAACGATATCAAAGTAATCCCGAATAAATCCACAAGATTTTAGTGAAAATAATACTCTAGTATATCAAGGGAATATTGGACTTTGGTTTGGTATACATTTACAAATCTCATCAAGAGTTATTGGGATATACAGATACAGATTGGGTTAGATCAGAAGATGATAGGAAATCAACGTCAATAGGTTCCTTCTATCTTGGTGGATTATGTATTTCTTGGATAAGAAATAAATAGTATTGTGTTTAATTGAGAACCATATAAGGTAAGTATATTACGGGTACTCAAGCATGCACATAGTTATTTTGGATGAAGCAGCAGCTTGATGACATGGGAGTTGAAGTAAAGTCTTTGATTGGAATCCATTGAGATAATTCTAGCACTATAAATATTAGTAAAAATCAAGTACATCATTCAAGGACAAATAACATTGAAATAAATTATCATTTTATCAAGGATAATGTTGATAAAGGGCTTGTTGACAAGTAATGTTGAAAATCTTTTGGGCCTCAAAATCTGGATATTGGATATATGTGTTCTTGGAAAAGTAAGTTGCATGCCAGATTGAAGGTGGTGTAGAAATTTTCATGTAAGCCTTGTTTTGGGACCACCGCATGGAAATATGGAAAAGACCTGAAGTGCACAAAAGATATAGAATGTGTGTGAAAGATGAGGTTTTTCAAAAGGGACTTATGTGCCAAATAAAATTTCAAATGTGGTTTTTCATGCTTGAAGAAGATATTTCCACGACATGTTAGGATCTTGTGCGCATGGCCAGGAATGCCTATAAATAAGAAGCTACCCCTCTCATTTCAACATCGTGACACTTAGAGAAATATGAGGCTCTAAATCACATAAGAAAAACAGTTGCACATAATAAAGGGATTTTCATATAAAAAGAGATTTCCATAGAAGAAATAATTTGTGTGCAAGATGTTTTTCATCAAAAAAGATAAATGTTACAGGCAAGGAATTAAATTTGTGTGCAAGATACACAAAAGGTTGTGTAAAATATTATAGTTTCTTAATGATTTTGTGGTAAATGGGTATTCATCAATTAGATGAAATTGGAACTCAATGATACACTAAATGATGTTTAAAACATATCGATTCAATAAAACATAGAAGAATCTTCTGAATAATCAGTGAGAATAGCTCAATTGAGAGAGTAATGAGATTTCAATTTATAATTGGTAGTAAACTAGGAGGGATAGTGAGTGAGCACTAAACATTATAAATAGAAGTGTGATATTAGTGGATTTGGTACATAATTAAATTTTCATTGTATTCTCCTTGTATGGAGCACAATGAGGGTGCACCAAGTAGAAATTTATATGTCTCATGCATGCTTTAATTTCTGGTCATACTTTTCTAGGGGAAAGAGAGAGAATAGAGTTTTGTTTAACAATAAAAGAAGATCCCGAGGGGAATTTTTTTTAATCTTTTGTACCCTGATTAACTTCTGCCCCCCATCTTAGGGTATTTGATCCAGTGGTCCTAACAATCATCTTGGTAACTAATGATAACAATTGGAGTAATACAAGACCATTTTTTCATTGGAGTGGGAAAAAAATTGTAAGACATTGTGATCTAAGAGCATGGTAATTGGTGGTGTTATGTAATAATATGTCATGATACCATCAGGGATTGTGGTTAAATGGTTATAATAACATTGGTTTATCGAAATATTCATTTATTAATGTCCTTTGGGTGAGTTGGGTGATGTTAGAATGAAATTTTTGAATGAAACCCTTTAAGATTATTATGTGTGGTTGGGCATGCCTCTGATGAGTAGTGCATTAATGAACTATCTAAAGAGTGACCACGTTTAGAACATATTTACTTCTTCAATGTGTGATCATGTAAGGGATTGTGGGAAAATTCTTTTTAGATTTCATAGAACTTGTTCCAGGTTTATTGAGGAGTGTGGAACGTTTGAATTTTTTTCCGATAAAACATGTTTAAGTCATATTCCTTGATGGAAGTGCATCATTCATGGAACTAATTTACAAATGGAATGTTAAGACCCTATGGATGATCGTAATTTATTTATAATGGGTGATTGGAATAAAATTTTAGAGGTATTATTTGTAAATTATGTTGCATGTTGGTGTCTCTGAGGGAGTAGTGTGGTTTAACCTGGAAATTACTTGAGAAGTGTGGGTTAGTAGTTGGGAACTGCAATGGTGTTCAGTTGAGTTTATGGATATGTTTTTTTGTTACTTAGAAGTTATCAATGTGTTTTTTTAGATATGATTAAAATATATCAGCTAATAAAAAATAATGTATATTGATCCATTAGTGTTTTAGGACCATTAATGTATGGTAATCTTATTCAGAAAAAAGGGGTGGAGTTTGAAATCAGGTTGTGTAATGACAAGGATAGCTTGATGGGTGGTGATTGATATTCGTTTTATAATAAGGTAAGGAAATTTTTTGGTTTTTAAGTAAGGTTGTGATTGGTCAGAGTGCAAGAGTCTTGTCCAGATGAGTGCATCAGGTTCCTAAGTTTTTATATTGAGTATAGTGATGTAAACCTATGTAAGAGTTATTGTCAATACCTATGTGTGTCAATATTAGTATGATAGTGGGATATGTTTGTGCTTATTTTTTCATAGTTATTTAATTTCTAAATGCATAGCAGGAGTGGTGTGTAGATGAACTAAACCACTAGGTAGTGGAAGTTGGGTTCATGTTTTCGCATAGTGTTTGAGTTTAGTCAATAGACAATAGATAATCATGTGAGGGTTTTATTTAGAGGTAATCATGAATAAACTAGTCATAATGACCTATGGAACACATACTAAAAAATTTTCATGCATAATAAAAAAATTATTAAGTCAAATCTAAAATTACATAAAGTATGTTTTTATTGGGATGATTTATAAATCTATATTTACATAATAAAAGTACAATAATTGTCCCTGAAATTCTTATAAATAATCTGGAAACTTGAAGAACACAAGATGAAAAAATTGTATCCATGCTAAAATCTATCGTAGTAGTTTAAAATTCTGAAGAAATAGTGCCAAAACTGAATCTATTCAAATTAGATATGTGAATCTAAAAAACATACATTCTAAAACTAGTCTTCATATGTTGATATTTCATAAACTAGTGGATACCAAGGTAGATTCGAAGTGATCCAGTTGTCAAATCTGAGTTCTGGGATTCTCAATAGTGTTAAAAATCTTTATAGGCCCCCCAAAAATTATTACAGGCCATATCTGTTGGTGAAATACCCTAAAGGAGTGGATGGATAGCCTTGTGAAAAAGAAATAACTTTCAAACTAATGTGATTATCTATTATACTCTAACATGTTGGTAACACTTTAGTGTTTTTCAGGATACCTTAATTATTCAATATTGAAGTGGATTCTATTTATATTATATAGTAGCTACGAATGGAGGATATTTATATAAAAAAAATTGGTTCCAAAAAGTGGTGAATTGATGAGAAGATAGTCTGGGGGAGATATTGATGTGCACTTAAATGCTTCTTAGCCTCATACTTTAGATAGAAATGTTTTTTTTGCGGAAAAGAAAAGAATATTTGAAGAAGGGTTGGTGTTGGTTGGTTCATTGAATATGTGTGTGGGTGTGTATGGAGAACCCCTAAGGGAATAGTTCTATATTTTTATCCTTTTGGTGACATGGTCGAGTGTGTATTCATGGATAAGTTTTGGAATACAGAGTAAGTACAAAATTATGGTCCAATGCTTGAATGAGAACCACCCAAGAAACCAAGTTCATGTTAGAATTGTCCTCTAGGCCTAATGTCCAATTGGCCTCTATGCCTATAGTCCAATTGACCATGCAAAGGTAACTAAGTAATAATATAAATTAGGACATTATTTTAATTCAGATGAAAGTACCTAGAGATTCTCATGCTCGGGCATTGTAGTGTTCTCTAATGTATGTTGATATGTCATTGCATCTTTGTTCTTTTTGTTTTTCTTTGATGCTTCCTAAAAACAAAAATTCTATACAGGTAATAAGAATTAAATTTTATATTCAAACCATTAAATATTTGGAGTACATTAAACTGACCATTCTTCCAATATGCAATCATTTTTTGATATTGAGTTTTTGGATAGTCAGGGTATGTGGGTACACCCTCTAAATCAGTACCAAATATTCTCCTCCAACCAATATATAACTCGAGCTTTTTTTCCTCAATAATCTATATGATCCATCAATTTAAAAACTTTGTCATATTCACCATTCATAAAGTTAAACCGACTCTGAAACAAATATGATAATTCATATAAATACATTACTAGTATAGATATAAATTTATAAAATTTTCTTACCCATATCTGCACCCATGCCCTATCCTTGATGTCATCACTGATATGTCTCCATGAGACAGGTTCCACTGGTATGACATCAAGTTACTTGGATAAAGTGTCCATGAAACTTCTACAATTCCAATAATTTTAACTACCATTTGATTTTTTCATTATAATTTATCATAATTTGAGTTTCGCTATTCCAAGATTCTTGCATACGAGTGCACCCACATCACCTACTAAAAGATCTAACTGAATTAGATAAGAGGGTAAAAAGGAAGTGTTAAGTGATTATACAATAGAAAAAATTAGATGTTATAATTTGACACAATTATAATAAAAAAATCGTTGTAGTCTCCTCAAAAGTCTATGATGCATCTGTGGACTATCCTAGATCAGCAGCCTCCAAAAGAAGTATTTGTTCCATTTCATCCTCTAGTTTATCTTCAAGAACTGGAGTGGAATATTAAGGAACAAACTTATTATATATTTAATGGATGGTAGGAAAATGTGGTGGCATAGACCTGTTAGAATATGGTTAGTAGGTTTGGGGATACATGACTGGATATAAAATTGGTAAAGGTGGGAACATCGGTGGACGTGGCGTAGACATAGACTGGTAAGAAGAGGATAAATGAGATGATGAAGGGGGTATGGATGGAAACATACTATGAGTCTCAAGTGGATTATATACATGTGTGGTAGATATGGAGTCCACTTATGGGTCAATGTGGGTAGTGGTAAGATGGGTGCTCCATCTAGGTCTAAGAGGATCCCCTCTTAGACCTATGTTGGTAGGAGTCAACTCTGGTGGTGCTGTATATCCCTAAAAATTTTGTAAAAAAATATGAACATAACATTATATGTAATGAGGAATAAAAATATTACAATTATTTTACTCAATAAAGGAACCAGAGGTGTCAACCCATGCTCACATCTATCATGATCAGTATCAAATAATCTCTTCCTATGAGGTTCTGTAGTATTTTTTATAATCTATATAAGAATGAAATTTACATTTTTTAGAAATAGTTTTTAAAAATCATGCATTCAACTTATAATTCAAAGAAGACAAACAATGTCATAACATCTTTTAGTAATAATAGTTTAAAAACAAGTTATAATTTTTTTTAAAACATGTTTTAAACCTAGTTTTCTTAATTGAAATAAATATAATTAAATGAAACGAAACCAAAAAATAATAAAACATACATATCATTCCAAAATAAAACTAAATTAAAGTAATTAAATTAATACCAACATGAGAAACTCATGTCAAGGTAAACTAAATGAACTCTGAACATATATGGTTTCTTCTATATATTACCCATCACTACTTCAGGTTCAAAAACAACTCTCATAATGGGACGATTTGAGTCATCAAATGAAATATTTTTTCAACACCAATGGGTGTGTCAATTGTGGAAATATCATCCCTAGAATCATGAAAAATATATATTTGGATTACTTCATTAATGTCTCCATAATTAGGTCTCAAATGATCTTTCACAAAAAACACTTGTTTTTTCATTAATGCCAAAATGTATGGTTCATCGGTATGTAGAAATTGACTCAAGTAAATAAATATAAACCCACAATCATAAATAAATGTATCATGTTGTTTAATTGAATCAAACCATTTACATTTCATCATAGTGACTCGACCTTGAGATTAGTAATCCAATAATAATATTTTCTCAACCATTCTATAATAATACAGATCTTCATATCAGGACTGACTATCTGATGCACTGGCATAACTATCCATTATAGTAGTTAACATAAAGCCATTATGTTTTGTTCTCATTTTCACTACTCTATCAGTTGTAAAAAAATTATATCCATTGATTGTTAAATATTTTCATTCACAAACCAAAGAATTTGGACCAAAATCCAATGCTCTTAATTCTGTAGAAATAAATTCAATGGGTAAACTCAATACCTAAAATAGATATGAGTAATACAATTAAATGGATATCTATGTTTTAAGATAATTAAAGTAATGGTCATACCTTGGATTTTAACCAAGTTGGAAACTCTTGGCTGTGCAAAGAATCTCTCCTCCTCAAAGTCAAAGATTGATGAGCTCTACTTATAATTTTTTTATGTTCCTTATATAAAATGATAATAAAAGTATAAGGTATATGTGAAATGATATAGTATGAGATAACATATCAATATTCAAATTACATACTTGATATGGTCATTGAATAAACCATAATTAAACAAGATTATGCAATGTGTCATATCTCACTCTTAAAAGCTCAATGCACTCAATGTATATGACCCAAAAATTCCTCCTATTTGGGGAAGAGATTGAAATGAGGGATTAATTTCCACATACTACTCATCTTTATTTCTCATTGGCCGATTATGTCTTGTAATCACATTAGAAAAATACATTGAACAAAAATCCATACATTCTTGGCCAGATAATCCCTCACAATGAAAACTTCAGGATAATTCTTATTTCAAACATATGATTTCATTGTGCACATATTTCTTTAAATGGGATATATCCACAGAAACAATATTGGTCCCCCAAGAAGTGTTTCAGTTGGAATATGAACTATTAAATGTATAATGCAGGTGAAAAAGGATAGAGTAAATTTTTTTCCCAACTCACACAGAATTAATAGTTCCTCTTGCTTCATTTTTATCAAGAATAACTTAGATAACCTTTTAGCACAAAGGTCTCAAAAAATGGTACTGCCAAATCACTATCACCCTTATATTATTGGATAGAAAATGAAACTTTTCTATTGGAATCAATTCACGAAGAAGGATGTGCTAATCATGAGTTTTTAGGGATTTTAGTTTCAAATATCTTTTGTTGACTCATTTAGATATATTGCTCAAATATCCATTAGGAACCTTGATATTCTCCAATACTACAGGAAATTGATCTCTCTCTGATGGTGTCATCACATAATAAGCACAAGGAACTTTCCATTTGTTTTTACCAATACACATAGGATGCATTTGTGGCTGAATACCACAATCCAACAAGTTCCGATGAGATCAGAATTCATCTTTGGTCTTCCCCTTGATATTTAGAATATTTAAAAGAAACATTTCACATATATTTTTCTCAACATAAATTACATATAAAAAAGATGTAATAGATTGATAGAAAAATATGGAAACTCAAAAAATATAATTCTTTTTTCCAATTGTAAGAGGCTTTAGTGTCAACATTATTCCTCTTTTTATATTTCAACTAACCTTTACCTAAGGAAAAACTAAAATCTTTCAATTCATTAATAACATCACTTCCTAACATATGTTGAGGTGGTTTTTTAGTGTCAGCAATATTATCAAACCTCTAACAATTCTTCCTATATTTATGATTCATTTGAAAGAATTGTCGATTCTCCATGAAATTGAAACTACAATGATATTTAAGCCTTCTCGGTTATGTATTCTTCATACAAACGGGTCATGATATTTTTTCCTTCGTGCTTGTAAGATATCAGATCTCCGTTAAGGTATATTTTTTCCCAAAATTCTGTTTAATTCCTTTATTTTGGATGAATAAGTGTTTCTCAGGTTCTTAAGAAGGCTCGGGAGGTGTTTTGGGGGTTCGGGGCACAAAAAAGGGAGGAAAAGGAGTTTTCTAGAAAATTTGCATGGTCTGTACATAATTAGTCCTGACCGTATAGATAACCCAGTTAAATCATATAGAAGAAGGATTTTTAGAAAGTAGCCTCCACACTGTTTATGCACAATTTGGAAAACCATGTGGGTAAACCATGCGAGGTGGGCTATTTTTGGATAGTTGTATCCTCATTGTTTGGAAAACCATGCGGGTAAACCATGCAGCCTAGAAACTTTTATAAAATTACAAAAATGACATTATAGGATTTTTATACCCAACTCAATATTTCCTCCTTTCTTCCTCCTTTAGACCCTAATAATGAACCAAAGTCTCCAAGATCTTACAAGGATCAATCTTCCTCATCTTAGGGCCATTTGGGGTGGCTTCAGCTGCATATTAAAGATCTAAGTAAGGCTAAACCCCTCATTGCTTCCTTTTCCTGATTTGAGTTGGTATATATCTCTTATCTTCTTATGAAGCTCTCAAACCCTTCTTTTTTAGTTAGGTTTAGGTTGAGTATTCGAGGGTTGTTTGAATTGGGATATAAGGCTTTGATTGAGAGTTCGTTCACCAATAGATTCATGGTAGGTGGTCTACAAGTTATATCCCTTGGTTATTGTGTAGATTTGTGCATGTAGGGTTTAATCCTTGTCTCCCATATTGATGTGTTCTTGATGTTTCTATAAAGGTGTGGTGTATTTGGTGTCTAAATGATTAATTGAACCCTTATTTATCCCCATAGGATGAAAGGAGGATGAATTGACCAAATTAAGGACCCCCATGGGATGTGTCGACCCTTTCGATGGGGCTAATTGAAATATAAAGTGAAAAATTCACACATGGTGATGTAGTGTCTTAGTAAAGAGGTTAATTGGTTTATGTAATGAGTTATAATGGATTGTGGTTAGTTGTGTCTAATGTGTAAAAAGGCTAAGGGATTTTTTTGGTTGGCATTTAAATGGGTTAAAAGGGAATAATGTGAATATGAAAAGGAATTAATGTTTACACTTGAATATGCATAGTGAGTTAGGCATGGTAAATGGGAAATGGGACTAAAGGGTTAGGTATTATAAATTATGAATGTGTTAATGGATTGAGGATTAATGTTAATTTCCTATTTATTGATAATATTGTGATGTTGTAAATGATATTGGTTATGCCTGTTTTGATGTGGTTAAATGAGGTGAATGATAAATAAGCATGCGCACATGGCTTAGTAGAGTGGGTTATAGACTTGAGTATCTATTACCATGGGTCGAGTTGTAATGAGGTTCTAGATCCACCCCCAAATGCATGAGTTAGGGAAGGGGATAGGGTTCTATTTTTCTAACAGTAGCATTCCACCCGGACTGAGGCTTCAAGGAGACGATTATGAGATTATTATACTATGATGCCTAGTGAGATAGGACTTGATTTTATTCACATATACTTGAGAACATTTTACATGCCTAATCCATTGAACAAATAAAAAAGGTAGATTAAATCATGAAAGGCCTAAGTAGTTAACCTAGATTCAATGGTTGTATAATTAAAAGAAACATAGTCTAGATTGGCATATTGAACTGTTTATCTTTACTTGCCATTATTTATCCCTTTCATGCACTATCTAATTTTTATGGATATTTTGTAGACACCATTGGTGGAGGCCTAATGAGTTATACTCACACCTTACTCGGGCTATCATTGGGCAACCGAGTAGATTTTATGTTTGCAGGTCAGGACACGGGAAAGGGCCCTATGCTAGGGAGTTGAGTTAGAAATGGGACATGTATGGGTGAGTTTATAGACTTGGAGTCTCTACCATTTTATGAATTGTTTTATTTTCGTCCTTTTGGGGGTTTTTTAACTTAGTAATAGAGCATGACATGGTATATTTACTGTTGTAAATGGTTGTACCCAGATTTGGGAATTAGTTATTTATGCATGTTATTGATTATTTACTATTGTTTCCATTATTTAAATTATTATTTATTGTGTCTTACTCTGGTGATGAGGGTATAGTCTCCCAACATATCTTATTAGACCCTCTTCACTAATCGGCAACCTATGGCATATGGGGAGGCACACTTGAGGTCATTTGGTGACCCGGATCGGGGCACCTGATTAGTGGATCTCGGGTCAGGGACGTTACAAAGTGGTATCATAAAAGTTATTTTCTATTTCTTACTATTTGAAGATGGTAGACATGAGGTTAGAAAAGTTTTGGGCCTTGGTAATGAGCTTGTTCTTGATAGTATCTAACTCGTGTACGGGGGAAAACCTAAGTCACCCTGGGAGGGGATTGTTTTTCTTGTTGTGTGTTGTTATATTTGATGTTATTTCACCATTGGTTGGTGAACATGTTGTGATATTTGATGGTTTTGTGATATTTCTCTCATGTCTAGAAGGGTACAAGGTTATGCATTCATGCATCATTCTCGGAACCTATGTAGGAAAGTGACATGCATCGTGATAGGCACAGACACAGGATGGGTATTCAGGATATGAAGGTTAGGATGTGTTTGTTCTCTTAAAAGTAATGAAAATGGTTCCTAATAATATGGTATTAATGGGTAAAAAGGGATGTTAAAATGTCAAGTAGTAATTATAAAATAGTTCATGATAAAGAAGTAAAAGTGTATTAATCTGTTGTAAGAGTAAATTGGGATATAGAAATGGTTTTGAATGGGAGTAAAAGATAAGGCTCGTAACCATGTGAATTAGATACGTGTGTTATTCATGACCTTAGGAAAGATGGTGAAGGGTAGTGATATGATTGTGAGTGGGCTCGTTTGGGTAGTGTATGTGAACTTTTCCAGTTATGGAAAGTGATGAGTCTACCTATATTTATTTTTTCCTTCATAAAAGCATCATAGTTTCATTCTAAATCTCGTGTTTGTAATTGTATAGAAATGCCAACTTGAAGATGTGTTTCAGTTGGGTGACATGAGAATGTTGCTGAGAATTCTCCTCCAATAGTGGAGCAGGAGAATGTAATGATCCATGAAATTAGGGAAGAGAAGTTCTATGAGAACTTCGCTCATTTTATGTAGATGATGGAACGAGACACAGGGCAGGTTGCACTGAGTATGTTTGAACTAACCCGGGAGTTTCAGCTGCAGCACCCTCTGGCCTTTAACAGAGAGGGTGGTCCAGAAGTAGTAGAGTTTTGTATAGAGTCCATTCAAACTATTCTTGACTATATAGATACTCCTCGTGAGAAGTGAGTCAATTTAGAATCCTATATGATGAGAGGTCAAGAAAAGCATTGGTGGGACATCATGGTTCAGACAGAGCAAGCTGAAGGAAAGATATGAAAGTATTTTCAAATTAAGTTTCTTAAGAACTTCTACCTAGAAACATTGAGGTAGGAGAAGGTTGAGGATTTTATGATTTTGACTCAGGGGACAATGTCAGTAATGGACTATGCTAGTCATTTCACGGACATGAGACACTTCATTCCAACATTGACAGGAGATGAGGAAACTATGGAGAAATGCTTCTAGGACGAGTGAAGACACGAGATCAGGTATTAGGTGAATATATTTCATCTAAAAAGGTTTTCTAAATTGGTGGATCAAGACCTTATCTTAGAGGAGAACCTGAAGGGGCTTCAGGTGGAACCTGTAGTGCCAGTTGGGCGATCAAGTTGGGCGAGCAAGTTTTGCGGCTTCTGATAGTAGGAAGCATCATTTTTGAATATTTCAGCAAGGTGGAAGTGCACAAAGTAGTCAGAAGAGGGGGTAGTCTTCCCAAGGTGGCGACTAGGTCTTTTTTTATTATTGTGGTGGGCTACGGAACAAGCATGACTAGTATCCCTGCTCACTGGTCGAGTGTCAAGCATGCAGCAGGTTAGGCCATGTGTAGAGGTTCTACAAGAACCCATGATAGGCAGGGAATGATAGAGGCTAGAGTCAGATGCCAATTGTAGGAAGGGGGTTGGTTACCCTGTATCAGGAAGTTAGTTAGAGCTCCACGAGTCATATTGGTAGAGGCAGTGGACGTGGAACTCTAGGGCGATATCATCCTTACCAACAGAGTAGTGCAGTTCAGGGTACTCAGGATGGAGCCTAGGGTAAAGGGGCATTTCATCTCCATAGAGTTCAAGATACACCTGAAGGTGGTGAGGTAGGATCGTCTACTATTCGAGGTATGATTCTTATAGATTCCACACTTATTAGTGCTTTATTTGATATATGTGTTATGAATTCCTTTATTTTTGATCAGTTTGTAGTTGTGTTGGGCTTAACTGTGGATACTGCATGTGGGGTAATATCGCTTGATACTCTGCTAGGGGTACAAGTTGAGGACATCAGGAAGTATTAGCGTTATGCTCTGGAGGTTGGTGGGTATCGTTTTCTGTGGGATCTATTTGTCCTAGAGATGTTAGGTTTTGACCTAATCTTGGGAATAGACTAGTGGGTGTTATATCAAGCTCATATCAACTTTTACCAATGTTGGGTAAAGTAAACATATCTCGATGGGAGAACTTATGTCCTTCATGGGGAGTGGGATACTTAAGCGGGCTGCGCAGGGCTGCTACGCCAATAGTTGGGAGAACTCATAGCCCAAGTAGAATGCCTTATTTTAGATAATAGGAAGAAAAGACAGTCGGTCTTTCCTTTTGTTGTGGACTAGTTTCAAGATGTGTTCACTAAGGACTTCTCGAGGTTACCAGCCATGATAGATGTTGAGTTTATGATTGAATTGTTTCCAGGATCGAAGACAGTTTCTATTCCACCCTATCGAATGGTTCCAGCAGAGATCCAAGAACTGAAGGTTCAGTTAGAGGAATTAGAGCATAAGGAGTTTATACATCTTAGTACATCACCTTGGGGATCTCTAATGTTGTTTACTAAGAAGGATGATGGATCACTGAGGCTATGTGTTGATTATAGGAAGTTGAATCAGATGGTGGTTAAAAACCGATACCCTCTTCCTATAATTGATTACCTGTTTGGTCAGCTCAGAGGTGACTCGATGTTTTCTAACGTATATTTGAGATAGGGATACCATCAGTTGAGGGTGAGACCTTCTAAAATACCCTGGATAGATTTATAAAGAAGGTGAGGGTTGTATGAATTTTGGGTGATGTTGTTTGGATTGATCAATGCACCAACGGTGTTCATGGACCGAATGAACCAGATATTTCACCCGTATTAGGATTAGTTTGTAGTTGTCTTTGTTCATGACATCTTGGTGTACTCCCGAACTCATGATGATCCTGCCAAACATCATTACATCATCTTGAGTACACTAATAGGGCATAGTATTTACACAAGGCTATCAAAATGTCAGTTTTGGATTTATGAGGTGCACCTTATGGGACACATCATTTCTGAGTCAGGGGTGTTGGTGGATCCCAAAAAGGTGTAGGATGTGGTGTCTTGGGATCATCCCATGAATTTCTCTAATGTTTGGAAGTTTTCTAGGTTTGGATGGTTATTATCAAAGATTTATCAGAGATTTCACTCATTCGGAAGTGAAACTCATAGACCTAACCAAGAAGGGTATTAATTTTGATTGGTCAGAGTCTTGGGAGAATTTTTTTCATGAGCTGAAGAAGCAGTTCACCACTTCACCGATTTTGATCTTACCCAAACTAGGTAAGAGGTACACCTTGTTATGTGTTGTGTCTGGTGATGGACTTGGGGTAGTGTTGATGCAGGATGAATGAGTTGTGGCTTATGGGTCAAGATATTTGAGGCCAAATGAAAGGAAGTATCCTACTCGTGACCTTGATCTAGTTGTTGTGGTTCATGCCTTAAAGTGTTAGAGGAATTATTTGTTGGGAGAACCTTTCACAGTGTTCACCTACCATAAAAGTCTCAGGTATATATTATTTTAGTTGTATTTTAATCTTCGATAGTGATGGTGGGTTGAGTACCTGTAGTATTTTGATTTTGAGTGTCACTGATGATATGAGCTAGAAGACTCAGAATTAGGTAGTTTGGGGATCCATTTTAGAGATGGTGATGATGGCCTTATTTGCTGAGATGCATTTGGAGGTACTGGATGGGAACAGGAAGATGATACTATCATTTATATAAATTTAATCTACACTTATGATCTATGTTAAATAGAGTCAGTTGGTGGATCTGGAGTGTTTGGCTATAAATTAAAGTCTTAAATGTGTGGAGTCACCTTATGGTTGGACTTTCGGTGCTGACGGAATTTCTTATGTTCATGGTCATGTTGTGGTGCTGACAGATGTATAGGAGGAGTTGATGTGAAAGTTTCACATGCCAATATAGGAAATGCATCTGGTCTTGAATAAGATGTTTTGTGATCTTCGTAGGCCGTTTTGGTGGTCAGTAATGAAGAAAAAAGTTGTGAGTTTTGTGGCACGATGCCTTACCTATCAGCATGTGAAGGCTGAACATCAGTGTCCAAGTGGGTTGTTGTAGCCATTACCTATTCCAGATTGGAAGTAGAATGACATCACGATGAACTTCAAAGTGAGTCTTTCGAGGATGCCTCATAAAAATGATTCAATTTGTGTGGTGGTAGATCAGATAACCAAATTAGACCATTTCTTGCTAATTCAAGAGACCTATATAGTCGACCAGTTTTCGGAATTGTATGTTTGATAAATAGTACGGTTGAATAGCGTGCTAAGAACCATAGTTTTGGATCATGATATGTGTTTCACCTCACACTTCTAGAGGGGACTATAGAAGGAATTTGGCACCTAGGTGTTTTTGAGTATGGATTACCACCCATAGACTGACAGGCATTTAGAGCACACAATTCAGTTATTAGAAGACATGTTGAGATCATGTGTTCTGGATTTCGGTGGTTTGTGGGAAAATCACTTGTCACTTATTGATTTTTCATACAACAACATCTTTCAGGATACAATTCAGATGGAACATTTTGAGGCACTATATGGGAGACCGTGTAGATATCTGTTGTGTTGATTAGAGGTCAAAGAGTCTGAGCTATTAGGATTGAGTCTTGTACAAGAGACGTCGGAGAAGGTTCGTTTGATTCAAAAGCATATAAAAACAGATCAGATTAGGCAGAAGTCATATGAAAATAGGCATCATAAACCTCTTGAGTTCATGGTGGGTGATAGTGTGTTTCTTCAACTTTTGGCATGGTTGGGCCACCATCAAATTCAGAAGTAGGGAATGTTAGCCCCTAGATATGTGGGCCATTTGAGATTAGGTAGAGGATCAGACCTATGGAATACTTATTGGATCATTCACAATGATATAGCAGGATTCATGATGTTATCCATGTTTCGCAACTCTAGCAGTATCACCCAGATCCACCCCATGTGATAAATTCTAAGGATTTTGAGCTTGAGGTTGATGCGTCCTTTGAGCAGCACTTGATCTATATTGTGGATCACAATGTGAAAGTTTTGCAGGGAAAGGTTGTTCCATTGGTTCATGTTCTATGGAAATATGGAAATGCTCAGAAAGAAACATGGGAGCAGGAATCTGATATATGGGTCAATTGGCCCGATCTCTTTTCTTTGGGAAATCAATGATGCTTGGGAAGAGTGGCTCAGGGATGAGACGTTATAAGTTGGAGAGGTTGTAAGATCCCATATCTCCGTTAAGGTATGTTTTTTCCCACATTTCAGTATAATCCCTTTCATTTGGCTGAATAAGTGTTTTCCGAGTCCTTAAGAAGGCTCGGAGGTGTTTTGGGGGTTCATGACATGAAAAGGGGGGAAGGCTTCTTGGAAAGTCGCATGGTCTAGGAATGGTTAGTCCTGACTGTGCAGAAAACCCATGTAAACTGTGCAGAAGAATGATTTTCATATAGTAGCCTCCACATAGTTTGTGCATGGTTTAGAAAACCCCATAGGTAAACCATGCGAGGTGGATTATTTTTGGATAGTAGTATCCGCAAGGTTTATGCATGGTTTGGAAAACCGTGCGGGTAAACTGTGTGACCCATAAACTTTAAAAAAATTAAAAAAAATCCATTATGGGATTTTTATACCCAACTTGGGATTTATTTCTTTCTTCCTCCTTTAGAACCTACGAACAAACCAAAGTCTCCAAGAGATTCCAAGGATCAATATCCCTCATCTTAGGTCCATTTGCATCACCATCAGTTCCAGATTGAATATCCAAGTAAGGTTAAACCCCGCATTCCTTTCTTTTCTTGATTTGGGTTAGTATCCCTCTCTTATCTTCTTCTGAAACTCTCAAACCCTTATTTTTTTGTGAGGTTTCAGTTGAGGCATCAAGGGATGTTTGAATCAAGATATAAGGCTTTGTTTGAGAGCACATTCAACAACAAATTCAAGGTATGTGGTCTACAAGTTATATCCCTTGGTACCTGTGTCGATTTGTGCATGTAGGGTTTCATCCTTGTCTACCTTCTTGATGTGTTCTTGATGCCGTTAGAAAGGTGTGGTGTATTGAGTGTATAAATAATTAATTTAACCCGTCTGGATCCCCATGGGATGAAAGGAGAATGAATTGACCAAATTATGGCCACCCATGGGGTGTGTCGCCCTCCCGATGGGGCTAATGGAAATATAAAGTGCGAAATTAACACATGGTGATGTAGTGGCTTAGCGAAGAGGTTAATTGGTTTATGTAATGAGTTAGTATGAATTGTGGTTAGTTTTTTATAATGTGTATAATGTGTATAATGGCTAAGGGATTTTTTGGTTGGCATTTAAATGGGTTAAAAGGGAATAATCGGAATATGAAAAGGAATTAAGATTACACTTGAATATGCTTAGTGAGTTAGGCATGGGAAATGGGAAAGGGACTAAAGGGTTAAATGTTAAAAATGATGAATGTGTTAATGGATTGAGGCATAATATTAATCTTCCATTTATTGAAAATGTTCTGATGTTGTAAATGATATTGGTTATTCTAGTTTTGATGTGGTTAAATAAGGTGAATGATAAATAATCATGTTCACATGGATTGGTAGAGTGGAGTATAGACTTTAGGTTATATGCCCATAGGTCGTGTTACACCAAGGTTCTAGATCCACCCCGAAATTCATGGGTTAGGGAAGGGGACAAAGTTCTATTCCCCTAATAGTTTCATTCCATGAAAACTGAGGCTTCAAGGTGAGGATTATGAGATTGTTATACTGTGATGCCTAGTGAGATATGAGTTGATTCTATTCCCTTTTTATTCATAACATTGAACATGCCTAATCCATTGAACACATGAAAAAGGTATATCAAATCATAAAAGGCCTAAATAGTGAACCTGAATACAACGGTAGTATAATTAAAAGGAACATATTCTAGATTGGCCTATTAAAATGTTTATCTTTACTTGCCATTATTTCTCACTTTCATGCACTATCTACTTCTTTTGATTATTTTTTAGACATTTTTGGTTGTAGCCTAATGAGTTATACACACACCCTACTCGGGAAACCATTGGGTACCCGAGAATATTTCATACTTGTAGGTCAGGAAAAGAGAAAGGGCCCTATGATAGGGAGTTGATTTGGACATGGGATAGGTATGGGTGAGGTTCCAGACATTGAGTCCAGAAAATTTTTGGTATTATACTGTTTTTCTTCCTTTTGGTTTTTTTAACTTAGCACTAGAGCATGGCATGGCATATTTACTGTTGTAAATGGTTGTACCCAGTTTTGGGAATTTGTTATTTATTCATGTTATTGATTGTATCCCATTGTTTCCATTATTTAAATTATTATTTGTCATGGATTACTCTAGTAATGAGGGTATAGTCTCCAAATGTATCCTATTAGACCCTCATCGCTAGTCAATAACCTTTGGCGTATGGGGAGGAGTGCTTGAGTTCATGTGGCGACCCAGTTTGGGGCACCAGATTAGTGGCTCTCGAGTTGGGGATGTTATAGTGTTCCACCAATACATCATTTCATATATAGAGAAATCATTTACGGTACATAGAAGGGCTTCATGCATCTGAAACATACTTTCTGAAGAAGTATCAAATGTCTGCACACCCAAATCCCAAAGTTTATTCAACTCTCTTATTAAAGTTTACAAGTAGATATCTATATCATTACCAAGATCAGAAGGTCCATATATTATTATACTCAAGAAATTGATTGGTATTTTCATAAAAATCCATTGAGTAATATTATAAACATGAATAAAAACTGGTCATGTGTTGTGAGTAGTAAACAGATGACCAAACAGATTAAAACCATCATAGAAAAGACCCAACCTAACATTACGCACCTCGGCTAATAAATTAAGATGTTGTGCATCAAATGTTCACCGTGTTATTCCATATGCCGGATGAACCAACTCATCATTACCTTTAATTTTCTTAGCATCATTACATCACATATTGGCTAAGATTTCTACATACATGAATAGATTTTGAAGTTTTGTAATCAATAAAAAGTTTCACATGGCTTTTTTTGGCACATGAGATAGTGTTCCATCTGCATTTTCCTTCCATAGCGATGTAACACATTCTTTATAGTCATTACAGTCATCTATTTCCTCCCAAAATAAACTACAATCTTTCATATAAACATGGAATTTATTAGTATCAAATCTAAGATAATTAATTAAGTTCCATGCCTCGAAATGATTTATGGGAATATCTACACCATCAAGAAGAAATTTCTTTAAAAATGTAAGAATATAATCAATGGTGGTATTAGAAATTTTATACATGGTTTTCCCATGATATAAACTCATTAAAAATTCCAACTTGGTTATTTTAGTACATTCATAATATATAGGAGTTCAGGCATCATCCAATAAATTGTTCACTCTTTCAACATCATTATCTTTAGTATTTTTCTCATGTGTATTGATATCATTTCCTTCTTTCACTGGAATAATATCTCTCTTGAGATGATGAACAAATGGAAACCAATAAAATATCAAATACTCTGTGCCACTTATTTCTTTTCATTCATGAATAATATAAGTTTGACTCATCTCTCCATAGTGATACCAAACTTAATAGTTTGTTTGAAATACAGATTTTGTTATATGGTAGCTAACTTCTTCCCTGATTAAAAATGGACTTCCAATACATTTATAGCATGGAAACTGTATACAATGTCCATCTGAAGAATTTTTAAATGAAAAATCTAAAAAATCTCTATATTATTTTAAAACTTGGTTGAAATCTGATTGGTATGATACATCTAGATTCTATCAATTCTATAATAAGGAAAAAAGTTATCTTCCAATCAACCATGTAAACCATAATTAAAAAATTTATTATAACCAATTTTATTATTAAATTAATCAAAGAAAACTAGAATCTAGAAAAAAAGAATAATAGAAATAACATATTCCATAAGTGATGAAAAATATCTGTTAGTACCACTTGATTCAATAGTGTAAGACTGGGTAATCATATTTAACAATTAAATGGATAAATTTACTTGAGGTTATATTTGTTTATTTCTTTCAATTATGTTTTAATCATCATTGATAATCTCATTATGTAAATATCATCTTTCTCGGTTAATTATTTAAAAAAAATACACAATACATATAAATTATTTTGAGAATGTAATTTTTTAAAATAAACTATTAAAATATCATGGATTTGCTAAAAACTAAGTTTCTGATTCTTATACTCCCCTAGTATTATGTCTAATATATAATAGTATATATAATTAATAATTATTTTGGTCTCAAGAATATTTTATGTTCAATAAAGAAACACTAAGACCATTATTCTTCTATAATTCAATATAAATAATCATTAATATCAAATATATTAGAAAAATAAAATTAATGAGGCAAGCTCTAAAACAAATTTTTGTAATAGTAGATAACCAAACAAAAACATTAAAAGGGAGAGAAATAAATATGAAATAAAACTCAATTTTTATCCCAATCAATAATAAAAGATTATTATATGACACAATTTCTAATAAAATAGAATATATCATAGCATAAAAAAATTAAAAAAGGGATATGTAAATGAAAAATAAAACTATTAGAACATAAAAACTGAATAGTTAAATTTAATACAAAAAATTAATATCAAAACTAAAAACAAATGCATGAAGTATTGTATATCAATAAAAATATTCCATAAAGTATGTTTATTACCAAACACAACCAATCATGGATGAAATCAATTTCACTCTAAACCTATAGGAGATTTGATAACTAAGATAAATGTATCCAAGTACCTACTATGAACATCATTGATCTTTCTACAATTATAAGATATCAAGTTCAACATCAAAAACACTTTTGATAACCATGGTCATTAGTAATTAGATATATCCTTGGGATCATCTTCTTTCTATATGATCTATAGCATGTCCAACACTATACATCATCAATAAACTTTTAGAAGACGCAGTTTCCAATCCTTGAAAACTCTTCAATCATGTAGGATCATAAAATTCCATTAAAGAAGAAAAAATAAGTGATTTTACAATGATACATTACATAATAGAATCTCTTTTGAAAATAAAATGAATTTTAAAAAAACAATCACAACCGCACTAGTCACCAGATAATGTAGGCTTCAATAAAATTTACAACTATGCTTGATTGAATTTATATTTTATAACAACTCATAATCATCAATGTCATGGTTTAATTTAAAAATGAATTTGTAACAACATACAATAGTCATCTTTTGAGAATTTAAAGTTTATATGATACATCATTAGAAGAAAAAATCATATATTTCACTAAGATATATTTAGGGAAACGTATCTAAGACATCTCTATACTCACATTTTAAGTAGTTATTAATTTTTATGAAATAAATTTATCTCAATTTCATGATTCTATAAAAAATAAGTGAATATTATAGTTCAATATACCATGGAATCATAAATTATAGTCTTCATATAAGGAACTTAAAAACAAAAATCAAGTTAATCTAAATCAAATTAAAGTGTACTATGGTTTTCAAAATAGAGGATATATAAGGATTAGGAACTCATTTTCAAACGAGACTAGAATCACAAAAACAAACAATTAGAGGAGAATTTTGGACGAAAAAGAGATGTACCTCGACAAACAGAAACACACCTCGACCTAGGGGGTATGTGACTCAATGAACAGAAGATTTCTCATGGGATGTGCACTGACAAAGAATATTAGGGGATAATGCTAGAGGAGGAGAAGTTTGGTCATCGATTTGGTGAGGAAATCGTTCGACCTAGGGGGTTGGTGGAAAAGGACCTACGAAGGGGGGGGGGGGGGTTAGCCTGATGAGTGAAGTGGGGGAGGCTAGGGTGGGGAAAATATTCTCCCCTTTATTCCAATAGTTTTTTGAAAACCGTTGGGATAAATTATTTAAACCCATGGTTTTAAATAAAGTGTGGGTATAGAATAACTCGATGTTGTCTATACCCATGGTTTTGTAAACCGTGGGTATAGCTCTATGGGGATATACCCTCTTTATAGTAGTGAATGATAACTTCTATGGCTAACATAATTGGTAGAGTCCCATGATGGATTTCAATCACTCCCCATTCCCATAAAAATGGTGAAAAAACTCCAATAGTGGATTGGGTTTAATCCCAATTATCATTAATATTATCTCATGAGATATAAAAAATTACCCAATTTATTGAATGGGTATATAATTTTGGGAACACCTATCACCTAATTAATACTTTACATAAGTGTTCCATAATATCATAAAAACATTCATCATTTCATCATATATTAATTAATCCATGGATAGAAATGAGTTTTATAAAAACATCATTAAATAATAATTATCATAATAAATACCAAGAATGAAATCTGATGGTATCATATTATCAAAACCATAGTGAAATATAAAAATACTTAAAGGATATTGACATTGATTAAAAATATTTTTATAAAATCACTAGAATCATTCTATGTAAAATAAGAGAAAAAATCCTTTTTAGCATTTTTTTGACCTAAAAAGCCACAAAAAAATGGATATGGAAATCATGGAAACCTATAATGTAAGTTAAATTATAAATAAAGTACATATGGTAGGAAAATAATTCCATTACATATACATTAAAAACATATGTTTTACACTTTTTTAAATAAAGTTAAAAGTGAGTCGTATGGAAAACATTTCAAAATATTATTTTTAATAATTTCTAAATAAATTTACAGTTAGTAGAAAATAAATTTGATAAAAATTTATGTATAAACAAAAACTTCCATAAATTTTTTGAATAACATGGTTATGGAAGAGAAATATTTCCAACCAAAAATGAGAAATATGGTTAGATTTTTATAAAAACGTTCTTTCGAAATAAAATTTTAAATAAAAAAATTATGAAATAGAGAACCTTAAATGGATTATTAAAAACCTATAATATTATTTAAAATAAAAAAAATCCATCATTTATAGTGTATAAATCACACAAAATAAATAACATTTTGAATATATAACATGTCTTAATGAATGGAAATTGAGATGAGGAAACCGTTACCTCATATCCCAAATTGATTTGTACACAATATAACCTCCTATATAATAAATTTAGAATTATTTTAAATATATAGTAGATTAATTTTCATAATTATCTTAATATATATCTTTCCATTATAATTTCTAATTACATATTTATTAACAATTGTTCTTTAAAATTAATATTTGGGTGTTAATTATTCTGTTTTCCATGCATGTTTTAGTTTGACGGTTCTTGTCCTTTATATTTATTAATGGTTCTATAATATTAATCATGTCATAAATATAATATCTATTTATTATTTGAAATTTTATAATTATCATTTAATTTGGTTATAAAAAATTAATTACATCAATTCATGGAGGTGGTATCTGCACGTATCAGTGAGCGATTCTTTATTTTTTTTAATAAATGGAAGGAAAGAATGGTAAATTATAATATTTATTTAAAAGAACAAAATTATATCATAAATATAATATATATATATATATATATATTCATTAAATTAATCTATTTTACTATCCATAAGATAATTTTATGAAAAATGAAATACATACTTCATAGGGGTGGTAATGTTCACATAAGCATGAACAAATCATTCAATTTTAATTAGATGGAAATAAAATAGAAAATATTTATATCATGAAGATAAAAACATTTCAGTATGGTATATATTATATTTAAATTATATTAATATGGTTATATTTTTTTATGAAGTTTAATACGAAATAATAGTGAAAAATTTTGGTAAGAATATATACATCTTTCTTGGGTAATCTTCTACAAAAACCACACTTGGGATTTTGGATGGAAATTTTTGGAAGAAAATAACCTATAAATTATGAGTAGGAGAGTTGGGAAATTATTTGGAAAGATAATGGTCAAGATAAGGTGCTCAAGTGGTCTAGAGAAGTGAGAATAGGAGGTTCCCTTTTATAAGTGATGGGAGTGGCACCCTTTTAAATACCCTTAACTTTTATAAAATATAAATTCCTTTCCATGAGAATCTGGAACCAAATGGTAAATGTGCTTAATAAAGGATAATGAATTTTCAAAATACTATTAACGAATAATATTTGAATAAGTATTATCAAGAATCAAATCATTATCACTTAGTTAAACCCCCTTGTAAACCCTTTTAACCCTTACTGTGGTGATAAGATTTTAACCATGGTAACAATTCATTGTGGTTAAAAATTAAGTTGACATATTACCTAAAATTGATTTTTTTGATTATAAATATGAAAACCATTTTACAAGATTTATTTTTTATAGGTGGAAAAAATAATTCTAATATACAAACACAAAATTCATGACAACCATTTTTAGAAATAATGTATTTTTAAGAATAAAAATGATTTTATTCTCAATCCATGCCTAGTTAAAATGATGATGATAATGTTTATTTATTTGATTTAATTTCATATCTAAAAATTTCTTGAAAATTATTCTAGAATATTTATTTAGTGAATCTACTAATACAAAATATATTACACCTACAAAAAACAGATTTATGAAAAATAACTCTGTTATCTTAAATTAATTATATATTTATTTCTAACTATTTTATAATCAATTTATAAATGATTTTTAATTTTTATAAATGTGTAAGAAGTATTTTTACATAAGTTTAATAGTCTGAATAAGAGAAATTAACTTAAAAAAAACAAATATAATAAAACAATGCTTATAAATAGTACAATTCAGTTAAACCAAGAATAATTAACAAAAATACTTCATATAATAACATAATTTATTTTAATAATTATAATTCATTTAATTTATATGTGAAATATTTTATTTTTTATTGTAATAAATAATTATTCACTTGTAGTTGGGATTTTGACTAGCGGTAAGCACCCCATAATCCTATATGAAAAATGGGGGTTCAAAACCCATTGGGTGCAAGTACTATAGCAGTACTATAATGGTACTATAGTAGTGGAGGTATTATGGCAATGGTGGGCACTATAGAAATGGAAAACACTATAGTAGTGGTGGGTACTTTGCGGTACTGTAGTAGTTAGGTGTTGTTGAAGTATTATTCATAGAATGGTCCTTGGGCCAAAAACTTTGGGCCTACAGGCCATGTATTGGGCTATATGCTCACTGGGCCTTTGGGCTATGTAATGGGTGTCCCTTTACCCAGTAAAAATAGGTATTTGATTTGATTTAACAATAAAATGAGGCTTCAGTACTAACCTTAAAAAAATAAAAAATAAATAATTATTCACTTAAGTTCAGTGTCATGTGCATCGCAAGTTATCAAACACATCAAATTTATTAAATAAAGATGTATTCTAAAATATTAATGTGTAATATATAAAATTTAAATTCCTTAAATAAAAGAGAAAAAATATTATATAATAGGGAAACAATATCATAATAGAAACATGAAATATCTTAGTCAAGTAAAGTATTTTAGGTCTCAATTAAAGAAAATTGAGTCTATAAAACCCTTACTTTAGATTCCTTATTGGTCAGGTACATTCTAACTTATTGCATAATAATTATAGGTTCATTGATAATATGATACTAAACCAAATTCATATTTATTACCTTTTTTAACAATATTTTATGTTCATTTATTACATAATTTTTACATGTTTTTTGATAATGTTAATTATTGGTAATTTGCAGTTTTTACTATTCAGTGTTTGTTTTAGTATATCATTTTTAGTTTTCACTATATGTTTACAAGTTATTCATATTATTAATGGTTAGGTAAATTGAAATAGAAGTTCCATAATGGTTCTAAATGTTCCATGATAATTCTACGGAAAATTTAGGTATGATTCGTAAAGCCAAAATCTAAACTGTGATTGTTTCGGTGACCACTATTGTACAAATTGTTGTTTGTTATTATTGAGTTTAAATATTTATATCACCATTAAATAAATAAAAGGAAAACATTATTAGTATATTAATATGATATCTTTCCATAAATTATCTTTCAATAACAATCCATGATAAAAATTCATAGCATCTTTCATGTAGGCAATTAAACCGACCAAAATATGAATATCTTAATATTAATTGGATAAATGTGATTATGGATTGATTTTATTATATTATTATCATTAAAAAATTAATATAAAATAAAAAATTAATCATTATTGTATATTGTTACTATTTTTTAATTTTTCTTAGTCATTCAACATCTAATCATTATAGAATCGTTCATATAGGTGGTAAAACCAACCCAAATGAGAGTGAGTTATAATGGATAAACAAATAAGAGAAAACCATTTAATAACGATAATAATAATTTTTCTAAATATTAATGATTTAAAAATATTGTTATTATTATTATGGTAAATAATATTTAAAAAATGAATATGAAGAAGAAATGGAAGAATGATAAGATATGATAAAATACTTTGAATAATTTAATATTGTCTTGAAAACTTTCTTGATTAAGAAGCGATTTGGGAAATTTATATGAAATAGAAGCTCAATAATGTTGGATAATCTTATTTTTCAAGACTATAATACTGATTAGAGGCATAATTCTAATTTTTAGAGTGGCTATGAAGGTATGGTGGAAATATTCTTTTATAAGTTAATGGAGTGGGAAGTTTTGTAAATACAATTTCTTTATATAAAATAAAGTTTCACATTCAAGTGAAATTAATCCAAGTTATAAAATATAGAAATATAATATGTTTTTAGTTGAGAATACTCCCATACACTCATTTATAGATAATTGTTTATGAAATTTAATAGTTTTACTCCTTTATTTTACACTTTTACCATTTTCAATCTTTATTATGATGACAAATTTTAACCTAAGTAATTTATTCTTTTGACTAAAAATTAAATGGACCATTCAACCTAATTTTAACATTATGATAAAAATATGAAATCTATTTTAATATATTCTATTTCAGAAAGTGATAAAAATTATTTTTAAAATAATAAATGTACAACACATTAAAATAATTCTTATAAAAGAATACATTTTTTTCATTAAAATGAGTTTTGGATAAAAATTGTGAATGATAGTGATTTGTAGCACATAAATTGGTATATTATTAACCAAAGGATAGTTATATGGATTTTAATTAAATCCAAACCATTATTCCATCATGAGAATACTTAATTAAAAAAAAGGACAAAAAATAGGTTTAATTAGGATAAAATATTTCTTTATGTTTAAAAATATCAATATTTGGTTTTTAATTTAAACATGATATTTTTAAATGAATTATTTTAATAATTAAATAAATCTTAGTTAATGAAAAATATTTTATAAAATTTTAATTTATAATTAAAACATGATAATTTGATTAAAGATACAGTATTATTAAAAAACGTTTTTCGGTATTGACTTAAAAATCAACCATAAAATAAAATGACCAAAAATTATCCTTATGATAATTTTTATATACTAAATTAAAAAATGAATTTAATTTTATCAAATTTTCATCAAAAAATTTGTAGAAATTTATTTAATATAAGGATACATAATGTGGAAAACAAAAGTATTTATAAAATGACTATCGTATTACACCTGTTTAAAATGCCTAATATAAAATTTATTAATAATTATATATTTTTATCATCATAAATCCTACTTAAAATCCCCTTTATTACCTTCACATAATATCTAAAAGAAATATAACTTGTGTTTTAAATCGTAGGTTCTAGTTTAGAAATTATTGATCTTATAGTGAACTCCATGACCTTGAACTTCTCTCATGGGCGATTTTTCTCTTACTATAATTATTGAAGTTCATATTGGTCATGGTCTACGTAAATACATAGTAATTATAACTCAATTAAAAAATTGAAAAATTTTCCTTCATAAGAAATACTCATACTTCTTTATGCCATGGATTCTCTTTTTGACATGAATTTAATAATTCAATTATCTGTATTTATACCTATCAATTCAATGGTTTTTTTATAATGGGAATGTATAATAATTTATTTTAGTAATATATTGGTGTTCATTTTATTTAGGTGTTTTATATGAAATAAGTTACTTGACATAATATTTATTTAAGGGGAAAATATTTAATAAACTCAGGTGTTGTTACAATCTACCCCCCTTAAAAATAATTTTGAACTCAAAATTTTTTTAGTAGGATGAAAGTAATTGTGGATACTTTTATCTCATTACATCCTTAAGTTCACATGAAACTTCCTAAAACATATGATTAAATCAAAAAAACATTGAAAATCTATGTGTTCATGTTTTATAGCACTTTATCTATTTTATTTAGGATATACACTGGGTGTTCCTCATATTAGATATCATGTTCCAATTTTAGGACTTTTTATTTCAATACATGTGAAAGGTCTATTATATACTTCCTCAAAAGAAATTCATATAACTCATAATGTACTTATGATAGGTTGAGATGAGGTTTTAAGAAATAATCTACAACTCCAACATGATCAAGGATATCTAAGAGACTCATATAACTATGGATCAACTTCCTTTATTCCTAAATATTATAACCCGCTTCTAAGAATATATCTGTAGGAAAGTTATATCACCAACTTCAACTCTAGATCTCATTTATGATTATCCTCATAACTCTTTTATAGATTTTTTCCATATTCATATTTCATTGGATGGTTTAAACCTTCGCCTTCATTTATTTGAAAAGGCCAGGTCATATCTGATTTATTCTCTAGCTTCATCCTAGAATGTTGGAGTCTTATATCTCTTCTTATATAGAGACACATATAGTGTTATCTAAATACATTAATAGAAATTATTGTTATATGATAACTCTACCATGTGTAAGTGTTGATCCCAAAATCCTTGGAAATAATTTTAATAGGATATTAGCATATCCTAAAGAGTTTGAATGGTCCTTTTAGACTGGCCATCTATTTTAGGGTGATTAGCAGTGTTAAAGAATTTCTCTATATCCAATTCTCACGGAAGACTTCTTTGGAACCTTGAGGTAAACCTTGAATCTTGAATAAATACAATAGAGAGTGGTACTCCATACCACCTTTTCAATTCCCTTATGTATATCTTGGTGATATATACATGAAAGAAATATTCTTTTAAGGTAATAATTTGTGATAACGTCATATGGATATCGACTACAATCCAAATGAAATTATGGTCTTTAGATTTCCTAGGGAGTCTAATAACAAAACCGATGGTGATGTTTTCCCATTTCTATACTAGTATAGGTAATGGTTGTTTTATCTCCTTGTACATCTATAGTTTATCCTTAACTTTATACTATACCATGAATAGATATATGTATTATGAAATATATCTATTCATATTATCCCACCCAAAGTTTTTATATATCTCTACGCATCATCATGCTTCCTGGATGAATAGTGAAAGATGATCTATGTGAATTATCCAAAATTTACTTCCTTGGTTTTGGTCTTTATGGGACTCAAATCTAAATGGAAAATAATATAACTATATCTTTATCATATTTTAATTTCATAATATTCAATACCTTTTTTGTATCTTCATATCATCTTTTTAGGTTTCTTTGATCTTCACATGTGTGGATGGTTCAATATTCATTTGGAAAATATATTATATATCCACATCACTAATGATAACAAGATTTATCCAAATGACTACTGAACCATCCATACATGTGAAGATCAAAGAAACCTAGAAATATTATATGGAGATACAAAAAAATCATTGAAAATCCATGAGTATTGGGTATTTTAAACCCTCGTAATGGATAAGGTAGTATGATATTTCCTTCCAATAGCATCAACCACCTTGTTTTCTATCCCTGGGTGGTAATGTATTTAGAATTCATATTCTATGATCAATCCCATATATCTCCATTAGTTCATGTTTAAATCCTTCTATAAGAATATATAATTTAATATCTTGTTGTATTTAAAGATATAAAACTTCTCACCACAGAGAAAATTCTTCCAAATCATCAATGCAATGAACACTATTTCTAACTCTAAATCATTCATTGGGAATTTTTTATAATGATTTTTTAAATAATGTGAGTCATATCCAATTACCTAATCTTTTTTCAATATTCTCCATCCAAAACTCTTTAATTAAGAATTTTTTATATTAAAATCCTTTATCCACTATAGGGTGATGTAGGCATAGGTTTAGTGACCAATATATTATTAAGAACCTTAAATATTTCCTCAAATTATTTTATCCTATGGAAATTCACTCCCTTGTAGGTAAAAATGGTTAGATTGATAAAGTCTGATAAATTTCTCACAAATCATCATCAGTATCCACATAATGCATGAAAACACCATATTTTTATCACAATGGTTTACCATGTCCATTATTTGATCACTTCTATCTTAGATGAATCTATAGATATACTCTCACTTTTTATTACATGAACCATAATGGATACTTTTTGTATCCACAATTCATACTTTTTTAATGTGATATATAATTTACCCTTTCATAGGGTCTTTAAAAAAAATCCTAAAATTCTTTTTATGTTCTTATTTTCTATTAGAATATATGAGAATATTATCTATAAAGACTAGCCCAAATTTATCAATGTAATATCTTATGACTCTATTAATTAAATACATAAATATAGATTGGGAATTTATATGTATGAATTGAATAAACATAAATTCATAGTGTCCATATCTTTTTTGAAAGGTTGTATTTAGTGTATCTTCCCTTTTCACCCTTAATTGATGATATTGGGATTGAAGTTTTGTCTTTGAGAAATATTGATTTTCTCATAACTAATTGAATAGACCATCAATAAGAGGGAGAGGATATTTTTTATTGATATTTATTGTATTATGTTCATAATTTTCAATACAAAGATGCATTGATTCATCCTTCTTATTGAAATATAGAATTGGTATACACCATGGTGAAGTACTCAAGTGTAGAAAACCTTATCCAGGTTTTAATGGAGTTTCTTCTTCAATTCCTCCAATTCAATCAAATAAATTCTATAAAGATTCATTGATACCATAATTGAACCGGGTATAAGTTTAATTGAAAACACAACATCAAGATCTAAGTAAAGACAAAGTAATTCCTTAAGAAATACATTGACATATCCTCTCACAATAGAAATATCTATAGTTATAAGTTATTCTATAAACATTTGAGGTAAATACCCCACATTATTGACTATTAAGATCTATATAATGGAAGTAGTTTCCATAGTAGGTTCATATCCATACTTTCACAAATAGATGATCACAGGATGATATGGGATATTAAATGTTTCATATCTATCATGGAAATTAATATTATCTTGATATATGGAGACACAATCCATGCCAAATATCAACCCAAATTCTACAAATGGTAAAAGAACTAGATCCATAGGAATTAACTCCCACAAACCTCAATTTGAGAAGATTTTTATAATTTGGATGCAATCAATATAACATTTTGTGTTTTCAATGACAATATAGTATCCAATATTTTTGTTGTGGAATCAATATTCATAGAAAACTTTCATGATATAAATGAATTAGTATAACTATACTAAAAAAAGATGTTATCAGGTTTGGATTGGAGGATATATGCACCACCCACACCCTAATTAATTATTCCACTGGAATATTATTGATTGCAGTTTCTCTTCTTTATTCCTTTGTTTTAAGAGTTTGATACTACTTATTATACTTTTTAACCCTTAGATTAGGTCATTTATTTACATAATTACTAAATTATTTCATTTAAATCATTGGGGTTTAGGTATTACATTAGTTAAGGATTTATTATCCTCCATTATATTGACAATATTTATCAACCCTCTTTAACATTCTTGTTCTCTATTTATAATACTTCCACACATAAAATATTCTTTTATTACTTTTTAAAAAGTTCATTGGTGCTTTTTCCTACATTTTTTGGAATATAGTTTGTTGGAGTTTATTTCTTATAGGAGATTTTTTATTTGGGTTTCCAAAAAAATCCATTTTTCATTTCATTTCCCCAGATTAATGAGAATCCCCAATTTTCATATCAACCTTAAGAACACATCAAATAATTAATACATAGTTTACAAAGTTTATTAATGATAATACATTTCAAATACATGGTTTTAGGCCACTAAATAATTTATAGTTTAGTCTTTCAGAGTTAAAAATAAAACCAAAGGCATACCTTGCATATCTCATGATGTTGGACTCATATATACCAAAGGATTGTCCCTATATTTTATAGGTATATAAATTATAGATTCATTTTCATGTAAAGGGTTTTGGGTAAAATATTTAGTGATAATATTTTTTTAACTATTCTCATCCAATAGAGTCAACTTTTTTTCTTTGGTGTTGTACTATATATAAGTTTCCACTATTATTTAGATACTCTATCTAAAGAATATATGACTGGAATATCCTTCTCATAGTCTAAATACTAGAGAAAAAAATTTGTTCTCTATTACATTAATCCATTATTTAGAAATTAGTGGGTAAGAAGACCCACTAAATGAGGGAAAAATTGTGTCATATTGGACTTGATAGGAATTTCATCATTACATGGTGTGTTTGGGAGATGAATTTGGTTCTAATTGTTATTCATAGATTGAGAAAGTTGGGATATCTTTTCAATGAGGTTTTTTACCCCATATCCCAACCTATTTGTTTACACATTGGGATAATAACTTCGTTTTCCTTCACATACATTGTTATCTTGGTTACTCATAGTTTTAATCATTTAAAAAAATAAATCAATTTTGGTGATGAGAATACTTATAAAAGGAAAACTATGAACATATAAAAAATAAACCATAAATAATTTGAATACCCTATCATATAATCTTATCGATTTCAATCTAAATTTTCCATAGTCATTTACTTTTAGGATTTCTAATCTAAATAAATTAAAATCCATCCTAATGTTTTGTGAAGAGAATGTGAATTAAATAAATTTTATCCATCTTGAGTATCAAACTAGGTGTGTAGTTATGCCTCTTTTTCAAGCACCAAGTGAAGATCGAGTTAATATCCAATCAACCTTTTTTAGGGTTATTATCCTTAGGTTCATTTTCTCTAGAGCATGTTTCCTCTTGTTTGTATCAAGATAGGGCTGTTATTTATAGGAAACCACACACTATATATTTTACCAAAATTTTAGGATATTTACACTATTTAGGATTATCCTTATGGTTCTCATGAAATCATTCTAATCCAAATCCATCAAAATAACTAAACCCTTTAATGATACCAACTAATGTGACCCAAGCTAAAAAACATATAAATATTATAATAAATACCTTATTTAAACATTACATATCACAAATGAAAACACAACCCCATAACCCAATGGTTTAGTGTGTTTCGATATTAAACACATAAAATATTATTTCATATAATTGCTTCAACATTTATCACAACATCTCTATGCATGAATTCCTTCTACACATAATCATTCATATAACTTTTGGGGGGAATGGGATAATAAAAAAAGTGGTGAGATAAATTTATTAGTATGGGAAATCATATCAATGAATCATGAAGGGTTAAATTAAAATAATAGGATAAATATATTATTAAAATATCATTGAATAATAAGAGATAATCATCATAACATATGATCATAGTGTCAAAAAAGGGTTATCATGTAATCAAAATAAATATACCATGGCTTGGAATAATAACATTAGAGTGTGGCATAAACATAAGTGTAGAAAAATCACAAAATTATGAACAAATATCAAAGAAATAATTTCCACACATAAGGTTATGAAAAATATGAAAAGAAATCATATCCATATAAAAAGTTGTGAATGAATTTAAACAACAATAATTTCCATGAACAAAATCATTATATCATGAGTTATAAAACATTAATCAATAAATTTTAGTGATATATAGGTTCACACACATCATATAATGATATACCATACATTTATATTTTATATAAAAATAATAAATCATCATATATGTAATAACCCATGAAAATAAAAATGGGTTTTATATAATTTCCAAACGGTATCACATAACACGACATCCATATTTGATTATTTTTCATCATAAACTCAATAATTAAAAAGTATTATATGATCATTTAAATGATGATAATCAGAATTAGTTCATAAGAGATAGATATTTTGGAGGTAGATATGAATATGGAATTGAAATCATGGAAAATGTTTTATTAAGACTTTCACAATATAGTTATAAAAAACGAATTTATATATCATTTCATAATTCTATTTAAAGAGGGGTAAAAGGAGAAAATTGAAAACTTTAAACTTATAAGAATTTCCATTATTGAAACCTTTAAAATAAAAGAAATTAAATATAATAAATTTGGATAGGAATATAAAAGTTCCCCATATAAATAATAAATTCTTTTATTACTTTAAACCCCCTTTATTGGAACTCACAATATTAAAAAGGATAAAAACCTCTATCTAAATAAACAAAAGGTAAATATAAAGATCAAAGGAGATGAATCATATTTTTTTTCAATTAAGAGAAATGGAAAATTGGTAGGAATATATATATATATCTGTGTGTGTGTGTGTGTGGAAGAAAATGTTCCCTTATAATTAGTAGGATTTATTCCTAACAAAATATAATTTTTTGGAAGTAATAATTTTCTAAAAGAAGAATATTTTCATGAAAAAATGTAAATTTCCCTAATAAAAGAGATAATATTTTATAGATTAGAGAAATTTCAATATAAAAAAACTTAAAATAACCTAGTTTAGGAAAGTATTTTAAGACTCAATGAATAAAAATTGAGTTGATAAAAATATTATTTTAGATTCCTTATTGGTCAAATTATTTCTAAATTCATGTATAATAACCATAAATTCATTAATAATTTGTTCCAAAACCTCATTAACAATTATTACTAATGTAACAATCTTTTATTTTTATTTATTACATAATTTTTACTTGTTTTTAGATTAGGTTCTATAAATAGATGTTTTATAATTGTTTAGGAAGTTATATATTCATTATATTGATCTTTGATGTATGATTTGTAAATATAAAACTTAAATGCATTTTTTTCTATAACCTTTATCGCACAAAAGATTTTTTATTAGTATTGAGTTTAAATCATAATATTACCATTAACTAAACAAAAAAAATATTTTCATATTAATATCATATATTACCAAAAATTATGTTTTCATAACCATTAATGATAAAAATCTATAGCATCGTTTATGTAGCTAGTTAAACTAAACAAAATAAGACCATGCTATAATTAATTGGATAAGTATGAATATTGAATGATTTTATTATTGATTTATCATTCCCAAATTAGAAGAAAATAAAAAATTCATAATTATTATATAATATTACCAATATTTAATATTTATTAATCATTCATGGTATAATAATTATAACATTGTTCACATAGGTGGTAAAACTGACATAAAGAGGATGATGTTATAATGACCAAAAAAATAAGAACAATCTATTTAATAATTTTAAAATTACTTTCATAGAAGGTTAATGATTTAAAAAAATGATAATATATTGATAAATAAATTTTAATTGTTTTTATCATAAGAAGAAATTGGATAATGATAAGAGATGATAAAATATGTGCGTTGAAGAATTTAATCCTCTCTTAAAAACCTTTTTAATTTAGAGGGATTTGGGGAAATTTCTATGCACCAGAATCATAGGAATTTGGTAGAGACATATTTAGGAAGGAAATATGGTATATTATATGGGAGAATTATAATTTTTACAATGTATTTAATGGGGTGGTGGAAGGATCCTTTTATGAATGATGGGAGTGGAATTTTTGTAAATATAATTTCTTAATATAAAAAGTAAGGAAATATTCAAGTAAAATGGCTCTAAATTTAAAAATAAGGGAATAAAATAAATGGTTTAGTTAAGGATACATGAATATAATCACTTCAATATATCTTCTTTTTTTATTTAATAGTTTTATATCTTCATATAACCCTTTCACATTTTCTATATTTTACCATGATGATAAGTTATTACCTAATTAATTAATTTTTATGAATAAAATGTAATAAACTATATAAACTAATTTTAAAATGATGATTTCAAATATTAAATATATTTTAATAGATTAAATTTCTAAAAGTGATAAAAATATTTTTTAAAATAATAAATGTATAATTCATTAAAAATAGTTTTTTGAAAAAAAATACATTTTTAAGCATAAAAATGAGTTTAGGATAAAAATTATTAAGGTTAATGATTTTAATATTAATAATTGATTTAGTGTTAATAAATATAGATTAATTTGGATTTTAAATTAATATGTAACTTAATTCCACATTGGGAATACTTAATTCAAAGTAAAGGACTAAAAATGATTTTTATTAGGATAAAATATTACTTTTGGCTTTAAATTGTAAATAGTAGGTTTTAAATTTAAATCTTATTTTTTTAAATGATTCATTTTAATTCATAAATAAATATTTTTTCTGGAATATTTTTTTAAAAAAAAATCTTCTCATGATTACATTATGATAATGTCATAAAAGTTACAGTTTTAGTAAAAATTGTAATTTTCACTATTATCCTAAAAATCAACCATTTAGAAAAAAAATTTAAAAAATAACCTTAGGAGAATTTTGACATGATAAAATAAAAAATTGAAATCATTTTATCAAATTTAAATTCAAAATTTGAATGAAATTAAATTAATATAACGATGCATAAATTGTAAAATAAAGTATTTATAAAATGGATTTTATATTAAAAAAAATTAAATGAACAATATAAATTTATTAATAATGAAATGTTTGTATCATACTAAATCCTACCTATAAATACCTTAGGAATCGACATAATCTATAAGGGTGTGATAATTTGTGGTGGAAGTCATGGGTGGTGGTTCAAAGATCATTGATCTCATAGTGATTTTCATGATCTTCTTCTCTCACAGATGATTTCTCTCAAGTTTTACCTACTAAAGTTTAGTTTGATCCTAGTCTAAGGAAAAACCTAGAGACACTACCTCAATTACAATTTCATAAAAATGGGACTCATAAGGAATATTTTTACTTCTTAATGTAATTACATCTTCTTTCTATATAAATTTCATAATTAGGCTATCTCTATTTATACCTACCAATTCAATAGCTATGTTGTAATGATAATTTTTAATAATATATTTTATAAATATATTAATTTTTTAGTTGGGTGTTGAGTATGAAAGATGTTATTCAATTTAATATTTATTTAAGGAGAATTATTTAATAAAATCATGGGACATTACAAGTGACTTGTTTTTTTTTGGTTGAATATTTTTGATTTGTTTGTTTTGATGGTTGCAGGAAATAATTTACATGAAAACCCATTTATTTTATCCCTGGAATAATTTTTGTGAGTTAGTATCACTTATTGAATTTTTATAGACAACAGTAGTTTCCAAGTCAATTTCTCTTGTAATCTACATTAATCATGGCTTATGGAGGCTTGGAGTTAATTTCAGTGTGACTCATTACTTCAAGAAAAGTGATTTCATTCTTATAACAATAATTCAAGATATTACTTATAGTTCAATGGAGGATAAGGGAATAATAAATGAAATGATTAAGTGCTCTCTCACTTAAAGGGCTCTAAATAAGGAAATATAAGATACTTTGAATTTATTTTAAAAAAGAGTGAGATAAAATCATTGAATTAAAAGAATAATTGGTATTGAAAACAAATCCAAAGGGGGTGGTTTAAGATCCCATTAGATGGTAATGATAATATTATTAATTTTTTAACCAATATTTTCTATTAAATTCATTGATATTCATATAAGGTTATATTAATATTTCTTAGATATATAGATTTGGAAGATAGGAAACATTATTTTATTTATTGAGATAAACATTAATATATCCATGACCAGTGATAAATTTAATGCCTCATACAAATCATTGATATTGAGATGAAGTTACACATAGCCTCATGTGTTCCTCCCCATATGAAGAGGTTTCTTACTAGAATTTAGGGTTTTAATTCCATTTGTGGGGAGACTATACCCTTGGTATCAAAAAAGACCAGTATATATAATAACACATATTAAAACAATAAAAAAAAAATAATATATAAAAATGGAATTGTAAGTATCTCAATACATGCATAATAATAACCAAGAAACCCCCAAAGTGGTAGGTTAAAAGGAGTATAATAAATATATATAAGTAAGTAAAATATCATGGTATCCCACAAGAGTTTGTCTTGATATTGCCTCTGAACACCATGATTTGTTTTTATAGTACCCTTAGTTTAAATTATTTAACCATTTTTATGTATTTTAATGTATTTTTATGTATTTAAAGTAGTTGGGTAATGTTTAAGAGAGTTTGTAAAGGTTTTTGGAATGTTTGGGGGCCTTTCTAAAGGTGACTGGTTTGAGCATGGTTTGGGAAAACTGTGCAGACACTCTAGGAAACAGTGCAACTTGAGATAGTGGGATTTTACATGGTCGATGGACAATTTTTCAAATCATGTAGGCCAACCATATAGGGTACCAGTTTGGGAAAATACCGGTCACATGGTTAGTATATGGTTTGTCTAACCATGGGATCTAACTGTGCACAACATTAAAAAGAGGGTTTTTTAAAATGGTATTTCTTGGGATTTTTCTTAAACACCTAATTTCATCTCCCACTAAACCCCAAATTGCTATTTTATTAACTCAATGGTTAGGTATGGTTTCCTAATCATTTTGTAAGTGAATCAAATGGTTTTCAAGGTACTTTGAAGGCAATTATTCCCCAGTAAGTCTCTTATCTTGGTTGTTTCTTGGTTTTCCTTATATATAGTTCTCTCTCTATCTCTCTTGGATTTCTAGATCTACTTTCATTGCATATAGATATAAGGTTTTTTTTCCTAAAATGATGATATTTTGGATTTTTTATTTTAGGAAAAGAAATCTAAGGCAGATTCTTGGAGATTTCGCTCGGATTTTTGGTGCGGTTGTGAGTTGGTCAATTTCACCTAAAACCCTAAGGCTGGGGGCTTCTCTATCGACTCCATTTTGAAATAATTTGAAGTATTTAATTTCAAATTAGTTGTTTTTGCTTGAAATTTATTTCTATATTGATGTTATATGCTTTCTCAAAACCTATTTTTTGATAATTTGTGGATTTTGGGGAAAATGGGTTATTGTTGTGAAATGTGTCTTGTTGTTGGATTTTAAAATGATAATTTTAAAATAATTAGCATAGTTGATTTAAGGAAAATGGTTTGTGAAAATAATTTTCAATAAAATGTCTTATTTATTGAAATTTAGTTTTCCATGGATGTGGTTTAATGATGTTTTCAATAAATGTTTGATTTTATTGAATGAGAGTTTTGACTTGTTGGAATTGTGTTGGCTAAATGGGTGGTTTTGATTGGAATATGTTGTGTTTCATGGTTTCTTTTGGAATTTTTTAGTTGATGTCAATTTGGAATTTTTATTGACATGGTTTCTTACTTAAGTGGTTAAGCAAGAGTTTTATGGGATGGATCATGGTTGTGAAGGAACACAATCAAGTGGTCGTGAATTGACACTATAAAAAGGGGATGGGTTATGGATGTGAAGTTCCAATATCAATGAACATTGAGATCATGTGGTTGGTTTGTGTACATGGTTATGTTATGCATGAAACCATGAAAGATGATTTGGGTTATTCCAATATTTGTTGTTTTGGGTGAAATGGTTACAATAATGATATGTTTGGATTTCTAAAAATTTTGAACTTGTTTAAATGGATTTATATAAATTGTTTTATATAAATTGTGCTAACTGATTTCATCCTAGTGGTGTATGTAGGGAAGTAATTTGGGGAAATCCTATTGAGTATTATTACTGACCCCCTAATTTTTCATTTTAGTGCTTCTGAAGATGTTGTATTCTAGGACTCAGGTAAAGGTAAAGCATCTCATTTTCATTGTGGTTTGTCATGAAAATTGGGTGGTATTGTGGTTCTTAGATCATGGATATTCATGTAGAGCTGTAGATTTATATCATGGATTCTTTGTTTTTTATTGTTTAGTCTTCTTTTTGGTACTCTGATTATGGTATTTTGATGGTTTTGGAAGTTTTTGTATTTGGAAAATGATGGATTGTAATACCTTGTTCACATGAATCATGTAGTTGTTTTTGGTAATGGAATATTTGGTTGGTTATTTTCTTCCAAGGGAAAATCATTCCCCAACTATTATTGAATCCCTCAACATTTATTGCCAGCCATTTACACCTTGGTAATGTCTCTTAAGGCCAATTATAACCTCCTCCTAAACTCAAGATACTAATAAGGGGGGGATGTTACTAGTGGTATCAGTGTGTTTGGTCCTTGAATTTTAAGTGAAAGTAGTTTTGTTTAGTCCTTTGGCATTGATTTTTGTACTTGGATTTGAAACTCATTCTTGTTTTATTCCTCAATTTCGGATTGTAAAAAGGAGTAGGATTTTCAGAACATGAAATGTATATCATAAAAAGACAAATCTAACCCTTTTATGTTTAAATTCAAGTTACCAAGGAGTTAGCTACATAATTGTTTTGGAGACACTTATAGAAGCATGATCTCATTACTGTGGTTTTAGCCAATTAGATAAGCATAGAATTCATGGTCTAAATGAATTACCACTAGGATTTCATATTCCATTGGTCATAATGATTTATGTTGTAGTATGAATGTGTTGATTTTTGAAAAATATGGTAATTGTTTTCAAAGGTGTGGTTTTAAAAAGAGAATAGTTGTGGTATTTTTAAATTGGGTTGATTTTCAAAACATGGTGGATTTTTCAAAAATGACTGGACATGGAAAAATGGGAACTCTAGACAGCATGGTTTTGATAGTTGAAATGTGATATAATTTGAAATTGTATGGATTTAGTTTCTAGGATGTGATACTTATAGTGGGTTTTGTGTTGATAGAAATGGAATTAGGTAGGCATTGTAGAGAATTACTAGAGGAATCTGTAGAAAATGTGGTTACACCTGAGCCCCAAGTGAACTAGTAGCTAGTTTAGAGCCTAGTGAAATATTTCTAATCATTGGAAAGTGGAAATATAATGGATTATCTAAATAATGTGGATCACGTGATTCAATTTCAGAACCAGAATCCACCCATCTTTAGGGGTGATTTGGAATCAGAAAGGGTAGAAGTGTGGTTGAATATGATGAATCAAATATTTGATTTCTTGGGTACACTAGTGGATTTGAAAGTAAGTTAGCGGCATGTATGTTAGAATATCTTGTGAGTCAGTGGTGGGAGTTAGTGGTCTAATCTAAAGTGGATCAAGGTATTTCATGGGATGATTTCAAGTAATTTTTCAATAAATTATTCTACCCTCACATGTTCAAAATTCAGCAAACAATGGATTTCATTAGATTGAAACAAGATAATATTTTGGTGATAGAATATTCAGCCAAGTTCATGAACATAGTCTGGATTTCACTCAAGGTTAATTCTAGTGAACCCTTAAAGGAACAAATTTTTGAAGTAGGCTTGAGGCAAGAAATCCATTCAATATTATAGTGATATGTATAATAGATTATACATAAATGGTAAATAGATATATTGTGGTTGAAAGATATATCTTGGTAGTGATTGAGGGAGGAGTCATGTTGATACTCATGGGAAATGGTGGGAACTATAACGTAGGGAGAAAGAAAAAGAGGGACACTTATTTCCAAAGTGGGGCTATGGCTCAGAATCAATCAGTGGGATTGGAGAACCTTCCTCTGAAGCCTCAGACCAAGGGAGTGTGATTCTAGTGTGGCTCTCTAATATACATGAAGTGGGAGTTTATATAAAAACCTCGATCATTTCATAAATACAAGAATATGGGGCATCTCCAGTGCTATTATCGCAGTGCTCAAATGTCTGGTGTTTATGATACTCCTCAAGGCTCTCATACATCATATGCCTTGACAAGATGGGGGAAGCAACAGACCCCCTATCAATAAATCAAAGTTAGTAATGGTGATTCTAGGAATACCATGACTCTATAGTTATGAAAATTCTAATAAAGGAACAAAGAGTAGAGTATGGACAGTAATTAGGTGTTTGGAGCTAAGTAGGTTATGATGGATGATCAGTAGGGACCATCCATGATTAGAGGTATGATTCTTTTTAATTATAACATTATTCAAGCATTGTTTGATATGAGTTTGTCTCATTCTTTCATTTCTTCTTGTTCCATTGATTTATTGGGTTTAAGTGTGGAAATTATTCCTTCTATTCTAAATCTTAAAACTACTCTAGGTGGAAAAGAGTGTTGAGCCTTCATGTGTAGAGAATGATGTCTAGTTTTGGATGTGGTTGAGATGATGTGGGACTTCTCAGTGATTGATATGGATGTGTACAATGTAATCCTGGTTTTGGAATGGATGAAAATGTTTAAGAACCACATCAACTTTTATACACAAACGGTTAGTTTCACAATGGAGGATAGTGTCGAGTGTCTCTTTAGAGGATAAAAGAGTGAAAGGGTGAATGCAACAGATTTTCTGGAACCAGTAGTTGGGCTGATCTCATATCAATTAGAGTATTTTTCATTGGCAATGATAAAAGTGGTTGAGAAAAGCAGTTGTCTTTTAGTGGTCGATAGTTTCTAGATGTATTTCCCAAATAATTATCAAGGTTTTCACCCATGAGAGAAGTGTATTTTATGATTTATCTCATTCTGGGGAACAATCCTATCTCAATTCTATATTACCAACTGGAACCAGTAGAATTGAGGGAATTTAAAGTGTAGTTAGAGGAGTTGGAAAACAAAGGGTTCATCTGGACTAACATATCTCCATGGGCAAAACTAGTATTATTTATTAAAAAAGAGGATAGAAATCTTCGTCTATTTTATTATTATCATAAGCTTAACCTATTTACTATAAAGAATTTATTTCCACTCCCACGCACTGATGACCTATTTGATCAATTGAGGGGAGCTCAGTGGTTCTCAAAAATTGACTTGTGATCAAAATATCATCAGTTCTGGGTGTGGAATGATGATATTCTAAAAAAATATTTTAGAAGTATATTTTTCCATTATGAATATGTGGATATGACCTTCTGTATAAAGAATTCACCAATGGTCTTTATGGAATTTATTAATTATATATTTAAGAGATATCTGGATTTTTTCATAGTGGTGTTTTTTGATGATATATTGGTGTATTCCAGGACAAGGGTTGGGAATGAGAAAAAATTGACAACATTGTTGGGGATATCGAGAGATCATCTATTGTATTCCAAATTATCGAAGTGTGATTTTTGGATACAAGAAGTGCATTTCCTTGTCCATGTTATTTCTTATAGAGGTGTTTTAGTGGAGGTATAGAATACAGAGGTTGTTATCTCGTGGAAACCACAAAAGAATGCATTTAAGATACCAAGTTTTCTTGGTCTAATTAGGTATTATCAACGTTTTTTGTGACTTCTCATGATTAGATTCACCAATGATAGCTTTTACAATAAATAATGTTCTATTTCAATGGACTGATAAGTTCCATAAAAATTTTAAATAGCTTAAGGATCATCTTACATCAGTACCAATATTAGTTTTTCCAAAACTAGGTAAAGGTTACTTGGTGTATTTTGATACATCGAGATCAATTTTGGGGTGTGTTCTCATGTAAGGGGATCATTTGGTTGTGTATGTATCATGATAGGTGTGGTTTCATGAGAAGAACTACCCAACACATGATTTGGATTTAGCAGTGGTGGTTCATGCTTTGAAAACATGGATTCACTGTCTCTTCGGTGAGAAATTCATTGTGTATACTAACCACAAGATCTTGATTCATATTTTCTCATGGAGAGATTTGAATCTAAGTAAAAGGATATGGATGGAGTATCTCTATATGTTGGACTTTGAATTGATGTACACATCGGGTAAATTAAATTTAGTGTTGGATGCATTAAGTATAAAGTCATACACTCATGTAGAAAAACAAGAATCATATCAGTGGAAGTTGATGTCGGTGATAGATGAAATGGGGTTGGATTGTGAAGAATAAGGTGATTTAGTGGTTTTATTTTTGTTTTTTGTGGGTTCCTGAATTGGTTAGTTTGGTTATAGAGGCACAGAGGTCTTATTCAGAGTGTGTGGCTATGAGGTCGAAACTCAATGTTGGGGAGACCATTGAGGGCTGGAAACTGGATGGAAATTCAGTGTTGTGGTTCCATAATCAAATGGTTGTACTAGTTTCTTGTTAAGAAAAAATCATTTGTTCTTATCATCATTACATTGGGATGATCATCCTAGAATTCAGAAGACGCATAAGGCGTTGAAAGCATAGTTTTCTTGGTCTGGTATGAAAAGGAATGTGGTTGAGTTTGTTTTGAGATGCTTGACTTATCAGTATGTCAAGGAAGATCATCATCAAACAACAAGTATGTTATAGTATTTACCTATTTCTATGTGGAAATGGGATAAAATAACTATGGATTTTGTTAAAGGACTTATAAGAACAATTCAGAATCACAATGACATATGGGTAATATTGGATCAGCTCACATAGTCGACCCATTTCATTTATATTCATGAATATCATATGGTGGAGGATCTATCCAAAACCTATATCTATGAGGTTGTAAAGAGGCATGGTGTGCTAGTTTTGATTGTAACAGATACAGATCCAAGGTTCACATCTCGTTTCTAGAAATCCTTGTAGAAAACCCTTGGGACTCAATTGATAATGATTATGGCATATCATCCTTAGTAGGATGGAAAATATGAGAGGATGATATAAATATTAAAGGATATGTTATGAGCTTATGTGATAGATTTTGGTGGATCATGGGAGGAGCACTTGTAATTGGTGTAGTTTTAACATAATAATAGTTATCAAGCCTCGATACATATGGATTTGTTTTATGCATTGTATGGGTGTTCTTGTCATTCTCTACTATGTTGGGTGGAAATAGGTGAGTCTTATATGGTTGGGATAAAACTTTTCCAAGAGACTATAGATAATATTATGTTGATCAATAAGAGAATGAAGATGGATTAGAGTCATTAGAAATCGTATGAAGATCATCATCGACAACCATTTTTATTTGAGGTGGGTAATCATGTATTCTTGAGAATCTCTCCTAGGCTTGGACATCGTTGGTTTTGAAAGCAGGGTAATTTATCTCCGAGGTATATTGGGCCTTTTGAGATAATTTAGTGGGTTGAAGAGGTGTCTTATCATTTGGATTTGACACCATGATTCAGTGCAATTAATAATGTGTTTCATGTGTCATATTTGAAAAATTATCAGCCAGATTGTGACCATGTGATTCATTGGGATCATGTTGAGCTAGATTTGGATGTTTCATTAGTGAATGTCGGATTGCAGACAAGAAAGAAAAAGTATCATGTGGGAAAAAATTATTTTAGTTTGGGTGGTGTGGAAATATTGTTAGATTCAAGAGGAGACTTGGGAATGGGGAAAGGAGATGGTTAAGCAATTGCCTGAGCTCTTTTAGTAAAATTATAGTTTTCTACATTCCAAGGATGGAAAGTCCAATGGTGGGGTGAATGTAGTACCCCCAATTTGAATAATGTAACCATTTTTTATGTATTTTTTTGTTTGTAAAGTGTTTGGGTAATGTCTAGGATATTTTGGAAAGGTTTGGGGAAGGTTCGGGGGGGCTTTTCTAAGGGTGCATGGTTTGAGCACGGTCTGGGAAAATCACGCAAAATCTCCAAGAAACTGCACAACTTGAGATAGTGGGATTTTGTATGGTCGACACATGGTTTGTATAACCATGCATTCCAATTATGTGGGAAACCCATTTAGGATTGTAGCAATTTCACTATTATCACGCGTTTTGTATAACCGTGTGAGCTAACTATGAGGGGCATTAAAATAGGGTTTTTAAAAAAGGTATTGCTCAGGATTTAACCTAAACACCTAATTTATTCTCCCACTCAAATCCAACATGGTATTTATTCAACTTAGTGGTTTGGGAGGCTCTCCCACTCATTTTGGAAAATAATCAAAGAGTTTTCAAGGTAATTTTAAGGTGATTATTCCCCAGTAAGTCTTCTTTCTTGGTTGTTTCTTATTTTTCCTTAGATATATTTCTCTCTCTCTCTCTCATTTTTCTAGATCTACTTATTTCGCATGTAGATATAGGGTTTTTATTGCCTAAAATGATGATATTTTGGATTTTTGGTGTTTGGAAAAAATATATAACATTTTTTTTAGATATTTTACCTAGATTTGTGGTGGAGTTGTGCACTGGTCAATTTTTCCAAAAACCCTATGGTAGGTGCATTATCTCTTGAATCCATTTTGACAGAACATGAAGGATTTAATTTCAAATTATGGTTGTTTCTTTAAATTGAATGTGATATTGATGTGTGAAGCTTTCTTGAAACCCATTTTGTGACAATTTTTGGATTTTGGGGGAAATGCATTATTTTTGTGAAATGTGCCTTATTGTTGGGTTTTAAAATGGTAATTTTAAAATCATTCGCATGGTTGATTTATGTAAAATGGTTTGTGAAAATGGTTTTCAGTAAAAAGGTTTATTTATTGAAATGTTTTTTGGTATGGATGTGGCATAATGATGTTTTAAATAAATTTTTAATTTTATTGAAAGGGAGTTTTGACTTTTTGTTGAAATTGTGTTGGCTAAATGGGTGGTTTGGATTGGCACATGTTGTGTTTCATGGTTTCTTTGGGCATGTGTTCATTGATTTGATTTTGGAATTATGATTGACATGGTTGCTTGATTAAGTGATTAAGCAAGAGTTGGATGTGATGGATCATGGTCGTGAATTACCACCATCAAGTGGTTATGAAGTACCACTATAAAAAGGGGGTGGGTTATGAATGTGAAGTTCCACCATCAATGAACATCAAGCTTGTGTGATTGGTTTGTGGACATGGTTTTGTTATGTGTGTGACCATGCAAGATGATTTGGGTTATGTCGATATGTTTTGGTTTGGGTGAAATGGTTCTGGTAATGATGTGGTTGGATTTCTAAAAATTATGAATTTTTTTAAATGGATTTATAAAAAAAATATAAATTGTGCTAACTGGTTTTATCCTAGTGGTGTGTTTAGGGAAGTCATATGGAAAAATTATACTAAGTATTATTACTCACCCCCTAATTTGTAACTTTGGTTCTTTTTCAAATGTTTTATTCCAAGACTCAGGTAAAGGTAAACTGTCTCATTTACTTAGTGGTTCATCATGATGCTTGGGTAGTCTTATGGTGCTTAGATCATGGATCTTAGTGTGCAGCTATGGAGTTCTTTCATGGATTCTTTGGGTTTGTTTATTTAGTATTCCACTTGGTACTGTAATTATGGTATTTTTATGGTTTTGTAATTTTTGGTATTTGGAAAATGATGTATTGTAATACCTTGTTCACATGCATCATGTAGTTATTTTTGGTAATGGAACATTTGGTTGGTTATTTTATTTCCAAGGGAAAATCATTCCACAACTATTTTTGAAGCCCTAGGTATTTATTGCTAGCCTTTGGAACATTGGGAACATTGTTTAAGGCCAAGTAGCACCTCTGCCTCAACTCAATCCAATGAATACGGGTGTCATGTTACAGTCTCCTATCTCTCTATCATTGGGACTTTTCCCTTCCCTAAGTCCCTATTCATGAAGTCTTCACATGCATCAAGATGCATGTGCAGGATGTGAGTATAATCACAATGGGAACCACCAATGTGTCCTTAATACAAGTACACAATAAATATATAATAGTGTATGTCATGATATAAAGTAAAGGAATAAGTAAACATACATCCGTATATGTGTTGAGTCACGCTATGTTAACCAAGCCACCATAAACCCTAGTCTCACCTTCTTCATCATGTTACCGATAAGGACGTCAATGTCTATCACCACATGTCACAAGACATTCCACAAGTCCTATAATTGTTTATAACCCTATGAATATCATTCTTGTCTCTATGTTACACCTTAAAGGAATTCCACATACCCCACCCTAATGGTTGTCATTAACAGGAACACCATATACCCCACCTCAATGGCAGTTGTTATCCTTGGATGGTGGTAAGTCCCACTTAAAATGTCAGTTATATTTAGATGTTCACATCACCCCTAAATTACAATATTCCATATTGGATTATATATGAAGGATTACAAACTTCCCCACATGGTATACTCCTAAATCAACTAACACGTTCATGATCCAACTCAAACCATCAAATGAGCCATAGTCCATGGTCATTGTTACATCATCACACTCATCCTCTAAGGGGTCATCTAACCAATACAGTGTAACCCATTTATCCTAATACATGAAATAGGGTTCTATTGGCTATGAAATACCACAATAAATACATATCATATACAGTTATAATAATTCATATCATTAATATTCCTCAAGATGTTATACACAATTTATAAGAACACATATCAAGGATGGGTCTGAAGGGACACTCACCCACCAGTTTGCAACATATAATAAGTATGGGTTTCAAGAATAAACATTTAAAACATGAACAAATCATATAAAAGTACCTATATGGTATGTAACTTCTTACCTTAATCTTTTAAATGTCAATTTCAAAGGTTCTCCAAGGATTTTTTCACCCAAAATACGCTCATGTATTAATTTATTCAATCCAGTCACCAAGGATCCCTAGAAATGATTCCAAATATTTTCTTTCTAAAATAAATAAAAACTCCATACGTGATAATAATTTCTCTCTCTTGGATAATTTTAAAAATCATTAATTTTAGACATAGCATGAGCTAACAATTTTTTTCTCAAATAATATCTATAAATCTAACATCTAATGATATTTATACCTCCGTAATGAACTTGAGATAATCATGTGATGATTATTTATTATTATTTTATAATTATGGTTATTATATTTTAAGTATTATTTATAATTTATCTAGTAATATTAGAAAAATTTATTTAAAAAAAATTATAACAAATAGGATACCTAGAAATTATCTCTTGAAAACATTTCACCCAAGAAAATTGCAGAAATAGATAGAGTTCTTCCATGCCTGAAAACTAGAAAAAGAACTCAAATTGACCAAAGAAGACATCACAAATCTGGAAAAAGGAGTTTTGGATTACACATACTGAAGAGAATATCATAATTGAACGTTAAAAGCTTTAGTTATTTGAAAAAGAGTAACAAGGCATTCTAGTTCACAATATTGAAAACCCCAAAATAAAAATCACCATTTTAATTCATCTTTTAAGTGAATCCTGAATGTGGATATTTTAAGAACATCTAAAATAAGTGTTGAAAACATAATGAGTTGATGTATTTATTTCCCATGATTTTAGGAATTTAAAATCATTAAAACTCATTTTAGGTTTGAACTAGTAAGAGGAAAATGAGAAAAAAGTAAAAACTATATTTATTTTAAAAAGGGAATTGTGTTAGGGGAACTTGGTTTTACCCTTAAACAAATCATAAATATTGTGTGGGGGTAAGTATTTTTACCCTTACATAGGTCATATGATCAGAATTTACCTTACATAATGGTTGTTTTACCTTTACATAGTTCTTTAGAAACATCTTACCTTTACATAGTGGTCGTGTTATGTTTATGTAACCCTTAAAAAATCAAATTTACCCCTATACAACTCTAAAAATGAGCCTAGGTAAAGGTATAATATATTTACCTTCATTTAGACCATATTTTCTATATAAGGATAAAAATAAAGTTGAATTTTTTTAAATTTTTACATAAAATAATTATAAATTATAACCAAGAAGGGTTTATGGGAATTTGGATGTTACAATTCTCCACATATAATAACTTTTCATCCTTGAGAATTATGAAGGTTCCAGGCGCAGTGGAAGCGCGTTAGTGGGTTAGCCCAACTTTAATTTTAACGTTAAACAACGTTCAATCCGAGATCTGTCACGATATAAAACACTGAATCTTCAGAATAGAATGAAGAACGAAAATAAAAGAAGAGTCCCGGAACCCTTGAGGAGGATCATCATATGTTGATTATAATTAATTTAATTAATGCATAAGAATTACCTCGTTGGAATTCATTCTTCTTTGATGTGTTCATTCACGATTCGGTGATCCGTCGTTGCGTCATAGAATCCAAGTGTAGGATTCCTCTAGCGGTGATCCACTCGTGTGTCACGTATCTCCGAAAGTCGTCGAAGGGATCTCTGAGTGCTAGCACGGAAGAACCTTCGCTTGTGATGTCCACCTTTGACCGCCTTGATCCGGTGGAGGATCTATCTCTCGTAACTTGAGGGCATTCTTGGTGGAAAGGGAATTCTTTCTTTGATTGAGAGTATTTCTAAATCCGTTGTGCACAACCAATGGGTCTCCAAAATGTTGGGGTTGTGAGGATATTTATAATCATGTTTGAGGTTAATAGAGTTATGACAATAAATAAACGCGTTACGCATTTTATTTATTTCATTAACTCTTATTGAAAACCCCCCATGTCGAGTTATTAATTCCTTGACATGCGCCCATGATGATTATAATAAATATCATATAATAAAACAATATTAAATCCTCAAAATCCCAACTGGAAAAACTACATGGAGTGTAATAATTAATACACGGCGTGTACTTTTATTTTCCATTTTCTCCACCACATTTATTAGACCTTGAGTAATGACTATTTATTTCTTAAATAAATTTAACTGCATTACTCACTAATAAATATATTATTTCATCCACAATATATTCTCTCGAATAACTAGTGTCAAAATAAATGTGATCAGACATCCTTAAATAATTATTAAACCACAGTCGGGAATAATATTTATTTAACTTGTTAAATTAATATTTAACTGAGATACATGGACAAACTTAGTGTGTGACCCTCTAGGCCTCTTTCTTAGTGGCATTAGGCTGAGCCTGCCTAAAGTCCAAGGTTAGCGTCTAGCAACACGCCAAGGCACCCATAGAGAAAGAAGTTAACACCGCAATGACGTGTTACCTCCTACGAATTCTTACCATGTAATATAATCCCTTTGTATCGATATCTCCAATCAAGCAGGTTTCATGCTAGTTCCATCAACCCATGTGCTTGATTATTCTTTCTTTGACTTCTCGGAATTGAAATTTCCCATACATTACCATGGCCATATATTTATTTAGGCTATATCAATTCCATCAAAGGGCCTGAGATATCTACTTCCGTTATGGAACGTAAGGGAAAAATCCTTTCTCGCATTATATATTAATGTGGTATTACTCGTGATGCACTCAACGTATCCTACCTCGCTGCGAACAGTGTGTCATCACAGTTTTCATCAATACATCGAAGTGCATGAGTTTTAATACCCATTAATAATAATCTTAAAGTCTAAGGATCAATACACACGTCCGTAGATAGGAACATCCAATGACACTATGAAATGTGGATTTCCTACTGGCGGGTCTCGTTCTCATAATATCCTTCTAGATATTACCAAGGGCACACACCATGAGAAGGTGCCTCAAAGTTTTATGAGTCCTCACCCCTAATGACTTGTTTTATTTCTGTCCCTCAAATAATATCATCCGGCCATAGAACACACATTCAAGAATAGTGTTATGGCACTTCCAGGTTCTCATCATAGCAGGGATCCGCTACGACCCTTTAATGCAACAGCTGTCCTTAGGACATTATCACATGACATGTCATGCAGAAGAACAATCAAGATGTGATAAGGTCTTTATTTAATGAATAAAGTACAAAGTAGTTGGTTCTATACCACCAACTCCAATAGAATCCCACTTGGACTAGAGACAACTGCTAATAACCTTTAACCCGCTAGCTCTCACATGATATTCATGCTTCTTCTGAGATAGTCCTTTAGTCATGGGGTCCTCCACGTTCTCTTCTGTGGACACTCTACTCACTGCAACTTCACCCCTTTGATAGAAATCCCTCAAGAGGTGATACTTCCAGAGTATGTGCTTTGTCTGTTGATGTGACCTTGGTTCTTTTTCAAGAGCCACCACTGTAGTATTATCACAATATAGTGTAATGGGATCTTTACTGTTAGGCACCACATCAAGCTCCTAGACAAAGTTCCTAATCCAGACAGCTTCCTTGGCTGCATCAGAAGCCGCTATATTCTCGGAATCTGCTGTAGAATCGGTGACAATTGGCTGCTTTGAACTCTTCCAGCTCACAGCTCCTCCATTGAGACAGAAAATATATCCAGATTGCGACTTCAGATCATTCTGATCTGTTTGAAAACTAGCATCAGCATACCCTCTGATGACAAGCTCTTCGTCTCCTCCATACACTAGGAATATATCCTTAGTTCTTCTCAGATACTTAAGGATAGTCTTAACAGTAGTCCAATGTTGTTCTCCTGGATCTTCTTGATATCTGCCTACCATGCTCAGTGTATAGGAAACATCAAGCCTGGTACATAACATGGTATACATGATGGATCCTATAGTTGAAGCGTATGGGATCTTGCTCATCCTATCTTTCTCCTGTTGTGTCTGGGGACACATTTTCTTAGAAATATGTAAGCCATGTGACACTAGAACCAATCCCCTCTTGGATTTTTCCATACTAAATCTCTTTAGTATCTGGTCAATATATGTACCCTGACTTAGTCCAACCAGCCTCTTGGATCTTTCATGAATGATCTTGATTCCTAGAATGTAGGCTGCTTCTCCTAAGTCCTTCATGGAGAAACACTTGTTCAACTAGTCCTTAATTGACTGTAAGGCTGGTACGTCATTTCCAATAAGCAATATGTCATCAACATATACCACTAGGATGACGACCGCATTCCCATTAAACCACTTATAAACACATGGCTCACATTCGTTCTTAATGAAACCAAATTTCTTTATGGATTCATCAAATCGAATGTTCCATGACTTGGATTCTTGCTTCAATCCATAAATGGATTTCTTCAACTTTCAAACCCATTTGGCTTCACCTGGTGTCAAAAACTCTTCTGGTTGTGTCATATAGACATCTTCTTGAAGTTTCCCATTAAGGAATGCTGTTTTGACATCCATCTTCCAAATCTTGTAGTCATGGTAAGCTGCTATGGAAAGTATGATTATTATGGATTTAAACACGGAAACGGGCGATAAGGTTTCATCATAGTCAATTCCTTGACGTTGTCTGAATCCTTTAGCCACTATCCTTGCTTTGTAGGTGCTAACTTGACCTTCCATGTCCAGATTTCTTTTGAATACCCATTTGCATCCAACAGGCTTTACATCAACTGGCTCATCGACCAGAACCCAAACTTGATTCTGATACATGGAATCCATCTCAGAATTCATAGCTTCTAGCCATCTTGCAGCTTCTGAGCTTTATACTGCTTCCTTTTAGGAGATAGGTTCATCATTGTCCAACAATAATGATTCACCATCCTCGGTGACTAGGAAACCAAATCTCTCTAGTTCCCTTACCTCTCTTGAGCTCCTACGCAGTACTTGTGTTTCTGGAACCTCTTCCATAGAGACCTGTGGAACTTGTTCCTGTACCAACTCTTTTGTATCTTGAGCATCAACTTCGTCGAAGTCAATCTTTCTCCCACTATCCTTCTTGAGTATGTGCTCCCTCTCAAGAAATACGTCTTGTATGAAGATAGTCACTTTCTTGTCTTGAGGGTTATATAGGTAATATCATTTCATTTCCTTGGGATATCCTATAAAGATACACTTCGTGCCTTGGGGTGCTAGTTTGTTGCCTGATAAGGCCTTAACAAATGCCTCGCATCCCCATACACATGTGTGCGACAAAGTGGGTTTCCTTCCATTCCATAACTCAGATGGAATTCCATTTTCCGCCTTAGTTGGTACTCGGTTTAATGTGTATGATGCAGTTTGTAATGCATATCCCCAAAAGGATAATGGAAGATCTGCATGACTCATCATCGACCTTACCATGTCCAACAAGGTTCAGTTCCTCTTTTCACTAACACCATTCCACTGTGGTGTATAAGGAGGAGTGAGCTGAGATAGAATCCCACACTCCCGTAGAAGATCGATGAACTCTTTGTTCAGATATTCTCCACCTCGATCTGATCGAAGCTTCTTTATCTTCATACCAAGCTGATTCTATACTTCATTCTTGAATTCCTTAAATTTCTATAAGGACTCTGACTTATACCTCATTAATTATACATAGCCATATCTACTCAAATCATCAGTAAAAGTAATAAAGTAGGAATATCCACCTCTAGCTTCTACTAGAAATGGTCCACACACATATGTGTGTACCAATCCTAGAAGCTCTGTGGCCCTTTCACCTTGTCCACCAAAAGGAGGCTTGGTCATTTTTCCTTGTAAACAAGCGTGACATATATCAAGTTGTTTTAGCTCAGTAGAGTCTAAATAGCCATCTTGGCAGAGTTTTTTCAAACGCTTCTCATTCACATGACCAAGGCGGTGATGCCATAACTGGGTGATGTATGAGTCATGTGAGTTTGTTTCATTATCGATTTCCAACACTTGGTTTTTGTAATTCAATACATACAAACCATTATTTAAATGTTCCATACCATAACATACGTTGTTCTTATAAAAGAGATAACCCTTATTTCCAAATTTGAAAACAAATCCATCCATATCCTAACAAGATACAGAAATTATGTTCTTAGTAACACTAGGCACATAATAACTGTTATGTAAAACCAAAATCATCCCAGTCGGCAATGAGAGGTGGTAGTCACCAATAGCCAACGCAGCCAGCCTTGCGCCATTGGCAGCTCAAAGATCCACCTCTCCTCTGGCGATCTTTCTAAATCTACTTGGTTCCTACATTTGAATACAGATGTGAGCCCCACAAGCTGTATCTAATACCCAATGTGTAGAAATAGAAATATTGCACTCAATAAAAAATGCACCTTTAGCGTCCCCATGCTTCTGGGTTCAGTTCCTCTTCCAGTGGACCTGCTTGCCACATGAAAAACACACTGCCTCCCATTCCTTTCCCTGCCTCTGGATCTTCCCCTTCTTGGAGGGACGGTGCTCAGGGGCTTTAGACCGTTTATAATTCTTTGGCCCATTTGCCTTGTCCTTCATTTTCTTGTTCACCATAAGGACCGCGGGTTTGTCACACCCCATGTCCTTATCTACCTGGCTAATCAAGGTCAGAAGCTCTGATAGACTCTTCTCATTTCTACTCATGTTATAGTTGACAATGAAGCTAGAGAAAGTCTTGGGAAGTGATGATAGGATGAGATCTGTACACAACTCGTCCAGGAATTTAATCCCTAAGATGTCAAGGCATTCAATGTAGCCAATAAGCTTGACTACATGAGGCCCAGCTGGTGCAGACTCTCCAAGCTTCGTGGTAAACAAAGCATTGGAGATCTCATACCTCTCCTGTCTCGCCTTCTCTTGGTAGAGATCTTTAAGGTGAGACATCATGCTATACGTGTCCATGTTTTCATGTTGCTTCAAGAGCTCATTAGATATGGCTGATAGCATAAAAAACTGGACATATGTGGCATCATCCATGTGTTTTATGTAGAGAGATAATTCTTCATCACTAGCCTCTTTCCCAGGCGCAACTGGAATAGGCTCTTCCAGCACATATAATTTCCTTTCGTGGAAAAGGACGATGCGTAAACGCCTCTGCCACTCTTGGAAATTGGTGCCGGTGAGAAGGTTTTCTTTTTCGAGTATGGTGCGCAGTGATATGTTTGAAGTCATTTTCTTGCCATTTCTAAAAATTAAGATGAGAAAATATTTAGTACTTTATTACAAAATTTGATAAAAATAAATAAATTAATACTTATTAGTCTCCCACTATTTTATCGAAATCCAATAGCCCTCACCATTGACTTCGGAATATTCTATTGTGTGAATATTCTAGTGGCAAGTATCTATATTGCCCTTCGCATTACCCCAACTAGGGATGGTCAAGCAACTTGAAGGGTTTTAGGTAGGCCTTCCAAATTCCAACTGTATTAACTCGCAGCTCCTTGATCCGCTGAGTGGACTCCCCAATCCTGAAATCCTTTTGGATTTCCTCAACCTTTGCCTCTTGGTCACACCAAGTCCTGCTGTGGCAGTCAACCCTTGATGCGAACCAAGTCAAGTCAACCCAAAACCTTGAATTATAATTCCCCGATACTTGAAAGCACCCCAACTAGGGTTGGTCAAGCACTTTGAACTATGGTTCGATTCTAACCAAGATTATGGAAGGCTATGCTGACTTAATATTTTTTTGAGGGATTTTATCCTTATACGTAAATTGCCATTTTATTATCTTTGATTACATGCTTGTTAATATTAAGTGGGATATACTTAAGTGATTAACCATGTTTAAGATAATATTTATGTATAAGACAGTTTTATTTTAGTTCCATCTTGCATGCTCGTTTAATTCATTAATTGTGTGATCGTGACAACACACCCACAATAAATAAATCATGAAACTGACAGAAATAAAATAAATGGTATGATCATGAGCTTTTCTATTGGTTAGTTTATCTAGTGGTTGATAAAATAACCCAAGACCTAGGGGAGAAACACCTTGAACCTTTCAAGTTTGTGTTTACAGCTTTCCACCTGTCCACCTTTGTATCTCCTTGGATTGGTTCCACCTTGGCTCCTAACTTGAGCCGCCTCCAATAGCTTGATAGCTCCATCCATTACATATGCATTTATCTCACATGCAGGTGAGGGGTAAATAGGGGTTTTTACATAAAAGAATCATTGGGCGCGTAGGCCCTACATATTAATGAGAAGATGGCTCGCAGGCCAACAAATTTAATATAAATAAATAAATTAAAAGAAACCATTCACATACAAAGGTCTCGGTCTAGCTCATGATCATCCATACATGCAACGATATTTACGCATAAATAAAACTAGCATTCAATTCTTTAATCGTTCTTTTTTAAGATAAATCATGCTCGAATCAATTAATTATCTTTAATTAATCAATCCTTTTATCTTAAATCACTTTTCTGAATTTCCTTGAGATTCTCATCCATCATAATTTTAAACGAATAAATTCATTTAAAATTATCCTTGTACGTAACTTGTACCTTAGAGGCAACCTGGTGAATTCCCATTTATTACGCAGATGTTAAATTAGACACATATATATAAAACACCCATCACGTGTTGTGCCTCAGCTTTACGCCTGCACCATGGTACACATCTCAAGGGTTTGCATAATATAATAATAAATTTTAATAAATCTGCGTAATTTGGGTGAGTATACGGCATGTAGTTCCGAATACACGGCGTGTACTTTTCTTCACCGTCTATCCGAAGTACACACTCGGGGATAAGGTGTGTTAATGTACTTTGTAAATTTTCAGAGTACACGGTGTGTATAGTGGGACACACGCCATGTAGTTTCCGTGTTACACGGTTTCCAGCTAGGCAGGCTGTGTACGGAGTACACAACCCAACCCTAACCCAAAGGGACTACACACCGTGTTCATTGGACCACACGGCATGTATTCCAGAAACCGTGTGCCACTTGTTTCTGGTCAACACAAGGTGTCTTAAATTATTAGAAAGAATCTAATACACGGCCTGATTTGGCGGATCAGTCAATGCATTGAACCTAGACTACACGGCGTGTACTTCTGAATACACGTCGTGTATTCTGGTGTTATACGGCCATAAACATTTGGCTCCTCCGGATGAGTTCCTCTATTTTATTTTAATCAAAATTAAAAGAAAAATCCATTTCTGTGAGGTGAATAAGAAACGAGGGAGGAGGAACAGATCTCGAGATTCATATTTCCAGAACGATTAAACATGAATTGAAATAACTAAATTATTAAATGTGTAAATCACCAATGAAAAAACTAAATAATTATAACCAACTATATGACCCCTATAATACCACTTGAAGGTTCTGAGCACAGCGGAAGCACGTTAGTGGGTTAGCCCAACTTTAATTTTAACGTTAAACAACGTTCAATCCGAGATCTGTAAAGATATAAAATGCCGAATCTTCGGAATAGAACGAAGAACGAAAAGAAAATAAGAGTCCTGGAACCCTTGATGAGGATCATCACATGTTGATTATAATTAATTTAATTAATGCATAAGAATTACCTCATTGGAATTCTTTCTTTGTTGACGTGTTTGGTCACGATTCGGTGATCCGTAATTGCGTCGTAGAATCCAAGTGTAGGATTCCTCTAGCAGTGATCCACACGTGTGTCATGTATCTCCGGACATCGCCAAAGGGATCTCTGAGTGCTAGCGTGGAAGAACCTTCGCTTGCGATATCCACCTTTGACCGCCTTGATCTGGTGGAGGATCTATCTCTCGTAACTTGAGGGTGTTCTTGGTGGAAAGGGAATTCTTTCTTGGCTTGAGAGTATTTCCAAATCCATTGTGCACAACCAATGGGTCTCCAAAATGTTGGGGTTGTGAGGATATTTATAATCATGTTTGAGGTTAATAGAGTTATGACAATAAATAAACGCGTTACGCGTTTTATTTATTTCATTAACTCTTATTGAAAACCCCCCATGTCGAATTATTAATTCCTTAACATGCGCCCATGCTGATTATAATAAATATCATTTTATAAAACAATATTAAATCCTCAAAATCCCAACTGGAAAAACTACACGGCGTGTAATAATTAATACATGGCGTGTACTTTTATTTTCCATTTTTCTCCACCATATTTATTAGACCTTGAGTAATGACTATTTATTTCTTAAATAAATTTAACTGCATTACTCGCTAATAAATATATTATTTCGTCCACAATATATTCTCTCGAATAACTAGTGTCAAAATAAATGCATTCAGACATCCTAAAATAATTATTAAACCGTAGTTGGGAATACTATTTATTTAACTTTTTAAATTAATATTTAACTGAGATACATGGACACACTTAGTGTGTGACCCTCTAGGCCTCTTTCTCAGTGGCATTAGGCTGAGCCTGCCTAAAGTCCAAGGTTAGTGTCTAGCAACATGCCAAGGCACCCATAGAGAAAGAAGTTAACGCCGCAATGACGTGTTACCTCCTACGAACGCTTACCGTGTAATATAATCCCTTTGTATCGATATCTCCAATCAAGCAGGTTGCATGCTAGTGCCATCAACCCATGTGATTGATTATTCTTTCTTTGACTTACCGGAATTGAACTTTCCCATACCTTACCATGGCCATGGATTTATTTAGGCTATATCAATTCCATCAAAGGGCCTGAGATATCTACTTACGTTATGGAACGGAAGGGACAAATCCTTTCTCACATTTTCTATTAATGCGGTATTACTTGTGACGCACCCAACGTATCCTACCTCGCTACGAACAGTGTGTCGTCATAGTTTTTGTCAATACATCTAAGTGCGTGAGTTGTAATACCAATAAATAATAATCTTAAAGTCTAAGGATCAATACACACGTCCGTAGATAGGAACAACCAATGATACTATGAAATGTGGATTTCCTACTGGCGGGTCTCGTTCTCATAATATCCTCCTAGATATTACCAAGGGCGCACACCATGAGTAGGTGCCTCAAAGTTTTATGAGTCCTCACCCCTAATGACCTATTTTATTTGTGTCCCTCAAATAATATCATCCGGCCATAGAACACACATTCAAGAACAGTGTTATGGAACTTTCGGGTTCTCATCATAGCAGGGATCCGCTACAACCCTTTAATGCAAAAGCTATCCTTAGGACATTATCACATGACATGTCATGCAGAATAACAATCAAGATGTGATAAGGTTTTTATTTAATGAATAATGTACAAATTAGTTGCTTCTAGACCACCAACTCCAACAAATTATATCGAGGATTGAGCTCAAATAACTCATGCCATTATGCCAGAATGTAAAAATCCCACTCCCAAGTCTTCTCTTAGACCCATTCATGCCATTATAAGATCTGAACAATTGGTATCGTATTTACCCATAAAAATTTCTCACCCCGATCAACTATACTGACCAACTGTTCTTTATATAATGCATCTATCTCTAACTCAACATCCTTGTAGTCTATAACAAGCACAAGATCAGGAATGTACATCTAATGATGAGATATGTGGAACACCTCATCTATACCTCAGTAATGATGAGGTAGACCCAAACAGTAGGCCAATATCACTATGTTATTTATGATCTTGAATGGTCTAAAAATCTCAGTGTTATCTTTCCTTTCTTTCAACGACATAAATTCCCCAACCGAGGAGTCACCCACAAGAAAACCTAGTCACCCAAAATGAGATCTAAATGTATCCTCCTATGGTTTTTATATGATCTATATTTTATTTTGGTGGTGAAAACCCATTTCTAGATTAATTGTACTCTATTCAAAGTATCTTACACTAGGCTCAGTCCCACATCAACTATCTCACCCACCTCATGCCAACATAATGGTGCATGACAAGGTCAACTATAGAGATCTTCATAGAGTGATGTATGGATAGAAGTCACGTAAGTTTGTAATATTAAAACTTAATCAAGGATATACAGTCATCCCATGATCTTCCAAAGTCTATGACATAATATCAAAGGATATCCTAAAGAATCTAGATTTTTATCTCAGACTATCTATCTATCTGTGTGTGATATGTCATGATCAATCTCAGTGGAGTACCTAAAGACTTTTGTATACCCTTCCAAAACTGGGATGTGAAACATGCATCTCTATCTGATAAAATTATCAATGTAACTTCATGTATTCATACAATTTCATGGACATATACCTTTCCCAACTCATCCATAGAAAGAGTTTCCTATATCGGTAAGAAATGAGTCACCTTAGTCAGTTGATCCACTATCACCCATACAACACCATGATTCCTTTAGGTCTTCAATTACCCTATAAAAAAATCTATTGTGACATTATACCATTTCCACATGGGCACTAGAAGTGTCTAGAGTAAACCATCTATATGTTGATGCTAAAGATTTACTCTATGGTAGGTAAGACTTTATGAAACAAAGCAAATGATATCCTACTTCATATCTAGCCAACAAAAATGTTGTCTGATGTCATGGTACATATTCATCGACCTGGGATGAATTGTAAATTGTGAGGAATAGAAGTATCTCACAAGATCTTCCCAAATGGGATCATGAACTAAAACCCCCCCTAGGGACATAAAGTACATATCTATCATCTATGGATAAACCTGATACTAGGTCAACTCCGATTAACTACTCTCACATAACTACACACTCAGAATTTAACTCCCTTCTAGTCTTCACCTAGTCCACTAAAGACGACATGATAACCAAAGGTTCACATGTCACTGCCACTCACTCTTAAATCACATTCATCCTTCAATTGTCCAACAAACACATTAAACACCATTCATCCTATAAAGGACACTCTACAAGATCTCAATCATCCTATGTATTCATACTGATATAATCTATAAAAATGTTACCATTTCCTATTGCATAATACAACTCAAAGTTAAACATCTGTAGATACTCCTCCCAGAATCTATACCTCAAATTTAGGTTTCTATATGAGAACATATATAGGATACTCTTGTAGTTAGTGTAGACAACAAGCCTCTCTCCAAATATATAGTGTTGAAAAACATTGATGAATGGACCAAAATTCCATCTCTAAGTCAAGGGTAGGATAATTCTACTCATGGGGTCATAGATGGAGAGACATTTAAGCTACTTCTTGGTCTTCCTACATTAAAATAGCTCCTAATTGAACTCTTTGGAAATCTAAAAAACCACATATCACATCCCATGATCAGTAAAATTCAACATTAGAGTTTTCATTAATCTCCTCTTCAAAATAATAAAATCTTCCTCATGAGGATCTGGCCACTTGAACTTCACTCCTTGCTTGGAAAGAGTTTCCATGGGGGCTTCCAAATTTAAGAAATTATAGATGAAATAACGATAGTACCATACTAATATAAGGAATATTCTAATCTCAAACACATTTATGGGTCATACCCAAGCCATCACCACCTAAGCTTTCTCTAGGTCCAAAGAAATTACTAGCTTATAAATTACATGCCTGAGGAATTTCGCCTCCTGAATCCAAAAGTGAAACTTCTATAGTTTTTCAGAAATATGATGTGCTCAAAGTTTACTCAATAAAATATCAAAGTTCCTTGGGTTCATTTTTATGGTTCATGATTACATGAGGATGTTGTCAAAAAAAATACTATAATGAAGGATTCAAGATACAAATTGAAGATCCTATTCATGAGATCCATGAACATTACTAAAGAGTTTTTCATCTTAAAAGGCATGAAAATAAACTCATACAGTTCATATCTAATCTTGAATGTTTTCTTAGGAATATCCTCATCTCTGAACTAAAGCTAGTGTTATCTTGAACATGGTTTGATCTTGTAAAACCAATGATCTCCTCACAACTGATCGAACACATCAACGATCCTAGGAAAAGGGTATGTGTTCTTCACCATCATCTATTTTAACTTTATATAATCCATAATGAGCTTAATAATAAGGTCTTACTTTGGGTGAACAATACTAGAGTACCCCAAAAAGATATGATCGGTATAATAAATCCCTTCTACTCCAATTTATCAAACTAAACATTAATTTCCTTTAACTTAGTCAATTATAAATTATAAAGAGGAAATAACATTGGTTAAACCACTATCATGGGTTTTTTTATCCCAATCCCTTTATTAGGAGGTAGACCTGAAAATTACTCTATAAAAACATCCTGATAGTGATCTAAAATTATAAGGAAAGATGAGAGGGAATACAATGATCCCACCAAAAGTGTTAAACCTGAAAATTGCATCATAATGGCTCTAGTAAGACTCAGGTATGGGCCCATTCTTCCAACTTCCAACTCCCACTTGTCGATGATTACAAAATTTTCCCCATTATGTGAAGTAAAGGATACTCTTCTTCGATGGTATTTGATGTGTAGATGATATCTCATAATCTAGTCCATCACAAATATCACATCAAAGCTGGTAATCTTGAGGATCATGAAATCCCACAAATTATCATAGCCTATTGTCACTATAGGAAATTATAGACACCTCTAAAGATAGTCTTTTTATTCCGTAAAGCTATGTCTGGATAAATCATTTTTGAAGATATTCTAACTGATAAGTCTATGTCATCTACCACTTGACAAGAGATGAAAGAATGGGAAGAACCTATATCAAACAAAGTGGTTGATAATGTAGATTTTATCAAGATCATACCTAAAACTATAAAAGGTAAATCATCCCCATCATCTGAATCCTAATCTACTATAAAAACTTATCTTATCTTAGATCCATGATCTTCTCCCTGATTTATTGAAGTCTGGGGAGTTTTTATTCTCCACTGAGGTCTTACACCCCCTATTTTCCCTAATATCCCTGAATTCTTCTGATAATACATATAGTAGAAACATATAATATGACTAGTACTTCCACATCGATGGCACTCTACAGGAGGCTTCCTCTAATCATTTTTAATATTCCCACTTTTCCCCCAATTGCATCACCTGGTAGAATCACCTCCCATAGAGGACACTTGTGAAGTCCTTCTCCAAACCATCTACTTATTGTTCTTCTACTATTGACCATCTTTCCTCTTCCTAATACCATAACAGAATCATTTAGTAGTGAGAGGAAGCTTAGTAACTATTTAACAATGTACTGGAAGTAAGACTTCTACCTTTTCCTCCTTTATTCCCTTCTCGATGGTTAGGACCTTGTGTAACACCTTCAGGTATGATTCCATATCAAAGATTCTAACCTTACATTTTATCTCGAGATAGAGGCATATCTCAAACATACAGGATTATTGTGCCTTGTTTCATGACAAAATAGGGTTGAAGTGTGGTGTCTTCATGAAATTAATAGAATACATAGATACATGCATATTCTCTATTGTAACTCCATGAAATCTTTGGCAAAATCCAGCTTCATCATGTTCGGGAAATACTACGTGAGGAAAGGTGCCTTGAAGGTCACCCAAGTAAGAACCTCTCATTTTATAGGCTAATTCATGATAGTACTACACCTCCTTGAAGGTCCCTATAACATTATGGTTTTTAGCATAACTTCCCCATATACAGGAGTCTAGACCAGATCAAAGAAGATCTTCTTTGTGTCCATCCAATCTGTTATATCCTGCGAGCCTCTATTTCCTTGAAAGAACAATGTATTTTGGAGTTGGAATCCCTAAGAATGATTATTCATGGTCTTCTAAATTCCTCCTCATTGAATGGGAATAATCTAAAAAATTCCCTATTGAACCGGATTTGCATCCTAAATCACCAAAGTCAACATAGGATCATTCTAGGGTATATCCTCTTATACCACTGGTGGTGGTATAGGGATATCCTCCTTAATGAGAGAATATTGGGATTCCACTGCCAACGGCCCCATAAAACATATACGTAGTGGCATTTCTGAAATAATAAAATAACTTTTAAGATATCTGAAGCTATTCATTCAATATAGATCCAAATCATTCTCTAGGGTTACACAAAGGTTCTTCTAGGAGGATACTCGTAACATAAGTTATTCCCTTATAGATCTACCCATAACCATAACCAAGTGCTTCAAACATACACATTAGTTACATTCACATACATATATAAAACAAGCATGCTATGTTTAATTAATCTAATATGTGCATAAAGATGTCATAGAAGGATGGTTATATCACACAATCATAAGATTCAAATCATGGGATTAATTAATTAATTACTATGAAACCATAAATAGGATCATTTATTACATGTGATACTATATTAATATTCATGATTCATGAATGCATCCAAACCCATAAACCATAACAACCCAAAAGATCTTAAAACCAGCATCAAATTATAATAGATAAATAGATAATAGAAATACTATCAATTGTAACTTGGAGGCCCACTATACATGTTCTACATAGGTATACATATAAATCCCTTACCCAAGTACCACACAACCTAAGTTACTTTCTATCATACCCCCAAAACATATGTAATGAAAATGTAAATGAAAAATTGAAGACTTTGATTCCATTTTGTAACACCCCATCCTAAATCATTATGTCTGAGTTGGAGTAACACATAGCCTCATGTGCACCTCCCCATATGCAAGAGGTTTCCGGCAAGTAACAAGGGTCCAAATTTCATCATTGGGGAGAATATACCCATAGTATCAATAATGAAATGTTTAAATACTAACACATAGTAAGATTGAGATGGGGAGATGGCCCCCTTCTCTCACAGATAGCTCTCTCGAGCGCATTGCGCCTCTCCTTCGTTTAGGGTTTTCCCCATCGATGGAGCGTCCTATTCCGGCTTCCTCTCTTCTCTTGTTCTATTGATTCTTATTTCATCTTTGTTTCACTTTCACGATCATTTTCTTCAGGCATCGTGGTACTTTCTTGACCTTCGATTCTCATCTCCACTCTTTTTTCGTCCGTCCCAGTCAGGTTTTTCTTTCTCTCCACAATTGTGGCTCACTACCGAGCCCTTGTTCATCTCAATCTCTGCTCTTGCTCCCAGATCTACTGCACTAGACTCCATCTATGTCTGATGTAGTGGCTCTCATGGGGGGTTTGGGATGTGTTGGTTGAGAGGTCATCGTCTTTACGGGAGTCAAAATTTGTGTCGTATCTCTTATGCCTTAGGGTTTTATTCTTCTTCTCTTGTTGTGGTTTGGGATTGGTGGTCTTTTCCGGTCACGATTGATGTTTGGCCTCATCAAGATTAATATTTTTTCAAGGTTTTCATCCTTGATGACAATAGAAGTTATCGGTTCTTGCGTTCCTACTCGACGGTGTCTGCTCCTTCTCTTCTCTTGCTCCAGATTCCAACACTCATCTCCATGTCGGATTTGCGAGATGGTGTTCTAGGTGTCTTTGGAGGTGAGTTCGAGCAGATTTTGGTGTTTTAGGAGGTCTCAGTGCTTGGTGGTGATGTTTTTACTTTTTTTTGTTATGTTTGTGGTTACTGTTTTCTTTTCGATCTACTGTGGTTATCGAAGACGGTGAAGATGGTGTTGTTTTTTGGTTTTTTGGTTTTTTGGTTTTTTTGGTTGAAATGATCCCGTGATGGTTGTGAAGAATATTCAACTGTGGATTTGATGTTTTGCAGTGTTCTATTTTGAGTTTCTTTGGCAGCGACGTTGTATTTTGATAGGTACATCTCGCTGACGCTCTGGGGTGGTTGTGATGTACGATTGGGGTTAGAGTGCGAGTCGCGAGGAGAATCATCAAATGAGGTGGTGACGATGCTATTTGTAATTTGAAATTTGAAAATTTTAATTTGTGCTCAATGGGCGGCAGAGTGACGTGGATGTGATGATATTTAGAGTGGATGACTGGGATGTGGCTTTGACCTGGATGTCTCTGGCCTCGGTGATTTATAGCCCATCCTTGCACCCTTTTCTTGTTTTAAGTTTGAATTTGGCATTGTGTATGTTTTGAATTTTGAAATCTCTTGTCATATGTGAGGTTACCACTAAACTAAAAGTGGCTTTTAAAATACAAAAAAAAGGATTTGGATGGATGGACACATAGTAACAAGATAGAATAAATAATAAATGCTATAACAAATGGAAAGGAACATATCTCAAGACATATATAATAGTAACCAAGAACCCCAAAAGTGGAAGGTCAACTAGAGTATAAGAAAGATACATAAGTAAATAAAACATTGTGGAATACCTCGGATGTCCATCCTAATACAACATCTAAACACCATGATTCATCTCTAATCTCTCTATCTTTGTACCTTTTCCCTTCCTTGATTCCCCGATCATGAAATCTAAATACATATCAATATGCACATATAGGGTGTGAGTATTAAACCCAATAAGACACCACCAATGTGTCATTAACACAAGTACACAATAAATATATAATATTTTATATCATGTTTTAAAGTAAATTCATAAGTAAATATACATCCACACATGCACCAAGTCATCATGCATTAACCAAGCCTCCACAAACCTCGGCCCCACCTAATATGGAATAATGTTGGTAAGGATATAAATGTCTATCACCACATGTCACAAGGTGTACCACAAGCACCAACATCATTGAAAAGATGCATTGACCAATATTTCTTCTTAAACAAAGTATCGGTGAACCCCAAGGTGATGCACCATAACATGTGAATCCCTTATCGAGATTCTCATGGAGTTTCTTCTTCAATTCTAGTAACTCAATCAGGGTCATTCTATAAGTATTTTTTGAAATAGGTTTAGCACCAAGAGTGAGTTATATTGAAAAATCAACTTTATAATTCAGAGGAAGATTAGGAAATTATTCTATAAATACATCAAAAAATACCATAAAATAATAATATCTTTGATTTTGATTTCATCCCTAACTAAATAAGATAAACACTCATTTTTAATAGGAATCAAGACCCATACTGTAAATACCTCAACCACAGTTGCACGGATCCAGTGGCTTATTTTATTACATTGGTGCTATGAACAAGAAATTGAATCTCAAAGAATTAAATGGTTTAGTAGATTTAGAAAACCATATATAACAATAATTGTTACATTACAAATTGAAATGAAATAGAACATATCAAATCCATTTGAAACACTCATAAACTCTTATATTATCCCTATAATTCATTCATAATAAATAACTTTGCATCCTGGTGAAAAAATAAAACCTAAAAAGGGGTGAACTCATATGATTAGTAAGGTTAATAAATATAATGTAATATAATACAAAAAACATAAACAATAAGTAAAGTTCAATAACTAAAAACACATTTCATTAACACATAATCTTGAGCATAATATGGAATGTTTAAAAGATAGATAAATATTTCCATATAAATAATCGCATGATAATGAATCTTAACCATGGATATTATACTAGTAGAATAATCACACATATTTTAAATTAATAATATAATGATGATGTAATTCATGATTTCATACATCATAAACATATAATCAAGTATTTTTAAAAGACACCATATATGAATGGGTAAAAACATGGTCTAGTTTGTCTCATTAGACCTATCGATGCCTCGATGGGCTATAGCAGGCCCTGCCCATCACTTACTAAGTCCAATTAAGTCATAATATTAAATGGGAAAAAAATAATAAACATATAAATTCATATTGAAACTATCATATGAAATTTAAATAATTTCCCCAATTAGTAAACATAATCATAAACTATCCAGAGTAATATGGGGAATGGTATCAAGATAGTACATCCTCAGTCAAAATAATCATAAACCATTCAATAAAATATGTTATATGGTAACATAAGATATCAATATAAACTAATAATAAGATTTAATATAGGGTGTTGAAATATATTAAAATAAAAAAACCATTGAGAAATTCTTCGGATAAATACCAATTTTTACTTTGGAATGAAGAGTTCTTATGGAAAAAATCATTTTTTATTTGTCATAAAATCAGGTTATAAACATGTATATCTCAAAAATAAAATTTAATTACAATTAAATTATGTTTGAGGAAAAAATTATGTCCAACTTATGTGAAAAAATGTAAAAATATTTTTTAAGAAACTTTAGAAATTGGCCACTTCATTGCGGTTTAAGGGAAAATATACGAGCCCTTAAAGCAGAAAAAGGCTTAATTGTTTAACTAAAACTATAAAATAGATAAGATAGTTTTTCATGATAAAAATGGTTATTTTATAAAAATATTATTGTCTTAAAATAGATTTTGGAGTGTACTTGAAAAAAGGTAGGAAATTGGGAAGTTCCATTTAATTGAGCTTGCTTATCACGAGGAATTGAAAAAGGAACCTTGTAAACATGGATTTTCCAATAAAATAAATATAAAATAATATAGATACATGATTTTGGAACATATACACATAGTTTAGAATAATTATATAAAAATAATGAAAAATTACATTGGGGTAATGAGAGATAAAGCGTAACCTGAATGAAAAATGGATTTTTGGGAAGAAACCTTTACCACTTTGCAAGCAGTCAAACTGCATGCCCCATAAAATTAATGATCATCAAATGAAAAATTTAATATCATGAATATATATATATATATATATTAATCATATGATACATTATAGGTCAGTATAAATAAACCAAAAATAAGAAATAGGGGTGAATAATGCATATCTCACAAAAATAAAAGTGATATGAGAAAACTCTTACCTTATGTCTGAAAGTGTTATGCACTTGAACTTAATGTCCTAAATAATGAAATTAGATTCATTAATAATTTAATTAAAAAACTAATTAAAATTTATATTAATTATTTTAATTTTATTAAGTTCATTTATGGCCTTTTTGATGAGTTATAAGATTCTATTTCTTCATTCAAGAGTGCTTCTTTCCTTGTTTTTCATGATTGATTCACTTGTATACATGTATAAAGATCATATCAAAAGAGAATAGTTGTCCAGAATTGAAATTGTATGTTATTAATGAACTTAAATAATATTTAATGGTATTATATATCATTTGTTATCTATATATGATGATGATTTATTAGATAAAATATTAATGATAACCATTTAGATTATTTTCACATTTTTTTATCACCACAAACTAATTTTGTCATTTTAATTAATATTTTTTATATATATTCATTTCAGAACACTAAATAAGTTTTTATATACATATTATAATCCATTTTAACCATAAAAATGTTTTAATGACCAGTCTTGATGATGGTAATGGAAAACAAAAACACATTATCCCTGATGGTGGTTAATCGACACATCATAGACAATGTTTTCATTTTTATAATTAAAAGGAGAGAAGAATGGTTTTGATAACAGATATTACATCAACATAAAAAAATTCCATAATATATACTATACTAAAGTTATCATTAAACTTGGATAAGGGGATTTGAGTAAATGATAAGAAAATAAATAAATTAAAAGAACGAAAGAGGATTTTACTTCTTGAATTCCTCTCCATGAGAACCTCCTTAAGGAACTTTGAAATGGTCTTTTCGGTGAAACCAACATAACCAAAACATTAGGGACAGGTTTGGTAGAGTTGTTTAATAGAAATTGGATAATATTTTAGGCTTTTGATGTGGGAGGAGAATAGATGGTGAGGGTGTTATTTATAGCGGAGGAGAGGGGTGTTTTTATTATTTTAATCATTAGTTTAATATTTTGGATTAAGGATATCAATATTATTTTTTATTGTGACTAAATATAGTAATTAGTTCATGTTAGTTCTAATTTATGGTGCCTAAATAATCTATACATCATACATGACTCAATAATTCATGTATTTAGCTAATATCGTAAATTATAGTATTTCATTATTCACCAAAAATTCAACTATTTTAGAAAAATCCCAAAAAATAACCCTAACTATTTTTAGAAATTTATAATTAAAAAATGGACTCCATTTTGTGAAAATAATTTTCTATATATGAGAAATTTAATTTTTAAATAAAATCTTCATTTACTCGAAAAATATTGATTTTAATATTATATCTATTTTAATGACACTTTGAAAAATTAATTAAGATCTCATAAAATTTTCTTGTAATCATAAGACAAAAACATATTAATTTATAAATATATTTTATAAAATTAAATTTTCATTTAAATCATTATATTAATTATAAAATTATAAATAAACATTTTTGTCTCACAAAAATACCAACACTTAATTAATCATTTTAAAAACTTTAATCTACTTATTCCATGATATAAATATACCATATTTTCATTTATAAGATACCCAAATTTTATTAAAAAGTTCATAGGTGATTTTACTATTCAAATCATAAATATAATATTAATATAATTAAAATTACAGTTTTATAAAAAACAACATTTTTCACAGTTCACTAGAAAATAAATATTTTTAGAAAAATAAAAATATTTCACTCTAAACTAATTTTGACATTCCACTTCTAAAAATTAATTTTATCTTGTTTAAAATAATTTATAAAAGTTTTAAAATTTCATTTTAAAACAAGTGATCCATTAAAATGTGTTAGAATTGTCTTCAGAAAAATATAGTCTTTTATGCATAAAATTGGATTTATTATCATATTAATCCTATAAAACATATTAGTTGAATCTAAAAATATTCGATTGAATATGTAACATATAAATTTCATTAAAATCATTCACTAATAGTGATTAATTTAATTTATTAATATAAAATTCCATTGTGGCCATAAAAATATTTTTTTATAAAAACACATCCTTTAAGTGAAACTATATTTTATTTTAATTTTTAATTATTTAGTAAAAAAATAATTAATTTTATAAAAAATGCGTAAACTATATTTTCATAATTTATATAATCTCTTGAATTCCCATTATTCTAATGGCTAGGTGATAACTATCACAATAATAATATTTAATCAAATTTTTATGCTCGGTGTTCTATGTAATGTGCACTATCAAAGAAGATAAATTTAAAAAGAGAGATATCGTAAAATATTGTAGTGTCACACCTAAAATGAATTAAATTTACATTGGAAGTTAATATTGATTATCACCCTAATAGATGATCATATGTTGGTTTGAAATATCAAATGTGACTTCCCTACCTTATAAATTAATATGTCATTTATATAAAGGAAAAAAAATACATGCCTAAAATAACATTAAATTTAACTAGAGGGTGAAACACTTAATTTTAAAGAACATTCCCAAAGACTTCTATTGTAGAAGAGATATAAACTTTATATGTGATCATCATACCATTAGGAGTTTTTACTACTAACTCAACATATAATCTTTGAGGATATGAATGAACATCCCTATAGACTTTTAATGATATAAAAGAATTCACATAAATAACCTCAAATAATATACTTAAATATTTTATAATTCCTATCACCACATCAATATCATAATTTTATCTTCACTCCCTTACTAAAACCATATTTATTAGCATAATCATCAAACATCATAGTGATCAATCATGTGATTCTGAAAAACATTCCTAGGATGTCTAAATCGTAACACCTTATTTTAAATATATGTTTCCTTAGGATTAACCTAGACCATACATGGTTATAATCTATTCAAATCCTTTATAATAGTTTATAATGAAAATGTGAATTAACCTAAGCATGTCCCTCAAGAGTGTCAAACCAGGTTCATGATAAGGTCACACTCACCATGCACTATAATGATGACTGATATATACTTGACCAACTCTCTTTAGGGTTATTACCACTAGATTCATATATTCTAAAACAACATCCACTTATAGTTCCCCAATAAGGATTTATTATTAGGAAAACCATATAATATATCCCTTACAAAAATGTTAGGATGTTATCCTATAATTAGACTTATCCCTAGGGTTTTCATCAATGTTTACTCATTCTAATGTCTTAATATTTACTAAAACCTCGTTACTAAAAATTTCACATATCCAAATAGTTTAAAACCATTGGGATAGCTGCTGAAACTATTGGGATAGTCTATCCAAACAGTTTTAGGAACCATTGGTATTCTAGGCATTGTAGTAGCTCTATACCAAAGGTTTCTAGAGAACTGTTGGCATAGGTGGTCTAAAATTAATCGGCACCAATGGTTTAAGTAAAACCATTGGTATATATGTGTACCAACGGTTCAAGAAATATTGGTATAAATACCATCCAACGTATAGAAACTATTGGAATATATATATACCATGGTTTTTTAACTATTGGTATATGTATTCTATCCCAACGGTTTCATAAAACCGTTGGGATATATGTTGTCCAGACTAAATACCAATGGTTCTGTGAACCATTGGCATATTTTTTCCAGCATTTGAATACTAGCAGTTTTGTGAAAAAATGTTATATGTTGTCCAGTATATTGAATACCAATAGTTCTGTGAACCATTGATATATCCTCTACTCCCCAGCAAACATCAAAGCTAGGCAGAGGACATGGGTAGAGGATATAAACCAAACCTGTAAACCCACTTCGAGCAGTAAACCTACACCAATAAACTTGTAAAACATTCACCTCTAAAACTATAAAACCTTCACCTCTAAACCTTTAAACATACACCTATAAACCTGCACCTCTAACAGTCTTCCAAAGAGAAATTTACACCTGTAAACATTCACCTGTAACTATAATCATGTACCTCCAACATTCTTCCAAAGCACCAGTAAACCTGCACCATCATGCACCTCATATGGAAGTAGCTTCACATGATGAGTGGGAAAAGTCACTAGGTTTTTTCCATCATTTTTTAGACTATTCAGTGTCTAAAATTTTTTAATAAGATTTTGGAGAGCATAGAGATGCTCAAGGTGGTTTTACCTTGGTAGAGGATGAGGTATCATGTAAGGGGGATCCCTCCTCTGGTTCCAAATTGCTTGGACTATCATATCCAAACTCATATGGAGATAGTGATGGTGATGACCATAGTAGTCCACCAGAGCATGGTGGACCTACTATCTCATTTGGAGTTGGGACATATCCTAATGGATCCTTAGTTAAGTAGATTGACCAAGCAGGTGAGCTTCAGGATTTTCCCTTAGATGTACCTACCAAATTATAACCTGTAGAGGATGATTTACCTAGTGTTGAGAGAGTTGTTTCCACAGTGCCTTCAAATTTTATATCCATGGTATATTTATAATATTTCATAGAAATACATATTTTATATATTAGTGGATTTTTGAGTTATCAAGAACCTCATTTCACTCACCTTAGTTAATCTGATGCTAGACACCTTTTTGAGATGGTTGTATGTCATATTCATCCCAATATGAGTTTTCATATTCAGGAGGTTAAGATTTAAAATCAAAGGTTTGATAGTGAGATAGAAACCATTTGATCTATTATGGAGAAAATGAGGACCTCCTTGGATTCCAGTCAGTATTCCTTATGGAATAGATTGGAGAATGTTCCTATTGCTGCATCTACATCTAGTGCTCCACCTCCCTCAGCTTTAGTTTATGATGATTCGATCTAGTCTATAGTCAAAGAGTATCTACATGTTGTTATGGGTGATGTAAATTTATATCATCTGGATTAATTGAGGAAAATTATTTAGAATGGGTTTTCAAGGAATAGGTTGACCAGTTGAAAGTAATGACAACTCTACTCAAGCTATTCATGGAGGAGGATAAAGATTTATTTATTAGTATGGAGAGAGGAGGAAACATTATTATAGACATTTTAAATCTTATGAATCCTTTCTTATATGTATCCAATACTCTATTTTCTTCTCCAAAATTTATTCCCATGACACCCTTCACCTCTGATTCTTCTTCTGATCCTCTACCTTCTTAATTCTAGTCTTTCGGTATGTCTTCGGTTGAAGTTGTCTAGAATCTCCAACCTATTATGATCTGAAAACATCCTACCTCTACATCTTTACATTCAGCATCTACCTTAGTGACTCCTACTTCTATAAAGGGAAATCACCCTACTGATCACACCACCCAAGATGAGAGTGATTTGAATTAGCCATAGTATTTTATAGGGATTTTTTTGTATAGATGACTTTTGTCCTTAATGGAATTTCTCTCTTATTATTAATCTCTTTCCTTTTTGTATTTACTGTTTCTTTTTTTATAATCCCAAAATGGGGAGAATAGTAATGGAATTTACCTATGACACCAACCTTATCCTTATCTTTTATCCCATAATTATTTTTATGTTATTATTTGATACAAATTTCTTTATGTGGATTTTATCCTTTGATATTGTACTTATTTGGATGAAATTTAAGTAATTATGTTTTTTGATTTGATACCATGCCTTTGATACCAGATCAATTTCAAAAACTTTTGTTTTATTCCTAATTGTGTTTTATAAATCTCAATTTATCTTTTTGGAATTTTTAGCATACTTTTTCTCTTCAAACTTTTCAATTTATTCCTAATTGTGTTTTACATATGGTTTATAAAATTCTCTGATTAGTCATCATCAAAGGGGGGAAGATTATCGGAACCTACTTATTTTAATTCTCACAAATAATGTTTCTTATGCTTCTAACGAACCTAGAGTTTTATGATAGTATGTAATTTGATAAAGAATATTAGGTTGAGTATTGAAAAGACCCACTATTAGTTCAAATTTTTCCACCACTATATCATTCTACTATAAAGAATTTTCTACCACTATCTATGTTCCATCATCAGGATTACCTACCACGAGTGTGTGCTACTGCTAGAGTGTGCTGCCACCAGAGCATACTACCACCAAAATATGCTACCACTAGGATTAACCACCACCGAACATACCACCACCAGGTCATGCCACTGCCAGACGTGCCATCACTAATATCATGCTACAATTAAACATTCCACCACCAAGCTCATACTACCTATAGATGAGCTACGTCCAGGGGTGAAACCATCTGTTTTCTACTATTGATCTTTGTTACCGTTATATTTGATTCATCGTCATCTTTTTCCACTATTATTGTACTTGATTTGAATTAAATACTTCCAATGGCTATTTCATGGGAGTTAAAGTAGAGGGATTAATTAATGATTATCCCTAACCCTTTTCATAGATGCATTGAAGGCAATGTTAGATTATATATGAGGATCCAAAAAATCTTGATGATTATCCTTCAATGGGTGCATGTAGTTCTATTTTTATTTTAGAGGATCTCCCTCATGCACATGCAGTTAGAAGGTGGAGAGTGTAGAATTATGAAAGTGATAATCATGTGAGATATTACACGCTGATACATTTGACTTTGGAAGAGTGGAGTACATTGAAGATCAATATTCTTTCCTATGAATAGAAAATAGAACTTCATGATACTCTATTTTTCTCTAACTTCTAAAGAAACTATTCAAGATCCCCACCAAGAAAAACCCAAGGACTCTCAATCATCCAAATCACTATAAAATGAGACACTAACTTTTCCACATCTTCTTACTTTTTCTCTCTGTTGTTTACTTTTAATTTTGACTATTGTGTTCGTTACTCTATTTATTAAGACACTGACTCCTGTGCTTGAATAGGAGAAGACCCAATATTATTTTTTATTTCCTATTATTTTTATACCAATTGAAACTATGGAAGATTTCCATGTGTGGCCTGTGTTGTTTTCTAATTGGTGTTTCTTTTTAATAATACCAAATGGGAGATTGGTTGTATGTGTTTTTGTTGTTTCAGTAAGGGGGCAAAGGGAAGAGAAATTATTTCATCCCAAAGGGGGAATAAATTTTTCCAATGGGATAATGATTTTGTGTTCTAAATTGATTCAAAAAGAATAATAAATCATATCCTAGGGGGAATTATTAAGATTATAAGAAGTCTTATCTAGGGGGATACTATTATAAGAATGTAAGGGGAGAAAATTTTTCTAAATATTTATTGTATATCTCAAGGGAAATGAAATTTTACAAAAGTTATATAGATTTTTCTATTTTATTTCATTTAATTTAAATTTTCTTATTTGTTACTTTTCATTCCATTTTTTGTGATTATAAAAAAGTATAAGACTATTGAGTGCCTATGGGAATCGGTAAATTGGATTCAGTTGGTTGGAAACCACATTTTTCATGACATTCAAGGGATAAAAGATGTATTTTATAGATATGATAGTCTTCTTTAAATTAGCATGGGTCAGTGACAAACCATGAACATTTGATTCCAAATAGATGATCATTGATCTTCAATTATTGTTGTCCCCTTCCTTCAAACTAAATTAGAAGAACACCTCATGTGTGGGGGTTAAGTCTTTATATTCACTTGAAATGAAACAATGGTAAGCTTCTGTCTTCAAAGGATACCTGGATCTATTCACTGGAAAAATTGTTCCAATGTTTACCCTCTTTTTATTACCTTTTTTCCTCTTTGAAACAAATATATCAATATATCCCAGGTCTATCCTTCCCTTATTCTTTATTGAAGAAATAGATTTTGCAATGTTGTGTAGGTATATCCCCTTATCATAATGGACTCATGAAATATAAACATATACATACATACATATATATATATATATATGCTTGTCATTTTCATGCACAACTATGAATGGTGTGGACCACACCAAGCTTCTATAATCTTCTCTTTCTTCTCGAAGTGTTCGTACAAAAAAATATGTTTTTGAATTCAAATAAATATACTAAATAATACTCCAAGATATTTGGTCACATTCACTATAATTTTCTATTAACTTATTCATGTTTTGAATCATCATCCATTAAAAACAATTAATAATCCATCCACATAGTCTGCAGATATCTCCTTTTAAATCCACCACTTAAAATATCTGAATATCTTGTGAGAATACCTCCATTTTAATTCTACACATTGTCCATAACTTTGTCAAGCTTTTAAACCTCCAATTAAATATATGTGGCATAAAAAAACAATTCAAACATTCCTTTTAAAATCCTGAACCTCATAACATAGAAACTCGTTTTTGAATTGTGTTTCCAAACAAAATGCCTTTTAGATTTACACCAATCCATGAAACAACACTTGTTTATGCAATATTCCTTTCAAAACGTCAGACACCATGACCACTTGGCCATTTTTTTCTAATACAAAATATTGATACACCAAAAAACCCAGCTTTCCAAAAATGCTCTGGGAAATGACATAGGGATCTCTCCAGCATCTTTCTATACTTCTCTATACACAGGTCCACCATAGTGATCAGAATGCCTTTATTTAGTGTCCCCCCTATAATTCTTCTCATTAGAACATGGGAGAAATGTTTCAATATAAATATTCAAAGGAGGAGGCACTAATTCATATGAATAGGTTTTGGTAAGATAAAGCTTATGGTGGGGAGAACCATAAGCCTAAAAGAAGTTAAATAATGACATAGTTGGTATTTTTAGATATATGGGCTTGGGTAAACACCCAAAGGGGTGTCCAAGACGCCAGGAAAACACCCCAAATGGGGTTCTCCATAAGATAAGGTCACAATGGACATGATAGAACAAAACAACTATTTAATATTCTATAACAAGGGATCATCGTAAGGTTGTAGTGAGCGACAAAATGATGCAACATCTAAAGGGAAATGAAATGAAGAAAAATAATCATACACCCTACACAAACCATTTACAAATTCATTCACTTCACCTAAACATGAAAATTTAATTTATAATATTCAAAGGGTGAAAAGGAAAGTGTCATGGTCAAGGCGTATGCCTACTCAGGCAATGTCATTTGAGATAAACAGGTATGATAAGACAATTTATATTATTCAAGGAAAATAAAAACTAACTAGCCACAAAACAAACACCAATAAGAGACATATGGAAAACTCAAACCAAATATAAACATGATAAAAATAAACATCACTACACTTTTTTTAGAAGATATAACACCTCTTTTGGAGGGGTTTATTATAAAATCATGGCATTTCTTTATCACAAAATTCATTTAATTATATTTAAAATTTATTCTAAAACTCATTCAGCACAAATCAAATGCAATAAGTTAATCAAAAAGATCAGCATAACTATCACTATGATATTTTGTAGACAGTGCACCTCTGTTGGAGGGGTTTTATTATAAAAACATGACTTTATTTATCAAATGAAATAGTTATATTAAAGAGCAGTTATTCAAGATATGAAATTCAATATAATTAAATAGAATTAAGAAAGATGATAAATTCAATTTAAATCATTCTTGAATTAAAGAGGCTTGGAGAGGGACCCTACCTCAAGGTGGAACCAAGCTGTCCACTTCGACTCTTAGAACTTTCTAACTAAAAGTTGTTGCTCCCCCACTGGGTATACGCACCTTCACACACATGCAAGGACACCTAGACCCTATGCACACACCTGCATGGCCATGATCATGTGAAAATGGATCCTTTCACATATACTTATATGCATATAACAGTCTCCACTCACCTGCGTATGCATTTATATATATATACATGGGAACACCTAGCCCCATACAGGCATAATCACTACCATGGATAACTATACACGTAATGATGGAACCCACATACATATACCAACTTACCTATGCACACGCTGGCGAGTCTCCCTTGAATTGGTGACTTGAAACCAACAAGAAAGGATCAACACACTACACAAAGGATATTAGGAACCTTAAAACACATAAAGAACAGAAAATAACCAGTGAGAAACCAACCAATGGTTTTAAATCCTTACCTCAATTTGAAGTAGAGAACCAAATCCACCTGAAACAATAGGAAACGATCCAACGCCCTACTAAAAACATAATATGGATTCAAAAACATAGAAATCCCTAAATAAATGAGGTGTGAGACAAGTAGTAACCATAGAATCTTACCTCGGATCAAAGCTGACGGACTAAATCAATCTGATCTCCTTCACAAAATATAACTACCCTTTGTCCATAGAATGTAGTAAAAGTATTAAGTGGAAAATGTGATAAAGAAAAAAAATAAAAACTAAACTAAAAAATACTTGTCTCCTGTGACTATATACGCCACCACCCAAAATATAAAAACCACAATGCCCCATGGGTCAAATAATGTTCCTGTAAGCAAGGTGGAAATAGATCCATGTTTCAAAATGATACTATCAAATAGTACATTCCTATTAATTAAAAATTACTCTTCATATTAATGGTGTATAATCAGTTTGGATCAAGTTTGAGATTAGTTTGGTTTTTTTTATAAAATTTTGTTTGGGATATTTCCATTAGATTTAGTTTGACTAGTTTTTGTTTATATTATCTTGGAAAATTTCATTAATTTGTGTTCTAGTTAATCATGAAATTAATAATAATAATGCAATACATATTTATAATTATATCCATTAGTTCCATGTCTGGAGTAAAAAATACATAGAAATGAATGATATCATATAAGGAAAATCATAAGAGGGGAAAGATGTAAAGTAGTTTTATTCAGGAAATTCATACCTAATATAGATTTTTCATGGGCACTTAAATCACCAAAATCCAAAAATTAAATTGGTCCAAACAAAGAGGGAAGAATAAACCAACCTCAAATGGTGGAAAATGGTGGTAGATGAACCAAGATTATCCAAACTACTTTACCTTCAGTAGCGGATGCCAAATCATGTTTGAGGTGGAGCTGAAAGAACCACGATACTCCCTAGAAACAAGGATCAAAGTTAGATAAGGGGAAATTATATAAATAAAGATCTAAAATGTTTATGATAGAAAATTTGAAATGAAAATGGAAACCATCCAAGAAAGAGATAGTAGAATTGGATTAGTAGTTGGCATTTCTCAAGAAGATCCTAAGAGATTTCCTAAGGAAAATCAAAAGTAGTTGAAGAAGTTTTTTGAAGGTGTAATTATGTTGTTCATGGAGCTATCATATGTATGAATTTGATTCCTAGTCAAAAGAATTTTATTAGTGGTAAGGGAAAAGAGCCAATGTTATAATTTTTTAAAACAATTTCTATAAATGGATCCACACCTATGAATAAGGTTGAACATTATAAGAAATAATGTTTGATCATATAGTCTAATGAGTTATAAAAAGATAAACCAAAAAAATAAAAAACATTGAGAGTTCTCTAATTGGTCAAGTGAATATGAAATTTTAAAACAATAATAAACATGTGAAAGAAGATAAAACCATTTTTCCTCAATATAAACATGTTTATAATGTGAGAAATAAGAAAGCATAAAGAAAATAAAACATTTTTGAGCTACAAAGAAAATTTCTCCAGTGTTGAGAAGAAAGTCTCAGTCAGTGTTATAACTTAGAAGTTGATAAACCCACCTCATTTCCATACTTTTTGATATCAAATAACACTCAAATGGAAATTCCATATAATATGGACTTCACATATGTATATTTTTCTTGATGGAAAATAAATTTTCAAAAATTAATCCTTCATATAGTGTTGTTATTCCATTGAAAAAATAAATATAGAGAAAATACAAAAATACATTCTTGTTAATCACATCTTTAAAAAAGTTTCAACACCTTTCCCATGAGTTAATTATATATTTATAGGGAACTTTTAATCTAGATAACACTTTATAATTTAATAAAATATGATTACCCATTCAAATATATGTGAATCCAAAAAGAACAACACATTTATCCATAAACCAATTTCCCTTTACATGCATCATGTACATATTAAAATAGTATACATTAGATAACATTTTCATTTGAAAATTATAACACTCCATTCACATGGAAACTGCTTCCAAAAAACATCAATAGTATGAATAATTCTACACATAAAATATTCTTAACACTTTTATGATCTCCAAATGATTTCTCATAGAATATGATATTCTTTATGAAACTAGAATCACATCATATATTGTTCGCCTAAATCGCAAAGAAATAATGTTCTTATGGTATCTTCTATATGAAATTCCAATGATTTATATCTATAAACACTACAATGATAACTATTTTTATGTTTTGAGAAAACCAAAATCAATCATATATCACAGATAAAGAAAACAATATAAAATGATACAAATTGAATCAACAAAACTCAAACTAAACAATGGATCAATTAACCATAACAAAAGAAGATTTGGGACTCACTACCAAATAATACCAGAAGGGGATGCTTGACTAGAGGGGATCCTCGACCTAGGCAGGATGCCCGACCATAGGGGATGCTCGACCTAGGGGGGATTTGCGTTAGGTGATGGAAAGTTCGACCTAAGGGGGATTCACATCAGGTGAGGGAAAGCTCAACCTAGGGGGGATGTGTGACCTCGAAGGGGATTCTCAATTAGAGGAGGAAAAGTATGGGGATGCATGATCAATGAAAAATAGGGAGGGTTGAGCAGTGAGCGGGGAGTGGTGAGCAGGGAGCGGCGAGCGGCAAGTGGTGAGTGGTGAGAGGCGAGGGGGATGAGAGTGGCAGTGAGGGGGACTCAATATGGGAGTGGTAGCGAGGGAGAGTTTGGATGGAGAAGAGTGTTGTTGTAGGGACGAAGAAGTGGGGTGCGATATGAGGGGAAGTGAGGATGAGAGGAGGGTCGAGGAATTTTAGGTAGGTTTACCCCAACGGTTCTTATGAACTGTTGGGTATTGAAGAGGTTTTTTCCATCAGTTCCTAATTATCCTTTGGGAAAACCAAAATATATTAATCTATTCCAACAGTTTCTCAAAACTGTTGGTATAGGTTCTTTATTCCAATGGTTTCCTCAAACTGTTAGGAAAGAACTATTGGTATAGGTGGGATTTCCCCCAGTGCCAACCTCTAATACCTACTATAGTGGCCCGTACTTTTTATAAATAGATATTACATATTAATAGATGAATGATTAATTTATTTTACAAATACACACCAAAATACCATAATGGTTTTGTGTATTTAGATACTAGATACATAAACATATTATTTCATTAAATATTTTAATGATATCCCAAAAAGATCTTCCAAAATAGTACCCTTCTTAGACATACCCTACTTAAAACCTTTCTTCATAACTTTAGGAAATTAAACATAAGAAAGGGTGAGCTCAAATTCTTAGTAAGGGTAAAAAGGGAGATATAACTTATCAATTAAGCATTAAATGAGAAAAATAGTATAATTACACGAACTTAAAATTTAAAAATTCATACCTATTATATCAAAGATCATAATATTGCATCATGGTATAGATTTTAGTAGTTTAAAAGACATGAATCATAAACGAATCATGTAACATGATCCATGAGAGCATAACATTAACACAAGTTTCTGTCATACACATAATCATAAAAAACAATTTATTTAGTTAAGGATAAATATCAAGACTATAATATTGGATTAGGTTCACTCCCCTTTAAATCATATCCTTATTCAAGGTTCACTTTGAAGACTATCATAGTGGATAAAGTCTCTTACAAAACTGGGTTCACTCCTCATTCCAGTCCTTATTATCCCATGAGATATCCATATTTACCCAATGAATAAGAGTTATATATAATTATGGTCCCACCCATCACATAATCATAATCCATTCATATGTGTTCCATAATATTATAATTCATTCATCATATATCATAACCCATGGATATAAAATGCGTTTCATAAATATTTCAACATTTCATTATAACATAATCGGTGGAAAATAAATGGGTTTCATAAACATCTCATAATAATAAACATAAACCATTCAGAGAAATAATAATGATAGTATCATTGGATCATATCTCTAGTAAATCATAAGTAACATCAAAATGTGTTATCATAGATGAAAAATATCATTAAAAGATCACTGAGACATTTCTTGAGGAAAATACCCTTATCATATTGAAATCACTTATTTACAATATAAAAATTATAAAAATATTATGGAAAAAAATTCTTTTAAAATAACCATTGAAACTTAATCTTCAAATATTTGAGTGCTCGTGATGGTAGGAAATCGTTAATTCAATGTACATTAAAACATATATTCCTTTCACACTTCCGTTAAAAAGACAAAAGTACCTCATTAGGAAAAAGAAAAGTATATTATTTTTAACCCATTTATTAAAAATTAAAATATGGGTAAAAATTAATTAAAACAATAATAGTATAATATTAAAAATATTCTTGAAAGTATTTAAAGAAACCATGGATTTGGAAGAAAAATATCCCCAACTAAAGACGAAATAAAATATGTTTTTCTTAAAAACATTTTCTCAATAATTTTAAGTTTCAAAGAGAGTAAAATGGTATTATTACTTAAAATTTACATGAATATATATATTATAATAAAATTATTTATATTATTGAGAGTTATATCATCAAATTTCATCATCTAAAACATAACCATAATGGATCTTAATAAACAATGAGATTATAATATAAAACTTCACCTTAAGTTTGAATTGATTAGAAAGTGTAATAACCCTTAGTATAATAAATTTTAATTTATTATAATTTTATAATATATTCATATAAATACTTATAATATCATATTTGATCCACTTATAACATTTAAATACCTAATTATTAATAATTTTTTATTAAATTTTTCATTTTTGACTGTTAACTGCTTTGTTTTTCATGAGATTTTTAATTCAGTAGTTCCAGTCCTTGAACTTTGATCATGGTTACAAATATATATAATGTTAATAATGATATTAATATAATATATATTCATTAAAAATATATTTATAGTCATTCATAAATGGTACAGATAGAAAATTATTTACACAGTTCATGGAGAAGGGAGGTCGTACGAACGCACGAACACAGTTTTTATCTTCTAACATAAAGAAGGAAAAGAAATATAAATAATATTTTATAATTATAGAAAAATAATAAGATCATAAAAATAATATATAAATATTATTTCCATGTTTATAACCATACAAGTAAATTTGTGATAAAAACAAATTACACCACCATGTTGACATGGTAAGTCATACGTACACACGAGTGATGTTTTTGTTTTCTGTAGAATATAAAGGAGGAAGATAGTGGTTGTTCCATAATAATAATATAAATTTAGTATTTTTAAGATATTTAATTCGTTTTTTATAATTTATATCATGTATTTATAGGTGTTATAATAAGAAATAAAATTAAAATTACTTGGTTAAGAGTTACACCATTTTGTTGGGAAACCACTTTTGGATTAAAACTTAAGCCTTAAAAGGATATTATTTTGGATATAAAAGAATCTATAAGATGTGGGTAATGAATCTAGGAAGGTATTATGGTAGGTATTGGAAAATATAAAATGTTCATGAATCATAGAGAAGAGAGGAGAGGTGGTATCCTTTTATAAGGGAGGGGAAGGACACACTTGGAATTACTTAAAAGATTAAATAATATATATATATATATCAAAATATTTTCAATTGGAACCATTTAACCCAAAATTTTAAGATAATATGTGATAGGATGGATATGAACTCAACTAATCACATTTTTGGAATGTGTTCGATACATTTTAAGCCTTATCTTCTAGTTAAACCACTTAAACCCCATTTTAATCTTAATCATGGATAAATTAATTATATGATTAAAAATAAAGTGTCCTTATAAAAAAATTACATGATTATTTCAAATTTTGAATTTATTTTATCATGTTTAATATTCATGGGTGGTACTAATTAATTTTAATATAAAACACAAAAAACATGAAAAACCTTTTTTAGGAAATATCTAATTTAAGAGTAAAAATCATTTAAACCTTAAATAAAGTAATAAATTGGTTTTGTTGAATTTTTCAAGTTAAATAATTAAAAAATTATGGTTTTTAGACTTTTGGGGAAATAAAAACCCAAATGGGATATTATATCCATTGTATTAAATAAAAAGACCCAAAATAGTTTTAAATTTGAATAAAATATTATTTATATTTATAAAAGTAAATATTGGGTTAAAAATTTCAAAAGAATGATTTAAAATAAATTATTTAACTCTTTAAGAATAATTTTCTTAAAAAATCACTCATATATTGTAATAAATTCATGTGTAATATATATTTTAAAGTTTTACCCCTTTATTTTAACCTAATTTTACCTCTTTTACTGAGGTGAAAAATATTTATTATGGTTACTCTTCATAATAAAAAAAAATAAGCACTACCTATTAAATTATATTAATTATTATGATTCAAAATATGGAATTAATTTTACAAAATTCAATTCACAAAAGTGGTAGAATTTAATTAAAAATAAAACCATAAAAAGGTGTCGAAAAGTGATTTTCCAGAAAAAATGATTTCATAAATTTAAAATGTTTTTATACCAAAATAAAACATAAAATTGTTTCTAATAACCTTAATTGGGTTATTCATAATATAAATGAACTAATTTTAATTTTAAATAATTATGAAAAAATGAAACTTTGTAAACTCATGAAATGGAAAGATAGTTTTCAATAAAAATCCTGATTTTTAACTATTCATTGTAAAATCAATTTTTTCAAAAAAAATACTAAAATTTCATCATAATATAATTTTGATATGATGATTTAAAAAATTATATCCCCTTTATCATATAAAATTTCTAAAATTGGTTGAAATTTATTATAATATTTTCTCATAAAAAAATAAAAACCATTTTGAAAGAAAAAATATTTTTAAAGCATAAAATGATTTTACAGAAAATAAAGTAATTATTTATTAATAAATTTACAATATATAAAATATTTATACATATTTTTTATAATTTGATTATTCTTATTCATACCACCAATTTTAATGGTCAGACTATAACGGTCATGTTTAAATAATATTATTTATATCGCGGTTCATTTAAACTCAGGTTTGCATGTATTACAATATATTAAAAAAATAAATTTATTTGAAGATAAATATATCATAAAATATTAAGGTGTTACATTTAAAATGCATGAACTTCAAAAAGTTCATTTAGGTACATTGTAAGGTTATTATAAGTCTTTAAAAGGTTTATTTAACCTTATGAAATTGAATTTGTGGAATGAGTTTGAAGAATCTTTTTGATATTTTGATATAACAATATTTTTGTATTTTTTGATAACTAATCTTTTGAAAAATATTTTTATTTGAAAAATAGCTGAAATTTTCTCAATGGATTCACTATTGAATACTTTCCATCATAATGTGAAATTCCATTATAATGAAGTTCAATTGGACTGACTCTAAGAAGGAAAATTGGACTGACTCTGAGAAGGAAGATCGGACTAAATATGAGAAGGAATATTAGACTGAATCTAAGAAGGAAGATCAGATTGAATATGAGAAAGAATATGGGACTGACTCTGATAAGGAAGATTGGAATGAATCTGAGAAGTAAGATTGGACTTACTCTGAGAAGGAATGTTGTACTAGCTCTAAGATGGAAGATCAGACTGACTCTGAGGAGGAATATTAATTAGACTAACTCTGATAAAGAATTTTTATCATAATAAGTAGAGGAACAGTGTAAAATCATAATGAGAAGATGAAGAAATTCATGTTGTAATGAGTAGAGGAAGAAAGCCAGATCATAATGAGTAGAGGAATAAGTACATCATAATGAGCTGAGGAAGTTCATTGTACTGAAGCTGAGTATGATAATCTTACTAAAGATGAGTAAGATAATCATACAAATTTGAGCAAGATAATCATACTGAAGATAAGAAATCTAATCAGACTAGATCTGAGTAAGATAATCAAACTGGAGCTAATAAATTTAATCAGAATGAAGTTGATCAAGATGATTGTCCTAAAGCTTACCATGATAATCATATTGAATCTGAGCAATATAATCATACTAAATCCAAGAAAGATAATCAAACTAAAAGCTGAGCAAGATAATCAGACTAATTATTTGTAAGATAGTCATATTGAATCTAAACAAAATAATCATACTAAATCCGAGCAAGATAATCGAACTGAAGATGATTAAGATAATCGTACTAAATCTAAGAAAGATAATCAGACTTATGATGAGAAATATAATCAGACTGAAGCTAATAAATATAATCATATTTATGAAGAGTAAGATAATCAGACTGAAGTTGAGCAAGATAATCAATATGAAGCTAAGAAAGATAATTAGACTGGATAAAATTTAGTATTTTTGAGAAGACAAATTTCAAATAAATATTGAGAAGGTTCGAGGAAGTTAAAGATGGAGTTTAAATGTGAGTGATTTTCAGAGTTTTCGAATTTGAGTAAGTGGGAAAAGTTTTTCAGTTTCACACCTTTCTTTTCTAAGTCACCTATTAATAGAGACACAATTCCTTCACATAATGTAACTTTTCATGAGTGTATAAAAGGTGGAGAAATATATATTTCTTGCCATGTTTTTCATTCCAAACTAATATCTCAGAAGAAGGTCAGACTAATGAAATTTTTATTTACTAGACTGAGGAAGATCATATTTATAACTTGAGAAGATTTTGAGTTTGTCAGATTGAGACTGATTGCATCATACTGAGACCATTGGACTAAATTTATTGGACTAAGGAGGTTTGGATTGAGTTTTTTGGAATTTCTAAGAAGTGTAGGTTTGGTTTTCTAGACATAATATAAATTTTCTTAAGGCATGGATTGAGAAAGGTAGAATATTATTGATTCAAACAGATTGATTCAATTAGACTAGGTTCATCAGACTGAAGGACATCATACTCAGGGTCATCAAACCCCAGAACTTATGTAGAGAAAATTGAACAAAGTCTTTATTCTTTTTTTGGCTCAATTATTTTTTAATCAACTTTTTAAACTAATGGGAGTCAGTATAATCCTTCCTATAGAAAAATATAATTTTTCTTATAGGAGTTGGAACAAGTTATATTCACTTCTTATTAATAGTGAATTTTTATAGACCCATGGGAGTGGCTATTGAAAGGATATAGGTTCTCATATTGAGGTCTAACCATGTAAATATTATGTGATTTACTTTCTTTCCTACTTTTTCATGAATGATAATTTACTAAAGGATGAAATGGAAATGAATCTTAACAGGTTTTAGGGGTTAAGTTTCTAAAATTCTTGAAACTCATAAAAAGTGAACAACTGATTCAACCCCCCCCCCTCAGTTTTTGTTTGATCATTTGAAACTTCAATTGGTATCAGAGGGATGGTTCCCTTGTTGAATCCTTATCATGTATAATCTATTTTTTTCAATAATAGAGTAATTCCTACATTTTATGGAAAAAAGTATGATGATTCCTTATCTCCTATATATTTTCCTGGAAGTAGTTGATGTTTCTACAATTAGTTTTCCACCTATTGATAAATATGTTCCTATAATGTTTTCTGATAAGATAAATATATAAGTTGATGAAAAGGAAAGAGATTTTATCCTTATGTCCTTATTAGAAAATGTTTATATGAAAGTGATGGGTCTCAAAACTTCAAAGAGTGTGTGGGATGGGATTAAAAGTATTCTCAAAGGGAATAATAAAGTGAAGGGAGCAAAGATAAAAATCTATCATAGTAAGTATGAATCCGTAAGAATGAGATATGAATAAACTATTGATAAATACTTCACTAGAGTAAATTAAATTGTTTTCAACATCAAAGGATTCAGATATTTTCTAAAAGATTCTACAATTGTGAATAAACTTATGAGAAACTTTATAGACTAATTTGATTCTAAAATTTACTCTTTATAAGATAAGGATGATTTATCTCTTGATGAATTTCATAACTTTATTATTTCTTATGAAATGAGGAAAGCTATATTGTTCAAAAATAATATAAAATATGAAATGGATTTTGAGTCCATGAGAAAAATGAAAATTCAAAATATTAAAGATGTTGATCCAAGTGACTTCAAAGATAAAGAGGATAATGAGTATAATGAAAAAATTATGTCTCTTATATCCAAGAACTATCGAATAGGAAGAGGGAATTATGGAGGTAAAATTCATCCAAAATATTTTAAGTGTGGAAGAATTAGACACATTTCTTTGAATTGTCCCAAAAATAAATTTGGAGAATATTAAGATTATTATGATGAAAAATCTTGATAGAAAAAGTGAAACAAATGTTCTAAAGAAGAAAAGTTATCCAAAAAATATAAAAAGAAGCTCACGGGAGACAAAACAAGTATGCTGAGTAAGAAATTTGAATCTGAATCAACTGAAAACATTTCTTCAGAAGAATAATGTTTATAAAAAATCAGCATCTTCATTACAAAAGTTGAGAATAAAAATATTCCTTAGATAATGAATAAGGAAGTGAATAATCATATAGAGAGTATCAACTATAAATACAACTTATTTTATGAATTGAGAAAAAATCCCAAGAAATAAATCAGAGTAATGAAGACATGTTGTTAATATTTTTCTAAAGGAATAAAAGATATCATCAAGTAGGAGGAAGAATATATTCAACAAATCTTAAGTTACAAACTTAGAATTTTTGAACAATGAAATATGGTTAAAGATCTTAGTAAGAATTTGGTAGATAAGTAAGAAGAAGTTGACAAGTTTCACTCAAAACTTCTTGACTCCAAAAGTATATTGAGGAAGATAAATGAAAACTTCAACAAAAATTCAGAAGTAAAATCTGAGACTTACAAAGTTGTTGAGAAAGATTAAATCAATAATTAGGTGAAATATTTACCCATAAAAATTAATACTTCATCTTATTTTTCTAACATTTCAAGTTTTGGAAAAAGAGTTGGGAAATCATGGGTAGAAAAAGGGTGTGATAAACATATCACATCTATAAAATTTGAAAACTCTCTCAATAAGAAATTTGGTCCATGACCATATTATGTTGAAGAAGGAAGAATTTATCAACCTCAAAAAATTATCTATAGATAAAGATCATACTTCAATAGAAAATCAATATTTTTGGATATTATTGGTGTTGTGGAATCTATGGGAGTAGGGAGTATAATATTTGGCACAAATGATCTCTACCTAGAAGAAGGTTTCAACAAAGATAAATAAATGGTGGAAGAAGGATGAGTAACTTCCCTAACCCCTAGGAAGTTTAAAAAGAAAAATAATAAGATATTAGAAACATTCCAACAAAAAATCAATTTGAATATCTGGAATAAGTTTTTGGAAGATGTAATCAAACTGGTCATCATGCTAAAATATGTATGAAACTCCTTTCAGAACAAGTTTATTATGTGATAAAATAAAATAAATTAGTAAAGAAGAAATTTGGGGAAATAGATTTTGTTATTGCGACAACTTTTAAGGAAATTAAAAGGAACAAACCATGGATACTTGATAGTGGTTGTTCTTCACATATGACAGGTGATATAAAAATCTTTAAAAATGTTTAAATTCATGATAGAGGAGAAGTTACCTTTGGTAATGATAGTTCCTTAAAAATCAGAGGAATCAGAATGGATGAGATTGAAGCAGAAAAGCTAAAATATAAGGAAGTTTTATTTGTTTATGGTCTAAAACATAACTTACTTAGGTTAAGTTTCCTTAGAAATGATGTAAAAGAAGTTGTTTTTATAAAATATTCTTATATAATTATAAGTGAGAAAGATGGAAAATTTATCACAAAAGGATAAATAAATAATGGTAATCTTTTTAAAATTAGAGAGTTTAATAACCCCTATTACTAGAGTGATGAATATGAAAAAAAAATTATGGCACCAAATACTTTTGAACCTTGGGCAGAAAATCATCTAAAAAATTCTAAAGTTTATTTTTTACATTATTCAATATAATTGAAAATAATAGATGAATATGTTTTTGTTACTTGTTAGAAAAGGAATATGACTAACAATAGTCGTAATAGAGTTGAAATTTAGTCTACAAAACCTCCAAAACTTATTCACCCTGATTTATGTGGGCTGATGAGACATCAATAAACAAAAAAAGATTTATAATTTATCACTTTTATTGATGATTTCACTCATATGAAAAATATCATGTTTAGGAAACACAAGTTAGAGGATTTGGAAATATTCAGTTATTTTAGAAAATAATTTCAAAAATAAATGGGGGTTTATATAAAGAATTTGGGAATATATAATATTACTGAATTCACAAGTAATAATTTTGAAACTTATATAAGAAATCATGGTATCAAACATCATTATATTTCTCCCTACTCTCCACAAAAAACAGGGTAGCATAAATAAATAATATAATTTTTTTAGAAATGGGAATAATTATATAAGCGGAATTAAAACATTAAAAGTTAAACTAGAGAGAAGTTGTTAGTATTGTTGTACATATTCAGAATAGATGTCTTCTGAGACTAAAATCCAAAATGACTTATTATAAAATCTAGTATAACAAAAAACCTTCATTCTAGTACTTCAATGTTTTTGTAAGTCCATGTTTACTTAAAATCAAAAATTTGTATTTGGGAAAGTTTAATGAAAAATCTAAATAATGAACTTTTATGGGTTATTCATCCAATATAAGAAGTTACAAATTTTGGAACAAATGTTTAAAAAAGTTAGTGGACTCCTATAATATAAAATTTATTGAAAAAAAAACTTAACAAAAGTTATTGAGAATGCTGAGGAGGATAAACTAAAGGTTTACAATGAAAGTGAGAATGATACAAAACAAAATAATCAAGATTCAGAAGATTCATGTGATGATGGAAGTTCGGTTGGGAAAGAAACTTTGAAATTTCATACCTTAAAAAACATGTTGAGACTGAAAATATTCTTGAGAATCATAAGGCTCTAGTTTAGACTATAATAAAGTTGATATTAGAAAAATAATACTTCACTTATCTCAAGAGTTGAACCATAATTAGTTTCATAATCTATTCGACATAAAGAATGGGTGGATTTTATGAATGAAGAGTTGTATCAGATTGAGAAAAATGAGTCAATAGAACTTATTCCACATTCAGAAAATAAATATTTTATGGGAACAAAGTGGGTTTACAAAAACAAATTGAATGAGCATGGATAATTTTCAAGAAACAAAAGAAGACTTATTTTTAAAGTCTATGAATAGGTGTAAGGTGTGGATTTTGAAGAAATTTTTTCCCCAGTTTCAGGATTAGAAACTATTAGAATGCTTTAAAAGTTTACATTGAGAAAAATTGTGGGTTTCTTTTTGCTGCGGAAGAAAATAGAGTTTTTAAATTGAATAAATATTTGTATGGTATGAAACAACCTCTACATTAATGGTATTATAAACTTTATAATCATTTGAGGATGTTGAACTTTTCAAAAGGAAAATTTGATAGTAACTTATATGTGAAAGATGATGACTCTGGAACTCTAATTGTAATTGTTTATGTGGATGATATAATTTTTTCTGGGGATAAAGAAAATATTTGTAAATAATTTTATGAGGAAACGAAGAAGAACATAGAAATGTTAATTATGTGAGAATTAACTTTTATCCTTGGCTTAAAAGTTCATAAAAAAGTACATTTTATTATCTCAAGAAAAGTATGGAAGGGAATTTTTAATGAATTTTGGGATGGAGAAATCCAAATAATTTTCTACTCTTATATCTCTGAGAACAAATTTAAGTAATGATGAGTCCATAAAAAGTGTAAATCATAATTTCATACATCATAAACATATCATAAAGTATTCAATCAAGACACAATACACAAATGGGTAAAAAACTAGTCTAGTTTGTCTCATGAGACCTACCAATGCATCGAGGGGCTATAGAAGGCCTCGCCCATCACTTACTGAGTCCAATTTATTCCTCATATGAAAGGGATGAAATATAATCAACATATACATTAATATTGTAACTATAATATTAAATGTAAATAATTTCCCCTATCATTAAACATAATCATAAACTATCCAGAGTTATATTACAAATGGTATCAAGATAGTACGCCCCTAGTCAAAATAATCATAAACCATTCAATAAAATAAGGTATATGGTAACATAAGAGAACAATATAAATTAATAATAATATTTAATATATGGTTTTTTAAAATATGAAAATACTATGATAAAATCATTGATAAAATCTTGAGATAAATACTCTTTTTTACTTTTTATAGAATATTTCTTTTGGAAATCATTTTTTATTTGTCATAAAATCATATTATAAACATGTATATCCCAAAAATAAAATTTAAGGATAATAAAATTATGTTTGAGGAATAATTTATTTCCAAATTAAGTGAAAACATGTAAAATAATTTTTAATAAACTTTATAACTAGGCCATTTCAGTACGGTTTAAAGGAAAATATAAAAGAGTCTTTAAAGATGATAAATAATTAATTTTTTAAATAAAACTAGAAAATAGATAAGATATTTTTCCATAATAAAAATAGTTATTTTATAAAAATATTGGTGTCTTAAAATATATTATTTAGTGTACTCAAAAATGGGTAAGAAATTGGAAAGTACCCATTAATTGATCTTGCTATTTTGAGAGGAATTTAAAGGGGGCCTTGTAAAACATGTATTTCCACATCATATAAAGTTTAATTCATCTAGATACATGATTTTGGAACATATAAACATAATTTATAATAATTATATCAAAATAATGAAGAATTACATTGGGGTAAATAGAGAGAAAATGTCACCTGAATGAAAAGAGGAGGTTCGAGAAGAAACCCTTACCACTTTGCGAACAGTCAAACTGTATACCCCATAAAATTAATGATCATAAAATGAAAAATTTAATACCATGAATATAAATATATTCATGATAAGATACATTAAATATATTTATACAAAAACCACACATAAGAAATAGTGGTGAATAAGGTATATCTTATAGAGATAAATGTGAGCTGAGAAAGCCCTTACCTTATTTCAGAAAGTATTCTGCACCTTCACTTAATATCCTAGATAAAAAAATTAGATTCATTAATAATTTAATTCAGAACATATTAAAATTTATTTTATTTATTTTAATACTCATGTTCATTTATGTCCTTTTTTATGAGTTATAAGATTCAATTTTTTCATTCAGAAGTGTTCATTTCCTTGGTTTTCATGATTTATTCACTTGTATACATGTAAGAAAGATCATATAAAATTAGAATATTTATCCATAATTGAAATTATACGTTATTAATGAACTTATATAGAATTTAATGGTCATATATATCATTTTTTCATATATAAGTACTATTTATTGGATAAAATTTTAATAATTATTGTTTAGATTATTTTGGCATTTTTTATCACTACGAACTAATTTTGTCATGTTAATTAATATTTTTTATATATACTATTTTAATAATATTAAATAAGTTTGAATATACATATTATAATATATTTTAATCATGAAAATGGTTTAATTACTATCCTTGAGGGTGGTAATGGAAAATGAAAACGCATCTTCCACGATGGAGGTAAATTGACACATAACGAATGATGTTTTCATTTTTGGAATAAATGAGAGAGAAGAAGATGTTTGATGTTTGATATTATATTAACATAACATAATTAAATTATATATAATATAATTTAGTTATTATTCCACTTGAAAAAGGGTATGTGAGGAAAGGATAAGAAAAGAATGAAATTAAAATAAAATTAAAAGAATGAAAGAGGATTTTACCTCTTGAATTCCTCTCTTGGAGAAACTCTTTAAGGAACATTGAAATTTTATTTTGGGTGAGAAAAAAACCATAATTTGGGGGAGATATTTGGTATTTGTATTTAATATAAATTATACGAGTTTAAAGTCTTTGGAGGTGTGAGGAGAAGAGGTGGTGAGGGGTGTTATTTATAGTGGAAGAGAGGGGTGTTTTTTGATTATTTTAATCATTAGTTTATTATTTTGGATCAAGACTATTAATAGTATTGATTATTGTAAATAAATAGAGTAAATATTTTTTGTGAGTTATAAATAATGGTTCTAAATCATCCATACATCATCCATGACTCAATAATTCAAGTGTTTAGCTAATACCATAAATTATCGTATTTCACTATTCACCAAAAAATCAACTATTTTAGAAAAATCCCAAAACATCACCCTAACAATTTTTTTATGTGTATAATTAAAAAATTTACTCCATTTTATGAAAATATTTTCTATATATGATAAATTTAATTTTTAAATAAAATCATCATTCATTCAAAAAATATCGATTTTAATATTATAACTCTCTTTATGGCACTTTGACAAATTAATTAAGGTCTCATAAAATTATATTAGTATCATAAGAGAAAAAAATATTAATTTATGAACCTATTTTATCACAATAAATTTTATTTTAAATAATTATATTAATTATTAAATTTTAAGTAAACATTAATGTTTAACAAAAATACCAACACATAATTTATAGTTTTTAAAACATTTATCTACTTATTCCATGATATAAATATAAAATATTTTCATTTATAATATACCCAAGTTTTATTTACACATTCATGTGTTATGTTACTATTCAAACCATAAATAGACTATTAATATAGAAAAAATGATAGTTTTATAAAAAATTAGGATTTTCACTATTCACTAGAAAATAAATATTTTTAGAAAAATACAAAAAATTCACCCAAAGATAATTTTGACATTCCAATTTTAGAAATTAAGTTTATTTTGTTTAAAATAATTTATTAAAGTGTTAAAATTTATTTTTAAAACAATTGGGCCATTAAAATGTGTTAAAACTATCTTTAAGAAAAATATAGTCTTTTATGCATAAAATTGGGTTTATTCTTATATTTAGCCTATCAAACTTATTAGTTGAATTTTAAAAAAATTATTGAATATGTAACATATAAATTTCATTAAGATATTTCACTAATAGTGATTAATTTGATTTATTAATATAAAATTCCATTGTGGTTATAAAAATAGTTTTTTATAAAAACACATCCTTTATGTTTAATTGATTTTAAATTTCATTTATAATTAATTGGTAACCAAAGAATCCATTTTATAAAAATGTGTAAGCTATATTTTCATAATTTACATAATCTATTTCATTCCCATTATTCCAACAGCAAGGTAATAACTATCATAATAATAATATTTAATCATTTTTTTAAGCTTAGTGTTCTGTGTAATGTACACTATCGAAGAAGATAAATTTTAAAAGTGAGATACCCAAAAATATTGTGGTGCTACGCATAAAATTGATTAAATTTACATTTTAAGTTAATATTTATTATCATGTTGACATACAATCATAGGTTGGTCTGGAATATCAAATTTGACTTCCCTTCCTTAGAAATTAATATCTGATTTATATAGAGAAATAAAATACATGCTTGAAATAACATCAAATTCAACTAGAGGGGGAAACACGTGATTTTAAAGAATAACACTCCCACAAACTTTCTATTTGAGTATATCTATAAACTTTATATGTGGTCATCATACCATGAAGAGTTTTTACTACTAACTCAACATCTAATATTTGAAGATATGAATGAACATCCCTACAGACTTTTCATGATATAAATGAATTCATATAACTAAGATCAAATAATATACTTCAATATTTTTTAATTCCCATCACCACTTAAACATCATAATTTTATCTTAATTAACTTCTTAAAACCATATCTATTATCATGATAATTAAACATCATAGTGATCAATCATATAATTATGAGAAACATTCCAAAGGATGTCTAAATCATAACACCTTATTTTAAATCTATGTTTCCTTAAGCTTAACCTATACCATACATGGTTATCATCTATCCAAATCCTTCATAATAGTTTATAAGGAAAATTTGAATTAACCTAATAAGATCCCTTGGGAGTGTCAAACCAGGTGTTTAGTAAGGGAACACTCACCATACACTAGAATGATGATTGATCTCTTTGGGGTTATTACCACTAGATGCATATGTGCTAAAACTACATCCACTTATTGTACCCTAACAAGGATGTATTATTAAAGAAACCATATAATCTCTATATTACAAAAATTATAGGATGTTATCATATAATTATATGTATCCCTAGGGTTTTCCTCAAATTTAACTAATCCTAATCTCTAAATATTGACTAAAACCTACTGCTGATATTAACTATAATGACCCATAATTTTTATACATAGATATTACATCTTAATAGATGAATATTAAATATATTTTAAAAATACACACCCAAAGACCATAAAGGTTTAGTGTATTTTTAGACTAGATATATAAACATTTTATTTATTTATATATAATAAACATATACCAAAAATATCTTCCCACATAGTTATCTTATTAGACATACGATACTTAAAACCTTTCTTCATAACTTGGGGAAAGGAAAAATAAGAAATGGTGAGATTAGATGCTTATTAAGGGTAAGCAAGGGAGATATAAATTATCAATTAATAATTACATAAGAATAAGAGCATGATAACATGAAATTAACATTTAAAAATTCATACCTACCATATCATAGATCATAATCTTGAATAATGGTATAAATCTTGGATGTTAATAAGACATGAATCATAAAGGAATCATGGAACATTATCCATCATATAATAAAATTAATATAAATTTGTTTCATACACATAACCATAGAAAACAATTAATTTAGTCAAGGATAAATTCAAAGACTATCATAATGGATTGGGTCAACTCCCCTTTTTTTATATCCTTAGTCAATGTTCACTCTCAAGACTATCATAGTGTATAAACTCCCTTACTGAACTCAGTTCACTCCTCATTACATTCCTTATTATCCCATGATATATCCAAATTTACCCAATTAATTAGAGGGATATATAATTATAGTCCCACCTATCAGATAATCATAATCCATTCATATGTTTTCCATAATATTATAATTTATTCATCATATATCATAACCCATGGACAAGAAATGGGTTTCATAAACAATTCAACATTTCATCATAACATAAATGGTGGAAAATAAATTAGTTTCATAAACATCTCATCATCATAATCATAAACCATCTAGAGAAATAATAAGGATAGTATCATTGGATCATATCCCCAAAAAATCAAAAGTGATAACAAATTATGTTATCACAGATAAAAAATTTCATTAAAAGATCACTATGACATTTCTTGAGGAAAATACCCTTTTCATATTGAAATCACTTATTTACAATCTAAAAAATTTAAAAATATTATGGGGTAAATTTTCTTTGAAAATAACCATGGAAAATTAATGTTAAAATATTTGAGTGCTCATGATTGTAGGAAATTTTTTCATTCTATGTACATTAAAACAAATATTCTTTTAACACTTTCGTTAAAAAGTCAAAAGTACATCATTTGGAAAAAGAAAATAATATTATTTTTAAACCTTTTTTTAAAAATTAAAACATGGGTAAAAATTACTTCAAACAATAATAGGATAATATTAAAAATATTCCAGAAATTATTTAAATAAAACAAAGATATAGAAGAAAAATATTCTTGACTAAAAATGAAATAAGGTCTATTTTTCTTAAAAATATTTTATCAATAATTTTAAGTACCAAAGAGAGTAAAATTGTATTTTTGAATTAAAATTAAATTAATAAATACATTAGAATAAAATTCATGATATTATTGAGAGTTATATCATTAAATTTCATCATTGAAAACTTAATCATAAATGATCTTAATAAACAATGAGATTATAGTATAAAACTTCACCTCGAGTTTGAATTGCTTTGAAAGTGATCTAACCATCAGTATAAAAAATTTAAATTTATTATAATTATATAATATATTCATATAAATACTTATAATATCATATTTTATCCAATTATAACATTTCAACACCCAATTATTAATAATTCCTTAATAAAATTATCATTTTGGGGTGTTAACTGTTTTGATTTTCATGGGAGTTTTAGGTTAGTATTTCCAGTAATTGAATTTAATCATGGTTACAAAATATATATAATTTTAATAATGATTTAAATATAATATATATTCATTAAAAATATATTTATAGTCATCCATTAATGCTACATATAGAAAATAATTTACACTTTTCATGGAGACAGTAGGTCGTAAGTACGCACGAGCATTGTTTTTATTTTCTAATATAAAGAAAGAAAGAAATATAAATAATATTTTATCATTATAGAACCATAATAAAATCACAAATATAATATATAAATATTATTTCAATATTTATAACCATTAAATTAAATTTGTGGTAAAAAATAAATTACACCTCCATGTGGAGACGTTAAGTCATGCATACACACGGGTGATGTTTTTATTCTCTATATGATGAAAAAAAGAAGGATAATGGTTGTTCCATTTTAATAATAGAAATTCATTATATTAATGATAATTAATTAATTATTTTATAATGGGTATCATATATTTATATGTGGTATAAAAATAAGTAAAATTAAAAGTACTCGGTTAAGAGTAATACCTTTTGTTGGGAAACCACTTTTGGCTTAAACCTTAAGCCTTGAAAGATAGTATTTTGGAAAAAAAGATTCTATAGGATGTTGTTAATGAATCTAGTAATCCATAATGAAATTTATTGTACAATATAGAAGGCTCATGAATCATAGATAAGAGAGGATTGGTGGTATCCTATTATAAGGGGGGAAATGACACACTTGGAATTACTTAAATGATTAAATAATATATATATATATATATATCATAATCTTGTCATGTGGAACCAGGGAACCCAAAATTTAAATATAATATGTAATAGGATCAATATAAACTCAACCAATCACATTTGGGAATGTTTTGGATACATTTTAAGCCTTATCTTCTAATTAATCCACTTAAACCCCCATTTTAACCTTAATCGTGAATAACTTAATTATGTGACCAAAAAATAAAGTTTCATTAAAAATAAATTTTCACTTGATTATTCCAATTTTTTAATATATTTTATCATATTTAATATCCATTGGTATGAAGAATTAATTTAAATATAAAACACAAAATGCATGAAACATGGTTTTTAAAAAATTATCTAATTTAAGAGTAAAAATTATTTAACCATTAAATAAAGTAATAAATTGGTTTTTATGAATTATTTTGGTTAAATAATTAAAAAATTAATGTTTTTATACTTTTTGTTCAATCAAAAATAAAATGGAATCTTCTAACCATTCCATTAAATGAAAACACCCAAAATAGTTTTTAATTTGAATAAAATATTACTTATCTTCACAAAAGTCAATATTAGATTCAAAATATCAAAAAAATGATTTAAAATAAATTATTTAACTCTTTAAGAATAATTTTTTTCAAAAATTACTCATAAAATATAATAAATTCACGTGTTATTGAGATTTTATTGTTTTACCCCTTGGTTTTAACCAAAATTTACCTCTTTTATTGAGGTGAAAAATATTTTTTATGGTTACTATTCATAATGAAAAAAAATTAAGTAGTTACTATTAAATTATATTAACTAATATGATTAAAAATATGGAATTATTTTTTAAAAATTAAATTCAAATAAGTGGTATAATTTAATTAAAAATTAAACCAATAAAAGGAGACGAAAAGTGATTTTCCATAAAAATTGTTTTCATAAATTTAAAATGTTTTTATACCAAAATAAAACATAAAATTTATTACAATGACCTAAATTGGATTATTATTAATATAAATGAACTAATTTTACTTTTAAATTATTTTAGAACAAAATTAAACTTTGTAAATGCTTGAAATGAAAAGACACTTTTCAATAAAAATTAGTATTTTTCACTATTCACTGTAAAATCAATCTTATCAGAAAAATACCAAAATTTCCTCCTAATATAATTTTTAAATGATGATTTAAAAAATTATATTCTTTTTATAATATAAAATTTATAAAATTAGCCTAAATTGATTATTATATTTTCTCATAAAAACAATAAAAACAATTTTTGAAGAAAATGTAATTTTGAAGCATAAAATGATTTTAGCAGAAATAGAGTAATTATTTAACTAATTTAAATTATATAAAATATTTATAAGTATTTTTTATAATTTGTTTATTCTTATTCATGCCACCAATTTTAATGGTGAGGTTTTAACAGTCATGTTTCATTAATATTATTTATATCATGGTTCATTTAAACTTGGGTTTGTGTGTATCATATGATATCAAAGAAATTAAATTTATTTTAAGGGAAATATATCATAATGTTTTTTATTTAAAATTTATTAACTTCATAATTTTAATTTAGTTACATTTTAAGGATGATACAAGTCCTCATAAGTTTTATTTAACCTTATGAAATTGAATTTATTGAATGAGTTTAAAGATCCTTTGTGATGTTTTGTATTAACAATGTTTTTGTATTTGTTGAAAACTAATCTTTTGTAAAATAATTTTTTGAAAATAGGTGAAAGTTTCTAAGGGGACTAAACATTGAATACTTTCCATCATAATGGAAAATTACATTGTAATGAAGTTCAATCGGATTAACTCTAAGAAGTAAAATTGGACTGACTCTGAGAAGGAAGATCAAACTGACTCTGAGAAGGAAGATCATACTGGATCTGAGAATAAAGATCATACTAGTTCTAAGAATGAATATTGGATTGAATATAAGAAGTAATATTGGACTGAATTTGATAATGAAGATCGGACTGACTCTAAGAAGGAAGATCGAACTGACTCTGAGAAGGAAGATCATACTAACTCTGAGGAGGAAAGTCAATCATACTGACTCTCATAAAGAATTTCTATCATAATGAGTAGATTTAAGAAAGTTAAATCATAATGAGTAGAGGAATAAATTCATTTTTGTAATGAGCAGAGAAAGAAAGTTGGATCATAATGAGCAGAGAAAGAATTTCGTCGTAATTAACTAAAGAAGTTCATTTTATTAAAGCTGAGCAAAATAATCACACTGAAACTAAGAAAGATAATTAAACTGAATTTGAGAAAGATAATCATACTGAATTAAAGCATGATAATAGGACTGAATATAATCAAGATAATTAGACTAAAGCTGAGCAATATAATGGTACTGAAGCTGATCAAGATAATCATACTGAAGCTAATAAAGATAATCATACTAAAGGTGAGCAAGATAATTAGACTAAATATGAGTAAGGTAATCATACTGAAGCTAAGAAAGATAATCACACTAAATCTAATCAATATAATTAGACTGAATTTGGGCAAGATAATTAGACTGAAGCTGAGCAATATAATCATACTATAGATGAGTAAGATAATTAGACTGAAGCTAAGTAAGATAATCATACTGACACTGAGCAAGATAATAATACTAAAGCTAAAAAAGATAATCAAACAGAATCTGGGAATATAATAGGACAGAATAAAAGTTATTATGTTTGATAAGAATGATTTTAGATAAATATTATAAAGGTTTGAACAACTAAAAGTTGAAGTTTAAATGCGAGTTATTTTCAGAGTTTTGAAATTTTAGTAAGCGGAAAATGTTTTTTAGTTTCCCACTTTTTATTTTCTAAGTCACCTACAAATACAAGTATAATTAATTCACATGTTGTAACTTTTCACGAGTTCAGAAAAGACAGAGCACTTCATATTTCTTTCCAAGTTTTTATTTTCAGACTGAGATCTCATAAGAAGGCCGGACTACTGATGTTTTTGTTTACCAGACTGAGGAAGATCATATTTATCATTTGATAAGAGTTTGAGTTTTGCATATTAAGACTGAGTGCATTGTATTGAGTCCTTCGTATTAAATTCATCAGACTGAGGAATTACGAATTTAGTTTTTTTTAGTTTCTGAGAAGCAAAAGTTTTGTAATCCATATAGAATATAAAGTTTCTTAACAATCATATTAAGAAAGGTATCATCATATTGAGTCAATATAATTGAGTCAATCAGACTGGGTTCATCAGACTGAAGGCCATCGGACACAGGGCCATCAGAACCAGAAAATTCTATAGATAAAATTGAACAAAGTCTTTATTATTTTGTTTTGAATCATTTTTTTAAGTATCCTTGTAAACTGACATGATCTAGTATAATAATTCCTATTGAGAGATAGAATGTGTATAATAAGTTTTGGCACAAGTTTTATTCACTTATTCTTAATAGTTAATTTCCATAGACCCACGGGAGTGTCTATGGAAAGGATGTATGTTCTAACACCGAGGTCAAACCTTGAAAATATTTTGGGCTTTACTTTATCTCATATTGTTAAATGCATGATTATTTACTAAAATATGATAAGGAGTTTAATCTTAATAGGTTGTAGGGGTTATGTTTCTAAATTTCTTGAAACACATAAAAAGTGAACAACTAAGTCAACCCCTCCCCCCCAGTTGTTTTTTGATCCTTTATAACTTCAACTAGTATCAGAGGGTAGGTTCCCTTATTTAATCCTTATCATGGATAATCTCAATTCTATCAATGGTTGTGGAATTCCTATATTTTATGGAAAAAATTATTATGGATAGAAAAATAGGATTATTCCTTATCTCCTATCTCTTGTCCTAGAAGTTGCTGCTATAATTGGTTTTCCACCTATTGAGAAAGATTATCCTATTAAATTTACTGATAAGAGAAATATAGAAGTTTATAGAAATGCTAGAAATATTATCCTTATGTCCATATCATAAAATTATTATACGAAGGTGATGGTTCTCAAAACATCAAAGATTATGTCGGATGGGATGGAAAGTATTTTTGAAGGGAATACTAAAGTGAAGGAAGAAAAACTAAAAATCTAGAATATTAGGTATCAAGACATAATAATGAGAGATTAATAAAATATTAATGAATACTTCAGAGTAAATGACATTGTTTACAACATCAAAGTATTTAGAGATGTCCTGGAAGATTATACAATTGTGAATAAACTTATGAGAAAACTTCCATACCAGTTTTATTCTAAAATTTACTCTTTATAATATAAGTATGATTTATATCTTGATAAATTTCATAACTTTCTTAGTGATTATGAAATGAGGAAATCTCTAATGTTCAAAAATAAGATGAAACATGAAATTTATTTTGAATCCATGAGAAAAATGAAAATTCAAAATGTTGAAGATGTTAATCCTTATGACACCAAAGATAAATAGAATGATGATTTGAATGAAAAAATCATGTCTCTTATATCCAAGAGCAATCTAATAGGAAGAGGAAAGTATAGAGGTATAATTCCTCTCAAATGTTTTGATTATGGATGAATCAGAAACTTTTCTATGAATTTTCCCCAGAATAAAGTTGGAGAATATCAAGATGATTCCAATGAAACAATTGATGGAAGAAGTGGAACAAAATTTTTAAAGAAGAAATTATATCTAGAAAATATAAAAAGAAGTTCATAGGATACAAAATAAGTATGATGAGTAAGAAATTTGAATCAAACTCAATTGACAATAATTATTCAGAAGTTGAATGTTTAGAAAAATTCAGAACCTTTATTGAAAAATTTGAGAAAATAAAATTGATTAAATATGTGTTTGGAAAAAGTGTGAATTATAATGTCATACATCATAAACATACTACCAAGGCTTCGGACAAGACACCATACATGAATGGGTAAAAACCCGATATAGTTTTTCTCATAATACCTAATGATGCATTGAGGCATCATAGCAGGACTCACTTGTCACATAATAAGTACAATTCATTCCTCATATGAAAGGGGTGAAACATAATCAACATATACATTCATATTAAAACTATTAGATGAAATGTAAATAATTTTCCAAATCAGTAAACATAATCATAAACTATCTAGAGTAATATAGTGAATGGTACCAAGATAGTACACCCCCTATCAAAATAATCCTAAACCATTAAATAAAATGTGGTAGATGGTAACATAAGATATAAATATCAATTAAAAATAAGATTCAATAGAGGGTTTTTGAATATATGAAAATATACTAATAAAACCTTTGAGAAATTCTTCAAAGAAATACCCTTTTACTTTGGAAAGAAGAATTATTTTGTAAAATAATTTTGTATCTATTGTAAAATTATAATATAAACATATATATCACAAAACATTTAAGTACAATTAAATTATTTTTGAGGCATAAATTATTTCTAACTGAAGTTAAATGTGTAAAAATATTTTTTAAGAAATTTTATAAATGGGCACTTCAGTTTGGTTTAAGGGAAAATATAAAAGAGTATTTAAAGAAGAGAAAGGTTTAATTGTTTAAATAAAACTATAAAAGAGATAAGATATTTTTTCATGATAAAAAATATTTATTTAAGAAAAATATTGGTTTCTTAAAAAATATAATGGATTGTACTTGAAAATAGGTAAGAAATTGAAAAGTACCATTTAATCGTGCTTGCTTATTAGGAGTAATTGAAAAGGGAACCTTGTAAATCATGAATTTCCCCATTAAAGAAAACTGAAATGATATAGATACATGATTTTGGAACATATACATAGAATTTTTAAGAATTATATAAATATAATATATAATTATATTGGGGTAAAGAGATAGAAATCTTAACCCAAGTGAAAAATGGAGGTTCGAGAAGAAACCCTTACCACTTTGCAAACAGTCAAAACGTATGCCCCATAAAATTAATGATCATCACATGAAACATTGAATAGAATTAATATAAATAGATTCATGATATGATACATAAAATGTTAGTACACATAAACAACACACAAGAAATAGTGGAGAATAAGGCATATCTCACATAAATAAAAGTGAGATGAGAAAACCCTTACCTTATTTCTCAAAGTGTTCTTAACTTGCACTTAATGTCATGGATAATGAAATTAGATTCATTAATAATTTAATTAAAAACATACTAAACATTTATTTTATTTATTTTAATTTTATTAATTTAATTTATGTCCTTTTTTATGAGTTATAAAATTCAATTTCATCATTCAGGGGTGTTCATTTCCTAGGTTTTCACGATTGATTCACTTGTATACATGTATGAAAGATCATATAAAATGAGAATAGTTATCCAGAATTGAAATTATATGTTATTAATGAAATTAAATAATATTTAATGGTCTTATTAATCATTTTGTTTCCATATATGATGATTATTTATTAGATAAAACGTTAATTATAAACGTTTAGATTATTTTGGAATTTTTTATCACCATGAACTAATTGTATCATATTAATTAATATTTTGTATATATACTAGTTTCATAACAATAGATAAGTTTGAATATATATATATATATTATAATATTTTTTAACCATTAAAATGGTTTAATGACTAGTCTTAAAAGGCGGTAGTGGAAAATAAAAATGCATCGTCCATGATGGCAATAAATTGACACATCACGGGCGATATTTTCATTTTTAGAATAAAAGAGAGAGGAGAAGAGGTTTGATGATGGATCTGACATTAACATAACAACATTAAATTATATATAATAAACTATATTTATCAATCCACTTAGAAAAGATGAGGTGAGTAAAGGATAATAAAAGAAAGAAATTAAAATAAATTAAAAGAACTAAAGAGGATTTTACCTCTTCAATTCCTCTCTTTGAGAACCTCCTTAAGGAACTTTGAAATAGACTTTTAGGTGAGAAAATAAATACTAGAACATTGGGGAGAGGTTTTTGAGAGTTATTGGGCATAAATTGGAAAAGTTTAAAGGCTTTTTATGTGTGAGAAGTAGTGGTGAGGGGAGTTATTTATAGCAGGGGAGAGGGGTTTTTTGATTATTTTAATCATTAGTTTATTATTTTGGCTCAAGAATATCAATAGTATTGATTATTATGACTAAATATAGTAACTAGTGTATGTGAGTTTGAAATAATGGTGTATAAATTATTCATACATCATCCATGACTCAAAAATTCATGTATTTAGCTAATACCGTAAATTATTGTATTTCACTATTCACCAAAAAAGCAACTATTTTAGAAAAATCCCAAAAAATCACCCTAAATATTTTTTGATTTGTATAATTAAAAAATGGACTCAGTTTTATGAAAATAATATTCTATATATGGGAAATTTAATTTTAAAATAAAATCATCATTTACTCGAAAAATATTAATTTTAATATTATAGTTGTTTTTATGAAACTTTGAAAAATTAATTAACTTCTCATAAAATTATCTTATAATTATAAGAAAAAAATATTAACATATCAATGTTCTATGTAATTTATACTATCTAAGAAGAGAAATTTAAAAATAGATATAACATAAATTATTGGGGTGTTACACAGAAAATGGATTAAATTTCCATTGGAAGTTAATATTTATTGTTGTGATGATAGATGGTCGTAGTTTGGTTCAGAATATCAACTATGACTTCCCTTCCTTAGAAATGAATATGATATTTATATAAAGAGAGAAAATTCATGCCTAAAATAACATTAAATTCAATTAGAGTGAGAAACACATGATTTACAAGAAGAAAATTCCCAAAAACTTATATTGGAGAAGAGCTATAATCTTTAGATGTGATCATCATACAATTAGGAATTTTTACAACTAACTAAACATCTAATCTTTGAGGGTATGAATGAACATCCCTATAGACTTTTCATGATACAAAGTAATTCATATAACTACGATGAAATAATATAATACAATATTTTAGCATTCCTATCACCACCTCAACATCATCATTTTATCTTCATTCCATTACTAAAACTATATTTATTAGCATGAGAATAAAACATCATAGTGATCAATCATATAATAATGAAAAAAATTACTAAGTTGTATAAATCCTAACACCTTATTTTAAATATATCTTGCCTTAGGTTTAACCTAGACCATCCATGGTTATCATCTATTCAAATCCTTTATAATAGTTCATAAGGAAAATGTGAATTAACCTAAGCATATCCCTTGGGGGTGTCAAACCAGGTGCACAATAAGGGCACACTCACTATGCACTAGAATGATGATTGATATATACTTGAATAACTCTCATTGGGGTTATTACCACTAGATGCATATGTGCTAAAACCATGTCCACTTATAATACCACGATAAGGATTTATTATTAGGAAAACCACATAATCTCTACCTTACAAAAATGTTAGGGTGTTATCCTATAATTAGATTTATTCCTAGGGTTTTCATAAAATTTCACTAATCCTGATCTCCAAATATAGACTAAAACCTATCTCTAATACCAATAATAGCGACCCAAGATTTTTATACATAGATATTGCATCTTAATAGATGAATATTCAATATATTTTACAAATATACACCCAAATACCAAAAAGGTTTAGTGTATTTGGAGAATATTTACATAAAAATATTATTTCTTTACAGATCTTAAGCATATCCCAAAAATATCTCCCCATATGGTACTCTTCTTATACATACCCTGCTTAAAACCTTTCTTGAAAACCTAGGTAAAGGAAACATAAGAAAGGGTGATATCATATGTTTAGTAAGGGTAAACAAGAGAGATATAAGTTATCAATTAAAAATTAAATGAGAATAAGAGTATGATAACATGCACTTATAATTTTAAAATTCATACCTAGAATATCATAGATCATAATCTTGAATCATGTTATAAAGTTTGATATTTCGTAAGACATGAATCATAAAGAAATCATGGAACATGATCCATGAGAGCATAACATTAAAATATGTTTGGGTCATACACATAATCATAGAAAACAATTTATTTAGCCAAGGATAACTACCAATACTATCATAGTGGATTAGGTTCACTCCCTTTTCTATCATATCCTTAGTTAAGGATCACTATCAAGACTATCATAGTGGAAAATTTCCCATACTGAACTAGGTTTACTGCTCATTCCAGTCCTTATTATCCCATGAGATATCAATATTTACCTAATTAATTAGAGGGATATATAATTATTTTTTTACCCATAGAATAAACATAATATATTAATTTGTGTTCCATAAGATTATTATTCATTCATGATATATCATAACCCATGGACAGAAAATGGGTTTCATAAACTTGTCAACATTTCATCATAACATAACCAGTGGAAAAGAAATGGGTTTCATAAACATCTCATAATCATAATCATAAAACATACACAGAAAGAATAAGTATATTATCATTGGATCTTATCCCCAATAAATCATATGCACATCAAATTATTTTTTCATAGAGGAAAAATATCATTAAAAGATCACTCGGACATTTCTTGAGGAAAATACATTTTTCATATTGAAATTACATATTTAAAATCTAAAAATTTTAAAAAATTTATGGAAAAAAATTATTAAAAATGAACCATAGAAACTTAATCTTGAAATAATTGAGTGCTCATGATGGTAGGAAATTTGTTCAATCTATTTACATTAAATCAAATATTTCTTTCACACTTTTGTTAAAAAGTTAAAATTACCTTATTTGGAAAAAGAAAAGAATATTATTTTTAAAACATTTTTTAAAAATTAAAACATGGGTAAAAATGATATAAAAACTAATAGGGTAATAGTAAAAATATTCTATAAAGTATTTAAATAATATATGGTTGTGAAATAAAAATATTCCCGGCCAAAGATAAAATAATGTTTGTTTTTCTTAAAAGTATTTTCTCAATAATTTTAAGTAGCAAAGAGAGTAAAATGGTATTTTTACTTGAAAATTAAATGAATATACATTTTATAATAAAATTAAGGATTTTATTTATAGTTATATAATGAAATTTCATCATTGAAAACTTAATCATAAATGATCCCGATAAATAATGAGATTATAATATAAAACTTCACCTCAAGTTTGACTTGTTTGAAAGTAATCAAACCTCCAGTATAATAAATTTAAATTTATTATAATTATATAATATATTCATATAAATACTTATAATATCATATTTTATCCACTTATAACATTTCAACACCTAATGATTAATAATTCCTTATTAAAATTGTCATTTTCGGGTGTTAACTGTTTTGCTTTTCATGAGAGTTTAAGTTCAGTGGTTCTGGTCCTTTAACTTTGATTATAGTTAAATATATATATACATATATAATTTTAATAATGATATAAATATAATATATATTCCTTAAACATATATTTATAGTCATCTATAAAAGTTATAGATAGAAAATTATTTACACCATTCATGGAGACAGTAGGTCATGCGTATGCATGAACACTGATTTTATTTTCTAATGTGAAGAAGGAAAAAAAGATAAATAATAATTTATCATTATAAAACAATAATAATATCATAAATATAATATATAAATATTATTTCCATATTTATAACCATACAAGTAAATTTGTGATAAAAAACAAATTACACCGCCATGTGGAGACGGTAAGTCATATTTACACACGAGCGATGTTTTTATTTTATATAGAATAGAAAGGAGGAAGATAATGGTTGTTCCATAATAATAATATAAATTTGGTATATTTAGCATTATTAATTCATTATTTTATAACGTATTTCATATATTTATATGTAGTATAATAATATATAAAATTAAAAGTACTCGGTTAAGAGTTAAACTTTTTTATTTGGAAACCACTTTTGGATTAAACCTTAAGCCTTGAAAGAATAGAATTTTGGAAATAAAATAATATATAGGACATGTATAATGAATCTAGGAGGGTATTATAGTAGGTCTTGGAAAATATAAATGCCTCATGAAGCATGGAAAAGAGAGTAGAGGTGGTATCTTTTTATAGAGGGAAAGGACACACTTGGAATTACTTAAAAGATTATAATATATATATATATATCATAATCTTGTTAAGTGGAACCAAGGAACCCAAAATCTGAAGATAATATGTGATGGGATTGATATAAACTCAACCAATCACATTTACGAATGTGTTGGATACATCTTAAGCCTTATCTTCTAGTTAAATCACTTAAACCCCATTTTAACCTTAATTGTGGACAACTTAATTATATGACAAAAAACAATGTGTCCTTATAAATAAATTTGTAAATGATTATTCCAAATTTTAAATCTATTTTATCATTTCTAATATCCATCGGTGGTATGAATTAATTTTAATATAAAATACAAAATAAATGGAAAACATTTTTTAAGAAAATATCTAATTTAAGAGTAAAATTTATTTAACCTTTAAATATTGTAATAAATTAGTTTTGATGATTTTTTTTGGTTAAAAAATTAAAAATTAAAGGTTTTTAGACTTTTTGGACAGTAAAAAACCAAATGTAATCTTCCAACCATTCCATTAAATTAAAGTACCCAAAAATATTTTTTAATTTGAATCAAATTTTACTTATCTACATAAAAGTTAATATTGGGTTCAAAATTTTAAAATAATGATTTTAAATAAATTTTTTAACACTTTAAGAATATTTTTTATAAAATCACTCATCTAATATAACAAATTCATGTGTTAGATATATTTTAATGTTTTACCCCATGGTGTTAACCCAATTTACCTCTTTTACCGAGGTGAAAAATATTTATTATGGTTACTATTCATAATGAAAAAAATTAAGTAATACCTTTTAAATTATATTAATTACTATGATTCCAAATATAAAATTAATTTTATAAAATTCAATTCATGAAATTGGTATAATTTAATTAAAAATTAAACCTATAAAAGTTGAGGAAAAGTGATTTTCTAGAATAAAATGTTTTCATAAATATAAAATGTTTTTATTCTAAAATACAACATAAAATTGATTAAAATTACCTTAATTGGATTATTAATAATATAAATGAACTAATTTTACTTTTAAATCATTTTAAAACTAAATGAAACTTTTTAAATAATTGAAATAAAAGTTTTCAATAAAAATCTGTATTTTTAACTATTCACTACAAAATCAATCTTTTCAAAAAAATGCCAAAATTTCATCCTAATATAATTTTTATATGATGATTTAAAAAAATATATCATTTTTATCATATAAATTTTTTAAAGTGATCGAAATTGATTATCATATTTTCTCGTAAAAAGCAATAAAATTTATTTTTGAATAAAATATATTTTCAAAGAGAAAACTGATTTTATTAAAAATTGAGTAATTATTTATCATTGAATTTACATTATATAAAATATTTATACATATTTTTTATAATTTAGTTATTCTTATTCATACCACCAATTTTAATGGTTAGGTTATAATGGTCACGTTTATATAATATTATTTATATCACAGTTCATGTAAACTCAGGTTTATGTGTATCACAAGCTATTATAGAAATTAAATTTATTTGAAGAGAAATATATCATAAAATCGTAAGGTGTTATATTTAAAATTCATTAACTTTATAAAGTTTATTTAGGTACATTGTAAGGATGATACAAGTCCTTATATAGTTTATTTAACATTATGAAATTAAATTTTTTGATTGAGTTTGAAGAACATTAGTGATGTTTTTTATTAAAAAAGTTTTTATATTTATTGAAAATTAATCTTTTGTAAAAGATTTTTTTTGAAAAATAGGTGAAATTTCCTAAGGGGGTCACCATTGAATACTTTCCATCATGATAATAAATTCAATCATAATGAATTTCAATCAGACTGAATCTGAAAAGGAAAATTGGAATGAATCTGAGAAGTAAGATCAAAATGACTCTGAGAGGGAAGATTGGATTGAATCTAAGAAGGAAGATATGACTGAATCTAAGAAGGAAGATGGGACTGGCTCTGAGAAGGAAGATCATATTGACTCTGAGAAGTAATATTAGATTGACTCTAAGAAGGAATATCAGATTGACTCTGAGAAGAAAGATTAGACTGACTCCGAGAAGGAAGATTTGATTGAATATATGGATAAAAGTCAATCAGACTAACTCTGATAAATAAGTTCTATCATAATGTGGATAGAAAGAAAGTAAAATCATAATGAGTAGATGAATAAATTCATATCATAATGTTCATAGGAATAAATTTGTATCATAATGAGTAGAGGAAGAAGTTCATCATAATGAGCTAATGAAATTCATTTTACTAAAGCTGGGAAAAATGATCATACTGATAGTGAGCAAGATAATCATACTGAATCTGAGCAAGATACTCATACTAAATATGATCAAGATAATCATACTAAAGGTGATAAAGATAATTATACTAGATATGAGAAATATAATTAGACTGAAGCTGAGAAAAATAATTGTACTAAAGTTGAGCAAGATAATCTGACTGAAGTTGACCAATATAATCATACTAAATTTGAGCAAGATAATCAAAATAAATTTGAGAAAGATAATCAGACTAAAACTGAGTAATATAATCATACTTAATCTGATCAATATAATCATACTGAAGTTGAACATGATAATTATACTGGAGTTGTGTAATATAATCAAACAGAGGTTGAGCAAGATAATCATACTGAAGATGAGAAATATAATCAGATTGAAGATGGGTAAGATAACCATACTAATGTTGAGAAAGATAATTATATTTAAGCTAATAAATATAATCAAACTAAATTTAAGCAAGATAATCACACTGAAGAAAAGTTAGTATGTTCGTGAAGAATGATTTCAGAGAAATATTGAGAAGGTTTAAAGAATTCAATGTTTGAGTTTAAATGTGAGTTATTTTAGGAGTTTTAAAATGTTAGTAAGCTGGAAAAGTTTTTCAGTTTCCCACCATCCTTTTATAAGTCACATATAAATAGAGGTACAATTTATTCACACATTATAACTTTTCATGATTGTGGAAAAGGCAGAGCGTTTCATATTTATCTCCAAGTTTTTATTTCCATAATGAGATCTCAAAATAAGGTCAGGCTGTTGAAAGTTTTGTTTACCAAACTTAGGAAGATCATATTTATCATTTGATAAGAGTTTGATTTTTGTAGATTGAATTTGAGTGAATTGTACTAAGTTCATCAAACTGAATTCATCAAACTGAGGAAGTTGGGATTGAGTTTTTTAGAGTTTTTGAGAAGCACAATTTTTGTTATCCAAATAGAATAGAAAGTTTCTTAATGCACATGTTGATAAAGGGAACATCATATTGATTCAATAGGATTGATTCAATCAGACTAGGTTCATAGGACCGAAGGCCATCATACTCAGGGTCATCAAACCGAGGAATTTTTATGGAGAAAATTGAACAAATTATTTATTCTTTGGTTTTGGATCAATTTTTTTGTAAGAAACTTTGTAAACTGAACAAAGTTAGTATAATTATTTCTATCAAGATATAGAAGGTGTCTAATAAGAGTTTGTACAAGTTGTATTCACTTCTTCTTAATAGGGAATTTCCATAGACCCACAGGAGTAGATATGGTAAGGATTTAGGTTCTCAAACTGACATTGAACCTTGTAAATATTATGTGTTTTACTTTCTTTTCTACTTTTTCATGCATGAGTATTTACTAAAATATGAAAAGGAAATCAATATTAACAAGTTTCATGAGCTAATTTTCTAAAAGTCTTAAAACTCAAAAAAATTAAACAACTGATTGAACTCCCCATGTTGTTTTTTGATCCTTTAGAAATTCAATTGGTATCGGAGGGAAGTTTTTCTTATTGAATCCTTGTTGTGGATATTTTCAATTCTTTCAATAGTAGAGTAATTCTGACATTTTATGGAAAAATTATTATGGATAGAAAAATATGCTGATATCTATCTCCTATCTCTTTTCCTAGAAGTTTTTTATATTTCTTAAATTGGTTTTCCACCTATTAAGAAAGATTCTTCTATGAAGTTTGCGGATAAGAGAAATGTAGAAGTTGATGTAAAGGCAAGAAATTATATCCTTATGTCCTTATTTGAAAATTTTTATATAAATGTGATGGGTATCAAAACTTAAAAGGGTATATGGGATGAGCTTGAAATTATTTTCTAATGGAATACTAAATTAAAGGAAGAAAATATAAAAATATGGAGTAGTAAGTATGAAGACATAAGAATGAGATATGAATAAACTATTGATGAATACATCACTAGATTAAATGAAATTGTTTTCAACATGAAAGGATTTAGAGATGTCTTAGAAGATTCTACACTTGTGAATAAACTTATGAGAAACTTTTTTGACCGGTTTGATTCTAAAATTTCCTCTTTAGAAGATAATGATGATTCATATCATGATTAATTTCCACTAGTGCAGAAAATGTTATTTGTGTCACCATTTTTTACGTCGGTTATATATATAACCGACGTGAGAATCTGTGAAACGTGGTTTTTACGTCAGTTATTTTACAACTGACGTAACAAATGCAGTGAGTAGCTTTTTAACATCGGTTATTTTAATAACCGACGTTACAAATCGCACGTGTTTGGTTTTTACGTCAGTTATAAATTAACCGACGTCAAAAACAAAAGTGCAAGGGTTTTTTACATCGGTTATTTGATAACCGACGTAAAAAACGAGATATCTATGAGTTTTTTATGTCAGTTATAAAATAACCAACGTAAAAAACCAAAGTGCGGGGGTTTTTTATGTCGGTTATTTTATAACCAACGTAAATTACAAAATATCTACGAGTTTTTTACATCGGTTACAAAATAACCGACGTAAAAAACCAAAGTGCGGGGGTTTTTTACATCGGTTATTTTATAACCGACGTAAAAAATGAGTTATCTACGAGTTTTTTACATTTGTTATTTTATAACTGACGTAAAAAATGCATCTTTTGAGGCCTTTTTGATGTCGGTTATTTTATAACCGACGTAACAAAACAATCGATATAACTTTTTTTACGTCGTTTATACAATACCCAATGTAAAAAACTGTGATTTTTTATGTCTTTTTTACGTCGGTTATAGAATAACCGACGTAAAAAAACCAACATGTGGATTTTTTTATGTCAGTTATAAAATAACCGACGTAAAAAAAGTTGTTTCTGATGCATTTATAACGTCGGTTTTTATAATAACCGACGTTATAAATGTAAAAAACAGTTTATAACGTCGGTTATTAAATAAACGATGTTATAAAACATTTAAAAAATTAACAAGCCCCGTGGATTGTCATTTACATTTTTTTTGATCGACAGTCCGGTGGCTCGTCTCTCTTGTGCGGTAAACCCTAATCAACTCGTCGATCTCACTGCGTTAAACTCGTTTTTCCTTCATCGTTTATCATATTTACTCTCCTTGGATCTATCATCTCAACTCGCATCACTCAAGTAAGCCTTCCATGAATTTATTTCGTTCATTTTTTTTTCCGGATAATCTATATTTATGTTTTGCGATTTTTGTGTTTAAACTAGGTAAGTTTCTTCGATTTCGAACCATCTTACCTCTTTTTTCCATCATCATCTTATTTATCATCCCTAGATCTATTAGATCGACTCGCAATATTCATGTAAGCCTCAAATACTTTTATTTAGTTTGTTTTTGTTTTGCGAATGCCCGACATTGATGGTAATTTTTGTTGTCATTGACAACTAATGATCTCATTCACCTATATTACTACATAGAATGATTATTGATTAAATGTACAAATTTGGAAATGATATTTCATGTGTTGTTGTTGCTTATGTTTATACTATTTTATATGAGAATCTATTAGACATACAATGTAATGGCTGTTGACCGCTATGGCCCTTTGATGCATCGTTATGTCTCATGATTCCAAATAAAAATGGGTTCTGCTGAGGGCTTACCCTAGTATTTTTTGAGGCCTTGGCCAAGGCCTCGAAAATATGTTTAATATTTCTAGAATTATCCATTACCTCATTATGATATTAGTTATCGAGAAAACTTGTGATCATTTGACTAGTTGAATATCAATGGTTATTTTTAATTATCATACGATCATTTAAGTATCCATATTTAATAATATTTTATTCCATCTATTTCATGATGAAGTATATATTAAATTCATGTGTTTTTAGTTGTTCACCATGCCTAGTTTTTATATGTAAACCATTGTTTGGGGGGTTGTCTGGGGGTGGGGGGTTGTCCAGAGGGTTGGGGTGTCTAGGGGGGTGTCCAAGGGAGTGGGTGGGTGTAGGGGGTTGTCCAAGGGGGTGGATGCCTGTTCAGAGGGTTTTGGGGGTTGTCTGGGGGGTGGGGTTGTCCGGAGGTTGGGGGGTGTCCAGGGGGGTGTCCAAGGGGGTCGGGGTGGGGTGGTGTACAGGAGGGGTGGGGGTGCTATCTGGAGGGGTGGGGTGCTATCCAGGGGGCGGGGGCTATCCAAAGGGTTGGGGGTGTCCAGCGGGGTGTCCAAGGGGGTAGGGGGTGGGGGTGGTGTCCAGGAGGGGTGGGGGTGTTTTCTAGTGGGGTGGGGGGCTATCCAGGGGGTTGGAGGATGTCCAGAGGGTTGGGGTGTCCAGGGGGTGTCCAAGGGGGTGGATGGGTGTGGGGGTTGTCCAAGGGGGTGGGGGCCTGTCCATAGGGTTTGGGGGGTCGGCCGGGGGGTGGGGGCTGTCCAGAGGGTTGGGGTGTCCAGGGGGGTGTCCAAGGGGGTGGGTGTGTGGGGGGTGTTGTCCAAGGGGGTGGGGGCTTGTCTAGAGGGTTTTGGGGGTTGTCCGGGGGGTGGGGACTGTCCAGAGGTTGGGGGTGTCCAGGGGGGTGTCCAAGGGGGTCGAGGGTGGGGGTGGTGTCCAGGAGGGGTGGGGGTGCTGTCTGGAGGGGTGGGGTGCTGTCCAGGGGGTGGGGGTTGTCCAAAGGGTTGGGGTGTCCAGTGGGGTGTCCAAGGGGGTAGGGGTAGGGGTGGTGTCCAGGTGGGGTGGGGGTGTTGTCTAGAGGGGTGGGGGCTGTCCAGGGGGTTGGGGGGCAGTCCAAAGGGTTGGGGGTGTCCAAGGGGGTGGGTGAGTGTGGGGGATGTCCAAGGGGGTGGGGGCCTATCCAGAGGGTTTTGGGGGTTGGCCGGGGTGGGGGGATGTCCAGAGGGTTGGGGGTGTCCAGGGGGGTGTCCAAGGGGGTGGGTGTGTGGGGGGGCGCTTTCCAAGGGGGTGGGGCCTGTCCAGATGGTTTTGGAGGTTCTTCGGGGGGTGGGTGTTGTCTAGGGGGTTGGGGGTGTCTAGGGGGTGTCCAAGGAGATAGGGGGTGGGGGTGGTGTCTAGGAGGGGTGATTTTCTCCATCTGAATTTTTATTTTAAATATTATTTGATTCTCAGGTTTACTCCATTCACTCCAATTTTTTATCAAGCATGTAGGCTCCATGGTTTTCTTTTATTCAATGGAATTTAAAACTGTTATATCTAACTATATTTTCTTTTAATAATAATTTTCAAGCATATTTTTTTAAATACGCATAGATTTGTTTTATATTTCAAAATTGTTTTACATTCAAATTATGATTTTTTTCATATAAAATTATATTTTTATTATCTTAAAAATATATATATATTTGATATTTTTTATAGGTAATAATGAGTCAAAGTTGGATTATGGAACATTGAATGAGAAATGAATATGAGGAAGGTGTTGATGCCTTTTTGGAATTTGCTAAAAGAAATGTTCCAAGTAGTGAAATTTTTTTCTATCCATGCCTGAAATGTTTGAATATGAAGAAGTTGAAAAGTAGAGAGATAAAAGATCATCTGATATGTCATGGTTTTAATCCGAGTTACAGCCCTTGGATTTGGCATGGTGAAACTGGACGAAATGTCACTGATGATGATGATTCACAAGATGGTAACTCCAATGGAATTGAAGAAATGATTCGCGATATTGTAGAAGAACAAATTGAGATAGAACCGACAGTTGCGCGTCTATATGGTGATGCTGAAAAACCATTATATCCTGGTTGTACAGATTTTACGGTTTTGTCGGTGGTGTTAAGATTGATTAACCTGAAGGTGAAACATGGATGGAGTGACAGAATTTTTACAGAGCTGCTACAATTGATGAAAGACATTCTTCCAAAAGATAACGATCTTCCAGATTCACATTACAAGGCCAAGAAAATATTATGCCCGATGGGATTGGGATACAAGAAAATACATGCTTGTCTGAATTACTGCCTTATATATAGGAAGGAATATGAATTTCAGTTAGTGTCCTAAATGTGGGACATCACGGTATAAGGTGAAAGAGAAATCACAGGCTAATGTAGAGATTACAAAGCTACCTTCAAAGGTATTTTGGTATCTTCCTATAATTCATTGTTTCAAACGTTTATTTTCTAATTCACATGATGCAAAAAGGTTAAGATGGAATGCTGATGAGCAGGTATGTGATGGAAAAATACGACATCCAGCTGATTGTCCACAATGGAAGAAAATTGATGCGCAGTATTCTACATTTGGAAATGAAATAAGAAATCTCAGATTAGGTTTGTGCACAGATGGAATGAATCCATACCGAACCCTTAGTAGCACACATAGTTCATGGCCTGTTTTATTGGTAATTTAAAACCTCTCTCCTGAAGTTTGTATGAAGCGCAAATATGTCATGTTGAGTATAATGATCTCTAGTCCAAAGCAACCCAGTAATGATATTGATGTTTACTTGTCACCGTTGATTGATGATTTGAAACTATTATGGGCTTATGGTATTGGGGTGTATGATTCTTATAAAATGGAATATTTTCAACTGCATGCAGTGCTTCTATTCACTATAAATGACTTCCCAGCATATGGAAATTTGTCTGGATACAGTGTTAAAGGGAAAAAATCATGTCCAATTTGTGAACAACAGACGTCATATTGTCAATTGCATCATGGGAAGAAAACAGTGTACATGGGTCATCGAAAGTTTTTGCCTATGGATCGCCCTTATAGAAGACTAAAAAAGGCATTCAATGGCTCACAAGAATTTTATACTGCTCCAAAACCATTATCCCCAGATATGTATTTTGAGAGGGTGAAAAACCTTGATGTGACATTGGGAAAGACATAGAAATCTGGTAATGATAGACATATTTGGAAGAAAAGGTCAATATTTTTTGAGCTACCATATTGGAGGTATCATGAAGTTAAACATAATATTGATTTGATGAACGTGGAGAAGAATATATGTGATTGTTTGATTAGAAAATTGTTAGATATTATAGGAAAGACTAAAGATGGTTTGAATGCAAGATTAGACTTACTATCAATGAGAATACATTTGGAGTTAGCTCCCACTCCTAATGGAAGACGAACATTTCTTCCCCTGGATTGTCATACATTATCGAAGAGGGAGAAAATTAGCTTTTGTCAGTGTCTTCATGATATCAAAGTGCCTCAAGGTTATTCTTTAAATGTAAAAAATTTTGTCTCATTGAAGGACTTGAAGTTGATAGGTATGAAATCACATGATTGTCACATCATGATGCAACAAATTCTACCAGTTGCATTGCGTGGAATATTGCTCATTCGTGTCAGAAAGACTATGATGAAGTTGTGTTATTTTTTCAATTCAATTTGTAACAAAGCGATTGATATGAATGCTTTGAACATTTTGGAAAAGGATTCAATTTTTATACTTTGTCAATTGGAAATGTATTTTCCTCCAACTTTTTTTGATATAATGGTTCATTTAATGATTCATCTGGTTTGAGAAATAAAGCTTTGTGGACCTGTATATCTTCGTTGGACGTATCCTTTTGAAAGGTATATGAAAATATTAAAGGGGTATGTTAAAAATTCATATCAACCTGAAGCCTCCATTATTGAAAAGTATATTTCTAAGGAGGTAGCAGAGTTTTGTAAGAGCTACTTGGCTGCGGTGCAACACATAGGTTTACCTCCATCTCACCATGAACGAGTTAATAATGAGGGAAAGGGGATTCGTGGCTTGAAAGTCAAATCATTGTCAGCTGAACAGATGAAGAAGTTAGAATCATACATCTTGATTAACATATCTGATGCTCAACTGTATATCGCGTTGCATATTAATGAGTTGAAACATTGTCATCCAAAGAAGAAAGAAATGTGGATTTTGAATGAGCACAAAAAAACTTTTTTGTCATGGATCAAAAATACATTGCTTGGTAGATCAGATGTATCAGAGACATTAAAATGGATAGTGGGTGGTCTATGTTTAAATGTGATAACATGGTTTGGTTATGATATTAATGGCTATACATTTCATACGAATGCTCAGGACAACAGAAGTGCAGTTCAGAATAGTGGTGTATTGGTGTTTGCAGAAGTAATGAATTTTTTGAGTGTTAAGGACAAAAACCCAATTTCGGCATCAAGTGCATATTATGGAGTGATTGAAGACATATGGGAGGTTGATTACTTTAAAATTAAAGTTCATGTTTTTAACTGTAAATGGTTTATTGGTAACAATAGTGTCAGACACAATGAATTTTGAATGACACTTGTTAATCTGAATAGATTGGAAGACACAGCTAATTCTTTTATAATGGCAACACATGTAAAACAAATTTTCTATGTAGTAGATCAATCAGATATGCAGTGAGCTGTTGTTTTACAAGGGAAAAAAATATGTTGGTGAGGATGAAGTTGATGAAGATGTTGATTTATGTGATATCCCTACTTCCATGGAAAGATTAATAGAACATAATGATGAGCATGTTGAAGACATGGTTTGTTCCATAAGGAACGATCACGACAAAGGAATTTGGGAAAACAATCCATTTGTACATTACTAAAATTACAGGTAACATATGTTTATTTCTTATTTACATTTATTTTTTCATAAATGTTAGATGTTGTAAGTTTTTTATTTTTTAAAACATGTTTTAAAACAAAATAAGTATAAGTTTTTGTTTGTTTTAAGTTTGTTTAGTTTACTTTATCATGTTTACCATTACATGAATTATATATCTATTATTTTTGTTCAGTGACAATTACTTTACCATGTTTACCAGGTTTACCATGTTTACCATGTTTACCATATTGACCATATTTACCATCTTTACCATCTTTACCATTGTTTAACATGCTTACCATATTACCAATGTTTACTATTACGTAACTTAGTAAACTTTTCTATTTTCTTATTACAGTAGTATTAAAATATTTAAATTTGTATATTTTTTAACTAACGTTTGTTTTTTTTTTTGATTTGAAGGATAATGACAGATCATTTAGTTGATCAACCACATGATTCTGGAGATGAGCATATTGTTCATACCTCTGGGGAGGAACATTCACATGCTCCTATTACAACAAAGAGTTCAAAGGATGGTAAACGTGGGTGCACATGTTTACCAAAATTATCAGTTGCCCCTATGAAAGATCAGAGGATAGTTGTTGAGTTTGATGATGATGATATTCCTAGAGGTCCAAATGCAAAAGATTTTAAGAGTTTTGTAGCAACTCAGGCTAAGAGCAAAGTAAGAATTCTATATGATGACTGGAGAAGTGTGGATAAAGAGATAATCTCTCAGTTATGGGAGAAGATTTTGGTAAGATTTTTTCTATTGTTTGAATATTCTTTAAATGTTTCTAGTATATATAATATGTTTAACCTCTTCTTTATCAGATGACATTTGATATTCATGACACTGGAGGAGTCAGGAAGAAATGTTCATCATTGGATTCTAGGATATGGAGGGATTTCAAATCAACCCTCTCATATGATTTTATTTATGGTCATAGGAGTCATGACAATCCATGTCGTATATATCCTTTTATAGATGAAGAAACATGGAGACAGTTTTTTGAAATTAGAATAAAAGAGTCATTTTTGGTAAGGGCAATGTAAAATTTTATAAGATTTCTTATATAAATGATCTTATTAGTGTTTTGTTAATGATTTCTTATTCTTAATTTACAGAAAACAATGAAATCTCATCAGGAGATCCAATCTAAAAATGTATACCCTCATAGTTTATCTCGGGGAGGGTATGCATTATTGGAAGAACAAATGATGGCGGAAAAATTTCAACAATTAAGATCTGAGTCTTCAAGATCTGGAGAGGTGGCCCCTCCATCCCCTCCATCTAGACATGAAAAATAGAAGAGATCTTGGAAGGGAAAAAGGGCAATATCTTTCGAATTAATCGATAATCGTAGCTGAGAGGATTGTAAGATATATATTTTATTTATTTAAGTTAACCATTTTCTTCATATAATTTCAATCATTACATAAATGTTCAATTAATTAATACAGGACTCGCTTGAGGAGCAGAGTTCACAGGGGACTTTTATAGCTACTGGGAGGGAAGATATTTTATCTGTAGCATTAGGAAGGCCCGAACATCCTGGTCGTGTAAGAGGATATCTGGCAGGTGTATCGGTAAGAAAAGTGTTGCCACGTTCTTCAACTTCAAACATTGAGGGGGTTTATATAAAAAAAATTGAATCCTTGGAGGCTGAAGTTCAAAATATTAATGCGACGATGGAAGACAAGATTAGAGCGTCAGTGCAGTCTTTTTTTGCAGACATGCAAAGACAATTTCAGACTACAGCTCCCACTCCTCCACCTCCCCCTGCAGACCCCATTATTTATCCTCCACCTCTGCCAGTAGCTCCCACTACCCCACCTCAGCCTGCTGACCCCATTTTTTATCCTACTCCTCCGCCACAGCTTCCTACTTATTGCGAGTTTTATGTTGATGATTCTCAACAGCATATAGTAGCATATGGGTTAGTATATTGTATAGGAAATATAGTTCATCATCAACAATTAGAGGTATAGAATCATAGGGTCACTTTATAGGATATTATATATAGATCAGCTCGGGTACCATTACCTACAGATGAGGTGGTGACAGTTGGACATAGTATCGGCCATTTTTTAATTTGGCCATCCATACTTCTTCTACTCATTACCATAGAGGTATGAATGTTATATCTTTTATTTTATTTTTTTTATTAAATTTGTTTTATCATTTGAAAACTAATATATTTTTCAATTTATTTTTACAGAAATACTTCAAAGGTAAAGAAGAACTGTATAGACAACAATAAAGACAAATATCTATGACATCAGATATAGATTCTAGAAGTCTTGATAGATTGTCAAGATATTCAAATTTATTGGTGTGTTATTATGAGTTTCCAATGGAAGCTCATGTTTGTGGACGTGAAATAAATGTGGGGATTATGAAAACTGATATCACGGAGCTTGTTACTAGAGATAAGTTGGGCATCAACGTGGTGAAATATTTTTCCATGTAAGTCATAACACCTTTTCCATGTGTTATATTTATTAAAAATGTATACTTATGTCTGTTTTGTATTAGGTATCTTTATAAAATTTGTGAGAGGAATGAGCTTACAGATGTATACGGATTCATGGACCCGCAATTGATTTCCCCTGAAGCATGTGTATTGGATGAAGAACAAAGAATGCTTTATATTGCTGAAAGACTTGAAAAGAATATAGTCACACAATGTTGGATGATGCCTTTTTGTGAGTGGTATGAAACAAATCTCTCTCAAAGAGTTAATTATCTTTTAACATAAAAAACCACTAACGTTAAATTTCCTTTTATCAGTGATCATTGGATGTTAGGGGTTTTTTGCCCAAGGGAGAAAGCACTTTATTGGATATGCTCTATCCATGATGATGTGCGGGAAAGTTTTAAGAATATATTGGAAAAGTAAGTTTCAATTTCTCAATAGTTTTATATATTATAATGAATTTTAAATTTACCCCATTAGTATTATTTTCTAATAGGGCATGGGCCTACTTTCGAAAAAACACAAAGAAAAGGAATGAAAAGATCAAATATGTAAATACGAAGGTAAATATCCATTTATAATTTGTACTTTTGATTTATTACATTAAAATAATATATTGAATTTACACTCATTCAAATATAATTGTCATGAACAACAAGGCGTCATCGAATGCGGATATTATATGTTAAGATTTATGTATGAAATAATAACAACTGGGACAGTTGTGAATTTGACCTGGTAAGATTTCCTCTTAAACTTTGCCATAATATTTCAATTTGATTTACTCATTATACATGTTAACTACTATCCTTTTCATTTGTAGATTTTTGATTACCCTCAACCCTATAATGCTGAAGACATCAAATACTTACAAGTGGAGTGGTCAAATTATTTTACAGGTTTGATTAAATTTTAGTTGTTTGTAATGTAAAATGTAATTTTGAATATTGTCATTGTAATTGTGTATTTGGTAGTCGTTTAGGTTGGATTTAGTTTTTTTGAAGTTGACAGTTTAAGTTTTGAATTTTATATATTTGAATGTTTAATTTTACTCTGCTTCATGTTTTGGTCTACTTATGATGGTTTTTCTGGTATGGATTCTGGTCTGGGGGGGAGGGGTTTCAAGGGTATGGGGGGTGTTCAGTGGGGTTGGGGGTGTCCAGGGGTCTGGGAGAGCTGTCCGGTGGGGTGGGGGGGTACACATGAGGGTGGGGGGATGTTGAGGGGTGTTTGGGGCTGTCCAAGGGGTCGGGGCAGTCCATGGGTGTGGTGGGGGCCATCAAGTGGGGTGAGGGGGTGAGGGGGTGTTGTTCAGGTGGGGGGGTTGTCGAGGGGTGTTTGGGGTTGTCCAGGGGGTCAGGGGGTAATCTAAGGGTGTGGTGGGAGCTCCAATGGGGTGGGGGAGGGATGTACAGGGGGTATACATGAGGGTGGGGTCTATCAAGTGGGGTAAGTTTTATCTGTTATCAATGTAAATTCTTAAATTTTCTTTATTTCATGTTTTGATCTCCTTCTGTTTTTTTGGTACGAATTATTGATTTGGTTTCTGGTGATTTTGGGGGAGAGTAGAGGACTACAGTGGATTTTCTTAAAAAAAATTGTCTTTCATGTCGGTTATTTTATAACCAACGTGACAATGAAATCGAGAAGCGTTTATCACATCGGTTTTTTTCATAAATGACGTGATAAACACCTGTGCTTGGTTTATCACATCGGTTATTTAATAAACGATGTGATAAAGGACCTGGGAAATGCTTTATAACATCAATTAATCAATAACCGACATGATAAATGGATTGGGAAATGGTTTATCACGTCAGTTATTCAATAACCGACGTGATAAACCCCTCCCGGGACTATTTTATCACGTTGGTTATTTAATAACCGACGTGATAAACCATTTCCCAGGAGTTTATCACGTCGGTTGTAAAATAACTGATGTGATAAATGCCCCCACACATGTTTATGACGTCGGTTTATTGTATAACCGACGTGATAAAGCCCCCCCCCCCCCCGGTTTATCACGGCGGTTATATAATAACCAATGTTATAAACCCTGCCCCCTTGGGTTTTTTCATGTCGATTATTAATTAACTGACATGATAAACACCGCGATGTTATGTTTTTTACGTCGGTTTTTAAATAACCGACGTAAAAAACTTTATTTATAACGTCGTCCGTATTAAAGTCGGCTAAAAACCAATGTAAAAAATGAAAAATAACGGACATAAATAACGTTCTCTGCACTAGTGTGCATAGATTTATTGTTTCTTATGAAATGAGGAAATATCCAATGTTCAAAAAAGAATATGAAAGATGAAATGGATTTTTGAATCCATGAGAAAAATGAAAATTCAAAATTTTGAAGATGTTGATCCTTATGACTCCAAAGATAAAGAGGACAATGATTTAAATGAAAAACTCATGTCTCTTATATCCAATACCTATATAATAGGAAGAGGAAAGTATGGAGGTAAACTTCCTCTCAAATATTTTGAGTATAGAGGAATCAGATACTTTTCTATGAATTGTCTCAAGAAAAAAGTTCGATAATGTCAAGATGATTATGAATAAAAACCTTGATGGAATAAGTTTAACAAAAGTTATAAATAAGAAAATTTATCCAAAAAATATAAGAAAAAGTTCATGGGAGACAAAATATATGATGAGTAATAAATTTGAATCAGACTCAACTAAAAACAATTCTTTATAAGATGAAAGTTCATAAAAATTTAGAACCTTAAATGAAAAAGTTGAGAAAACAAAATATTACTTAGATAATGAAGAAGGAGGTGAAGATTCATATAGAGATTATTAACTCATAATAGAACTTGTTTCATGTTTTGAGCAAAACAAAACTCTCAAGAAATGAATTAGAGTAATGAATAAATATTTTAAAGAATTTTATGAAGGAATAAAAGATATCATTGGGTAGAATGAAAAATATATTCAGAATATCTTAAGTTATAAACTTATAATTTTTCAATAATGAAATATGGTTGAAGATCTTAGTAAGAATCTATTATATAAGGATGAATAACTTAACAAATTTCAATCAAAACTTCTTGAGTCGAAAAGTACATTTAGGAAGATAAATGAAAACATTAACAAAGCTTTAGAAGTAAAATTTGGACTTCTAAAGTTACTGATAATGCTCAAATCAAGAACTAGGTGAAATCCTCACTCTCCAAAAATAATGTTTCATGTAATTTTTATAATATTTCAGGTTTTAGAATTTTTTTTTGGAAATCTTAGATAGAAAAAGTGTGTGATAAAACAATCACATCTATAAAATTTTAAAACTCTTTCACTAAGAAACTTGGTAAATTCCTAGAGTATATTTTAGAAGGAAAAATTTATCAACCTCAAAAAAGTCTCTTCATAGAAATATCTTACTTCAATAGAAAATCAAGATTTTATAGCTATTTTTGGTTTTGTGGAATCTATGGGAATAGGGCCTATAATTTTTATCACAACTTATCTCTACTGAGGATAAGGTTTGAACAAAGTGGAATTAATGGTGGAAGAAGAATGGGTAACTTTACTAACCCCTAGGAAGTTAGAAAATAAAAATCTCAAGATGTTAGAAACTTTCCAACAAAAAATCAATTTGAATGTCTGGAAGAAGTTTGTGAAATATTTGATCAGGTTGGTCAGCATGTAGAAAGATGTATGACACACCTTTTGGAACAAGTTTCTTATGCGAGAAAATAAAATAAAGTTTGAAAGAAGAAAGTTGAGGAAAGTGATTTTGTTGTTGAGATGACTTTAAAAGAAATTAAAAGGAACAAACCATGGATACTTGATAGTGTTTATCCTTCACATATGATGGGTGATATAAAAATAGTGAAACATCATGATAGAGGAGTAGTTACCATTGGTAATTATAGTTTCTTAAAAATTAGAGGAATTATAATGGCTGAGATTAAAGAAGAAAAGTTGAAATCTAAGCAAGTTTTATTTTTTGATGGGCTAAAACATAACTTACTTTATGTAAGTCTACTTTATGATGATCAAAAATAAGTTTTTTTATAAAATATTGTTGTATCATTATAAGTGAGAACGATAGAAAATTTATCATAAAAGGAGAAAGAATGAGTTGTATTCTTTTTTAACTTGGAGAGTTTAATAACTCCTATTACTTGAGTGTTGAAGATGAAAACAAATTATGGCACAAAAGACTTGGGAGCATTGGGTATAAGAACATGAAATAAATTTATAAAGTTGATGTTGTCCATTATTCTCCAAAATTTAAAATAAGAGATGAAGATGTTTGTGTTACTTGTCAGAAATGGAACATGGCTAACAAGATTGTTAATAGATTTGAGATTCATTATACTAAACCTCTTGAACTTATTCATTCTAATTTATATAGGCCAATGAGACATCAATCAATAAAAGAAGATTTATAATTTATCACTTTTATAGATAATTTCACTCAGATGACAAACATCATGTTTTTGAAACACAGGTCAGGGTCTTTGGAAATGTTCAAGTTTTTTAGAAAATAATTTGAGAAATAAATGGGGGTTTATATAAATAAATTGAGAACATATAATGGTACCAAATTTTCAAGAAATAGTATTAAAACATATCTGAGAAATCATGGTATCAAACATCAGTATAGTGCTCCCTACACTTCACAAAATAATGGAGTATAAAAAAATAAATAATATAAATTTGTTGGAAATGGGAAGAAGTATATTAGAATAATACAAACATTCAAAGTTCTACTTCAGAGAAGTTGTTGGTACTAATGTACATATTCAAGACAGATGTTTTTTGTGACCAAAATCCAACATGAATTATTATAAAATGTGTTATAACAAAAACATTTATTTTGGTACTTAAAAGTTTTTGGAAGTCCATGTTTACTTAAAATCAAAAATCCATATTTCAAAAATATTGATGAAAAAACTAAAGAATGAAAATTTATGGGTTATTCACCCAATGGAAGAAGTTAAAAATGTTGGAATAAATGTTTAAAAAAGTTGGTGGACTCATATAATGTGGAAGTTATTTAAAATAAAAAATTACTTAACAAAAGTTGTTTAGAATTATGAGGAGGACAAACTGAAGGTTTCTAATAAAATTGAGAATGATACAAAAAAACATATTAAGATTCACAAGATTTGTGTGATGGGAGAATTTTAGATGAGAAAGAAACTTTGAAATTTCCTACCTTAAAAACATGTTGAGACTAAAAATATTCTTGGTAGTTAGAATTCTTCATCTCAGACCAGGAGAAAATTGAGATTAGAAAATCAGACTTCACTTATCTCAAGAGTTGAATTGGAATTAGTTTTATAAGCTAATCAACACAAATAATGGGTGGATGTTGTGAATGAAGAGTTGGATCAGATTGAGAAAAATAAAACATGGGAACATATTTAATTACTAGAGAATAAAAACTTCATTGGAATATATTGGGTTTACAAAAACAAATTTAATTACCATGGATAAGTTACAAGAAAAAAAAAAGACTTGTTTGTAAAGGCTATGCATAGATCGAAGGTGTGGATTTTGAAGAAACTTTTTTACCAATTGAAAGATTAGAAACTATTATAATGTTTTTATAAGTTTACATTAAACAACCTTTTGGGTTTCTACTTTATGAGTATGATAAATGAGTTTCTAAATTGAAAAAATATTTGTATGGGTTGAAACAAACTCCATGTACATGGTATTATAAACTTCATAATTGTTTGAGAATGTTGAACTTTTCTAAATGAAAAGTTTATAGCATATTATATGTGAAATATGTTGACTCTGGAACTCTAATTTTAATTATTTATGTGGATGATAGAATTTTTTATGGGGATTAAGAAAAAATAATAATTTCTTGAAGAAATGTAGAAGAATTTTGAAATGTAAATTTTGTGAGAATTAACTTTTTTCCTTGGCTTAAAATTTCAAAAAAAAAATAAATTTTCATTTTCTTATCTAAATAAAATTATGGAAATGAATTATTAAAGAAGTTTGGGGTGGAAGGATCCAAATAAGTTTCTACTCCTATATCTATGAGCACAGAGTTGAGTAAAGATGAGTCTAGAAAAAGTGTGAATCAGAAAGACTTTCAAAATATGATAGGAAGTCTACTTTACCTTACTACCTCAAGGCCTTATATTGTTAATGTTGTAACTTTTTGTGATAGGTATCAAAGTAATATGAAATAATCACATATGTTGGTAGCAAAGAGAATTATGAGATATGTAAAAGGAATAATTTAACATGGTTTTTTTTACAAAATAAATTGTGAGATGATATTTCATGGCTATACCAATGCCTATTAGGATGGAGATTATAATGATAGAAAATAAACCTTAGGATGAACATTTTTCATGGTTGAATGTTGTGTTAATTGGAATAGTAATAAACAAAGTTCAGTAAATTTTAGCATAGTATAATCGAAATACGTTGCAGTTATTCAAGCTTATACTCAAATATTATGGATGAAAGTTCAACTATAATATTCGAAAGTAAAAGTTTCTAAACCATTGAAGATAATTTGTGATAATTAGAGTTAATTTGATATTTCTAAAAATTATGACTAAAATTCAATATCAAAACACATTAATATAATGTTTCACTTTATAAAAGAGAAATTTATTTCTAGATATGTTTTTCTAGATTATATCTCAATGAAGTATCAAATTTCTAATATCTTCACAAAGTTAATGTCGAAAGAATAGTTTATTGAGTTTAGGATACAAATTCATGTTCATCCTCATTTAATGACTTCCTAAATATCATATAGAAGTCCCCCACCATGATTTAGATTTTGTTGAATAATTGGGAGATAAAGTAAAAACTTTTTACTTTGTAAGAATTTTTTACTTATCATTCTTAAATGAATCTGAAGCTGTGTTTATCATAAAATGGGGGAGTGAAAATGAAAAAGGATAGAAAAATAAAATTGAAAGGAAAAGACAAAAGTGATGGGGAGTTTATACTGACATGGTCACAAAATTTTCTTGTAAATAAGGGATGTAATTCCTTCAAAAACATTACTTTATCCAGTAGTGTGGTGTTAGGACACTCTCTTTTGAGAAAGGTTCTGTTTCGGTAAAAAGTCAAAATTTGAGTTATGGAAAATTTCTAATAGTTGAAAACGTTTTTAATGAGTGTTTTCAAAAAATCCAAAGGGGGGTATTAAATAACCTTTGTGATGTTTTATCTTAAAAAAGTTTTTGAATTTGTTAAAAAAAAATCTTTTTTAAAAGATTGTTTTTGAAAAATAGGTGAAATTTTCTAAGGGGAGTCACCATTGAATAATTTCCACCGTAATGGGAAATTGTATCGTAATAAAGTTAAATAAGACAAACTTGGAGAAGGAAAATTGTACTAAATTTGAGAAGTAACATTGGACTAACTCTAAGAAGGAAGATCAGACTGACTCTGAGAAGGAAGATTAAACTGACTCTAAGAAGGAATATCAGACTGACTCTGAGAAGGAATATTAGAGTGACTCTGAGAAGGAAATCGTATTGACTTTGAGAAGGAATATTAGAATGACTTTGAGGATAAAATTCAGTCAGAATTAATCTGATGAATAAGTTATATCATAATTAGTAGAGGAATAAAGTCGTATCATAATGAGTAGAGGAAGAAAGTAAGATAATAATGAGAAGAGGAAGAAAGTCATATCATAATGAGAAGAGGAAGAAGTTCATCATAATGAGTTGAGGAAGTTTATTGTACTAAAGTTGAGAAAGATAATCATACTAAATATGATCAAGATTATTAGACTAAATCTAAGTAAGATAATCATACTAATGTTGAGTAAGAATATTAGACTAAAGATGAGAAAGATAATCGGACAGAAGTTGAGAAAAATAATTGTACTGAAACTAAGTAAGATAATCAAACTAAAGCAGAGAAAGATAATCATACTGAAGCTTAGAATGATAATTAGACTGAAGCTGATCAAGATAATCATACTGAAGCTGATAAAGATAATAAGAATGAATATTAGCAAGATAATCTTACTAAATTTGAGCAAGATAATCATACTGAATCTGAGAAAGATAATCAGAATGAATATGAGGAAGATAATAGACTAAAGCATTGCATGGTCATCATACTGAAGTTGAGCAAGATAATCATACTGAATCTAAGAAATATAATTAGACTAATTATAAACATGATAATTAGACTAAATGTAACACCCCAAGCTTCCACAATATGCTTCTCTTTGAATAATATAGTAGCGTATGTCGTAAGAAACTTCGAGGTTCAAACACACACCACAACCAATAAAAGTAGTCGTTATGAATAGTAATACCCACTTTTTGAAATTTTATAAATTCAATTATTCAAATTGGACTTCATTTTTGGATTCATAATATCAAAATTATCTTAGGATGAGTTTTTGGTATTTTTCTGAGAACTTCTAATTTTTGATGAATAGTGAAAAATACTAAACTTTAATTAAAAACAACTTATTTAATCCAAATAATTTATAGTAATAAATTATACTATTGGGTTATTTTAAAGTATAGTTAGAATATATTTTTACCATTTAATCCAATTTTGGTCATTGGACGTAATTTTACATTTAAACTAGACATAAACAAGTGTTAATCTTTTGATAGTTATTATTTCTTAAAAAACACACTTTTTGTTTTGACAAGGGGAATTAGTTTTAAATTAATTTCAGCCACTTATGTGTTTGGAATTTGTAAAAATAGATTCCATATTTGGGATCATGAGGTCCAAATTGTGTAAATAGTTAACTTTTATTTTTATACATTATGAATAATTACTTCGGTAAAGAAATAATATTAAAATAATATTAAATTACCCTAAAACATGTCCTAACCCTATTGAATGATACATGTCTGAACATGGTCACCTTTGGGTCGATTTTGTGACCACTTGGAGCCACTTGAGAGTGATAATGACACTTTATATTAATTAATTTAAAGTAAAGGCAAAAAATGACATAAACATATATCTTTTAGTAAAACAATTTTTACAAGGTGTTATATAAGTTATCTTCTCAACTATAAATATTAATTAGAAAGATAAAATGATTTCATACATAATTTTATTTTATTTATAATTTTTATACATTTAATAATTAAATTTATTTATGACATAATGATGATGCAGTGTTTTCCTTATTAATGAAAGAATCAAATAAATGGTATTATAAATGTTAAAATAAATATATTTTGAATATTTTGATTCCATAAACGAATTTTATAGGTTAATATGGAATTTCATAATTTATTAAATAAATTTATTTTGAATTAATAAAGTTTTTATGACTTTAACAAAAATCAATTATTAAATAGTGTCAAAATTGACATAAAAGTGTTTTTAAAACAAATATTATATTATTAATCGATATAATATTCCTAAAAATATAAGGTTCATACAAAAGACTTATATGATGATATTTATGTCATTAAGTAACCATTTGGGGTTCTCTTGACAGTTTATTGTAAGTTTATTAACCAAATAATATAAAAATACAAAGAGACATGGCAAATGTCAAACTAATTAACTAAGAGTTAAATCTAAAAGATAAGGTTACTATAGTGACCCAAACCTGTCTAAAAACTATTAGTTGAGTTTATTTCGACCCATCCCAACCTTATCCTCGAAATTAATCAGTTTTTATCCATTATAAACCTAATATAAATTTATTATAATATAATTTTTTAATTTTTTTCTAAGGTTCCCCTCACCCCTCTTATAAAAGGGCACTCCTCTTCTCTCTAATTCACAACTTCAAAGCCTTTTGGTTCGGCCAACCTCTACCCAAATACCCTTTAAACTATCTTCCCTTCATCCTAGAGGCCTTCATTTAGTCAGAAAGCCAACTTAAGGAGCCCTTTTGATCAAATCAAAAGGAAGAACCCGAAGAAGAGGTAATAATTTCCCCACCCTCTTTCAAGTTCCTTTCTTCTTCCACTTCTTTTTTCTTTGTTGTTTCCATTATAAAATAATAACCCCAGTATCTTCTATATAATTTTATGTTATTATAAACATGGTACAACCAAATTCATTATTCTATCCATTCTTTGAATGACATGTCATCATACGTGCGTACGTACGGCTTACCGTCTCCACATTGTGGTGTAATTGTTATTCAATACATTATTATTTGGATGAGTATAATAATGATGTGTAATTCATGTAAATAATAAATATAACATGATAATTATTCTGTATATATTATATACCATCAAATTATATATTATTTTAATATCAAAATAATTATATTGCTGCTTGTGCGTACGTACGGATTACCATCTCCACGAACGTGATGAGATTCATTCCCTATCGTATCCATTCAAGACTAAATTTCATTAGTTGATTAAGAATAATTTTTAAATACTTGATATCATTCTGGATATTAATAATATACATCCCATCCATAACAAATATGACTCACATAATAAATAATATAAAGGAAAACGAATTTGTTAACACCTGAAACGACTATAATACTAAGATGTTATCAACAAAACAATGCTAAAAGATCATATATGATATCATACTAATGTATATGATTCTTTTATAATTTAATAACAATTATTTAACCATTATACAGGAGGTTAAACTACCCTTGACCAAGGAAAAGTAAAAGTTAAGGGTTAATTCTACAATCTCTTCATTATCCGAGGTTGTTTTTACGTAAGTATCTACTGGGACCTCTTTATCATCCACATCCATGTGTCTTAAAATTGTATTTCAAAAAATTCTTAATATTTTATAGACTATGGGTTAAATTCATTTATACCCTTGTTTGACTTTTTATAATATTTTTATAAAGGAATATTTCTGTCATTTTCTAAACAATGTCCTTTTTAACCTTTTCGACAGAATTAAGGTAAGAATGTCTTTTATAACTAATATGGTGGGAGAAGCTATTTTATGCCATTATAAAATCGTCAAAGCTTCCCTTATAATCTTATAATAATATTTTAAAAGTAATTTTTTTCTTTTATAATTATGTGACTTTTAAATGATTTCAAAAAAAGAGATATTTCTCTCAAATAATTTTGATTTTATCTATGTCAACATCCTTTGATGGATTTTAAGCTTATTTGAAGTTGATTTATTATGATACAAAACATCTATATTGTATTGAAGGTTTTTTGATATGTTTTACTATAGATGTGTTATTTTTATACCATTCATGGTTTATGGAGAAATTATTGACATTTCATATTCTAGTTTTAATACGAATGTTTATGTTATATTTAAACCTGTTTATATGAGGAATTCATTGGAGTTAGTAAGTGACAGGTGGAGCCTGCTATATCTTCTTGATGCATAATTAGGTTTCATGAGACAAACTAGTTTTGTGGCATAAGGCATTGACTAAATCTTATTTGTAGTCTTGGCGCAAGGCCTTGACTATGTGGTTTTGATAGTCTGGCATTATGCATTCCTTCATTATGAAAGTGGTTTTTGATATTGTATATGATTATTTGACTAGTAGAATATCCATGTGAATAAGTAAATGACATTATTTCATTTTATTTTTTCCATATTATGTTAAAGTTCAAGTTTAAAAGGCTTTTTTTAGTTATACATTGCCTTAAATGTTAATGCTTATTTATAAAAGTTTCTGCTATATTGTTATCCTTACTGAGCATCTAAGCTCACCCCTTTCTATGTTTTATTTTTTCCAGGATGTGAAGAAGTATTTTATGACTGACCTATAGGGATATTCTGAGGTGATATGAGTGTGGACTATGGAGACTATGTTTTTGTAGTTTTTCACTTTATCATGTAATGTAAGACTTATGAATATATCTAGTGTTTCCAAGGCTTCTAAACTAATAGGTCTTTTGATACTTGATCATTTTTTATCATGCCAATGTTATGTAATAATTCACCGACTCTAGGTAACTAGGGTTGGAGCATTACAGTTGGTATTAGATGAAGTTTAGTACAAACCTTGGAAACTAGATTTAGATAAACTCTGATTAGAGCACATTACCCTAAGATAGACTTTGAGGATTAGTATAGAAGAACTTTCTAGAATTTTGGTATTGTAGAGATTTTTTGAGTTTTCCAAGAAATACATCCCTATCTGGATACGAGCAGGTAGAGGAAGCTCTAGCATAGATGTACCTAGGGGTAAAACCCGAAAACACCACTTTGAGCTAGACTCGAATGGGAACTGGTGCACGGCAATGGGTTTTGCTGCACTCGTGGTTACGACACTCCTGAGGGATATGATTAGAATAATTATAATTTTCTTTAGAACCCATTATGAAGGGTTTATGAATATATACTTCCTCAATGAAAACATTTTTATTATTATGGATTATATCCATAAAATGTTCAATTTATGTTAAGTGTTTTATGAGCTTGGAATTATGTATTTTGATTCATAAACTAATCTAGTTTATGCCATTGTTTAGGAATGGAGCCTAGTGGAAGGAATGGAAACCGTATAAATTCACACACTCCATATAGGGATTTCCCTCCTTCTCAAGATAATTATAGTGGAGCTGGTGATATAACTGGGGTTGATCAGCTAATCACCATACTAGGAAAACTCACTCAGGTTATGAATAATAACCTTACCCATATGGAGAACCCTGATCCATGGAATGGAGGATCAATGTTAGATCACTTCATGAGGAAAAAACCACCAACATTCAATGGGGGTACAAATAAATTATTAGTTGAGCAATGGATAAATTCCTTAGAGAAAATATTCCACGCCTTGGGGAGTAGCGAAAGGGAAAAAGTTATCATGGCAGTTTACCGCCTCACTGGCGATGCTGATCAATGGTGGTCATTGATTCAAAGCACAAAGTAATATGATGAACTATCAAATATGGAATGGATGGAGTTTAAAGAGATTTTTTTAGAAAAATACTTTCCTCATGACCATCAAGCAGATATGGAAAGACAATTTCTGAGTCTGTGGCAAAAGGAGGATGAGAATGTTGAAAAGTATGAGTCTAACTCTACAAGGTTAGTAAGGCATGTTGAAAATTATATACGTAACCCAAGAAGTATGATTGATCATTTCTTTGATGGGTTAAAACTGTTTCTCCATCGAGCATTAGTCTTACAATCCTTCTCGTTGTACGAAGAAATTGTCTCATGTGCTATCAAGACAGAAAAAAAATTCTCTAAGTCTTGCGACTTTAAAGAAAATTAAGAGAAGAAGAGATTTGTTGATCACTCTGGAAATGGAAATAAGGGGAATAAGGAAAAAGTCGAATATCCATCATGTAGTAAATATGGTAAGAAACACCCCGGTACTTGCCTGAAGGGAATGGGAGTCTGTTACAAGTGTGATGAAAAAGGCCACCAAGCTTGTGATTGCAAGGGGAAGAAAGAAGCTACCGATGTTCAATGCAACAATTGCAGGGAGATGGGACATTATGCAAATTAATGTCCTAATATTTAGGGAAACTTATCTTAGAAAAGTCCAAGGGATCAAGTCCAAGCTTATGCTATCACTACTGTTAAGGTAGAATCTCCGAAAGACGTGGTGGCAGGTAATTTAATGGTTTCCTCAAGTTTAGAAAATGCTTTATTTGATTCTAGATCATCGCATTGTTTCATATCTTCCCGGTTTTCTAATAAAATTAGATATTTCCAATTTGATTTAATAAGGGATTTTTTAGTTAAAACTCCTAAGGAAAGTATCATCGCAATAATGTTTTGTGAATCCATTCCTATTAGAGCATATAAATGTTCTTTATCTTCTGATCTCATCATCACACCCAATATTGAATTTTATATAATCCTCAGTATGGATTGGCTTTTGGACCATGATGCAAAAATTTATTGTAAGAGGAATGAGGTTACTATTTTTGATGACGATGATAAAGAACACCTCATCTTTAGAGTAGAATCTTCACCACTTAATTCTTATCTAGATCCACCTACTATTAAAAATCCAGCCTATAAAGACCACCATTGGCAGTCACTATAGGACTCTACCGACCGTACAATGACCTCCAATAGCAGTCGCTTTAGGCCCGACGCTGTTGGCCTACAGCTACCGCCATTGGTGGTCGTTGAAGCGGGGCGAAATACCGGCCTACAGTGACCGCCAATGGCGGTCTCTAAACTGGACATATATTTTTTAAAAAAAAAATTCATTGTACAGATTAAAAAACAGTATATAAATCATAAAAAATGGAAAATAAATCCAAACACCATAAACATCAAGATCATCATAAACAATAAATGATAGATGTGCTTCAACGATCCACAACCATCTGCTTTAGAAACCTACAATAAGATACAAAGAAAACAAGTAAACAAAACAAATGTAAATTTGACATATTTATTCAGTTATTATATACATATAATAAAATGAAATCTGACATCTCATGGGTGCTATAATAATTTAAAACCCCCAATTTAAGAAATGTTATCATTTTAGCTTTTTTTTGTTTTGGAGTCTTTCCTTTAGTTTATGAAAGTGTTTTGTTGTCTAAAAAGGAATGTTTTTCACACGCAATGCATGTCCGATGGACATTCCATCTCCTCATACATGTCATGAATAACATTTCTATCATTTTTATGTGGTTTCAGGTCATTCGGAGCACGTTTCCACTGAATTCAACCGTGACATGCCGTTTTGGTCTTTTAGGACTCTAGAAATGAATTTCCGGTCACTGTGGTCAAACGTAACCTCTGAATTATGTGTCGTCTACCTTACCATTTTACAATTCACATTGTGGTTGTTGTATTATAATTTCATGGAATTCCGAGGTCGTTCGGGTGGTTTTGACCACCCAACGCGCCCTTTTAGAGCGAGTCGAACTGCTTAAAACGAAACATTTGGTCGTACCACACGTACCACACGTCTGATGGATGTGTATTCTCCTCTTACATGTCACGAATAATATTCCTATCGTTTTCGTGTGGTTTCAGTTCATTCGGATCACTTTTTCTCTGAATTAGACCGTGACACACCATTTTGGTCTTTTATGACTCCGAAAACACGTTTCCGGTCACCGCGGTCAAATGAAACCTTCTATTGACATTATGTATACCCGGCCATTTCGAAATTCACACCACAGTTGTTCTCATATAATTTCATTGAATTACTAGGTCTTTCGGGTGGTTTTGACCACCCAACGTGCCCTTTTAGAGCGCGCTGAACTGCTGAAAACGACACATTTGGTCATACCATACGCACCGCATGTCCTATGGATGTGTCGTCTTATCCTACATGTCAGTAATAAAATTTATGTAGTTTTCATGTGGTTTCAGGTCATTCAGATCATGTTTGCTCTGAATTCGACCATGAGAGGTCGTTTTGGTCTTTTATGACTCTAGAAACATGTTTCCAGTCACCGCGGTCAAACGGAACCTCCGATTGACATGTCGTCTACCCGAATATTTCACAGTTCACACCGTGGTTTTTGTCATATGATTTCATGGCATTCTGAGGCTGTTCGGGTGGTTTTAACCACCCAACGTGCCCTTTTATAGCGCGCCGAACTACTGACAACGACACATTCGATTGTACCGCGTGCACCACACGTCCGATGGATGTGTCATCTCCTTATACATATCATGAATAATATTCATATCATTTTCATGTGGTTTCAGGTCATTCGGAGTAAGTTTGCTCTGAATTCGATCGTGACACGCCGTTTTGGTCTTTTCTGACTCCGAAAATGCGTTTCTGACCACAGCGTTCAAACGGCACCTCCAAATGACGTAATGTCTGCCTAACCATTTCACAATTCACACCTCAGTTGTTGTTGTATGATTTTATGGCATTACGAGGTCGTTCGGGTGGTTTTGACCACCAAATGTGCCCTTTTAGAGCATGTCAAACTGCTGAAAATGAAACATTCGGTCATACCACGTACACCACATGTACGATAGACATATCGTCTCCTCCTACATGTCACAAATAATATTCCAATTTTTTTCGTGTGGTTTCAGGTCATTCGGAGAACGTTATCTCTGAATTCAATCGTGACACGCCGTTTTGGTCTTTTATGACGCCAGAAATGTGTTTCTGGTCACCGCGGTCAAACGGAACCTCTGATTGACATGTCGTCTACCCGACCATTTCAAAATTCACACCGTAGTTGTTTTCGTATGATTTCATGGAATTCTGAGGTCATTCGTGTGGTTTTGACCACCCAACACGCCCTTTTAGAGTGCGTCGAACTGCTGAAAACGACACATTCGGTCATACCACACGCACCGAAATTCCGATGGATGTGTCGTCTCCTCCTACATGTCACGAATAATATTCGTATCATTTTCTTGTAGTTTCAGGTCATTCGGAGCACGTTTGCTCTAAATTCGGTTGTGACACGCCGTTTTGGTCTTTTTTGACTCTGGAAACACATTTCAAATCACCGAGGTCAAATGGAACCTCTGATCGATGTTCTGTCTGCCTGACCAGTTTACAATTTACTCCTCGGTTGTTGTCGTATGATTTCATAGCATTCCGAGATAATTCGGGTGGTTTTGACCACCCAACGTGCCCTTTTAGAGCGCGTCGAACTGCTGAAAACGGCACATTCTGTCGTACCACGCGCACCGCACGTCCGATGGACATGCCGTCTTCTCCTACATGTCACAAATAATATTCCTATCATTTTGATGTGGTTCCAGGTCATTGAGAGCATGTTTGCTCTGAATTCGACCGTGACATGCCGTTTTGGTCTTTTATGACTCTATAATCACGTTTCCGGTCACCGCAGTCAAAATTTACCTCTTATTGACATGATTTCTACTTGACCATTTCACAATTCACACCGTGGTTGTTATCGTATGATTTCATGGCATTCCAAGGTCATTCAGGTGGTTTTAACTGCCCAACGCGCCCTTTTAGAGCGCACCGAACTGTTCAAAACGACACATTCGGTTGTACCGTGCATACCGCACGTCCGATGGACATGTCATATCCTACTACACATCACGAATAATATTCCTAACATTTTTGTGTGGTTTCAAGTCATTCAGAGCACATTTGCTCTGAATCCGATCATGACACGCCGTTTTGGTCTTTTATGACTCCGGAAACGCGTTTCCGGACACCACAATCAAACGGAACCTCTGATTGATGTATCTTCTTCCTGACCATTTTAAAATTCATACCGTGGTTGTTGTCGTATGATTTATTGGCATTTTGAGATCATTCAACTGGTTTTGACCACCCAACACGCCCTTTTAGAGCGCGTCGAACTGCTAAAAATGACACATTCGGTTGTACCGCGCGCACCGCACTTCCGATTGATGTGTCGTCTCCTTCTACATGTCAAGAATAATATTTATATCATTTTTGTGTGGTTTCAAGTCATTCGGAGCACGTTTTCTCTGAATTCAACCATAACATGCTGTTTTGGTCTTTTATGACTCTGGAAATGCGTTTTCGGTCACCGTGGTCAAACAGCACCTCCGATTGGTATTCCTTTTGCCCAACCATTTCACAATTCACACCATGGTTGTTTTTGTATGATTTAATGGCATTCTAAGGTCGTTCGAGTTGTTTTGACCACCCAACGTGCCCTTTTAGAGCGCGTTGAACTACTGAAAACGACACATTCAGTCGTACTGTGTGCACCGCATGTCTGATGGACGTGATGTCTCATCCTACATGTCGTGAAAAATATTCCTATCATTTTCGTGTGGTTTCATGTCATTAGGAGCTCGTTTTCTCTGAATTCGACCGTGACACGCCGTTTTGGTCTTTCATGACTCCGGAAATGTGTTTCCTGTTACCGATATCAAACGAAACCTCCGAATGATGCGTCGTCTACCCGACCATTTCACAATTCACACCATGGTTGTTTTCTTATGATTTCATAGCATTCCAAGGTCGTTCGGGTGGTTTTGACAACCCACCGCGCCCTTTTATAGCGCGTTGAACTCCTGAAAATGACAATTAGTTCGTACCGCACGCACCGCAAGTTCGATTGATGTGTTGTCTCCTCCTATATTTCATGAATAATATTCCTATCGTTTTTGTGTGGTTTTAGGTCATTCAGAGCATGTTTTCTCTGAATTCGACTGTGACACGCCATTTTGGTCTTTTTTAACTCCAGAAACGCTTTTCCGGACACCGTGGTCAAACGACACCTCTGAATGACGTGACGTCTACCCAAGTATTTCACAATTCATACCGCGGTTGTTTTCGTATGATTTCATGGCATTCCGAGGTCATTTGGGTGGTTTTGACCACCTGAAGCACCCTTTTATAGCGTGTCAAACTGCTGAAAACGACACATTCGGTTGTACCGCGCACATCACACGTCTGATAAACGTTTCATATCCTTATACATGTCACGAATAATATTCCTATCATTTTTGTGTGGTTTCAGGTCATTCGGAGCACGTTTGATCTGAATTTGACGGTGACACGCCGTTTTGGTCTTTTATGACTCCAGAAATGCGTTTTCGGTCTCCTTGGTCAAACGGAACCTCTGATTGACATGTGTTCTTCCCAACCATTTCAAAATTTACACCTACATTGTTGTCGTATGATTTCATAGCATTCTGAGGTTGTTTGGGTGGTTTTGACCACCCAACGCGCCCTTTTAGAGCGTGTTGAACTGCTAAAAACGACACATTCGGTCGTACCGCGCACCCCGCACATCTGATGGATGTACCATCTCCTCCTACATGTCACAAATAATATTCATACCGTTTTCGTGTGGTTTCAGGTCATTCAGAGCATTTGTTTCTCTGAATTAGACTGTGACACGCCATTTTGGTCTTTTATGACTCCGAATACGCGTTTCCAGTCACCGTGGTCAAATGACACCTCTGATTGACGTGTCGTCTACCCGACCAGTTCACAATTCACACTGCTGTTGTTTTCGTATGATTTCATGGTATTTTGAGGTTGTTCGGGTGGTCTTGACCACCCAACTCTCCCTTTTAGAGCGCACCGAACTGCTGAAAAGGACACATTCAGTCGTACTGTGTGCACCGTACGTCTGATGGATGTGTTGTCTCCTCTTACATGTCAAGAATAATATTTCTATTGTTTTCGGGTGGTCTCAGGTCATTCAGAGCACGTTTTCTCCAAATTCGACCGTGACACACCGTTTTGGTCTTTTATGACTCTGGAAACACGTTTCTGGCCACCGCGGTCAAACGGAACCTCTGATTGATGTTTCGTCTACCCGACCATTTTAAAATTCACACCGTAGTTTTTTTCATATGATTTCATGGCATTCTGAGGTCGTTCGGGTGGTTTTGACCACCCAACACGCCCTTTTAGAAAGCGTTGAATTGTTAAAAACGACACATTCCGTCGTACCATGTGCACCGCACGTCTTATGGATGTGACGTCTCCTCCTATATGTCACAAATAATATTCCTATCGTTTTCGTGTAGTTTCAGGTCATTCAGAGCACGTTTTCTCTGAATTCAACCGGGACACGCTGTTTTGGCCTTTTATGACTTCGGAAATGTTTTTCCAGTAACTGCGGTCAAACAACACCTCCGAATGACGTTATGTCTTCCCAAACATTTCAAAATTCACACTGAGGTTGTTGTCGTATGATTTCATGGCATTCCAAGGTCATTCGGGTGGTTTTGACCACCCAACGGACCCTTTTAGAGCGCATCGAACTGCTGAAAAAGACACATTCGGTTGTACCGTGCAATCCGCACATCCGATGGATGTTCTATCTCCTCCTACATGTTAAAAATAATATTCCTATCGTTTTCGTGTGGTTTCAGGTCATTCGGAGCACGTTTGCTCTGAATTTGGTCGTGACACGCCGTTTTGGTCTTTTATGACTTTGGAAACTCATTTCCGGTCACCGTGGTCAAACGGCACCTCTGAATGACATGGTGTTGGCCCGACCATTTCACAATTCACACCGTAGTTGTTTTTGTTTGATTTCATGGCATTTTGAGGTCGTTTGGGTGGTTTTGACCACCCAACGCGCCCTTTTAGAGTGCACCAAACTGCTGAAAACGACACATTTGGTCGTACTGTGTGCACCGCATGTCCAATGGACATGCCTCCTCCTCCTAAATATCACAAATAATATTCCTATCGTTTTCATGTGGTTTCAGGTCATTCGGAGCACGTTTGTTCTGAATTTGACCGTGGCACGCTGTTTTGGTCTTTTATGACTCTAGAAACGCATTTCTGGTCACCACGGTCAAACGGAACCTCTGATTGAAGTGTCGTCTACCCGACAATTTCACAATTCACACCTCGGATATTTTCATATGATTTCATGGCATTCCAAGATCGTTCGGGTGGTTTTGACCACCCAACGCGCCCTTTTAGAGTGTGCCGAACTGCTGAAAACGACACATTCGGTCGTACCTCGTGTACCGCAGGTCCGATGGATGTTTCTTCTCCTCCTACATGTCACAAATATAATTCCTATTGTTTTTTTGTGGTTTCAGATCATTCAGAGCACGTTTGGTCAGAATTCGACTGTGACACGCCGTTTTGGTCTTTTATGACTCTAGAAACGTGTTTCCGGTCACAGCGGTCAAACGGCACCTCTGATTGACATTTCGTCTTCCCGACCATTTCATAATTTACACCGCGATTGTTGTTGTATGATTTCATGGCATTATGATGTCGTTCAGGTGGTTTTGACCACCCAACGCGCCCTTTTAGAGCGCGTTGAACTGCTGAAAACGACCCATTTGGTCATACCGCGTGCATCGCACGTCCGATGGACATGATGTCTCCTCCTATAAGTCACAAATAATATTACTATATTTTTTGTGTGATTTTTGGTCATTCGGAGCACGTTTTCTCTGAATTCGACCGTAACACGCTGTTTTGGTATTTATGACTCCGAAAAAGTGTTTCTAGTCAACGTGGTCAAAATGCACCTCCGATTGACATGTCATCTGCCCAACCATTTCAAAATTAACACTGTGGTTTTTGTTGTATGATTTCCTAGCATTCTGAGGTCGTTCGGGTGGTTTTGACCACCCAATGCGCCCTTTTAGAGCGCGTCAAACTGCTGAAAACGACACATTCGGTCGCACCGCGCGCACCGCACGTATGATGGATGTTCTGTCTCCTCTAAAATGTCACGAATAATATTCTTATCATTTTTGTGTGGTTTCAAGTCATTCGGAGCATGTTTTCTCTGAATTCAGTCATGACACGCCGTTTTGGTCTTTTCTGACTCTGGAAACGCGTTTCCGGTCACCACGGTCAAACGGAAGCTCTGATTGACATGTCGTCTTCCTGAAAATTTCATAATTCACACCTCGGTTGTTGTCATATGATTTTATGGAATTCCTAGGTCGTTCGGGTGATTTTGACCACCCAAAGCGCCCTTTTAGAGCGTGCTGAACTGCTGAAAATGACACATTCGATCGTACCGTGCGCACCGCACGTTCGATAGACATTTCGTCTCTTCGTAAAAGTCACAAATAATATTTATATCATTTTTGTGTGGTTTCATGTCATTCAGAGCACGTTTTCTCTGAATTCGGCCCTGAAACGCCGTTTTGGTCTTTTATGACTCTGAAAATGCATTTCTGGTCACCGCAGTCAAACGGCACCTCCGATTGATGTGTTGTCTGCCCAAACATTTTACAATTCACACCGCCATTGTTTTTGTATTATTTCATGGCATTCTGAGGTCATTCGGGTGGTTTTGACCACCCAACGCGCCCTTTTAGAGTGCGCCGAACTGCTGAAAACGACACATTCGGTCGTATCGCACGTCTAATGGACGTGTCGTCTCCTCCTACATGTCACGAATAATATTCCTATCATTTTCATGTGGTTCCAGGTCATTTGGATCATGTTTTCTCTGAATTCGACCATGACACGCCATTTTGGTGAGGCGAGGGGGCTGTCCGGTGTGGGGGGTGCTATCCGGGGGGGCTGTCCGGGGGTGGGGCGGGCTAGCTGGGGTGCGGGAGGGGGGGCTTTCTGAGGGGGACCTGTCTGGGGTGGGGTTGTTGTCTGGGGGCCGGGGGGCTGTCCGGGGGTGGGGCGGACTATCCGGGGGGTGCGGGGGGGGGGGGGGGGGGGGCTGTCCAGGGGTGCGGGGGAGGGGGCTGTTCAGGGTGGGGGGTTGTCCGTGGTGGGGGGTGCTATCCGGGGGTGGGGGGTTCTCTGGGGGTGGGGCGGGCTAGCTGGGGTGCGGGGGGGGAGGGGGGGCTGTCCGGGGACTGCAAATAGTGAACCTAAGCTCATTCATAAAAAACAAGTTTCATGGTTTATATTAGGAATCACATGTTTTTTTCAGAACTATTACAGAACATTCAATTTAAAACATTAAAGAATTAAATGAACAAAAAATATCCAAATAATTAATCAGTTTCATGGTTATTTCTCAATTTGTACACACAAACATTGAATCAGTCCAAAACACACATGATACCCCAAAAGCACAAAAAATCTCACTAGAAACCCAACCTAAACATCAATAATAACCCCACCAGTAAAAACAGAAACACACCTCGTGAATATGATGCGTCATGCATGGTCATGACTGCTACCTCTATCCAGTGGGCCAGGGGCCTACAACAAATAAACATTATGAATATTTTCATAATAAAAATAATATAAATTAGATAAATAATTAGAGTATAAACCTGCGTCTTATGATCCCCTGCACCATCACCTGGATGCACATATTCCCGCAGTGCTCTAACCTCAGCGGTCAATTGCGCATTTACTTCCTCGAAAGCGCGCAACCATGCCTCGAAATCTAACAACTGTTGTGTCATCTGAGCAACAGCAGTACTGACAACTGTAGTGTGTGACACTATAGAATTATTAATCCCTATTCTATAGGTCAAACTATATCTATGCCCGTCCTGACCAATAATGCAATGAAAGATCTCATCCCTTCACATGGGAAGTTGTCGCTAGTCCTATGGAAGATGTTCTAACTTAGCTTCAAATTTATCCTTTGAAATATTTAAATATATATACATATATATGTTAATATATAGATTTATGTAAGTATTCGTAAGTACAATCACTTACTATCAATGTTGCAGCCTCTGGATCATTGTGATCATGAGTCCCCATCCACACTAACATTTTATAAGTCGGTGCACCTTGCTCCCGCTACTGTATATGAATAGAATATAAACACAAAACCATATTAATTAATAAATTAAAAAATGAATAATAAGTACCTCATGTCGGATCTGAGACACGTGATGAGTCCTGAGCTTGTGAGGTGGTCCCTGCAACGCTCGATTCTTAGAATGGCATGTTGACACCTCCTACATTCAATTCATTCAAATTTCAAAAAAAAATCACACATTTTTGAAAATATATATACCAAAATAAATATAAAAACCGCAACACCCTTAGTAGACCAATATGAAACTAAGTCACGCCACTTAGTCGGGAGGACACATCTCGGGACTTTTTCCAGAATATCTCGGGCACCCACATTTGGTACCCAGTGGTCCCTCTTCACTTTGCCTTTATAGTCTTTCCACATCTTACGGCATTTTCTCATACACACGGGCTAAAACTCATTGGGGAATACTTTCAAATTTTTCTATTAAAGAAAAAAATCACACATATTAGTATTGTTTATACATAGAGAATAAATTAATATGGTCTTCTTACCTGAACCTCCCTCCAAAGACGATCTAATGTGTCCTGAGGGATAGAAGCCCAGTCATGAGTGGTCAATGGAAATCGATGTGGGTCATGTATGATATCACCCAGCTAACGAATAAATTTAGGGGAATTCAATCCCACAGGATGAAGTACCTCATCAAAGTAAACATCAATCGTCGTGTCGGAATTCCATGATAAAATGCCATGACCAGGGCCTCTCTTGCGAGAGGAAGAAGCAATCCAGCCTGATCCTATTGAAAATAATTTTATATATAATTTGACAGATGTTATAAATATATATATATATATATATATATATCAATTACATAAAAAATAGAGATAATGACATTCAAACATACCTTGACCCTAAGACATAGATGCCTCAGATGGATGATGTGGATCTGCTGCCTCTTCCCCTGACATGCCTGCAGTCATAGAAAACATTAGTAAGGGGAATATCCAAAGTTTCCAAAAGAAAAATTGGATTGTTCTTAGAAAAATAAAACTTGTAAAATTTTTAATCAAACAAAAAGGGATTGAATACTTAGTTGTGAATTAATTTTAAAAAATCAGAAAGTTAAAAAAAACAGATATACAAATTATGTAGAAAACTAGTCAATGCATACCCAAATAATAATGTAAGTGAAAACCCATGTCATACCTGATTGCGCTACAAACCTGGAAGGGAGGGGAGCTGAAGGTGGTGCTGTGAGGGAGAGGAGAGGCATCCAAGGGGAGTCTGAGGCAGAGGCAGTGCGGTGAGGGAGGGGACGGGTGGCGGCGGGGAGCCGGAGGAGAGGAGGTGGTGAGGAGACGGGGGATGGGCAGTGAGGGAGGGTTGTCTGAGTTGGGGGGTTATCCGGTGTGTTGGGAGGGTTTTCCAGGATACGGGGGGCATGTACGGGGTGAAGGGGGGTTGTCCGGGGTGAGGGGGGAGGCTGTTTGGGGTGCGAGGGGGTTGTTCAGGGTGCGATGGGGTTTTCGGGGTGGGGGGATGTCCGGGGTGGGGGGGAGGGCCGAGGGGCTGAAGGGTCGAGGGAAGAGGCCGGAGGGCAGAGGGGTTGGAGACTGGAGGGGGCAGAGGTTGGTGGCTTGAGGGCAGATGCCATAGGGTAGAGGGATGTCCGAGGGGACGGGGGGCAGGGCGGAGGGTGGCCGGAGGGTGGAGGGTGGGCGGAGGGCGGAGGGAAGGCGGAGGGAGGAGGCGGACGAGGGCAGAGGTTGGAGGGCAGTGAGGGCGGCGAGCGGTGGAGGGAGACGAGGGCGTGCGACGATGGGGGAGGGCATGCAGGGGAGGACGGAGGGCGGAGGGCGGCGATGGGGGAGGGTGTGCGGTGGGTGGATGGTGGTGAGGGCAGCGAGTGGTGGAGGAAGGCAAGGGCGGCGAGCGGTGGAGGGCGGCGAGGGCGCGCGGCGACGGGGGAGGGCGCGCGGCGACAGGGGAGGGTGCGCGGGGTAGGGCGGAGGGCGGTGATGGGGGAGGGCACGCGGCTAGGTCGAGGGCGCGGGAGGGGGTGGGGGGCACCGAAGCCCCCTTTTTGTCAAAGTCGCTATTGGGAACCTATAGCGACTGCCATAGGTGGTCGCCTGAGTCAGGGGCCTTCAAAGACCAATATTGTAGTAGTGACCCCTAGTAGCTCAACTAAATTCAATTATTGGGGAGGAAGAGAATGAAATGACTGTAGATGAGGGAAGGAATGTTCAAATAGAGAATTTACCTATTGTGAAAGAATATATTTATGTGTTTCCAGAATATTTACCTGGACATCCTCTTGAATGAGAAATTGAGTTTTCCATTGATTTAATTTCTGGATCAAGGCCCATATCGAAGACCCCTTATAGAATGGTCACTATGGAGGTAGTGGAACTAAAGAAACAACTAGAGGAATTGAGTAATAAGGGATTTACTTTCCCTAGTGTTTCTCCATGGGGATCCTCTGTTCTTTTTGTTAAGAAGAAAGATGGATCTATGAGTTTGTGCATTGACTACAGGGAGATCAATTCTATAACAATAAATAACAGGTATCCCCTACCTCGCATTGATGATTTATTCGACCAACTTCATGGAGCTCAATATTTTCCAAAGATTGACCTTCAATCTGGATATCATTAGTTGTGTGTGAAGAAGTAAGACATTCCGAAAATAGTATTTCGAACCAGGTATGGGCATTACGAGTTTACAGTAATTCCTTTTGGGCTGACTAATGCACCCTTTGTTTTTATGGATCTAATGAACATAGTTTTCAAGGAATATCTCGATGATTTTGTAGTGGTATTTATTTATGATATCTTGGTATAATCCAAAAGCTATGAAGATCATGAAAATCACTTGCGCATTATCCTGAAGACTCTTATAAGACATGAATTATATGGGAAGTTTTGAAAGTGTGAATTCTAGATTCAGGAGATTTCTTTTCATGGTCATATTGTCTCTAAGGATGGAATATCTGTAGATCCTTCAAAGACCAAGTCAATCCAGGAATATCCAGCACCGATGATTATAACTGAGTTACGCATTTTTATTGGTTTAGCAGGTTATTATCGACGTTTCATCCAGAATTTTGCCCGATTGGCTAAACCATTAACGAATCTCACACGTAAAGGGGTTAAATTTGTTTGGACAAAAGAGTGTGAAGAATTTTTTTAATAATTGAAGAAAAGATTAGTCAATGCTTCTATCTTGACTCTACCATTGGGGAATGATGGATTTTTTATTTATAGTGATGCCTCAAAGAAAGGAGTTGGTTGTGTCCTTATACAGAATGATAAGGTAATTGCCTATGCATCACGACAGCTAAAAATTCATGATCAAAATTATCCTACTCATGATATTGAGTTAGCAGCTGTAATATTTTCTTTGAATATTTGGATACACTATCTCTATGGTGAAAAATGTGAGATTTATACTGATTACAAGAGTTTTAAGTTTATTTTATCACAGAAAGAACTCAACATGAGACAAATAAGATGTCTTAAACTACTCAAGGATTATGATTGCATGATACGCTACCACTCAGGGAAGGAAAATAAGGTGGCAGATGCTTTGAGCAGAAAGGATCATGGAGTTTTGAACAAGATGAGAATTGAAAGGGATCCTATTTTCATGGATCTAGTGAATATGGACATAGGAATAACCATGGAAGGTGAAACATCAATGCTTTTTCAAATGGTTATCAAACCATCTTTACTAGAAAGTATTAAGAGTTCTCAGACTGATGATGAAGAGTTTCAAAAGAAGATTAAAGCTGTGAATGATGGGAGATTGAGTAACTTTGTGTATGAAGATGGAATTTTGAAATTTGGGAAGAGACTTTGTATTCCCAATATACCTGATCTAAAAAGAGAATTGTTGGATGATGCTCATAGTTCCAATTTCTATATACATCCTGGTAGCAATAAGATGTATAGAGATTTGAAGGAACATTTTTGGTGGGACAACATGAAGAGGGAGATTGCTGATTTTGTGTCAAGGTGTATGGTTTGCTGGAAGGAAAAATCCTAGAGGAGTCATGCAACCTCTTCCCATAGAGGAGTGGAAATGGGATAATATTACGATGGACTTTGTCATAGGACTACCAAAGACTCCTAGAAGGAACGATGCAATATGGGTCATTATTGATCGTCTTACCAAGTCAGCACATTTTCTTGCTATAAGAGAAGATCTACCACTTGAACATCTAGCAAAACTATATATTAATGAAGTAGTGAGACTTCATGGAGTACCCCTATCAATTGTTTCTGATAGTGATCCACGTTTTACTTCAAGATTCTAGAAAATTCTTCAGAAAGCCCTAGATACTAAGCTTCATTTGGGCACTACCTACCACCCCCAAACTGATGGACAATCAGAATGGACTATTCAAACCTTATAAGACATGTTTATATCATGACCACTTGACTTTTAGGGTATGTGGGATCAATATTTACCATTGGTAGAATTTTCCTATAACAATATCTTCCATTCAAATATTTAGATGGCACTATATGAAGCATTATATGGAAAGAGATGTCACACACCAACATGATGTTTTTGAAAGAAAACTTGTAAGCCCAGAACTGGTGGAGGAAATGATGGAAAAGGTGAAGGTAATCCAAAACCACATCAAAAAATCTCAAAGTAGGCAGAAGAGCTATGCTGAAAATCGAAGGAAGGATTTGGAATTTCGAGTAGGAGATCATGTTTTCTTGAAGGTATCTCCATGGAATGGAGTTATATGTTTCGGTAAGAAAGGTAAATTGAGTCCCAGGTACATCAGACCTTTTGAAATTCTAGAACGTATTGGTAATGTGGCTTACCAGTTTACAATGCTTCCAAATCTCTCCAAAGTTCACGATGTGTTCCACGTATCACTGTTGAGAAAATACATGCCTGACCCAACGCATGTACTCACTTATGAGGAAGTAGAACTGGAACCCAATCTGTCTTATTGATAAGAGCCCATCAGGATTTTTTAATACTAGAGAACAAGTGCTGAGAAACTGGATGACTTGTCTGGTAAAAGTTTTATGGATAAACCATAAAATGGAAGAGGCAACGTGGGAACCCGAGGAACTTATGATGAAGAACCACCTGAGTATTTTTACGCAGTAATATTCTAGAAATATCAAGGATGAAATTATTTGAAGGATAGGATAATGTAACACCTCAAGCTTCCATAATATGCTTCTCTTTGAATAATATAGTAGTGTGTGTCATACGCAACTTTGAGGTTCTAACACACACCACAACCAATCAAAGTAGCCATTATGAATAGTAATACCCACTTTTTGAAATTTTAAAAATTTTATTATTCAAATTGGACTTTATTTTTGGAGTCGGAATATCGAAATTATCTTAGGGTGAGTTTTTGGTATTTCCTGAGAACTTCTAATTTTTGAGGAATAGTGAAAAATACTAAACTTTAATTAAAAACAAATTTTTTAATCCAAATAATTTATAGTGATAAATTATACTATTGATTGATTTTATAGAATAGTTAGAATATATTTTTACCATTTAATCCAATGTTGGTCATTGGATGTAATTTGACATTTAAATTAGACATAAACAAGTTTCAATCTTTTGAAAGTTATTATTTCTTAAAAAACATGCTTTTTGTTTTGACAACAAGAATTAATTTTAAATTAATTTCTTCCACTTATGTGTTTGGAATTTGGAAAAATGTATTCCATATTTGGGATCAGGATATCCAAATTGTGTAAATAGTTAAATTTTAGTTTTATACATTATGAATAATTACTTCAGTAAATATTTTATTTACCATGGTTAAAGGGTAAATCCGGTAAATATAGGTAATGAAATAATATTAAAATAATATTAAATTACCCTAACATGTGTCATAACCCAATTGGATCATACATGTCCGACCATGGGCATCTTTGGGTTGATTTTGGGACCACTGGGAGCCACTTGAGAGTGATAATGACACTATATTAATTAATTTAAAGTAAAGGCAAAAATGATATAAACATATATCTTTTGGTAAAACAATTTTTAAAAGGTGTTATATAAGTAAACATTTAGACTATAAATATTAATTAGAAATATAAAAATATTTCCTACATAATGGTATTTTATTTATAATTTTTAGACATTGAATAATTAAATTTATTTATGACACAATGATGATGCAGTGTTTTCCTTATTAATGAAAGAATCAAATAAATGGTATTATAAATATTACAATAAATATAATTTGAATATTTTGATGACATAAAAGAATTTTATAGGTTACTATGGCATGTTAGGATTTATTAAATAAATTTATTCTGAATTAATAAAGTTGTTATGACTTTAACAAAAATAAATTATTAAATAGTGTCAAAATTGACATAAAAGAGTTTTTAAAATAAATATTATATTATTAATTGATATAATATTAATAAAAATATAAGGTTCGGCCAAAGGACTTATATGATGATATATATTCCATTAATGAACCACCTGGGTTATATTGGAAGTTTATAGTAAGTTTATTAACCAATTAATATAAAAATACAAAGAGACATGGTAAATGTCAGACTAATTAACTAAGATTTAAATATAAAAGATAAGGTTAATATAGTGACCCAAACCTGTCTAAAACCTATTGGTTGAGTGGATTTAGACCCATCCTCAACTTATACTCAAAATAAATCAGTTTGGATCCATTATAAACTGAATATAATTTTATTATAAAATAATATTTTAAGTTTTTTCTAAGGTGCCCCTCACCCCTCTTATAAAAGGGAACTCCCCCTTCTATCTAATTCACACCTTAAAAGCCTTTTGTTTTGACCAAAATCTGCCCATATAGCCTCTAAAGTATCCTCCCTTCATCCTAGAGTCCTTCATTTAGTCATAAATTCAACTTAAGGAGCCCTTTTGATCAAATGAAAATGAAGAACCTGAAGAAGAGGTAATAATTTCACCACCCTCTTTCAAGTTCCTTTCTTCTTCCACTTCCTTTTTCTTTGTTGTTTCCATTATAAAATAATAACCCCATTATATTCTATATAATTTGATGTTATTATAAATATGCTACAACCAAATTCATTATTCTATCCATCCTTTGAATGACATGTCACCATACGTGTGTACGTACGGCTTACCGTCTCCACGTAATGGTGTATTTGTTATTCAATACATTATTATTTGGATGGGTATAATAATGATGTGTAATTCGTGTAAATAATAGATATAACATGATAATGATTCTTTATATATGATATACCATCCAATTATATATTATTTTAATATCAAAATAATGATATTGTCGCTCGTGCGTACGTACGGATTACCATCTCCACGAACGTGATGAGATTCATTCTCCGTCGTATCCATTCAAGAATAAATTTCATTAGTTGATTAAAAATAATGTTTAAAGACTTGATATCATTCTGGATATGAATAAGATACATCCCATCCATAAAAAATATGACTCACATAACAAATAATACAAAGGAAAACGAATCCGTTAACACCCAAAACGACGATAATACTAAGATATTATCAACAAAAAAATGTTAAAAGATCATATATGATATCATATTAATGTATATTATTCTTGTATAATTTAATAACAATTATTTCACCATTATACAGAAGTTTAAACTACCCTCAACCAGGGAAAAGTAAAAGGTAAGGGTTAATTCTACAATCTCTTCATTATCTGAGGTTGTTTTTACGTAAGTATCTACTGGGACCTCTTTATCATCCACATCCATGTTTCTTAAAAATGTATTTCAAAACTGTCTTACTATTTTATAGACTATGGGTTAAAGTCATTTATACCCTTTTTTGACTTTTTGTAATATGTTTATAAAGGAATCTTTCTGTCTTTATCCAAATAATGTCCTTTTTAACCTTTTCCACGGAATTAAGGTAAGAATGTCTTTTTTAACTTATAAAGCGGGTGCGGCTATTTTTCACCATTAGAAAATCATTGAAGCTTTCCTTACAATCTTATAATAATATTTTCATAGTAAATCTTTTCTTTTATAATTATGTGACTTTTAAATGATTTCAAAAAAAGAGATATTTCTCTCAAGTAGTTTTGATTTCATCTATGTCATCATCCTTTGATGGATTTTAAGCTTATTTGAAGTTTATTTATTATGATACAAAACTTCCATATTGTATTGAAGGTTTTGTGATATGTTTTAATGTGGATGTTTTATCTTTATACCATTCATGGTTTATGGAGAATGTGTTGACATTTAGTGTGCTAGTTTTAATATGAATGTTTATGTTATGTTTAAACCTGTTCATATGAGGAATGTATTAGACTTAGTAAGTGAAGGGTGTATCCAGCTATATCTCCTTAATGCATCAGTAGGTCTCATGAGACAAACTTGTGTCTTGGCACAAGGCCTTGACAAAAACTTATTTGTAGTCTTGGCACAAGGCCTTGACTATGTGGTTATGATATTCTGATATTATGCATTCCTTCATTATGAAAGTGGTTATTGATATTGCATATGATTATTCGACTAGTAGAATATCCATGTGAATAATTAAATGGGATTATTTCATTTTATTTTTTCCATATTATGTTGAATTTCAAGTTTAAAAGGCTTTTTTTAGTTATTAATTGCCTTAAATGTTTATGTTTATTTATGAAAGTTTCCACTATATTGTTATCCTTACATCTGAGCTCACCCCTTTCTGTGTTCTATTTTTTCCAGGATGTGAAGAAGTAATTTTATGACTGACCTGCAGGGATAGTTTGAGGGGATATGAGTGTGGATTGTGGAGATTATGTTCTTGTAGTTTTTTACTTTATCATGTAATGTAGGACTTATGAATGTATCTAGTGTTTCCAAGGCTACTAAACTAATCTGTCTTTCAAGATGTGATCTTTTGTGATCATGCTAATGTTATGTAATAATGCACCAACTCTGGGTAACTGGGGTCAGGGAGTTACACTAAATATGAGAAATATAATCAGACTAAAGCTGAGAAAGATAATCTGATTAAAGAAAAGTTATTATGTTTTAGAATACTGATTTAGGATAAATCTTGAGAAGGTTTGAAGAAGTCAAAGTTGTATTTTAAATGCTAATGATTTTCAGAGCTTTGAAATTTGAGTAAGTGGGGAAAAAAATTCCATTTCCCTCCATTTTTTTCTAACTCACCTATAAATAGATGCACGGTTCATTCACACATTATAACTTTTCACAAGTGTGAAAAAGGAAAAGCACGACATATTTCTTACCATGTTTTTCTTTTCAGGATAAGATCTCAGAAGAAGGTTTGAATAATAAAAGTTTTTTTACTGGACTAAGGAATATCATATTGAAAATTTGACTAGAGTTTTATTTTTTCAAATTGAGATTGAGTGCATCATACTGAGTCCATCAGACTAAATTTATTAGAATGAGGAAGTTCAGATTTAGTTTTGGGGAGTTTCTAAGAAGTGAAAGTTTTTTATATAGAAAGAACAGAAAGTTTATTAAGTTGAAAATTGAGAATGGGGGAATCATATTGAGTTGATCAGATTGATTCAATAAGACTAGGTTCACTGTACTGATGGCCATCAGACTGAGGGTCATTGTACCCAGGAACTTTTGTGGAGGAAATTGAACAAAGTATTTATTCTTTTGTTTTGGTTTAATTTTTTTAATAAACATTGTAAATTTATGAGATTCTATATAATCATTTCTATTGGGATATAGAATGTGTTGAATTAGAGTTGGAACCAATTTTATTCACTTCTTCTTAATATTTATTTTCTATAGACCCATAGGAGTGGCTATAGAAAGGATATAGGTTTTCACACTGAGGTCAAACCTTAGAAATATTATGTTATTTACATTCTTTCCTACTTTTTCATGCATGAGAATTTACTAAAATATGATAAGAAAATGAATATTAATATGTTTTAGGGGTTAAGTTTATAAAATTCATGAAACACATAAAAATTGAACAACTGATTCAACCCCCCCCCCCACTCAGTTGTTTTTTGATTCTTTGGAACTTCAGAGTTGATGACTGATATAACCAAAATACTCATTTAAATGAGTCAAGTGATGCATGAATTGTTTATTCATTATAAAAACATCAAATTTTTGGAAGAAAATCTATGATCCGTGCAAAAAAAATTAATGTTAAGTTGATCAGAATATGGTAGATGAAAGGTTGATACTTATGTCTCTAGAAAAAGGTAATATGAAGATCTATGATATCACTGTAAGTATGATCTATTGAAGATGAGGAAAATGTAAAGGCAATAAACCATGAGGCAATATTTGAGTAAAATTAATCTGAGTTCATTCATGGTTATTTTAGTAGATCATCCATGAGGTGATCACATAAAAATTTTAGAATTTCATTCATGGTGCTGAACTTGAATGTTGATAAGATTATGTGTTAAAGGGGTTGAAGAAAAACTAATTTTTTTGGTAAATGAATATGAGGAACCATATATGAATAAAAATTGAATTCTTTAGATTATAAAGTCTATATAGAACACAAGATATGACAGTCATTAGTTGAAGAAAAATATGAAAGATGGATTTTGAATAATATGTATGTGAAATGTGTTATGTACACATAAGCTCATATGTAATGTCAATCTTCAAAGAAGAAGGATTCAAGAGTTTTGAGAGATGCATTGAAAAATGTTGAACCATAAGTAGTAAAAAATGATTCTTGGTCATTTAAGGTTGTTTAAAGATGTTAGGAAGGGACTTTACATCTAGACAAAGTGAAGCACTCTCGACCTGTACTCTCGGGTCTAGTGAAAAAACCCCATATTTTATAAACTGGCTTTGATACCAAGTGGGATGTATCAAGAAAAACTTTCATATATTACACATTATTTTTGAATATTTAACATTACATCTTATAATAATATTACAATATTAATAATATATGGTTTAGTGTATTTGAGGATTAGCTACATAAGCAACTTATTTTATTATACTTTTGAAAATTTCCCCATAATAAAACTATACTAGTCTCACTTCTATATTGTTCATATATTATACTCATCTTTATAACCTTGTGAATGAAAACATAAGAAATTGGTGAGATCAATTGCACAGTAAAGAAAATCATATCAATATATTATCATTGGATAGATCATAATCATGTGAGAAAACATGAGTGTGTGAGAAATATATTATTAAAAAGAACATGGAACAATAAGAGTTATTAATAAAATATAATAGAAAGAAATATAATCTAAAATGATAATAAATATTCCATGGAATAATAGTGAAGAATTATCAAATAAAAATAATGATACTTGGAGAAAAATATAGGAATTTCACATAGAAATGTGGAATAATAATAAGAATAGGATTTTTTGGTTCATTAAGGCACATATTGGTTTGAATTTTTAATTTTTCTCTATCAATGGATTTGGGTGATGATGACATGGTGATTGATGAGCTGTGTATAGTGATTTTAATTTTAAAAAAAATTGGTATGAATTGATGGTTTTTTGTTTTTGTGGTATTTTCAATTGAATTTTGTCTACTTAGTTTGTCGCTTGGTTTGAATTTTGTTAGGTTTCACCCTTAACCTTAAAAAGTGTTTTTAGAAAATACAAAAATATGGATTTGGAGGAAAACATAACTTTATGAACATAGAAATTCATAATTATGGACATGAATAGTCAATGTGAGCATAAATAACAAAAAATATTCTCACACTTAGTATTTTTTAGAAAAGATAACTAAAACTACACTCACACATAGTCATTTTGAGAATATCTAACCAAAAATACACTCATACATAGTCTTTGTGATCATAGATAACTACAAATAAACTCATTGAAAAAGTCAATATCTCATGAGAAACAAGACCTTGAAAAATTAATGAAATGGGGATATGAGACCCCACCCATAAATCATCCATATATATGTGTTCCACTTTAAATAATTCATTCATAATATCATAAAGAACCCATGTAAATAAATTTTTTTTTGTAACATTTCAAAATGGTATCACCAAATTTTCCCTTAAGAATTAAATTGCTTGATACCCAAAATTTAGTAACCCAAAATAAGTATTTCACAACAAAATTTTGAGGGTGATTCATAAAACATAACTATGAAGGAATAGATATTTTGAATATAAATATGAAAATTGAAGTCAAATATTAAAAATATATTTCATATAACATTTTTAATCTGGTTGTAAAAAGATGAAGTTATGAGCCACTTTCAAAAACTATTTTCAAGAAAGTAACAGGGAAATACATGTTTTTATTTCAAAATAATAAAGTAGAACATTGTATAAAAGATAAAACAATAACATGGAAGATAAAAATATTATTTGTAGAGAATGGGAATTATTATTAACATTATCAAATTTTATGAATAAATAAATACATTAAAGAATGTGTATTTGATATGAAAATGTAATTACCCAAAAATGAAATAGTAAATTCAATATAATATCATCATAGGATAGAAGAAAACAATATTTTGAATTTATAGTTAAAGAGGAATTCTTATGACTCAAGAAAAGAGGTTGATTCAAGAAAACCCCTTACGAACATCATATTTTTGTAGTAAATATCATTTTAAAAATATTTTTTTAGAATGAAATGTAATTACAAAAAAACGGAGATAATAAAAAATAATAATATCATAAGTTAGAATTTACCTAATATATAATAATTAATCTTAATAAAATACATTATAACTCAACATAAGTATATTAAGTTAAGAAACACCATTACCTTTTTACTTGACTTCCATGAATGCTCTTTAAACTCCTATATAATAAAAATAATCATATTAATAACATATTTTATAACCATATACATATCTATTACCCTATATAATCTTTAATTACAATCATTTTTTATACATTTATTAGTTAGTTATAGATTATTTTCATCATTGGATGTTAGTGGTTTTTATTACTGGACGTATGTTATAGGGTTCTGATATTGATACCCATTCATTGATAGAAAGTTCAATATTTATAGATTACCCAATGTTCCTTAATTAATACTTAATAATTATTTATAATTCTTTTATTTCATTCTATGATAATTTTATTCACAATTCGTGAAGAAGGAATCAAGAACGAGATTGTTTAAGTGATTTTTTACGAACAAAAGTTGGTATGTTAATATCATGATAGATATTAATTTAAAATTTATAGAACCCTAGTAATTTCATAAATATTATTTTTATTAATTATATGAATTCTTATAATATTCCATGTATGGTGGTGATTAAAAAATAAAGGTGGCATTCCATGGAGGCAGTAGTCCACACATATACATGGATGACGTTTTCATTTTCCATAGAGTGGAAGAAAGGTAGAAAATGGTTTATATTTTAATTTTAATAAAATTTCTATAAATATAATTTTTATTAATTAAATACCCATTTATATCTAACCATTTAAGTTAGTTATGAAAAAATAAATATGTTGATCCATAAAGGTTGTGGTCTGTACATATGTGTGAATGATTTTCTCATTTTTCTAAGGGGAAAGGGTAAAAATGGTTATAACATTAAAATAATAACATATCCATATATTAATAATAATAATTTCATTATATTATAATCATAAAAAATTTATTTTGAGGAGAAATATAGAGAAGAATAAAAATTTTAAGAATTTATTAGTACTCGCATTGAGTGTTTGAACCTTCTCTTGGAGTACCTCATGAAAATAGAGGATTTAGGGATTTTCATTAAATCAAAGAGATTCCAAATAAGGTAGAGGGATATATTATATTAAAATGGGTAGTGTTTTATAAATAAATTCAAATTTATATAGTTTATGTAATGAGGTGGTGTAAGTCTCTTTTATAAGTGAGGAGAGTGGTATTTTTGAAATAATATAAAAGGACATGTCATTATTCAAGGTAAGTGGATCCAAAAGTGGAAAATAATGGATATTGGATGACTATGGGTTGATCTAATTCTCAATTATTCATTTATATACAATTATTGAGTTATTTTATGAATTTTTTCTTTAGTTTTAACTTTTTACTAAAAATTACTTTTACCACTGTAACTTTTTTTAAACTTGGTATCTTATTTTTTAAACTAAAAAATAAAATTACCTTTATTATATAATATTTATATTATTATTAAAAATGTGAAAAACATTTCATAATATTAAATTTTAAATTGTGATAAAATTAATTTTCAAATAATAAATTTATAAATGCATAAAAGTAGTTTTATAAAAATATAAATGTAGTTTTAAAATATCAAATATAGGAATTTAAAATAAAAAATAATGTTTTTAAATGTATATTTTTTCTTATAAAATAAAAATTTGGTAATTAAAGATGGTTTAATGAATTTTTATATTGTTATTATATCCTAATAAATTCATAAAACACAAGGTATTTGTAAAAAAATAGATTTTTACCATATTCATCTAGAAATCAATATTTTTAAAAAGATCCAAAAATTCATCCTAAGATAATATTATTATGATGAACCCAAAAATGATGTTATTTTTATAAAATTTAAAATATTTTATGTCCTATTACTATATCATAGTCTATATAGTTATAAATTCTCATAGCCTTCTTCAATCGAATGCTAAAATTTTATATACTTGGCCTGAGGGGAATATAGAGGTTGACCTCCTTGATTCAGAAGGCAACTAGGTCAAGCCACTTATTACTTATTTGAGGTTAGTCTCTCTCTCTATCTCTATAAATTTTAATAACATAATTTATGTGGATTCCCTTTTCCTTCATTTCTTTCAGCCTCCTTAAGTTCTTGTAGTTTAATTCTCTCCCTCCCCTCTTCCTTTCATAATAAAAATTTTAAATTATTAGTCAAGAAAATGAATTTTTACATATTAACTATTCTTATAATTATATCCTGTAAATTTCAAATTAAATTAGTGTTAATATATTATCCATATCAATAATATATTTTATTATCATTTAAAAATAATATACATGGTTTCATGAAAACAATTCATAGCCCATAAAAAGATTATTTTAGAAAAAAATACAATTTCAAGCATAAAATTATCTTACTAGTTATTTAGTTATAATAATTGAATTTCATCAATTAATTTGTTTTAAAATTTACCATTATTTTTATTTCTACATATATTTAATAATTTTATTACCATTATTTATACCCTCTAATTTAATTTCCACTTTATAACAGTTATATTTATCTTAATAATATGTGTTGTCATTAATTTTTTTTGGTGTTATGTGGGGAAAAAGTTATTCAAAATAGTATTTGACTAAAAGTAAATTAATAATAAAATTTTGGGGTGTTACATTATCTCCCGTTAAATAAATTATGTCCTATGAATTTTAATTATCACTCACTAATGATAAATATATAAGGGTATTACTCAATATATAATTTCTAATAAGGTGTTAAACTCACTATCCTTGGTAATTCCATGAAAATATTTTTCCCAAATATGATTTCTTAAGAGTTACTAGGAATACACCTTCTACAAATTAATTTTTATGACCCTATTTCTAAATAAATACTAAAACCAAAATGGTTTTGATAACATACAATAAAATCATAGTAAATTATTATATGAATATGAAAACTAAATCCTTGGATATCTTCACATATTAACCCTTCATTTAAACTTGTGATACTTTTGATTAAACTATAATATAATTGGGTCAACCTATAAATCCTTCAGTTTAACCTAAGTTATCAATGGTAATATTTAAATTAGGTTCTCTAACCTAAATATATTTTAATCCCTCATAATATATCATAAAGAACATGTGAATCACTAAATCATATCCTCTAAGAGTGTCAAACTAGGTGTGTAGTTTGAACTCTTTTCATGCATTGGATGAAGATTAAGTTAATACCCAACCATCCTTTTTAGGTTTATTATACCTAGGTGAATTTTTGTCATAGAATATATCTACTTCATTTGTTTCTAGATAGGGATACGATTTATAGGAAGCCACATGATCTCCTCCTTACCAATATTTTAGGATTTTATCCTATACCAAGAATTATCCTTAGGGTTTTCACTAATTTTATCCAATCTCAATCCCAAAAAATAACTGAAAATACTAAAAAATATCTAAACTATTCTATGGTATAAAATGAAGTTCTACAGACTCATAATACTGGATCTGGTACTAAAAACACATACTTTACAAACTTGCTTCAATACCAAGTGATATGTCCTAAGCTAAACATTCATATATTACATAGTATTTTTAGAGCTTAAAAATTAGATCCCATAGTAATCTCTCAATTTAAAGAATAGAAGGTTTATTTTATTTAAGGATCAGATACATAAGTAACTTATTTTATGATACTTGTAAAAATTTCTCCATAATTGAACCACACTAGACTCCCTTATAGACTCTTCATAGGTTATAATCATCTTCATAACCTGGGAAATGGAAACATAAGAAATGGGTGAGATAAAATTCTTAGTAAGGAAAAAAATTTCATCATTTCATCAAGGGTTATATCATAATAATATGATAAAACACGATCATGGTAGAAATAACATATTAAAAATAGCATGTAAATATAAGAGCTATTAATAAGGCATAATAGAAGGACATGTAATTAAAAAAGATCAGACATATACCATGGAATAAAATTACAAAATAATGATACAATAATCATGATCCATGGAGAATAATATAGGAATATCACATAAAATGTGACATATGAATAACTATAGGAAAACATAACATTATTAACTTATCCATTCACAATTATTACCACATACATCCTTTGGGATTATAACTAACTACAAATACACTCACACGTAGTCTTTGTGAGTATAAATAATTGAAAATGCACTCATAAATAGTATTTGTGAGCATATATAACCACAAATATACTCGCACATAGTATTTAGGATCATAGATAACCATAAATAACCTCACTCACAATATATTTTATCGTAGTCAGTCGTAAATACACCCATGCCCAAAGTCATTATCTCATAAGATACAAATCATTAACTAAATAATTAAATTTAAATATAGAAAAATTCCCATAAATCATCCATACATATGTGTGCCACTTGAAATAAATCATTCATCATAACATAAAGAACCCATGAAAATAATATGGGTTTCATATCATTTCCAAATGGTATCAGCAAAGATGGCCTCAATAATTTAATCGGTTGATACACAAAATTCAATCACACAAAATAAGTATTTTATAAGAGAATTTAGAGGTTGATTCATGAAACATATATCTAAATGAGGTAGATATTTTTGTGATAAATGGTACAATAAAAGAGAAATCAAAAAAATAGATTTCATAAAACATTTTTAACCTTGTTATAAAAAGAATAAGTTATGATTCACCTTCAAAAATCATTTTAGAGAAAGTGACATGAAAACTACTTTTAAATTACACTTTAATATGAATCCCAATAATGGATCAATGATAAATTCAAAAAAAATGTGGAGTGAAAGATAAAATATTCAATCATGAAAAGAAAACAACTTAAGTATTTTCAAATACATGTATTGACACCCACATAGATTAAAAGAGTAATAATGATTACTTTTGAAAATAGGTTATGGGAATTTTGAATATGATAATAAAAAAAATATGTTTGTTTTATTATAAAAATCATAAAACTAATCATTTACTAGAAGAGAAAATATGGGAATAGAAGAGAAAAAGTCTTTTTGGAGAGGTTGGTAATTATTCTTAACGTTATAAGATTTTATAAATAAAGAAATACATCATAAAATTATTTGATGTGAAAATTTAATTCCTTATAAAATAAAGATTAAATATAATATAATATCTTCATAGGATATAATAAAACAATCTTGTAATTCTATAATCAAATGAAAAAACTTATGACTCAAGAAATGGGTTTGAGTCAAGAAAACCCCTTACAAACATGATATTTGTAAAATAAGAATAATTTTAAAGTGATTTTATATAAAATAAATGAAATTACATAGAAAAAAAGGAATATAACATGATACAATCATATGAAGTAATTTACCCATCATATAATACTTATTCTCAAAAATAATAATTATAACTCAATGAAAAGATGTTGAGTTAAGAAGCACCCTTACCTCTTTCCTATGATATCTATGAAAGATATATGAATTCCTATATAATAAACACAAACATAATAATATCTTATTTTATAACATTATTCATATATATTACCCTATATACTCTATAATTACAATCATTTATTATATGTTTATTATTTTTTTATAGTTTATTTTTATCATCAGATGATAGCAATTTTGATTGTTTCTTGCATGATTAAAAGTGTCAATGTTGATCCCAATTCAGTGATACCAAGTTAATAATTTTTATATTATCCATATTAATATAATATATAGTTTACAATGATTTATAAAGCTCTAATTTCATTCCATTATAATTTTAGCCATGATTCATAGAGACAAAATCAGTGCCAAGTTTGTTTGGTGATTTTTTATGAACAAAATTTGGTATATAGTAACACATTAAATGTTAATATAACCCTTATAAATCCATAAAAATCCATATAATTATTTTTAATTAATTATAAAAATTATTATAATTACCCAAGTAGTGTGGTGATGAAAAAAAAATGCTTTGTTCCATGGAGGTGGTAGTCCAAACATACACACAGATGATATTTTTTTTACATAGAAAAAAAAATAAATTTATAAAATAGATTATATATTTATAATAATAAAAATGTTATAAATATAATATTTATTTATTAAATGGATTTTTAGATAAATACATTTATGGTGGTTCTAAAAAATTAAATACATTGCTTCATGGAGGTGATAGTCCACATATACGCATGAATGATGTTCTCATTTTTATAAAGAAGGGGGAAGGATGGATAACGATTATACCATTAATATAATAACATTTCATCATATTAAGAATAATTATTTAATTATATTATAATTTTATAAATATGTTTAGAGGAGATATATAAAGATGAAAAAAATGTTTAAGAAGTGATTAGCACTCATGTTGAGTGTTTGAACCTTCATTAAAAGGGATTACTTTCATGTGCATATTATTATGTTAAAATTTTATCATTTTTCATATTGAAGGGTTAGTTATAATTAAATATATACATATTATAATATAATAAATCAATTTTACAACTAAAAATTTAAACATATTTGCATAAAAATGTATTTTTAAATATATAAACCATATGGAAATAAATATTTATTATTCATTTTATTGAAAATAAAAAATTATCCATTTTATTTACCTTATAAAAATTAATTAATATATATATATATACCTATATATGTAATGTTTATATATCAATATGTGGTTCAATAAACAAATATATATTTATGTGTATATTCTAATATATGTAAATAAATACATATATGTAAATATTTGTGCATGTATGTGTGAAATATAAATGTGTACGTGTGTGTGTAACTATGTGAATTTATGTGTGTGTAAATATAGTGTACATACATCATATATAGATGTATTTTTATAAATATTTCATTATCATTAAATATACTAGGTATATATTTGGGGGTACAATTACAACAAAACTCACACACACTGTACACCCTTAGGTCATGAGAATAGGTTATATCCCCCCAAGGGATAACCCATGCACCCTTACACTTTATTTTCATATTATATAGGCTTGTATACCCCCTATTTTCAACCCTAAGGCCCATATTTTTCACACCCAAAGGATCCCTAACAATATAGGCTTTATAAGGCCACACAACTTCATAGAACCCCACACAATCGATGTCATCACCATCATCGTCAGGTCATCCATCCCTACATCTAGGTTTTCCACAGTAAAATGTCATTCTAGACACCATTCCCTCCATCCTTCACCAGTCACAACACCTACCATACATCACAACTTCCATGGATACCCCTCTTCAGCTGTTATCTGCAATGCCTGGCTAACATCTCCATCTCTGGACAAATGTAGCCTGACTCCTTGTCAGCCCTTCCCCAGTTTCTATTTCACTGTTGGATCATCCCGGTCACCAATATTCCATCGTTGTGACCCTATTCATCACTAATCTCCACTATAAGGTGGGTCTTCCTATCACCATCTGCTTTTTCATCCCTCCATATCACCGACCCTACCATAAGGGTGGTCTCTCTCTATGCCATCAGTTGCATACAGTCCCTCCGTTTTTGAATACACACCTTCATCATCGTCGTCATCCCCCAACTATAGAGTCAGGCCTGGTGTTGTGCTTCTTTGTTTCCCCCATTTGTAATTATCCCCCACTGTGAAGGCACGACCACATGTCATTATCTACGAGTGGGTCCCTCCATCATCAACTATGATGCTTCGATCTTCCAATCCATGTTCACCTTGAGGTGTTTAAACACCACACAAGAAAGGATGAATAGGGTACAAAAGGCATTGATAAAGGGGGTGGAAAGCACTGATAAAGGGTGGAGGGATCGATCAGGCTATAGGGTGGGTGCGTGAGACACATCACACTAATAAAGATGGTGGGAGAATTTATAAAAGGGGTTGGTTAGACAGAAAAAAAATTATTTTTCTTTTGAACTTTATCATTATTTTTTTCGCGCTAATAAACTTCACTAGATTTTAAGGGTGCTTAGCCTGTTAGAGTTTTTTAACTGATGATAATTTCTATTTTGATCACTGATAAAAGCATATTTTATAGTAGTGATTTATTCCATGTTGATGTTCATATTAGGTTTCTAATCTAATGAGATGTTCTCTATGACCCACTGATATGATTTTTTCCTTTATTGAGCATTTGATCCACTACCATAGATTGTGTTATGTTCACCAATAACCTTTATCATCACTAGATAAAAATCATTGATAAAGGAGAGACTTTTATCAGTGCTCGTAAAAAGCATTGATAAATATAACTTTTATCAGTGCTAAAAATGGTGATAAAAGGGTACCTTTTGTCAGTGCTTTTTTATAGCACTAGTAAAAGTCCCTTGTTTATTAAGGTTTTTTAGCACTGATAAAAGTTACACCTTTATCATTAATTTTTATTCAGCATTGATAAAGGTCAAATTGAGTAATTTAATTTATATATAAATATTTATATTTTCTAAAATAATATTTATATTACAATAAGTATATATGTGTAAATAAAATATATAAATATTATTTATACAACTTTTAATAAAAAATGAATCGTATTTTAATAATTATATATATATAATTGAATTATTCAAAATGTTTAATAGTTTATTTATATAAATTAATTACAAAATGTGTGTATAATTAAAATAAATATAATATTTTAATATTTTATTTAAACAATTATATAATATATAAATGAATAAATTTATTTAAATATATATTTATATTGATATTAAATAATTTTAAATATATGTACATATATAATTTTATGTGTGTGTGTGTGTCTATATGTATGTGTGTGTGTGTGCAGATGTGTTTGTGTACATATGTGTGTTTATCATGTGTACATGTATGTGTGTGTGCAAGTCTTTTTATTCATTTAATATCATTTATTCTTTTTTAACATCTCTCTATTTTTAGTATTTTCTATATTTATTCATTTTTAATATTTATTCATTTTTAATATATATTTATTTTAATCTATTCATTATGAATATATGTGTGTGTTTAATTTAATTTGATTTATTTTAATTCAATTTAATTTATTTATTAATATTTTTATATAGTTAATGTAATTCATTTTTAATAATTTTATTATTTATATAATTAATATCAACTATTTATTCATTTTTCTTCATTTTTTATGTTTTTGTAATTCATTTAAATGTTCTTTTTATATTTTTATAATTTATTTAATTTTATTTATTCATTCTTAAAATTAATTAATTTATTATTATATATTCATTAATAATGTTGAAAATAAATTTATAAAAATATATTGGTAAATAAATATTTACAAATAAATATTTTTTATTTATATATATAAATATATTCATAAAGGTATATTTACTATATTCATAAAACTATATATTTATAATTATAATTTTATATATTTTTTTTAAAATTATTTATATAATTATAAATAAATAATTATGTATTTAAATAATTATAAAATTATAATAAATATATTTATTATATTAATATATATATATAATTATAAATAATTAATTATATATTTAAACAATTATAAACTTATAATAAATATATTTCTTATATTTATAATTATATATATTTATATATTAATAAATATATAGAATTATATAAATATATAGAATTATATAAATATATTTATAATTATATACAAATATTTATAATTATATAAATATATTTATAATTATATACAAATATTTATAAATATATTTATTTATAATTGTAATTATAAATATATATCTATAATTATATTTATAAATACATATTTACAATTCTTTGAATATATTTATAAGTATATAAATAATTATTTATTTATAATTATATTTATTTATATTTATTAATAATTATATTTATAATTACATAATTAGAATTCTTTAAATATATTTATAATTATATAAATATTTATTTATAATTATATACATTTATATTTATTTATAAGTTTATACATCTAATTTTTTGTTTTATATTAATTATATTATTAAATATTTATCAGTGTTTTTCTAGCAGGTCTTTATTAGTCCTAGAAAAGTGCTGATAAAGAGGGGTTTTATTAGCACTTGTTATTTTATCACTGATAAAACCCCTCTTTATCAGCACTCACTACATTGTCATATAAATATAACCTTAACTAAACTAATTATCTCAAGTCGTTCAAGATCTCGTAGAACTAAAACCTTTTTGTTGCACGATCTACCTCGCTCTTTCTCACCATCGTGTGTCCCCATCCCTACTCTCCCTCCCCCATCACCGCATGCTCTCCCTCACCACCATGCACTCTCCCTCACCACTACGTGCCCTAACCACTACTCTTCCTCATTTTCATGTTCTCTCCCTCACTATCACATTCCATTGTTGATGTGCACTCTCTCTCGCCACTGCTCTCCCTCTCTACTATGTGCTCTGCCTCGCTCTCCCTCAGATGAATCAACTCTTTCAAATCCCACAGTATGTGACTTCTTATCTGTCGTTCAAGCTTTCAGCATTTTTAGTTCTTCTTTGTGTGATTTTAATTTTCTTAAATTATTTGAATGATGAATCACCTCCCTTGCATACCTGATATGACACCACCATTACTCACTACTTGGTTATCACTTGGTTCACCTTATCATTTCCAAGGAGTGTGAAATTTTGGATGACTGGTACTTATCAGGCATGTCATTTCGCCACCAACAATTTTTGGTCACCTAAATATTCCATCTCTTTCCATCCTAGGGTAATTTTGGAGTGATATCATAGATCAAACTTCAAACGTGAGGGAAAATAATCCAAGTTCCACGTATCCTTCCTACTCTCATGGATTAAAATCAAACAATTCTTCCTATTTTCTTCTATTAATAGACAAAATAACCCCAAACATTTTAATATTTTCATTGTTGTGAATATCTTTTAATCCCACTGGTAACTCATCATTTTATATATTTCATCATTTTCATCACCATTATCTTTATCACTAGGGAACTTATCATCATTCACTTTTTAAATCAATAACTCATCCTCTGATTTACATAATGATTCAACTTAAATATCATAATCAACACTTTCTTCATCATTTAATTTAGATAATAAATGTATGTTTTGAGTTTTTTGATATTCTTACCCATTCTTTATGATAGAAAATTTAGGTTTCTAAACATTTTAATTTTCTTCTTGTGTGAACTTATTTTTAAAACGTATCCATTTTCACTTTCATTTTCTATAAAAATTGTAATATTGGTAGTGAAAATTACAATATATCCACATTTAAATCACTTAAATGGGATGTTATATTACTAATTTCCTTTTAATTTTCAAAAACTCCTTAAAATATGTGTCAAAAATTTGTGGATAGATTCTATATATATTTATAAATTTTTATTTCCAGTTCTTTTAGGCTTCATCCTCGCCATGTGAATTTTTTAAATTTGAAGCATTCATGAAACCACAATTAGATTGTTCTTCAGTTTTTTCAATAACTTAAGAACCACAATGTGATACTTCTCATTCATTTTATTTAAATTAATGATTTTCCTCAAATATTGGATTCTCAAGACCATGTGATTGGTCCCTATCAATGTTTTCATCATCTGAAAAAATTTCACCTTTGGATCCTAAGTATCTTATCACTAAAAAATCACCTAGTCTTCCAGGTACTAAGTGAAGAAATGAATAAACATAAACTCCTTCCTCATATTGTACTCCCAGCTAACAAATTTATAGAAACCATATTTGATCTTCATGTTTTACAATAGATGAAAATTTAATTATATTTTTTAAAATGTAAAGATATCACACACTCCTTTCCTTTAATGATTTCCACCACTACAAAACAATCTCAATACACGTCACTCAGATCTTATTATCTTAGAATAGTGACTTCATGTAGCTTAAATGATTCTTTAATAATGACCTTTTATGGGTTCCAAGATCATAATTTCTATGTATTTATTTATTTATTTAAATATTAATATTACTAAATAAAATATGATGGACATGAATCAAAAATGGATGGATTACACTCATATGACAAAAGAGTATGAGGATGGGGTGAAAGAGTTTATCAAGTTTGAAAAATATCATGCATATGAACCTTGTCAAATCATTTGTCTTTGTTTACGCTGTTGTTATTCAAGACTAATTAGTCCAAAAGAGTTAGAAGAACACTTGATCTATCATGGAATAGATCAAAGTTATAAATGTTGGAATAAAAAAGAATAATAATTGAATGTAGCTAGTGATTATGATGAGAATGAATTTTATGGATCATATGATATGATTACAAATGTGAAAAATGATGAAAACCATATCAAGTATATAATTATATGTGTAAATGATGATAAAGATTATATTGAGGAAATGATAATGATAGCTAAATATGAAATTAATGATTATCCAAAATTGTTTGAGAAGTTAAAGAGTGGTAAAAATATTACATTGTACGCTGGCTATACTAAATATACATCGCTGTCAAACATAATTAAGCTATATAATTTAAAAGCTGGAAATGAATGGAGTGAGTTCGGTTTTAATGAACTACTTTCTATCTTGAATGACATTATCATAGAAAATAATGAACTTATTTTATAAACATATGATATTAAACAAATGATTCATTCAATGGGTATGATCTATGAAATAATACATGCCTATCCAAATAACCATATATTGTTTCAAAGGGAGAAAAATCACTTAAAAATGCCCAAAGTGTGGTGCATCTCGATACAAGAAAGATGAATCAATTCATGTGAAATATTTATGGTACTTTCTAATCATTACAAGGTTTAGGCACCTATATAGAATTTAGGAGACTTTAAAGAAATTTATGTGGCATGCAAATACCAAAAATAAAGATGGAAAACTTTATCACCTGGGAGACCCTCTTCGGTGGAAGAAAATTAATCATGAGTATCCTAAATTTGGAAACAGTCTGAGAAACCTTAATATTACTCTATATACAAATAGAGTGAATCCATTTGGTTTTCAAAGAAGAACTCACAGTACATGACCAGTTATGTTGGTAAATTATAATTTTCCACCATTATTATGCATGAAACAAAAATACATTATGTTATTTATGCTTATATTAGGACCAAAACAACCAAGTAATGATATTGATATATATTTGGCTCTATTGATGGAAGATTTTAAATTATTGTGGGATTTAGGTGTTATGTTGTATGATGAATATGGAAATTATTATTTAACATTGAGAGTTATATTTTATAGAATTATAAATTTAATTCCTTCTTATGTAAATTTGTTAGGATATAACATTAAAGGAACTCAAGGTTTTCCCATTTGTGAACAAGTTTCATAGTCAATTAGGTTGAAACATTCATTGAATACTATGTTTCTAGGACATCACATATTTTTACCTCGATGACATATGTACTAATCTTGGATGAAATCATTGGATGGGAGTTTAGAAGAACATATAGCATTATCTCCACTAATAGATGATCAACTGTTTGAGAAAGTAAAAGATATAGAAACTATTTTTGGTAAACCTTTTTTGAAAAAAATTACAAAAACTAATTGGAAAAAGATATATTTTTTTAATTACCATACTTGAATTTTTTGTAAGTTAGAAATTTTCTTGATGTTATGCATGTAGAAAAAATGTATTTGATAGATTCATTAGTATGTTACTAAATTCACCTAGAAAAATAAAGGATGTAACTACTGCTAGGTTATACATGATTGACATGGGGTTATGGGAAGAGTTTATACTAGTGAAGATTGAAAAGTATATTTTTCTTCCTCTAGATACTTACACTCTTTTTAGGCAAGATAGATATTATTTTTGCAACATCTTTAATGATATAAAGGTTCTATAGGGGTATTCATCAAATATCAAGAATATCATTTCAATAAGTGATTTAAATTTAAATGGTTTGAAATCACATGCCTATAATGGTTTGATGTCAGATCTAATGTATGTAGCTTTACATTTCATTTTTTCCATGAATTTTCATCATACATTAACCAAGATCTTTTTCTTTTTCAAATCTATGTGCAATAAATTTATAGACTTGGAAAATTTACCAATTATGGAAAATATTTTTTCTATCATATTATATGAATTGGAGATTTTCTTCCCACCATAATTTTTTTATATAATGGTTAACTTAATAGTTCACTTGGTAAGAGTGATTTTAATATATGTTTCTATACATTAGAGATGGATGTACCCCATTGAATGGTATATGAAAATTTTTAAATGATGTATCAAAAATTAAATTTAGAATGAAGGTTTTATTATGGACTAATATGTTGTTGATGAGGCCTTTGAATTCTGTACTGACTACCTATCATATGTGGAAATCATTGGTCTACCAAAATTTCATCACAATGGGTGGTTTGTGGGTGAATTAATTTCTAGAATATATATTGTCACAATTACTATTATAGAGCAATAGTATGATTACCTTTACATTTTGTATAGTAGTTTAGAGTTTGGGTCATATGTTGAAACCCATAAAGTAATTATTAGGCATTTGAATTCATCAAGGTATGAAATTTGGATTTCAAATAAACATAATCAATAGTTTATAGGATGGTTTTGAGACCATATTTTTAAGGAGTTAACTACAAATCTGAATTCAATTTCAAAGAGACTTCGATGGCTAGACATATTACCAAGTGTACATGTATTATCATATAATGGTTATGTGATTAATGGTTATACATTCTATACAAATGAACATGATAAATGAAGTATCATGAAAAAAAGTGGAGTTACACTTGTGGATGAAGCAACACATGTATCTAGTACCAAGGATAGAAATCCAATTTATATGAATATTTCATACTTCGTCATCATTAAACAAATGTGGGGGTTGGATTATAAAATATTATAATCACTGGTTTTTTAATGAAAGTGTTTTTATAATAGGAGTGCAGTTAAAATAGATGAATTTAGATTTGAGATACTGGATTTTAGTAAGGAATGGTACAAAGAAGAACCTTTTATAATGGAATCATGGGTAGTAAAAGTATTTTATGTTTCGTGTCCTATAAATTAAAAGTGTTCAATTATATTGTTATCTACTAAAACCACTGAAGGGTTATATGTCAATTCAACTGAGGATAACCCTTTAATTGGGACATAGAATGGGTCTTTTATGTAATATGAGATCATAATGAGGGTATTTGGATACTCAATAGAGGGTTCAAATCCCTTCAACCTTTAAAAAAAGTGATTTTGATAATTAGGTTATATTTTTTGTAATATACATTGTGTTACCTCATATTATTTTATGTTCACTATTGTATTTATGTAATATAAATTTAAAATTTTAATCACCTATATAGATAATGACTTATGCATATATTTATGCTCCAATCCTAAGGAATAATAGGTTTGTCAACATGTTGATTCTCCCAATGTATATGGACAATAAGATGTTGTTCATGTCGATGCTACCAATCTAGAGGAACAACATATTGATGATGTTTAAGCTAAGGAAATGGTAGATGATGAACAACCTATGTCCCATAAAAAATAGGAGTGTTGTATCGTGATGGTGTTAGCAAAAATTATTAAGGATAGAAAAAAAGGCATAAAATTCGAGGTTGAATGGAATACACACGGTTATCCTGTTAACCCCAATAAGGCTATGTTTAGTAGTTACATTAGGCTCAGCACTCGAATGTGCATTCCATTTTATATAGATTCATGGAACAGTCTTATGGTTATGATTAAGTAACTAATTTGGGAAGATATTAGTGTAAAATTATGATATAATTTCATTATTTTACTAGAAAAAAAATAATGAAATTTTTATTTACTCTTCATTATCCCTTATAGAGTGCATTTATAGTAGATTAATCCCAAATGAAATTTGTATAAATTTTCAATGGGAAGGATCATAGATATTTTAAAAAAATTATGAAGTATCATCTCAAGGTTATTGGAAGGAAAATAAACCTAAACCCACCACAAATATATTCACACCTAATAAACAAACAAGCATGGGATGCATTTATTGGTCATCGTGAGGAGAAATGTTTTTTGGTACATTTTAGATGGTAATAAATTGCTTGAAAATGTGTGTATTAATCACTTTGATTAAAAATTGTAAATTTTTCAAACAACAACCGAGTTCTAAAAATAAGAAATGTGTAGAAAAACCAATATACCTCTGCCACAAAGCATGGATGGGGTATACTTCACTTGAAAAAAATGGAACATATTTTAAATCTATAGTAATAATTTTATGTGGAATTAAAAAAACATAATTATGTTCCTTTGTTTATATGTAGATTTATAAATCCAAATCCAAATCTACTTCCATCCCATGTGATGTTATATGGAAGGAGGCACATGGAAAAAAAGATAGGATACAAATAGATGAAAACACACAAAAAGTGTGTGAATCTTGTGTAAGTATGAATTAATAAAAAAATTGTGTTAAATAAGTATTAGATAATAATGATTACTTATTTTTCTATATTTTTTATCCTACTTAGACATAAGAATCATATTTAGATATACCCAATGAATAATTATAATCAGTGGCCTTGAAGCATCCATAATAGCATGTTTGCTTTAGAGGTGTGGGTTTTACAGTGTCACCTTGAACATATTTTGAGAAAAGAAATGAACATGGGGATAAAGATAATAAAATGGAATAGATTCAGACATGATTAGCTTGTTTAGAATAAAAACATAATTGGTAGATAGATTTATTATAAAATGTTATATGAATGAATAAAAGAGAAGAAATTACATAATTATAACCACTACATGAAGATCCCCCCACCCCTGACCAAATTTGAGGTGATCCATTTACCTAAAAGGGTTATCTTAGAAGAGGTAATAAATATTGTCATAATTGTTTCTGTTAATTGTAAATCATGTAGACAAAATACCCTTCCAGTATTGATATTCTACAGGGTCAAAATGATTATGATTTAATCTATCAACACCCACTCATTGCCTTGTTGTGAGAGGTACCTTTTATAATATCCAAGGATATGTTCTACACAAAAAACAAATTACAACATATCATGTGAGAGTGGGGATTCACATAGCTCGTGAGCTAAGCATCGAGCTACTTATTCAACTTGATGATACAAATATTCATATGGTTGATAAAGCTATTGTAACTTTCATTTCATGTTCATTAAATCTTATAAAAATTCATTTAATAAGAAGGTATTGATTTATAATTTATTTTTTATAAAAATCCTTTAACAATTAATGAAAAAATTCTTAAACTAATGAATGTTTTTACATACGGACAAAGGGAATGGTGTGAAATGGAAGGTCGAATAAAAATGATCTAAAGGATCAACCGACCAATTAAAAATATATTCAAAAATTACCTTTACCCTAGTCATTAAACATCCATATTTACTAACATTAATGGTTTATGTAGATATAACGTTAGTCATCACATCATTAATTTCTAGGAGTCTCAGTTATAAATGTATACATGAGGTTTTTTTCATGATTTATTTGTCCAATAGATGATCTACTATGTTAACTATAACTAAATACTATTCATAGTCTTTTCAAGAGTATATATAAATACTATTTGAATGGAGAACCTAGTAAACAGAAATTTGGACTCATTAGTCCTCACATCACTTTTATACAACTATTTTCATTGGAACCCATTCAATATAAAGTAATAGTGGAAAATATGGCCACAATGTTTGAAAAAAAACTTATAGATAATAGACTGTTCTTAATACCCATGATTTAGAGGTAAAAATCTATAAATTAATCATATAAAATATATTTTCATTCATTTAATTACTTATTCATTTTTGTTTTTTAGGTAGCATTAGTTACTCATTACAGTCATTTTAGATACTCTAAATATTTATTTTCTGGATTCAATATATGTGTACCCAAAAAAACTAACTACACATGATGACATTTATCAATTTCTAATACACTACATGAAAAATTTTACAAATAAAATTCAAGATATACATTTTAAATTATGTTTTAATGAAAATTATGTTATGATAAGGTGGTGTTTAAATATCATCAAAATCATGGCATGAGGATAGTCCATGAGCACAAAAGCCTATTAAATTATAAAAATGAATAAGTATTATGGTATATATAATAACATTCCACTATCAAAATATATATAAAAAAATTAATTATTTTTTCTCAATGTTTTAGAAGTTCCTGGAACAAACTAATGGAAAATAGTGTGGTTATTATGTTTGTAAATTTATGAAAGGAATCATATTTAATCAAAAAACTACCATCGCCAAAAAGGTATTCCCAATGATAATTAAAATTTCATTTAAAATATTTATTAATATATTTTTATTTATATTTTTTCAGTACAACCAAGACTGTTGATATTCCTCATATTCACAAGAGGAAATAGATTTATTTAGAAACTAATGGGAAGAATACATGGTGTAATATTGTATACAGACATCATGAAGAGATGACACACATATCATGCACTCATAAAAGATGATTTAATCATGATTATAAACTTTTATTTTTATTCTAAAATTAATTAAACATTTCAGGTTATAAAATAATAATATTTTTAGATAACCCTAAATATTGAATTCATTTTAGAATAAAAATATGTAGTGCGAGGTATTGGAATCAACTGCACCTCAATCCGATAAAAGGTGTGTCCAATCACTATAAAAAAAAAAGCGGTCTTAGTGGTGGTTCTAATAACTACCACTAAAAAATAATGTTAAATATAATTTATAATAATTGGTGGTTTAATATAGTCGCCACTATATTTTTTTAATTTTCAAATTTAACAGTGGTTTTTTCTAAACCGCTTCTAAATCTTTAAAATATAATAAATATTCTAACCCCCCACCCCACTTGATTCCCTTCCCCACCCCCACCCCCACCCCCAATCCCTTAGCCTTGATCCCCCCTCTCCCTGATGGTGATTTCCCCTTGGCCCCAATCCACCCTCTCCCCAACTACAAACACCCCTCGGCCTTGATCCCCCCCCCCCCCCCCTCTCCTTGATAGAAACCACCCCTTGACCCTGATTCCCCTTCTCCCTGATGGAGACCACCCCTAACCTCTACTTTACCTCTAATCCCCATGACCCTGACCTCCTTAATCCCTAATAATGACCTCAAAGTGACCCCCTGCTCCTTGATGGCGTCCCCAATGACAGCACCTCTTCCCCTTTTCCCGGTGAGTACAACACCCAATGGCAGCAATAGCCCTAACTCCCTTTTACCTACAACCCCATCCTCCTCCTAACTCTGTTCATTGAAGGTATGATTCTTATTAGATTTTTATAATTATTTTAATTAAATTATACAAATATCTATGTAATTGAGTGCTGTTTTTTAGGCTTTTACATGGGATGATATCAAGGTTACATTGCAAACCTTCCATCAACAATTGGTTATGGTTTTGGAGATCAGATGCACTTAAATGTTCTTTTAGGTAATTATTCCTATTTTTTTAATTTTGAATAATAAATTATAAATTGTAATAATTATTTATTTATTTCCTGTTTCATGATACAGGTGCCTAGTTTGTTTTTGGTGTAAAGTGTAGGACATAAAAATTGTACATTTTCATCAAGAGGTTGGACAATATTTCAGTTTTGTGTCACTTCCCCATTTAATAATCATTTAAATTTTTTTAAAATGATAATTTTTTTATTTAGGACCACCTTAAGGACCATTGTGGGTTCTCCTAGGGAGAATAGTGGTTTTAGATGTTTTTTATAGGGGTTTTCATTAAAAAATTGATCATTGAGTTTGTTCTTTAAGATTACAAGCCACATGTATTTTACCTCTCTCTTATATTTTTTTAAAAATGATATCATGAGGTTAATATACTAAATAAAAATTAATATTAATCATGAGTAAAATTCATAATTCTTACTACAAGCTAGGTATCTTCATATTACATTAATCTTTGTGTATGTGCTACTCTCTTCAATTTGAGTATTGTTTCTTAAATAAATTCTGAAAATGTTGTAAAACCATCATTGCATGAAATTCTATGATGCATATAGAAACACATACACCAGATATCATAGCTCTAAGTTCTTATTTTGAGATACAAAAAATCTTGATTTTCATAGTTACTGAAGAAATATTTAGCTATAGATACAATCAGGTTTCTATAATATAAAATAAAAATTAATAATTTTCAAATCATAAAATTTATCTATCTTTTAATAGAATAATTTTTTTCATGTATTATTTTGGACTGATAACAGTATGCTCAACATCATAGTAACCTCTCTCCTTGGCTCAATTAACTTATTCCATGAAATCCTACCATATTATTTTGAGGGGTAATATTTATTCATTTATGTTTTTATGTTTTTAATGTTGGATTGAATCATTTTTATATTGAATTAACTCAACCCTAGTCAATGATGAAGTTGGGTGATGTTTAATTTTTATTGTATTTGTTTTATTAAACATTTATATATTTATATCAAAATTTATAGGTATAAGAGTGAAAATAAAAGACTTATGGATAAAAGTTGGATTAATTTAACTTGAAACATGCCTTAGTATGCCAAGTGTTTGGAATAATTTTTAAATTGTTCAATTTCAAACCGATCAGTGGATGGAAGAATAAAATGTTTATGTCATAGCTATAAATGCAAGAAATGGTTGAATAGAACAGAGTATATGATCATTTGATATTGAAACCGTTTGTTTCTCAATATGTATGTTAGATTTATCATGGTGAATCAAATGTTATGGAAATTAAAAACAATGAAAATCATATTAAAGAAACACAAAGTGAATCACCATAGGAGGATTCATTTTGAAATTTGATAAATGACACATTTGGATTTTTATGATACAATGTCCATGATTTTAATAGATCAAAAGAACATTTAGTTGATCCTTAGTATGTCAATATTTCTCAGAACTTCAATGGAAAAAAAATGAGTTTTATGAATTAGTTAAAGATGGGAAACAAGAATTGTATGAAGGGTGTGTCAAGTATTCAACGTTTTATTTTCTAATTAATTTGAATCATATCAAGTGTCTTTTTGGAATTAATAAAAATGAAATTTTTATGATTTTATATTTTCTTCATGATGCATTTAGTGAAGCTAAGATTCCTATATCATTCTATGATATAAAGAAAAACATCAAAAAACTTGGACTTGATTGTAAAAAGATACATGCATGACCTAATGATTTCATGTTTTATTGGGTAGAGGAGTCTGATAAAGAATAATACATATGATGTCATGATATAAGATATAATTCAATTAACAACAGTGAGATTACAAATCAATGAAACCCTAGGAATAAATATAATAATAAGACTCTTATAAAAGTACTGTGTAACTTTCCTCTAAAACCACAATTGTAAATATTACTCATGTCATCTAAGACTACATACGACATGAATTGGAATTCTCAGGATAGTAAAAATGATGGATTGATGATACATCCAAAATATTCAACATCATGGAATGTTTTTGATTTATAATATCCAAGTTTTTATTTAGATCTTAATAATATACATTTTTTATTAGATTCTGATGTTTTTAACCATTTTGGTTCTTTAAGTACTAATTATAGAATTTTCATAGTTATTTTTATCCCTTATAATCTACCTCCATGGATGTGTATGGAGAAGACTTCTTTCATTATTTTGATGATTATTCCAAGAAAAAAAATCATGGAAATGACATTGATGTATACCTTCAACCTCTAATCAAATAATTGAATAAGTATGGGATGATGGCATGGAATCATATAATTATTCAATGAGAAAACTATTTAAAATACATTTTACATTAATGTGTACCAATAGTGAATTTCTTGTACAAGGAAACTTATCCAGTTAAACACTCATACTGTTTTGGCTTCTCTAGTTTGTAGTTTTGATTTTGAACCTCAATGATTACCTCGTAGTAGAAAATAGTGTTTTATGTTTCATCATCAATTTCTTGATTCTTCTCATAAATTAATGTTTAAAAAGACACAATTAAATGGATATATTGAATTGATAAAGCCACTAAAGTTATTATCTTGTTAATAAATCTTAGGAAAATTAATGAATGCCACTTTAGAATTTGAAAAATGTAATCAGTTTAAAGATTGTGAGAATTGGGTATGACATATAGTATCTGAAGTAGGTGTAACAAAAGAGTGGAAGAAAATGAGTATATCTTTCAAACTCCCTTATTGAGAGTTTAATTTAATACATCATATTCTTTACATAATTCATATTTAAAGGAATTTCTATGACAATGTGATTTTTACATTGCTTAATGAGCAGGTTAAGTGGAAGGATCACCTTAATGCTAGTAAGGATTTGAAATCAATGAATATAAAGCATGGTTTGTGGGAAAATGAGAATGGAAAGTAAAATTTGGCTATTTTTAAAATTAAAAATTATAATAAAGATATATCCCTCTAGACTTTAAAGAATGTAAAAGTTCTAGATGGATATTCAAGTAACATTTCAAGGTGTGTTGAATTAAAACATCAAAAGTCACATGGATTGAAAATTCATGACTCACATATTATGATACTTAAATTTTTGTCATTGTAATTTCATAATATGTTTCATGAAAAATTAAATGTAGTTATTGTTGATTTGTGTGCCTTTTTCAAAGAGCTTTGTGGAAAAAGTCTAAATCTAACTAAGTTTAATAAACTTCATGAAATAATTTTTTTGACACTATCATTTGGAGATGTTATTTTCCCATTCATTCTTTATATTCATGATTCATTTGAATTTTCATTTAGTTGATGAAACTAAACTTTTTGTACCGGTACACATTTGATGTATGTATCCAATTGAGAGATATGTTGATATTATTTTCATTTTCATTGGTAAATTAAATTTTATCAAATCATTGCATAAATTTTTTTAATATGTTTCTTATTTTTTTCATCAGGTACTTAGGTCATTTGAAATAATTTGTGAGGAATAAAGATCAACCAAAAGGCTCTATTACTAAATGTTGCATAGAGTAATAGTTCCTAACCTACTATTATAGGTATTTGGATGTGATTGGGACTATATTCAATCATGTTGTATGTGTTGACAGCATCTCCACTAATTCTCATTCTGAAAACTATTAATCAGAATTTTCAACTATTAGACGACCAATTGGAAAGGGTTCAAATTTTATACTAACTGAATTGGAATTTATATAAGCACGTATTTATGTGCTACTCAATAGTATTATTATAGATACATTTATTGAAGAATTTTTATTGGAAACAAAGAGGTGATGAAGGGGTCAAGGTCAAAATGAGCTAGAATTAACAACATCTATTAATAAGAAGATTATCGAATGGTTCACCCATTGTGTAAGTATATACTCATATTCGTATTATAAACATGTATTTATTTTTTCTATGTTAAAATTAACACCTTATATTTTCTTATCTAGATAATGAATTGTTTTGGTCAGATCTTTCCTTGCTAGGGTCTTTTAGTGGTGGGGTTGTGGTTTCGCACCAATTTCTAGAAGTTTCTACACTTGAGGTATGTGGTTCCAGAATTTAGCATTTATAGATGATTTTAGTTTTCCTTATTGAGTTTACAAATATGTTCTATGAATGATTGGTGTAATGTGAAAGATTTTTTGGAAATATTTGACATGCATATATGATGAAATTTGATTTTCTAAAGGGAATGGTTATGTTTTCATGTGTGCGTTATTGTGGAAATTATTGGGAGTGTTTAATGAATTGTTTGAGGGATAAACAATGTGCTTTCAAGGTAATGTGAGATGATAATGTATTGAAAATGGTCTTTCAAAGGAAGATAAATTGATTTGGTTTGTTGTATTTTGTTGTTCAACTTTAAATTTATTATCAAAATTGTGTGAATGATGAGAAGTGTGTTTTTAAAAGAGAACTTGGCTTGTGTGTTAATTTGAAAATGGGATTGTCCCATTAAAGTAGTTAAGTTAATTATTTGTTTTTCTTGTAATTTTTTCAAATGGGTTTCATGGATTTTACAAGTAGTGTGAAAAATGCTTTTAAACGGTTTTGTGTGTGTAAAATGGGAAGTGGTCAGTTTATGGAAAATGGTGGTTTTTGTGTGATGATAAGTGAGAATGGTGATTTATAGAATATATTAAATAAGGTATTGAGTATAAAGGGAATCCCAAATATCTATGTGGGAAGACTAGAATAAGTACTCTGGTGATACAGAAGTGGCAAGCCTTGGCTTCTTCTAGTGGGTTGACACTAGTTGATATAGAAACAGAAAGTCCCGGTTTTACTTATCTTGATTGAAAATTACAACAATAACTAAACTATGATGATGAATGATCACCACTATAACTTTGGATGCTTCTCCTCTCTAGTGGATCATACATGAGGATGCATATGGTTGTGGTTACTATACCACCTTTCACCAAGGTATGAGGTTCTAGTGTCTCACTCGATCTAGATTACTCTTAGGGATTTACCCATGGTGATCTCTTGTGACATGAGACTTATGTGATGTGGTTCCATTCATCAAAATATAGTGGAACTTGGTTGTATTTCATTTTAAAGAAAGTTTATCTTAGTAAAAGTTTCTTTTTGAGATGTTACCTTTAAAAGTGTTTTTCTGAAAATGGTTTTCTATTAAAATGTTTTCTTAGAAATGTTTTAAAGGATTTTACACAAATTAGCATGTTAAATTGTATTTTAATGTTATAGAATAGAATCTTTTTATTTGGTTGGAATCCTAGTGAGATTTTTCTCACACCCTACATACACCCTTGGGTATTTGTAAACTTTTCTTTGTTATATATGACCCAAGTAAAGGCAAGATGTGTCGTGGAGATGTTGGTAGCCCGAGATTCTAGTTTTCATTGTTGAAGGTGTTAAAAATGGTGTCCTGAGTGTGATTTCTTTCATGTTTCATAGAGTTTCTGGGATGTTTTATAGTTTCCTATTATTCTATTATTTTTGAGTTTTGTTTAACGTTGTAAGACCTTGATTCTGAAAATTGTTAAACCTTGTTTGGTTCTGGTTATTTAGTAATGTTTTGTTTATTATTGTTGGTTTTTTATGAAAATATAAATGGGTGAAATCATTCCCAAGATACTTTTTTGATACCCAGGCACTAGTTGCCTTCCTCTGGGGATTAGGAACACCCTTTGGGCCATGCCACATATAGGGTCGGGTGTCGGGCAGGATGACACTCTGGATTGGTTCGTGACGCCCTATTTAATTGATTTTAAGGCATATTTGTTGTTATAATTTATATTTAATTACTATGTTTTTGTAGTAAGGAAATAACATTAAATATAAATGAATAAATTGTGAATTATATAATATTATGAAGTTCAGATAATTTAAAATTCATTTTTAATATTACTGTATTAACAGTTTAAAATTCTATAATCATGGGATGTGAACCCTTCACAATCATCATTGGTATCCTATAATGGTGTGGTTGCAATTATTTTAGAGAAGGATCATCTTGGGTGTGTAAGGGGGATGGGTTCTAGGTTACGGTTTGCACGAGATGCCCATAAATTTGTTTTTAGTGTTTTAAAAGACTAAAATGTGAGTGTAATGGTTAAATCCATAGAAAATGATATCATATTGACATTAAATCATGAGACAACCACTATTGAATTATTTTTTATGTGTAAGTGAATAAAAAACATTCATCTGACTTGTGGTGTACTCCAAATGAATCAATAAGTAATTTTTAAGATACCAAAGTCTTTAAAAAAATTTCAAGGGGCCAAAACTATTAAAACAATGTTTTATGTCCAAGATATCAACTAAAGTGATTGTATGTGTTGGAACCAAGGATTTCTAGAAATGGAGTTTGGTTTGATTTTGTTTTCAATCCTTAAATGAATTATCATAGAGATTTCAAGGAAAGGTATCATACAATTCAAGATGAAAGCAGTATTGAAGATGGTGTTGTTTCCCAATGTTTTCCAAATTTTTGGGGTCCAAAATTTGGAAGTTGGATTTCAATGTGAAAAGTAGTTTTTCTTGTATGACTAATGATAAAGGAATGAGTTTCTCAAATATGGTTTTTGAGAATTGTGTTTCATGAATATATAAAGTGTTCTGACATTGTACTTTGCGATTATGATGGGCTCCGTGATTGAAGACAGAGTTCTTTGTGATTACGAGTTTTGGTATTTGCGGTCATTCACAGAATGTTTTACGAATTTTATGGGTTCTATGAAGGGAATTGACGAAATACTTCATGATAATGATGATATTTGCGAATAGATAATTTTCATGGTTTTCTATGAAGGGAGGAGCGCCTTGAAGATGTGTTTGATAATCCAGAAAATCCACAAAGAGGTAGTGGAGCTTTATGAATAGTCAAGCCTATAAATATGAGGCTACCCCTCTTTATTATAATTAGAGTTTAGATGTAAAATCCAGATGCACTTTGAGTTCATGAAGAGCTTCACAAACATGGATTTCTAAAAAATTTGGTGCATCGCGAAGAGACCATAAGTCTTAACTGATGCCCATGCTTTAGGAAAAAGGGTACATCGTGAAAATGAGGTATTCCTCATTGGATAAATGAGTTTCATGAAAGTAGTTCTACGAAGGCAAGGAAGCTTCATGAAGTCAGTTTGTTCTATGAAGGCAGGGGTTCTTTGTGAAGGCAGTTTATTCCGCGAAGGCAGAGGTGCTTCATGAAAGAGTGTGCCTCACAAAGAGGCTTCATGAAGAGCAGTTTTTGAACATCTGTTTTTAGCAAATGGGGAATTCAAAGAGTATCAATTGTAGTCTATGGTGTAAGCAGAGTCCCATGATAAGTCAGGGACAATGTCTTTAAGGCCAAATCATTGAAGCATCCTTCAAGTCGATAAACTGATTTAGACTTCTTTTAAAGCAGTGAGCTAGGGGAGTCAACAGAAGTGTTCTGAGGGAAGTATTATGTTATCTCTAAACCTTTGTAAAAGCAGTGAGCCTGGCACAGAGTGATTGTGACAGAACCTTTTTATTCCACAAAAAGTGAAGTTTAGTGGATTTTGGTATGAATGACACACTTTCGGTGTATGATCATTGGACGTAGCCCTTAGTGGTGAACCAAGTAAAAGTGTTGTGTGGTATTTGTGTATGTGATTTTTTTCTTTCTGTTCTCATTAGTATTATAGGTTTAACTAGTTCATACTAATGTGGGAATAAGATCCATGTTTTATAAGAAAAATTTGACACCCTGATTCACCCCTCCCCTCTCAGGGTGTCCCAAGGTCCTACAGTATGTTTTTTATTGAAATGTAGGAATCAGTGGCACATAATTCTAAGTTATGGTATTCTAGGATGCCCTTAAACATGTTTTTAGTATTTTAAAACACTAAAACATGCATGTAATGGCCAAACCCCTAGAAAAAACCTTAAATTTACATACAATCATGGGACAATAAATGTTGAATTATTTTTGGCATGTATGCATAGACATCACATCCATCCAACATGTGGTGTGCTTAGAATGACTTAATAAGTAGTTTTTAAAGATATCAGAGTTTAAAAACATGTTTTAGGGGTTAAAAATGGTGAAAAAAACATTGTATGATCATAAAATTAAATAAAAATGACCGTATATTTATTTTTAAAATTTAGGAATCAAGGAAACATCATTCTGAGTTACAATTTTCTTAGGATTCCCATAAACACATTTTCAGTGTTTTAAAACATGAAAACATGTGTTTAATAGTAAAAACCATATAAAATGACCTCATATTGAAATAAAATCATGGTAAAAACACTATTAAATTATTTTTTATGTGTATGTGCAGAAAAAACAACCATCTGACATGTGTTGTGCTCATAATGACTCAAAAAATAGTTGTTAAAGATACCAAAGTCTTTAAAAACATGTGTTTGGGAGTCAAAACTATACAAAAAATATCAAATATCTATTAAATTAGATAAAAATAGTCATAGATTTATTTTTTAAATTTAGTAATAAATTATGTTTCATTCTGAGTTATAGTTTTCCTGAGATGCTTGTAAATGCATTTTTAGTGTTTTAAAACACTAAAATGTGGATATAGCAGTAAAAATAAAAAAAAATGACCACATATAAATGTTAAATCATGATAAAAAACAATGTTGAATTATTTTTGATGTGTACACATAGACAACATGTCCATTTTATGTGTGGTGTTCTCTGAATGACTCAATAATCAATTTTTAATGATGCTAGAGTCTTTAAGAACATGTGTTAGTGGTAAAAATTATGTTAAAAATATATTATGTCTATGAAATCCTAGGAAAATGACCTTAGATTGATTTTTGAAATGTATTAATTTTCACAAACTAGCCTAGGTACCCTGGTAACCCGATAACCAAGTCGGTCTAGACATAGCCTGAAGGGCATTCTAGATCCCCACAGGTCAATGACTATCACCTAGCATCATACAAAATGAAATTGGGAATGGTTTTCCACAAACATTATGGAAGTAAAAGAAAAAATAAAATATTCATATCAAAATAAACTCAAATGGGATTAATGTACTAGAAGTAAAATAGGCATAACAAGCCCAAGTACTACAACCAAGTACCAAAAGATAGGAAAAACTTCCAAAATCCCAACTCGGAGATCAAAAGCTAGAACCACCTCCATGTGATCATTTTCCCTTGCACGATCCTGGAAGGAGGTAATCTAAAAACACCCAAAGGAACAAGTAAGGTGTAATCCAAATCCCAGTAGGATTCTACCCAAATATTCCATAATAAGATTCCAAAATCAAATTAACCAAGAAAGTGCTTTCAATTTTTAAATAAATAGGTTTGGAATTTCAAATGAATATTTAAAAAAATCATGATTGATATTTCAAGGTATGGAAATACTTTAGAAATTCGTTCTTCACATTTAAAATGATTGAATTACCTTTAAAAAGGGGTTCTTTACACAAATGTCACTTTTTACAAATGTATTAAAAAACACTTTTATATAAAATATTTATATAAATTCCCAAGGAATTTAAAATAGTTTACAACAATAGAATATATTCATTTTAAATACAAACAAGTGAGAAACATAGTCATATTCTTAAGAAGGTATGATAGTTCTAGGATATAGGGACCCCATACTCAAAGTGATATGGTAAATATGTACAAAAACCCCTTTGAACCAAGGCCAAATAGGACTCATCACCATCGCCTAAGGAGTGTGATGTGCTGATATGATGTTCTAGAGTTTTTCAATCATAAAGTTTCATCGAAATATCTCACTAAATCCATAAGGATTTCATGTTTTCTAGTACAAAATAATGAAGGGAAATTTTTTTTAAGAATTATTAAAATAAAATTCATCCCATTATCAAATTAAAATATTCCAATTTTCCATTTAAAAATCATAATGGGTTTTTTAATAAAAAAACATGCCTTTTATGAAGATAAAACATTAAGTTTTATATCAAAACCTTTTTAGGCCATTTTCACAAATAGGGATTTGAAATTAATTCACCATTCAATTTCACAATTAAATTCAGTAATTTAATTTCCAAAAAAATTCCTTCGATTTAATAACACACCCACAATTCAATAGAATTAGGGTTTTTCACATTTTTTAATAAAAACTATTTCCACAATTAAATTAAAAAATTGAATTTAAAAAAATTCCATTAAATCCACAATTCAAATTATACAAATTAAATTTTACACACTTCCATAAATGACCCCCAATTTAATGGAATTGGGGTTTTTCGAATTTCATGTCAAAAACCTATTTTTCTTTAAAACCCCAATTCAATGGAATTAGGTTTTTCCAAAAAAAAAATTGAAATCCATTTAATCAAGACTAATAAATTTCATTTAATTTAAAAAATCTAAATTAAATAAAGAAATTTAGGGTTAATATAAATTTGTCATCATAATGGAACCACTTACCTCAGGATCAATGGATCTCAAATCACAAAGTCGTAAATGGAAAAATCCAATAGAGAATGATGAAAACAAATATCTATGAATAAAACATAGTTTTAGATCTAAAATAGTTGGTATTATATCCAAAAATTAACATAGGGCTCCATTAAACCCTAGATATAAGAAGAGAGATCACAGAAGAATGAGATTGGGATGAGGAGACTAATTGAGAGAAGATCGGAGGGTGTTCCTCAATATTCGGATCGCTTTCGGGAGGGATCTGAGGTGCCAAAAAACCTACTTGGGAGCTCTAAGGATGTGATAAAGCGATTATGGGTCGTACCAATCTATCAGTTTCCTAAAAAGGGGATTTTTGAATTTTTAATCTAAAATTAGATCACTTGAAATCTCGTCCACATGGTTTCCTAGGAAGTGTCACATGGTTTAGAAACCCCATTTTCAAGCCATGAACTAGTTATAAATGGTACAAATGGTTCTTCTTAAGAGGTAACATGGTTTTTAAACCATGTTCCAACTATATAAAACCCCACTACCTTGGGTTTCACTATTTACTCTAGCAAGGTGAACAATTTGGGAAAACTGTGTGCCAACCGTGTACTAGCCCAAAAACTTATAAAAAATTAATAATTTCCCCTAAAGAAACCCCAAACAAAATTCAACCAAGCATGATTTCAAATAGTGATTTAATAATACCTAACTATTAAATATGTGGTTGTTTTTCTAACCTTTACTAAACCATATAGAGAAGAGTTTAATCCACAGTGTATATCAAAAAACGCTATTAATATCTCCCTTTTTTAGTGAATATGACTCAAAGTGTATTTTTTAGTTTATAATTTACATTTTAGTTCAAAATACACATAAAATAATCAAAATTGATAAAATTCATTCATATTATTTTGATAATTTAGGAAAATGATCCACAAGTCATTTTTGACATTTATGAATCAATCACACCTCAATTTTAAACATGGTGTGTCTAATATGACTTAAAGTGTGTGTATTCAGTTTAAAATTAATATTTTAGTTCAAAACACGTGTTACATAATCAAATCTGAGAAAAATAATTCATATTTTTTTGATAATTTAGGAAAATTATACATAAGTCATTTTTATGTATAAGAAATAGATGCATCTCAATCTGATACAATGTGTGCCCGTCATGACTCAAAGTGTTTATTATCAGTTTAAAATTGATATTTTAGTTAAAAACCCATTTCACTCACTAAAAACCAATAAAACACACTTATATTGTCTTAATACTTTATTACAATGATTCATAAGTCATTTGTGATGTGTAAGAATCAATCTCACATCAAACTGACTCATGATGTGACTGGTATGACTCGAAGTGGGTGATTTTAGTTTAAATTGACAATTTAGTAAAAAGACATGTGGAATACTCAAAACTAATAAAACACATTCATATTGTTTTTATACTTTATTAAAATTGTCCTTCATTTATTTGTAACAGGCATGAATCAACTGCACATCAATCTGATGCATTATGTGGCCATAATGACTCCAAGTGTGTCTTTTTATTTAAAAATTATATTTTAGTTTAAAACACAAGTCACATACTCAAAACTGAAAAAAAAACACATTATAAATGTATTGATATTTTAATAAAATGATCCATAAATCATTTATGACATGTAGGAATCTTCCTCACCTCAATCTGATACACGGTGTTCCCAGTATGACTCAAGTTATGTGTTTTGAGTTTAAAAATGACATTTTAGTACAAAACTTGTGTCACTCATTTAAAATAAAGAAAATTAACTCAAGTTTTAATTATACTTTATAAAAATTATTCATAATTCATTTGTGATGTATAGAAATAAGTCTCATGGAAAACCAACTCAATATGTGACCAGTATGACTCAAATTTCATGTTTTCTATTCAAATTGTCATTTTAGTAAAAAAGACATGTGACATACTCAAAATCAATAAAATTAATTCATATTGTTTTTATAATTTATGAAAATGATCATTAATTCATTTCTAATATGTGGGAATTGACCGCACATCAATCAAATTCACAGTGTGACCAGTATGACTCCAAGTTTGTTTTATTTAAAATTGACATTTTAGTTCAAAACACAAGTCACATACTCATAATCAATAAAATTAATTTTTATTGTTTTTATACTTTATAAAAATGATCCATAAATCATTTTTGATGTGTTAGAATCATCCATACCTCAATTTGATACACAAAGTACCCGATATGACTCAAATTGTGTGTTATCAGTTTAAAATTGACATTTTAGTTCAAAACGTGTGTCACTCACCAAAAACTAATGAAATATTCTCATATTTTCTTGATAATTTTGGAAAATTATTAATAAGTTATTTTTGATGTGAATGAATCAGTCACATATAAATCAAACACACGATATGACCGATATGACTCAAATTACATGTTTTTAGTTTAAATTGACATTTTAATAAAAAGGCATGTGACATACTCAAAACCAAGAAAATACATTTATATTGTTTTAATAATTTATGAAAAATATCCTTAAGTAATTTTTTACGTGAAGGAATCAACCTCGCATCAATCCTATGCACTATGTGATCAGTATGACACAAAGTGTGTTTTTATTTAAAATTTACATTTTAGTTCAAAATGCAAGTCACGTACTCAAAACCAATCAATTGAATTAAGATTATTTTGATACTTTATGAAAACAACCCATAAATAATTTTTGATGTATAAGAATCATCCACACACCTATATAATACATGGTGCTCCCTATATGACTCAAATTGTGTGTTATCAGTTTAAAATTGACATTTTCATTCAAAACATATATCACTCACTGGAAACCAAGAAAACATGATCAGACTGTCTTGATACTTTAGGAAAATGATTCATAAGTCATTTGTGATATACAGGAATTAGTATCATGTCAACCGACACATCATATGAACAGTATGACTTAAAGTGTGTGTATTCATTTTTAAAGTGTATTAATCAACAGCATGTCAATCTGATGTGCGGTGTGACTAGTTTGACTCCAGGTGTGTTTTTATTTAAAATTGAATTTAGTTCAAAACACAAGTCACATACTCAAAACTAAGAAAACTCATTCAGATTGTTCTTATACTTTATGAAAATGATTCATAAATCATTTTTATGTGTAGGAATTAGCCTCACCTCAATCTAAAACACGGTGTTCCCAGTGTGACTCAAATTGTGTGTTACCACTTTAAAATTGAAATTTTAGTTCAAAACATTTTCCACTCACTGAAAACTAAGAAAACATTCTCAGATTGTCTTGATACTTTATAAAAATGATTCATAAGTCATTTTTGACATGTATGAATTAGCCATACATCAAACCGACACACGATGTGATCAGTATGAATCAAAGTGTGTGTTTTTAGTTTAAATTGACATTTTAATAAAAAAGACATATGATATACTCAAAATCAAGAAAATGTATTCTTATTGTTTTTATATTTTATTATAATTATTCTTAAATCATTTATTACCTATATGAATTAACTTCATGTCAATATGACACATGGTGTGATCGGTATGACTTGAAGTGTGCTTTTATTCAAAATTGACATTTTAGTTGAAAACACAAGTCACATACTCAAAAATTGAGTAAACACACTCTAATTGTTTTTATGATTTATTAAAATGATCCATAAATCATTTTTTATGTATAATAATCATCCCCACCTCAATTTCATACCCGGTATGACTCAAATTGTGGCTTATCAATTTAAAATTGATATTTTAGTCCAAACATGTGTCACTCACTAAAAACCAAGAAAAAATGCTCAAATTGTATTTATACCTTAGGAAAATGATTTATAAGTCATTTTTGATGTGTATGAATTATTCTCATGTAAAAAATGCACACATTGTGACCGATATGACTCAAAGTGAACGTTTTCGATTTAAATTGACATTTTAGTAAAAAAAAGACACATGACATACTCAAAACCGAGAAAACACATTTTAATTATTTTTCATACTTTAGTAAAATTATTCTTAAGAAATTTTTGATATATAATAATAAACCGCACATCAATCTGACACATGGTGTGACCGGTATAACACAAAGGGTGTTTTTATTTAAAAATTACATTTAAGTTAAAAACACAAGTCACATACTCAAAACTAAGAAAGCGAATCTGGATTGTTTTAATAATTTATAAAAATGATCCATAAATCATTTGTGACATGTATAAATCATGTTTACCTCAATTTGATACATGGTGTGCCCGATATGACTCAAAATGTGTGTTTTGGGTTTAAAATGACATTTTAGTTCAAAAACACACGTGACATACTGTCACGAACCGAATCTGGTCGCCACTATTACCAGCACCAAACCTAGCATGTGCCAAGGCCCGAAGGGCGTTCCCTCTCCCCATGGGATGGAACAAGTTCCTGGATATCAAAAAATTTTGTTTGGGAATGATTTACCCAAGTATGAAATCATAAAACATAAAAAAACAAACAATAATCAAAATCTGAAATTTTCATGCTAAACAATTATTAAAAAAACTAGATATGAATACATTAGTTTAAAGACAATAAAAGTGGTCCAAATAAAAATAAATATATCATCAAGATATCACCAAGGACTCCACATGCCTAGGTTTCATCGCCCACAAGCCGTCTCTACAACTTCGCCCCAAGGATGGGGACTAACACCACGAACCGCCATCACCCTTAGCCTTTCCTTTACCTGAGTCAAACATAACCATGTCTACTTACAACCAAGGGGAGTAATTAGGGTTTGATAATAATCCCAGTAGGATACCACCCAATGATTCCAAATAGGATGCAATACAATGTGAAAAATCAAGCAGTTTTAGTACACAAAGAAAGGCAGTGATAAAATCCAAGAAATACAACTTTCAATTGAAAACAGTTTTCAAGATAAAATTTTCAGATTGTTCACACATTTCAATATACATGTTAACTACTGTAAATTACTTCCCAAAACACCCAAATACAATGTAAAATACAACAAACATAATGAGAAACAAAATCAAGAACACCCCTAGGCACTAGATAGTCTTAGGCCCCATGTACCTCATACCTCGGTGTAAAGTAACCATAGTAAAATCTGTTCTCATGCACGAGCCACTAGTATGGAACATACCCATAACCTAGTGGTCCTCAATAATCATCCGCATAGTTTAGTTAGAATTTTTTTTATCCAAATTCTAGATGAAACAGGGACAAAACCCATCCAGTACACTAGCCGTGCTAGTACACATCTGCCCCACCTAGGTACCCGGGCTTCCCCCTTTGTGCTCAAAAAAATTCAGCATGCCACATGCATCCATTTTCATATAAAAACACAAATACTGGTCATTTACAAACAATACAGTATCTATACACACTTTATACAATTTAAAACACACAACAAAACACTTTGATTTTCCATAAAATAATTTCTCAAAAACCCGCATTGTTTTGCACCCAACACTCCCTGAAAACCACACTTTTCACACTATATGCACACCTATAAGTTACCAAAACAGAAAAGGAAGCCTTATAAATTTCAATTAAACTAAAAAATCAATTTTAGGGCAGCCTTATGTGAACCAAGAAATGTAATCTTTGTAAAACTTCCATTTTTAAACAAACATGACAATTAAAGTTCACAAGTTCCACAAAACCATTAAAACCAACTTTCACAGCAACAAACAAAAGGTATAAACATTAAAAATAGTATTTTAATCCCTTTTACATCCCAATAAAATAAAATAATTAGTGATAGGGTAGCCCCAAAAGAACCAACAAGAGACTTTCATGAAAACCCCCAATTTCTCTTAAAATTGGCATTAAAAATGCATTTGCATTAAAAAACCACTAAAACTATTTTTTGCAGAAACCATAAAATTAAATGAACATGAAAATGTCATAAAAACATCAAGTCAATTCACATAGATTTCATACATATGGAATCACCCACCAAATTGAGGAAAACCCTTGAATCACCGTGCGAAAATTAATTCTCACCACCACCACACCAATAAGGACCTAGAACAAACCTAAAACCATAAGAATTGGAAAACAAAACCCAAGGTTAAACCTTAGTTTTGAAACCCTACCCCCTGGTAATTTGGGACTTCAAGGAATAGAGAATAAACCCTAATAAAAAAAAATAAAACCCTAAGCAATTTTAAAGAGGAAAGAAATGGACTCACTTACTTGAAGTATCTTGAAGTAATCACTCCAAAACAATAGTAGATGAAATTGAAAACAGCCAAAATTTAGGGGTTGTTCCAACAAGATTTAGGAGTTCATTTAGGAACTGGAATGGAGGGAAAAGAGTAAGAATGGAGAGAGTTAATAAGTTATGAAGTTATCTCTTCAATTCTGGACGATTTGAGACACCCTATGAAGTTCTACCCTAATTCAAGATTTCAAAGAGCTCCAAGGAGGGGGGGAGGAAATGGGAGCACGCCTGAGCTTCTTAGGGTTGAAAAGGAGGTGTAATCACATAAAAATTCATTATAATGAATATGATATTAAAAAATTAAAAAAAACAATTTAAAACTGGAAAATGGGCATTCGGGTTGGCCCAATTCTTAAATAAAAACCTAAATACCTCATTATTATGGATTCCTAAGGGGTCCAAATTGCATTGTTTGTGTTAAAAGGTTAGTGAAGGATATTTTGGAAGTTTAATTGGTGAAAATATTTATAAATTAAATAGTTATAAAATAATCAAAATCAGTTTTTAAAACTGGAAATGGGCTCTTGATTTGGCCCAAATCATGAAAATTCACCCTTTCCTCCAGAAATGAATAGGAAACCCCTAAAACAAAGAATGAATGGAAATTAAATAAAATTTACCTTTAAAATAAGTTATTTATGTAAAAATTATCCCCACCATGAAAACTTTCCACCCCTTAAAGTCAAAGTAAGGCCAAAGCAATAAACAAACCCAATTGAGAAACCAAGAGATACTCCCTTGCCAGGTTTCGCCCCCAAAGGAAAAAACACCTCCAGTGATCAATTAAGTAAGGAATACTTCACAACCAAAACATAAACAAATTTACTGAAACAATCAAGCACATTCAGGCTTCATCCCAATGGAAAACTCCTCAAACTAAATCTGAACAAGGCTCAAGCAATTTACCCAAACAAACAACCACATCGAACAAGGTTACACCTATCTTGATATAACTAAACCCTGGGGTAGTCTCAAATACCAATGTTTTCCCAAGTAAGGTGTAGGTAGTTAGATATCTCGAAAATATACTACCCACTTCCAATCCAAGACCATGGACAAAACTGAGTTACTGGTACGGGGAGACACAAATGGGCTCCCCACCATAAGAGACAACTTAATATTATTTTTTTCTGAGACAGAATCGGGAAACTAACATGGGGAGGCCTGAAAAGACTCTTTGGTACAAGGGGTAGGATTCCATTAGACATTTAAAAAATAACATACATGAGACCCATGCTGGGTCTCCCCGCTATAATAACCAACCATCTTAACCAACCAGCATGGGTCAACATAGAAGGACCCCAAAACTCAAAGAGTTGGGATGACCACAAGGTTAGTGTTCATAGTCTGTGAAATTTTGTGTTAGCCATGTGGATCCTTATATCTACATGGTTTTCTGGGGAACAATTACAATTCACCATGTAAAAATATTGCGCTTAACCTATCTAGCCAAAATTTAAACCTTTCTCCAAAAACACAATGGAAACCAAAGAGGAAAGAAATGACATTGGGTGATAACATGGGCACAAGGACCTCCATATCTTTCTGCCAAATGAGAACAACATAAGCAAGATGAAAACACCAGAGTTTTAAACTCTTCCCATATTTAATACTGAAGTTAGGAATTGTACAATGGTTTAAATAACCCTGGGATTTCCCATGACTACGTGCCAACTTCTCTCCGGGACCTATGGCTGGAGCTCAAAATATTGAAGCATATTCGGCCTCACAGTTAGGATTTATAAACCCCTGTATGGAACTTCTTCTTTTGGTTCCACAAACAACTACACCGCATACCCCGATGGTTTCAAAAAAAGATAACATACTCCTGAACTCACTTAACCAAAACCTAAAATTTCACTCATACAAGGGATTAGAAGATGCACACACATCACACCTTGTTTCTTTGGGTGAGAAACAATAGAAGGGGAGGACATATATAAAAACCTTCCTCTATGATAAAGGATTTGAATTTTTTTCCCAAGGGAGATATACTCCCAACATAATAGAGACCCTTAGAGTATTGTAAAACCTTCACCTTTACAGTCAAATGTGCACACAACATCACAAGGTGTCACCGGACATGACCATTGTAATTGATAGAAACAATACATGGAAAGGGAACTTATGACAAGTCCCCAAACAACACATGATACCAAAATGTGGCCATAATGGCCTCTCATGACCAGATTTCCAACACTAGTGGTTTAACATGAACTCATACTTCAAAGAGACTATGAAGGACTCAGAGGACCTCTTAGACACTCATCCATAATAACAACCCCAGATCACTTCCACCTTCAATGAATCATGCAACTTAGGAAACTAAGGTCTCTTTAAACCTTCCACGATCACTCTCCCAATACAAGAGGATCCACAAATCAATGAAAGGAATGGGTGTATAATCAATCAACAGATATCGATAATAGTTCCTTATATTGATCAACTGGAGGATTTTCCAACGGTGAAACAATCTGTGTTTTACTTTGGTTGTGCACTAACCCTTAATGGGGGCGTACCTTATCCAACGAGAGAACCCAAGGACCCAACAAAGCTGGTCCATTGGTAAAAAATGTTCCACAATCATATCCAAACACATGAAGGGAACTACCATAAAGTCAGTCTGAAACGTTTCTCATAAGATACCACTAACGAACCTTTCAACCCAGCTTACCGACCGAACACCAACCCAAAACACTGTTCAAATAGGAGGGGTTCTTGGACTCAAAACATCCCACAACATCAAAATTTTCAAAAACACATAATACAAACCATCATAAACCAGTCATCAAGACATCATGTTTCCCTTTAACAACATTTCTTTGAAAACAAATAGTTCAGCAGTTAGCATATCCACCAATGGTACCCCATGGGCCACACACATGCATCTTTCTATGCCATACTAGGCACCCTCCTCGTATCTATCTCGACACTCATCTAGTAATTCCATTATCCATCCATCATCCCATATAACCTCATGCATGTGGTCGCTCATGGAAATACCAAATGTTAAAACAAAAATTATTTCCACTTCTCAAAACCAAAACAGTCAACCAATACATCCTTTTTCTCAAGACCGCTAACCACGAGATCAAAATATTAGTTTAAAATTTAAAAAAACTTTTCATAAAAACACAAACATTTAGATATGAATTAAATTTCAAGATATTCACATTAATCTCAAAAAAACTCATCCCCATTAAGACACCTTTCAATAGTTTAGAAAACTCTACTAGAAACACTTTTTCAAAACCAAATTTAACATACTTCCTGGTTTCAAAAGAGATGTAAACACACCATTTTTCCAATTCAAAAAAAAAATATGAAAATTTAGTTCTACTATTTCAAAAATAAAACCCTTCTTTCTTTATGTGAAATTCATTTCACAAGAAAAACTATATGCTTCTTAAAACCACGTAATTTTTTCTTTAAAACCGAACTTCTCGGATTTCAAAACTAAAGGACACAAGACAATGTGAGGGGGAACTAGCTTCGGTGGGTGACATGGACATATGGTTGGAAGACATATACCAATCACTTCACCATCACAGAGAGTGTTTTAGGGAAATATCCCCGGCTTCACATGGCTTTCCATGCCCTGGGAGCTCACTGAGACCATTAGCCCAACTCTCTTTCATTTCCACAGATCATCGTCAAACCAAGAAAACCAAAGGGATCAGATGAATCATGACTTCCCATAGTGACTCAAATCCCATCATGAGGTTTGTTGTCCAGGCACACAACCCATAACTAGAATTTCAAGTCCCAATAAACCTAACTCCATACCATCCAAACTGCTCCCCAAATAACATGACCCAAAGAGTTAACAAGAACCTCCTCTGATACCATTTTGTCACGAACCAAATATGGTCTCCACTATTACCAGAACAAAACCAATCCTGTGCCAAGTCCCGAAGGGAATTCCCTATCCCCACAGGCTGGCATAAGTGCCCGAGTATCAAAAAATCTGGTTTGGGAATTATTTACCCGAGTATGAAAGCATAAATCATAAAAAAACAAACAATAATCAGAATCTGAAATTTTCATGCTAAACAATTATTAACAAAACCAGATCTGAATAAATTTTTTTAAAGATAATACAAGTGTTCCAAATAAAAATAAATATAGCAGAAATATATCACCAAGGACTCCACATGACTAGGGTTCATCGCCCACAAGCCTTCTCTACAACTCTGCCCCAATGATGGGGACTAACACCCCGAACCGCCATCACCCTTAGCCTTTCCTTTACCTGAGTCAAACATAACCAAGTATACTTACACCCAATGGGTGTAATTAGGGTGTGATACTAATACCAATAGTATACCACCCAATGATTCCAAATAGGATGCAATACAATGTGAAAAAGCAAGCAGTTTTAGTACGCAAAGAAAGGCAGTGATAAAATCCATGAAATGCAACTTTCAATTGAAAATAGTTTTCAAGCTAAAATTTTATGAATTTTCACACATTTCAATAGACATGTTAGATACTGTAAATTACTTCCAAAAACACCCAAATACAATGGAAAATACCACAAACATAATGATCAACAAAATCAGGAACACCCCTAGGCACTAGATAGTCTCGAGCCCCATGTACCTCATACCTCGGTGTAAAGTAACCATAGTAAAATAAATTCTCATGCAAGATCCACTAGTAGGGAACATACCCATAACCTAGTGGTCCCCAATAATCATCCACATAGTTTAGTTAGAGTTTTCGTTATCCAAATTCTAGGTGAAACAGGGACAAAACCCATCTGATCCACTAGCTGTACTAGTACACATCTGCCCCACCTAGGTTCTCGGGCTTCTCCCTTTGTGCTCAAACAAATTAAGCATTCCAAATACATCCATTTTCATATAAAAACACCAATAATGGTCACTTAAAAACAATACAGTAGCTATACACACTTTATACAATTTAAAACACACAAAAAACACTTTGATTTTCCATAAAACAATTTCTCAAAAACCTGCATTGTTTTTCACCCAACACTCCCTGAAAACCCCACTTTTCACACTATATACACACCGATAAGTTACCAAAATAGAAAATTCAGCCTTATACATTTCAATTAAACCAAAAAATCAATTTTAGGTCAGCCCCATGTGAACCAAGAAATGTAATCTTTGTAAAACTTCCATTTTTAAACAAACATGACACTTAAAGTTCACAAGTTTCACAACACCATTAAAACCAACTTTCACAGCAACAAAAAAAGGGATAAACATTAAAAATAGTATTTTAAGCCCTTTTACATCCCAATAAAATAAAATAAGTAGTTATAGGGCATCCACAAAAGAACTAACAAGAGACTTTCATGAAAACCCCCCAATTTCTCCAAAATTGGCATTAAAAATTCATTTACATTACAAAAACCACTAAAACTATTTTTTGCAGTAACCATAAAATTAAAAGAACATGAAAATGTCATAAACACAGAAATTCAATTCACATATATTTCATACATATGTAATCACCTACCAAATTGAGAAAAACCCTTGAATCATCGTGTGAAAATTAATTCGCACCACCACCGCACCAATAAGGACCTAGAACAAACCTAAAACCATAAGAATTGGAAAAGAAAACCCAAGGTTAAACATTAGTTTCTAAACCCTACCCCCTGGTAATTTGGGACTTCAAGGAAGAGGGAATAAACCCTAATAAAAACAAATCAAACCCTAAGCAATTTGAAAGAGGAAAGAAATGGACTCACTTACTTGAAGTATCCTGAAGTAATCACTCCAAAACAACAGTAGGTGAAATTTAAAATAGCCAAAATTTAGGGGTTGTTAGAACAATATTTAGGAGGTTATTTAGGAACTGGAATGGAGGGAAAATAGTAATAATGGAGAGATTTAAGAAGGGATGAAATTACCTCTTCAATTTTGGCCGATTTGAGACACCCTATGAAGTTCTGCCCTAATTCTCGATTTCAAAGAGCTCCAAGGAGGGGGAAAGGCAATGGGAGCAAGACTGGGCCCCTTAGGGTCAAAAGGGGGGTGTAATCTATGAAAAAATAATTATAATGAATATTATATTAATAAATTAAAAAAAACAATTTAAAACTGTAAAATGGGCATTCGGGTTGGCCCAATTCTTAAATAAAAACCCAAATACCCCAATGTTATGGATTACTAAGGGGTCCAAATTGCATTGTTGGTGTTAAAATGTCAGTGGAGGATATTTTGGAATTGTAATTGGTGAAAAATATTTATAAATTAAATATTTATAAAATAATCAAAATCGGTTTTTAAAACTGGAAATGGGCTCTCGATTTGGCCCAAATCATGAAAACTCACCCTTTCCTCCAAAAATGAATGGGAAACCCCTAAAACAAACAATGAATGGAAATTAAATGAAATTTAACTTTAAAATTAGTTATGTATGTGACACGTACTCAAAAATTGTAAAACACATTTATATTGTTTTAATACTTTATGAAAATAGTCCATATGTCATTTTTGAAATATAGGAATCAATTGTACCTTAATCTGATAAACAATGTGACCAGTATGATTTAAATTATGTGGTTTTAGTTTAAAATGACATTTTATTAATATATTGTTTCATATTTATGTTCAATTTATTTCTTTTTAGTATTAATAATATAATAATAGTTTTCTTGTATAGGTGGATTCTTTTACTCAATTTGTGGTGGTTTTTTTAGAAAATGATACCATGATCGGGATTTTTTGAGAGGGGTATTGGTTCCAAAGACAATGAAACCATTTATTTATTTTTTTGAATGTTTATGTTAAATTGTAATTTATAATGTAATTGTACAAAATAATTATTGAAATGTCTATAATTGAGTGTTTTTTCTTGTATTTTTGATTTAATTTTTATTTCAACTAAATTATAAAATTCTCATATACTTGTATTTGGTGTTGTAGTGTGTTATAATTTTAATAGCACATTGTTACAGTATAGCCTTTATCAACACTAGAAAAGAGATGATAAAGTGGGCACCCTTTTAATGGTTCTTGGGACAACAACTCTTTTTTATCACTATTAAAAACTTTTTATAGCATTGTCTTTAGCCCAATGTATAGTAATGAGCTCACCCTTTTCCTATGTATCACATTTTTCTAGGTAATAAAAAAGAATATTATATAAAATATGTCTAGAATAGAATAATGTGTGAACAAATGTTATGGATGAAATGCTTGTTGTGTTGTAAAATAAGATGGTTATGTAGTTAATCCCTAAATAAACAAAAACCTTTGGTTTTAGAATATGTTTTATTTGTGATTTATTATGAATAAACATGATATATGTTTTAAAATATATGTATATTCTATTTGGGTCTTCTCAATAATTATTTTATATCGAATACTTATAATTTTTTCAAATATTTTGAATGTTATATATATTTTTATTCTTTTGGATTATAATTATTACATATATTAAAAAATTAATTTATAAATATTAATATATTATTTTATTTAAATTTTATTTTAAAAATATATTTATTTTATATAATAAATATTATAATATTTTTAATTTTAGTTTTATTATCTATTCAAACTTTTATCAATTAAATAAATTTATTATATAATGTTATATAAAATATTATATATTTATATTTAGATAATTATATAATGTTTACTATTTTTTCATTATGTAAACATTTTAAATTAATTTATTCTAACTTTTTTTGTAAATTATTTTTCTAATTTTTTTTAAAATTTAATTTCATATTACCTATTTTTTAAAAATTTATTTAATTGATAATAAAATTTATTTTCTTGAAAATATAAAAAATTTATTTTTTATTATTATAATGATCATTTTTACATTTAAAATTTTATTATTTATAATAAAACATTTTTAAATAACAATATAAACCTAAAAATTAATATCTTTCATAAATTAAACATGATAGATAAAATAAATATATATTTATTTATAAGAAATATTACTAAATAAATAATTGAAACAATAATAAAACATACTTACCAATGAATAAATGAATCCAATAAGCGCACACATGCATATATTTAGTGGGTTGGGGGGAAGACCCTATGCACACCCTTTTCCAAGACCACACACAATAATAGTGATCCTGAACCCATCCAGCGCTAAAGAGAGAGTTTTTTAATGGGTTTTTAATTTTTTTTTAAACATAATAGGGTTTCAAATATTTTAAAAAGGGGGTTCACGCTTCCCAACCACAACCAAAGAGGCGTGAACCTTGTTCATGCCTCTTTATATATATATATGTATTATTAATAATTTATTTATGTAATTAATAATATAATATTTATTATTAATTAAATTTTTATGAATATTATTTATAGATATTTGTTAAATTTCTTGTTGATATAAAATATTACCAATTTTTTAATAAGTAATATCTTTATTAACAATCAATTGTATTATTTATTATCAATTAATATTATATTATTATATTATTATGTTATTAATTAATTAATCGTTTAAAAACTAATATTTATAAGATTTTAATTATAAATTTTTTTTAAATTTTTTGTTGATATAATTATTAGTAATATATTAATATGTAAAATATTTATTAATTATCAATTGTATTATTTTTTATTAATTAATAATATATTATTATGTTATTAATAAAAATAATAGTAGTATAGCTAATATTTATTTTATCATAATGTAAATAAAATAATTTTTATTTAGAAAAATATTTACTAGTTAATAATTATATTATTCTTATAAGATTTGAATTATAAATCTTTTTTAAATTTTTTGTTGATATAATTATTATTAATTTTTTAATATGTAAAATATTTATTAATTATCAATTGTATTATTAATTATTAATTAATAATATATTAATATGGTATTAATAAAATTAATAGCATTATAAGTAATATTTATTGCATAATAATGTAAATAAAATAAATTATATTTTAAAAAATATTAACTATTTAGTAATTATATTGTTCTTAATATATTATGTTGTATTATTAATTAATTAATTATATAAGAAATAAGATAATATTTATTATTAAAATTAATAATATCTATAGAATTGAAAATAATAACATTATTAATATTTAATAATTAATTTAAAATGATTATTTATTATATCAATACATAGTATTATTATCCATGATATGTTTAATAAATAATCATCTTAAATTAATTATTAAATAAAAATAATATTTATTAAATTAAAAATAATATTATTATTATTATTTAATAATAAATTTAAGAATATTATTTATTATAAATAATATGGATAATAATACTAAGAAGTATTAATATAAATAATAAATAGTAATTATTATTATTACCATTGTAGTTATTAATATTAATGTTTCTTACTCATTTAAAACTATTTGTATGAATTTCCAATTATATCAATTTATTGATTTATGCAACATTATGTAATATATTAGTATATTTTTAAATAAAGTATAAAAAATGATTTGAAAAACATATAACATGTATCAATCTAATCTTCATCGGTGGAATGGATGCTCCTCTAAGCCAGAGCTAGGTGTATATATAATGCATCCACACTGTGTCTGTCTATGTCTATGCTCTGGCATACGCTGGTCCTATGTATCATCTCTAACACCTACCTCCACACCATCCTGTGTGACAGGCAGTTGTTCTACAGTCTTGCTTCTTGTACCCTATCATACATCTAAGGATAGTAGCTGCTAGCTAGAACTTTTCCCAACATATGAATAAGATGGTTGTTATGTAGTGGATATCTGCGGATTAGAGGATAATAAAGAATACAATACATATTATTTAGCATCTATCTCTACAACAAAATATGACATTCTAACAGACTATGTTTGTGCCTATGTATTTATTTGTGGCTATGGATCATATGCAATAGGACCTGGAGGATCATATTATTGACCATGATGAACACCCTACTCCTATGCTACATCTACATCCATAACGTGGTTGTCACCCCCTAGCACATCTATATCAGGCTTAGTAGCCTCAGCATCACCCAGAACATAAAATAAAATCCCATGATAAATCACATCCATTGGAGGAAACAACTCTACTACAACTCTATGAAAATATGTCTGGTTAAATTCGCCTCCCTCTACTGGATCAGAGATGTGAAGGAGATGGGTGATATGAGCATCCTGTGAAAACAAATTATGAAGTTAAGTGATGTTAATAAAAAAATTGTTCAACAGTGGAATGAATAATTATCACCAAGTCATGATATACCCATCTATGTAGCCTAAGAAATCACATTGGGGACATGTGGTACTCGGGTGAATAATCCAGTTGATCGAATAAGTGCATATGTATTGTGTTGGCCCCTCATAATTGGGACTCATGTCATCTTTCCCACATCTCAATATATCCTGCATAATATCTCCTCTAGTCAAAGTCTCTTTTTCTAAGCATCTTTAGGGAATAAAGTGAAGGTAACTGACTGGGCGGTGTAGTAATGGGCTGATACAAGCTGAATTGCCCCATAACTCTATCAGTATGATGTCACTCAATAGTGTGAAAATGAATCATAGGAATGATGCATGTTCTGGCAGCAAGCATCGCCATACAATATAGTGGTATACACTGGATGATATCCTCAGTATATGGAATCTATGAAATCTGAAAAAAAAATGAATAATCAATTAATAAATGAAGAAATGTATTATACACAATAATGATTTAACTATATAATTAATAACAACTTATGTTGCTTGGTCGAAGACTATCCAACATAAGTCTATAAGAGTTGACATCATGTATGGTTATATCTGAATGTTGATGTGTCTGACTCCACATGTAGACAACATTTTCATAATTATATTTCATAATAGAAAGTTATGAATTTGATTTTTGACATTATAAGGAAGGAATAACATACCATATTCTGCACAAAGACTTTGCTACAATATCATTAGGCAATAGCGCGTGTGCATGTGGTGCTAAGCAAGGGATGTTCTTTCATATACATATCTATATAATAATAACACATCCTGTGATATGCATCTTATTGATACAACATATGATGCATAACACCCTTTAAGTATATGTGAGACATGCATACTACCAACTATATCGCCCGATCTAGTCTAAGTCCTCCAAAAAAGGTAAATACATAAAATGTACAAATATAGTCGAATGATCAATGAATATTATTCCACCGATCAACCTCAAAATGTATTCATGTGAAAAACATAGCATGGTGATCTCATCTTCATCATCATCTAGAGGTATGAAGTGCCCATCTATCCATGGCATGCATAATCTACTACTGATGATAGACCTTCCATTTTTGTGGACCTCAGTGCCCAGTATTCTATAAACTAGAAAAAACTAATATGCACCCACTCGACCCGTCACAGCCACACATTCAATGGGGAGTACCAACATAATGGACACATCCTCAAGTGTAATATTCATCTCCGCCTCTGTAAAATGGAATGTATGTGTATTTTGCCTCCAGATCTATATGATCATAGCAATGATCTGATGATCGAAAAATGTGAAGTTGAAAATTACTATGTTATAGAACCCATCACTGCAAAGATGAGGAATGATGGCGAGAGGTAGTGAAGTATGATGTAAATGATAATATCTTATTACAATCAATGCAAACACTAGATATCCCTCTAAAAATATCTGTGAAACATGCCTATCTTGGAATGTGATAAATAGAGGACCCACCATTTGTATGTTTTATATCATCGTTACTTTTTTATATTTAATTCAATAAAATTTTTAAACTATTTTTTAAAAAACTACAAGAAGAAAAACGAGGTAGACAATTAGCATGTATAATTCAAAATTATAATGAAAAAATTAGGTAAATAAATAGATATTATTGATGTTATTGGATTCGTCTATCAATTCATTGTTTTAATGATCTCTAATCATGTTTAATTTATTTTTAAATATTTTTATGTATATCATCTGTGATGAAAACCCTACATAGAACATGTGGTTGCATGATATATTCAATTGACCATGTGATTTGAAGCATAATTCATTTAGAGGTTGAACCACTTTTTATTCATTTCCATTTTCTATTTATTTTTTAATAGTTTAAGTATCACAAAATTATTTCTAATTGAATCCAGAAATTAAAAAAAACTAGAGTTGAAATAATTTAACAATGAATCAAGTCATAAATAAATGGATCCATTAATGAAACATTTGTATATGAAAAAAAATGTACACATTCATGATAAAATAAAAAGACTTGATCATGGATGATGGGAAGTGGAGCTCTGTCCTGTCACTTGGAGACATCTCTTATGAGTATTCCCTTATGCATGGAAAATTTTGTATCGTAGTCCCCCTCCCCATTACAGAGTTCAGTTTATCTCATTTTTATATGATTATACTTTGTCCATCCTCGTGGGTACAACCTGGTAATATCAATCCAATAATTAAATAAATCTAGAAATGAAAAAATCATAAATGAAAAATAGATAATATAAAACCTAGAAATATCATGGATGATAGTCGGTTGATCAACATGCATGGTAATAGAATTAAAGTAACTAACAGGCATCCAAGGTTCACAATAATAGCTAACCATAGTGCTCACGTGATACACCAGGTCACCATAGGGTTCCCATGATATGTTCACTGGTGCACAAGCTGCAACAACATGTGCACAGTGATATCTCAATGCCTAGAAGTTACTGCAATCACAGTACCTATTTTTTAACATGACCATCAACACTTGACCACCATTTCCTATAACCTAGTTGTGGAACTCTATTACCTAAAATCTACTATGTATCTGGGAAAAGGTTAGAAAATGTAATATTGATGCGTCATGTAGTATATGATCAATGGACCTTTGGAAATGCTGACCAAAACGCATTCCATTTTTTTATCCTATGGTGGGTCTGTTGGGACCATTCAATAATGTACTTCACACATCTATAAAATTTCTATTGTATTAACCCTATGATCAGTAGTTTTTTCACACCCTTGAATACCCCATTTATGCACTCTACTATATTAGTGGTCATATGGTCATATCTTCTACCACCATTATATGATAATGATCAGTTTTCCTTTGAAATCAACATCATATAATCATACACATATTGATTATCCCTTAAAATTTCTTCAAGATGTTGATAGGACCTTTCTTGTGGTGTATTTTAGGTTGAAAATATAAGATAATTTTGTATTTAAAATGATATTAAATTTTATTTCTTAAAAAAATAAGTTTATAAAAACATACCCAACTTGATGATCACCTTTTTTATTACCTCATCTCTAAAATTATTTTTCACATTAATAGAAATATGGATATTTTAATATCAATAATAAGAATTTGGTTCTCTCCATGAAACCCTGTCACTATTAACTTCCCCTATAATTACTTGACGATGATCAAATATCAGATACACTCCTTGGTTTTGTGTGTCATAAATTCATATACATTCTAAAAAACAACTCCAAGATTCAAAATTATAATTTTAAACAATAGATAATTCAAGTGGTATAGGAGAAAAATTATCATCCTTTGTGATATCAATAAGTATAAAACTTGTGTACATTTCATAAAGAAAAGTTTTGTCGACTTGAATAAATTGTTTATAATATGGGAAATCATTGATACATGGTTTGAATGCCCAAAACATCCTTTGGAACTTCACCTTTGATTGGTCAACTTGGTGATCTGGGGATACATACTCAATAGTTTCCAAATGATAAATAATCTTGTTCTTGAGAGATAAAAATTCCATAAGTTGTGACAACAGTGCATATGATTCATCCCAATCACTATAAACTTTCAGAATTTCTATTTGTTTTGAATTATAATATTTTCCATAGGATATATTATATTTAAAAAATTGTTTTATTCATTCCTGAACAAGGTACATAGGAATGTCTTGACACATTCATATCATCTCTACAATAACATTTGATATAAACTCTATATCGAGTGAAGAGTGATCATGCAACAATATTGGATGTACACAAGTGTTTAGGCCTTCTAATTGGGTTATCTTTCAATGCGAAATTTTTTTATCATATATGGACCTCATTTGGAATTTACATTTTGGCCCATATTTTTCACATCGAATTAGATATTTTTCCTTCTTTGAATCATCAACCACAAATAAAAAATGTTTCTTTATTTGGTAATGTTTTATCACATTTTTCAAGGAAACTTTACTTTCAAACTTCGTCCTGACATAGATGGTGTTATCAGTTGATGAAAATCTATTCCCTATAATGTCTGGGAATACAATTTTCATGACCCATCCTAGAGGGGTCTGTGTTTTGACTACCCCAAGACCGCCTCCAATAGGCCATGGGATGGTGACTATAACTGAGTAGGCATATCCCACAAATGGAAGGCATTAGCCTAAAGTACCTGTACATAGGAAGACATATCTAAGCCACAAAAATGATTAAATGTAAAAACTAGTAAGTAAAAAATTCATGCATACCAATAATATCCCACAACAGAGTGAGATAATAAAAGTACTAGAAATTAAACAGGGCCAAATAAAATCCCACTACAAAGAGTCTATAACACAAGTTCAACCTGAATGTAAAAATACTGGGACTATTGTCTGGAAACTGTAGGAACACACATTGGTCTGTCTGGTCTCACTAAGAACCTCTCGGTCCTGGTCTGCCTAGGACTCTACCAAAATTTTAATCTTTTTCACAAGACATGACATGTGTAGGAAAAGCCTGTGAAGGTGTGAGTGTAACAATACTCAGTAGGACACCCCGAAACCAAAAATAAATACATAAAAGGAAACTACAATCATATCTACACAGGTATATGTCTACATCACATATAACAAGAATATCCAAATATACTCAAGAGAGACACCATTCCATCAAGTAGTCATAAATAACTACCAGCAATAGGATTATTCTTGAAGCATGCTCATTTTAGAAAAACTTACTCCTCGATCCATGATATCATCAGAGATACTAAACAAAGAGGTATAGCTCATTTGGGCCCCACCCAAAGAGAATGCATTGGCCAAGGAAGTATATGATACACAGAGAGGGAATCACGCCTAGAAACACTAGGGGATACCATGGATCACACCCAGAACCATTGGGGGATACCATGTACCCAATCTGGATCAACCTGACAGATAGCGGATTATGCTCAGACACACTGTGGGATACCATGTACCCTACTGATGTAGCCTGATAGATATAGGATCAGTTCCCTGCTCAAGGAGGTCACACAATTCCACAGACTCTACTAGGGGTTATAGAGGATCTTACTCCAGTCTCGGGGAGGGATGCCATACTCTATCTAAGACTTGACCTCTAGAGGGGATTACAATCTAGTGATGTGGATGTAATATCATATTGAACCCTAAAGTGAATAACTAATGTAATGCTCTAAACATATAATTTTATAAGGTAAAAAATCACTACTTGTCTCCAAATTACCATCTCAACATTAGAGTCTCAACTCTGCAAATGGATCATTGATTGGATGCTCTATTTAGAAGATATGATCATTTGAGAGAAACTGCTCGCAGTCTTGTTGGGGGCCTGTGGACCTACCGCCACGGTAGGTCCACCGACTGCTGTGGTCGGTTGACTTACTATATGAACAGGTCGTGCAGTTGATACACCCATAGTTGACCGTCGTGGTCGACTATTGTGGTCGGTTCACCCGCAACAGCTCAAGTGGTCATGGCCCCATGGTCGACCATCGCAATCGACCGTAACCAGGCTCCGCCCTGATTTCCATAGGTCCGACCTGACTCATCCCATCCACCTTACCCACTCTTTACTCAGCACCACTCTTCTCTTGTCTCCACATCCTTCACTGCTGCCATCGCGTCATGCCACCTTTCGCATGCACTCTGCTGCCACACTCCGCCACCACACGTCGATCGCTGCCACAGCACCAGTGGTCCCTTCTATAGACCACTATGCCTCCTCCAATGCTCTAAAAACTGAATTGTTGTAGATCTGAGCTCCTTGGGTCCTGATATACATAGATTCAGCCTAAGTTTTCGATTCGCCTCAAATTTGGGGGTCCATACATGTTCGGAACCACCTGAAAATGTCAAGATGGGAACCAAAGGTCTACAAAGGTGAAGAACATGAAGAAGAGAGGGACAAAATCACAAATAGAAATCTTGAGGAATGAACTTTGGCCATTGTGCATTTCGGACTCAATTTTTTCCCTTAGAACAATAAATGAAGAGTAATAAATCAATGAACCAAAACAATTCTATAAATTTTAAGCCTACTAATGATGAATTTGTCAATTCTTATTTGTTGAATTGATTTGTGTTTGTCTAGGATTAAGAACAGGATGGAATTCACAATTCAAAACATCCTATCTTGATTTGGATCAGTCATTGATAAAGAATGGTCATTGCATCATTTTTTATCCTCGATCCCTCATCGTTTATAAAAAGGGATTCCCAAAGATTCCTCCAATGATCCTACATAGGTTCCAGGGTTTTGTGGCTAACCATGAAATTATGACATAAGGATACATTAAAATTTTGTCAAAATGTCATGTCAAAAATAATTTTTGTTAAATTATTTTATTCCTTTTACATCCTGTGACAACTTTTTCCCAAATGACCCATGCCGACTAAAGTTAGATCGCGCTTAGGGTAAATCCACTATTATGAACTCAATGGTGCCCTCATATTTTTTATTCAGATATTTGTTTAATATTTATACCATTTTTTAGGAAAACTACATGAGTGTGCTATTAAATATTTTAATATTTCTCAAACATTTATTCTGGGCACATCTGGCCTCAGAATCACACACAGTCTTGGTTCCTGGTCTCGAAATCATTCCAGATAAAATCCAAAAATAATACATGGAAAATAAAAGATGTTATATTCTCCCCATCTTGGGGTTTTACATCCCTAAAAATCCAAAACAAGCGCTACTCAAATGGATAAGGGTACTGAGCATGAATCTGAGTATCTCTCTCCCATGGGCTCTCTTAGATATTCATGTGTTGCCACCAAAAATGCACCAAAGGAATAGATCACCCACTTAGTATCCTCACCTACCAATCCTTGATCTCTACCTGGTACTCAGCAAAAGTCTCTCCATTATCGATGTCCATATTTCCCCAGTCGATGATGTGTGATTGGTCATGAACGTGTCTCCACAGCTACAAAATGTGGAAGACATCATGTACCTGATATAACTATGGTGGTAGAGCCAAGCGGTATGTCACAAATCCAACTCTACGTAGTATCCAGAAAGGGTCAATGAACCTCAGAGATAGCTTGTCTCCGCAGCCAAATCTTCATAATACTCATTGAGGTGAAACTCGAAGGAACACATGGCCTCATTCCTTGAACTCCAAATGCCTTCATCACCTATAAGTATAAGACTTTTGACAGATATGTGTATTCTTCATCCACTCCTGGATAATCTTTACCTTCTCTGTAGTAGCTTGCACCACTTCGGGCCCATGAGTGCTGACTCTCTTGGGTCAATCTAGCAAAGTGGTGACCTACAGGGTCACCTATACAAAGCCTCAAATAATGTCATAACAATGGTGTAGTAGTAGACGTTGTTGTATAAAAACTCCACCAGTGGTAGGTGATCCTTCCAATTATAGTCAAAGTCTAACATGCACCCCCACAGTATGTCCTCCAGAACCTGAATGGTCCACTCATTCTGGTTATCTATCTATGGGAGAAACGTTGTGCTCAAGCGTAGCTAGGTTCCAAATGCCTCTTGTAATCCCTTCCAAAACTGAGATGTAAAGAAATCATCGCAATCAGAAACAATCGTTGATGGAACTCCATGGAGTCAAAATATCTCCTGCATGTAAAGGTGTACCAAGATCTCTACTGAAATTTGCTATCAGATAGTTAGAAATTGGGCCGACTTGGTGATTTAGTCAATGATCACCTAGATATAATCGTGTCCACTAGACATACATGGTAAACCCATCATGAAGTCCATAAATATCACATACCACTTCCATTTATTCACCTCAAGGGGTTAAACTAAACCCACTGGAACCTAGTTCTTAGCCTTCACTTTCTGAAAAGTAAGGCATCAAGAAACAAATTCTACAACTCCTTTCTTCATTCTTGGACACCAAAACTAACATCAGAGGTCCTGGTACATCTTCTCCACACATGGATGTACTGCCAAAGGGGATGAATGAAACTCCCTCAAAACACCCTCCCACAACGCCACGGGTACTTCTATGAGTCCTCTAAAAAGAATGATGTGCTCCCCACCTTTCGAATATCCATTAAGAGCATGTCATGTTGGAAACTGAGAACATAGGGTCTCATAGTCGATATCCTCAATTTGTGCCTCCCTAACTCATTGTAAGAGTGGAGGGATGAAAACCATCGACTAGAGGTAAGAAGCTTTGTCTCCATCCCCAAGGGATAACTACAACAAGTCCAACTGCTCTAAGGCCTTGTTCAATAACTACAAACCGGATCTCCTACTGAGATCATTTGTCACTATGTTCCCCTTCCCATGAGTATGGACAATCTCATATTCATAGTCCTGGAGAAACTCTATCCATAACCTCTATCTCAATTTCATATCCTTTTAAGAGAAGATATACTTGAGACTCTTATGATTATAGTAGACGATAAACCACTCACCCATCATGTAGTGTCACCACATCTTCAAGGTGAATAATACTGCAGCTAACTCAAGATCATGCTTAGCATAATTCTGCTCACACTACTACAAAACTAGCATTTAACAGCGCCTATATTTATTAGTGCTAGAAAAAAACATTGATAAATTTAACCCTTTATCAGTGCTTTATTTTTAGTGCTGATAAAGGGTACCCTTTATTAGTACTTTGTTTTTAGTAGTCATAAAGGAGTCCTTTATCAGTGCTTTTTTAGTGCTCATAAAGGTCTGAATAAATAAAATGAAATAACTAAATAAATAATAAGTTTATTAAAAAAATTACAAAATTTTAATAATTAAAAATTATTGATAAAAATAAATAAATTGATTATACTATATATAAATTATAAATACTAATAAATAGTATGTATTAAATATATATATATATAAAATAAAAATTAAACAAATTAAAATTAAATGTATAGGTGGGGAGAGGATTGGGGCGTGGTCGTGGGGTTAAGTACATGGGCCAGCAATTTAAATGTATTTTCCTCCTTGTGTGTGTGATGATTTTGCGGTTGTATCCAATTTTAAAATTAAAATTAAAATTAAGTAAATTGTTAAAAATATTAAACATTTTATTAATTAAGAGATTATTGATAATGTTAATAAATAGTATATATTATATATATTATATATATTAATGTATATAAATATGATCTATATATTACAAAATATTTATGTGCTACATTTAATGAATAATGGTTTATAATTAAAAATTAATATGAATTAAAAATACTAACTAATTGCATAGAGTAATGGACATATAATTGAATGTCGTTTGATTTTTCAATTTAACATAGATCAAATGTGTGTTATATTGATTTTATATATATGTAATTAATGAATTTTTATATACAATTTATACACACAAAACTTATCCATTTTTCAATATTATTAAAGTGTACTTATTTTCAATTTATTCAATTTCACTCATTTTTAATAGGCATGCACTTAAAATTAGATATTTATTAGTAATGTTAAAAAAATTGTAAAAAAATAATTATAAATAAATAATTATATATATTTGAATAATTATTAAATTTATAATAAATTTACTTAAATAATGAATATATTTACTATATTTATATTTATATTTATTTATTAAATCTATCTATATATATAATGATATAAATATTTTTTAAAAAAATATTTATATAATTATAAATTAATAATTATATATTTTAATAATTATAAAATTATAATAAATATATTTAAATAAGGAATATATTTACTATATTTATATTTATATATATTAATTAAGTATATTTATATATTTACAAATTTTTTATTTATAATTATAATTATAAATCCTTTATCAGCTCTTAAGTAATAAGCACTAATAAAAGATATATTTATCAGTGCTTTTTTTAACGCTAATAAAAGATATCTTTACCAGTTCTTTTTTAGAATTGATAAAGCCTATCTTTATCAGCGCTAAAAAAAGCATGGATAAAAGTCATATTTATCAGTGCTAAAACATTAGCACTGATAAATATGGATTTTATCATCTGTTTTTTAGTGCTCATAAAGACCTACCTTTATCAGTGCTAAAAAGTGATTATAAATATGTCTTTTATCATCACTTAAATAATTAGCGCTGATAAAAAGACTCTTTATTAGCAATTTTATAAAAGTACTCATAAAAGTGTCCCAATCTAATTAAAAAAACCTTACCTATTGTGAACCTGTTGCGATATCCGAAGATATCTGCGGAAGCCACCCATTGTCGGTGCTCCTCCTCTGTGAATCGAAGCTCAAATCACACAAAATCACTGCCTCCAGTTGTTCAAACTTCGTTTGGCATCCGATTTTTTGTTTTAGTTAGGGTTTATGAAGAAAAAAATTGAGATCTGGATCCAAGGGTCTCCAATTTTCTTCAACCTAGCAAGGTAGGTTCTAATTTTCCTTTATAGGTTCCAATTTTCCTTGATTCATGTGAAAGACTCATACCTTGTTTCTTTCTCACCACCATTGATTGATATAAGAAGATACTAGGTATCTTAGTAGAAGGTTTGGATGTGTGCTACACTAGATTTGTGTTCACACTACTTACCTAGGAATTTTTTACATTGTTGGAATTTGTTTATTTTGTGCTTAGTGAGACCAAAATGGAATCTAGGATGGCTATTAATATTTTATATAGGGTCTTAGTGAGTGTTTTGATGATTTAATTTTCTATAAAATTCATTTTAGAGCCTAGGGAGTTTATCATGATGTTTAGTGCCCATTAGAGATTTTTTAGGGGATTCCATTTTGTGACTTGTTTGTATACCCTAGCCTTCATTTGATCATGAGGAACCATTTTTTGGTTATTGTACATTCATTTTATTCTCTTTGATATCTTGGTTCCTAGGATGGTTGAATTCGTTTTAATGGTGCTTTGGTTTATTTTCAAATTGTTTCAAAAAAAATTGGAGAGTGCAATTTATAAATTTAAGCATTAATTTCTTTGGGAATAATATTTGAGAAACAATGTCAATGAAAAAAAGAAAAAGGTTTGGGATTTATTTCATGTATTTTAAAATACATCCTTTTATAGTTTGAATGGAATTTAAAAGAAAAAATTTCATTCAAATTTTATGTTTGAAACTTATGATTTTAAATCAGATATGCCTCGTTTTTAGAATAGCTTATTTTATGATTTCTAAATGGAAAGTTATAGAGTATGTTTATCATTTAATTTATATCTACTCATTGAAATATGAAAACCTATTTTCTATGTTACATTCAAAATAGCACTAATTAAATGTTTTATAAAGGTAATTATATAAAATCTTTTATGAAATCTTACTAGGTATGTTTGGCTCACACCTTGCATGCACACTAGTGTATGTGTGTGGATGAAACTTTCCTATTTTCTTTTTGGTGTCGAGGTCTTTATTTTAGTTGTATGTTCACCTTGGTCTATTAATGGATGTGTGGTTATAAAAAGTGATCGTGGGTCATGTAGATGATGTTAGATATACTCAGGTTCAATTTTCATTTTAGTATATTGTATCAACCATTTTGGCCCAGTGTATTTTATATTCTGATCTAGTGTGTCTAATTTTGATGTATTTTATTTAGTTGTATATTATGGGTGGATGTTTTAGTTATGATGAGTTGAGATAATTTTTTATTAACACTATGACCTTTTTGGATTGTAATTTATTTTTCATATGCTTATCTATTATTCATGAATGTCAAATGTAAGAATAGATAAAATATTTAGGTAGATTCACTTTATTTATCTATGAATCGAATGAGGAGTGACCTCCATTTTATATTTTTTGACGATGGAAGGCGTGAACCTTGTTTAGCCTATCGAGGTAAGTGTGAATGAAGTGCACACCTCCATCGACCTCTTTTTCCAATCATATAAAACCCTATCATTTGTTTTTAATAAAATAAAACCAATTAAAAAAACAAGTTTTATTGAAAAAACATTATAAAAAATACTTGACTAATTATTTTATTAATTTTTTATTTGGATCCTTATGGATAAATTCAAGGATAAAAAATGAAATTAATTCATCATTAAATATTTGATTAGTCACTAAAATTGTCTAATATTCATTGTTAATATCTTTATATTTATTGTTCCAAATTCCATAAACATTGTTTTTAGTGCATTACATAAATAGAACTTCATTTCTCATCTTAAATGCAATTAATGTTTAAAATGAAAATTTGGTCCCAATCATTCATCTATTTGTGGATAGAATTATATTCATTTTATGAAGTTTATATTTTTAGATATGATTTATCACTTTATTTGAAACATTTTATCTTTTAGTTCTGATGGATGAATCCTAGGGGAAGATGGATATTTTTGCGCCTGAATGCAGATATTTGTTGGAAAAGGCATAATGAGCCTAAGGCCCATCAAACAAATGTGGGGCCCACAAACCAAGCCCAATGAAGCTAAAAATTTTAAAGTATAAATATAAAAATATTAGGATCATTTTATTCAACTGTGGCTAGAGCTAATTCCGAAGTTTTCATGGAGATATATGGATCCGAAGTTTACATTTAAATGGTGGGACCGATATGAACGCCCATAAATTCTTCTCATCATTTCGAGAATAACTTTCAAAGGGTTGCACCAAATGACCTGAAATTTGTAAAGATTATAGAGGAAACATGTAAGAATATATTTGTCTTGTACAACCACTTATTATTCGGACATATTTAATGTAAAATTCGAATGTCCAAATGGAGGATGAATCTGGACAGTTTTCCGGGTCAACTTCGAAACGTCAATTTCCTTTTGATTCTTCACCCTCCTTTTGACTCTCTTAATTGTTGGGGGGTGAATTTATTGTTTGGGGTGGACCTAAGGCTCCTAATATTACTATATAAGGAGCTGGTGGTGAAGGGAATAGGCATCTCATATTTTTCTTGTCATCTTGTGTTGCTTGTTTCATTGTAAGGTTATGCTTCCAAATTTCCTTTGTAATGTTTTTCATTTCCATGTAAGTTTCTTTTTTGTATCTTTATGTTATTAATAAACTTATTTATCTTCTATATTTTCTATTAATTTTATTAAATATTTATTATCACAAAGCACAGTGATATCTATGTGTTGTTTTTAATTATTTCACACATAGGTGTGAATTTCATTCACACGCACGGAGGTCTAACCACTGAGAGTATACCATCAATGGAGGTCTAACCCTTTAATGGGTTGATCATAGGAGCATTAAAAGGCTGGATTGAATATTATTTTATGAACGAATTGTTGTTAATTGGATAATTAATTTAAGACTTCTATTCTTCAGTAATTTCTACTATTCAACTTAACTGTGTTTGAGAAAGATAAATTCAAGTACTAAATGACCATATACCTTAGAGAAATCAGTAATTTGGTTCTCTAAGTGTATAGGTGATTATTAATTGTGTTTAGTAAGAACCAAACCAGAAAATGATGAAGGTAGTGTTATTTTTGAAGAATGGATTTATCAAGATTTAATAAAACCAAAATTGTCTAAAGAAGTAAAATTCATTCAATCCACCCTAAGAATAATCCTAAGATCAACCCATTTTCATTGAATTGAATTCACTTAGGTTTCTTAGTTTTCTTTAAAACTATCCAAAATCAAAACAAAAGTTGGCCACTTCACAGCCCATCCTCTACAAATTCATAGCATCTCAAGGTTACTTCTTTGGTCCCTGTGGATTCGACCCCTACATGTACTACATCAACCGCTTTTAACAGTAGGATAAATTTGTGCGCAACCAAATTTTGGAACCATTGCTGGGGACCAAGTAAGTCACCTTATAACATCTTTTTATTCTCTCTCATTTCTCTTTTCTCATCCGTATTTCTCTTCTCTTTCCCCCTTTCTATTTTTTTCTTGACTCCCAAAAATCATGATTCCAAATTTCCAAATGAATACAATGGAGTATAGTCAACAATATCCCTTCACAAACTCAGGATGGAATAAATATGAAAATCCACATTTGGAATCACCATCTTTTTTTAATTACTTTGATCAGCCTTTGAATGAATACCCCACACCCAATAACATGAACCATATTTTTAATGATGAATGTTTAAAAGATAAATTTCCATACCTATCAAGAATGATTGAAAAGATAAATAATGAGGAATTCCATGTTGTAAAAACATATATCAACTCTAATCCTGAAAAAATTCTTGAAAAATTGTGTAATCAAATGGATATAATGAATTCTGAGGTTTCTTTTTTGAGGTTAGAACTACAAAACATTAAAACATGTGAAGAACTCAATTTTGAATTTGGGAATTCAGAGTTAGATAATGAATTTAATTGGTCAGGTAATGTTGAAATTCAAGTTGAAGAGTGTTTAAATCAGTAATAAATTGATTTTTTGAATTCCAAAGATAATAACTTGACATCATGGATTGAGTTTCTTGAACATGGCTCCATTAGTGAATTTTTGGGACCACTAATCACTGAACCATTGGAAGAAATCCAAAATATTGAGATCATACCCACTCCTAGAATTCAAATGGAAACTTTTTGGGATGAATCATATTTTTATAAGGAACCTATTCATTTTAAAAAAATTGTAGAAGAAACTGATTTTGATTCAAATTGCCAATATTCTTTAAGAAAATTCAATCAACACAAACTCAAAATCACTGTCCTTCCATCCCCACTAGATTATCCCATCATTTGTGTTAAGAAAGAGCTTGGGGTTTTCATTCATTCATCTCATGAAACCCAAAAAGGGGTGTTGATCTTTTATTTATTAGTAAAGACTATAGAAGAAAAAATATCAACCATTTCTGATATTCCATGGGTTTTCCCATTCATTTTAGAAAATAGGATTTTTCATGAATCAAATTCAAAATATTCTTACCAACCATAAGGGATGCACATTCTCAATCATGTGGAAGTGGAGAAAGATGAGGTCATTAAAATTTTTATAGTTGGAATTGGATAAGTTGGGGGGTTCAAGTCAAGCTAACGACATTAAACAAAAGCATTGCATGGGAGGAAACCCATGGTTTTCAAGTTTCCAATAATTTTGAATCATTTTCTTTTTCATATAATAAATTACTATAGACTGTTGACCTGTTCTTCTTTTATGAGTAAGTATGGGTATGAAAGGGGAGCGCTATATTCATCTGTGTCATGTGGTGTGATCCCTAAGTAATACCTTACCCATAAAATATAAAGAAGACAATGTATCATCAGTTTATTTTATTTTATTTTATGTTTTTGTTGGTATTTAAAAAAATAGATTATTGAACTGTTCTTATTTTATGAGTAAGGATGGGTATGAAAGGGGAGCACCGTATTCATCCGTGTCATGCAGTGTCATCCCTGAGTAATACCTTACCCATAAAATATAAAGAAGACAATGTATCATCAGTTTAATTTTTAAAATTAAAAAAAAACAAGGAAAACCATAAAAATGTTGATACTTGGTTTTAAATAAATTGTTGTGTTGTTTGTTTTGTCTGTTTTGTTCTTCATTTTATGGTTCATGGACTATTTTGGCTGATACATATTCGATCAAGTAGGTGCCTACATCTCCCAAGAGATCAAAGGAGTAATATGGAGCATCATGAACTTTAACTTCAAAAACCAGGTGAATTTGTTCCATGTTTATTGTTTCAATTTTTTTTTAAAACACCTCTCATTTTCTTCTACCCCCTTCTAAGTTTTCTTTAAACACTGGGGATAGTGTTATTCTATGTTGGGGGGAGATGAAATAAAAAATGATTTTTTTTAATAAGAACATGCATGGAAAAAGAATTCATTAACCTTGAACATGATAACACACATTGCAAACTCTGAAATTGGATATCAAATAATTTTTCATGCCTTGATTCTAACTTTAATGCAAGTTTATGTTCATGAGCATAGTTTTTGGAAAGTACGGTTTTCTGATGTGATTTTTCAAAGTTTACATTTTCATCATCTTAATAAAAATGTCACAATTCATGTCTACTGTATCATGGGTGTAAATTTGAGTTCTTGGGTCCCTTTCATTATAGCATAGGGTTCTGGGGTCACTTTTAGTTTAATTTGAGTATCCAAAAAACAAAAAAATAAAATAAAATAAAATAAAATAAAAATTGAAAAAAAAATAATGACCACATAGAGTAATGTTTTTTCCAAATGAGTGGCATCTGACACTTGGGGATCATGACTCCATAGTTGTTTTTCCCAGAGTTAGGCTTTATATCTCTATTGTAGATCATGGAATTGACAATATGTGTGGCATCCGGCACTTGGGGATCTTGAATCCATAGTTTTCTTACCCAGAGTTAGTTTTTTCATATCTATTGTGGTTAAAAAATCAAATAAACAAAAAAAATTCAAAAAAAAAATTGGATACTCATCTTAAGTTTTAATGTGATTCCCACCATGTGCTTCCATTTTTTCCCCTTGAACAATAAAATGGACCCCATATCTTTTGTGATTCACAACACTTTATCATGCTTAATTGAAATTGGATGAAATGTGGTGATGAATTTGAACAAAGGAATGGGCTTGGGATTGGGATATTCTTATATACCTATAATGTTTTAAATTATTTTTATGGGTTTCATAATTTTTTATACATGAGGTCTTTGGGTGAGTAATGTGTATTAAAATGTTTTTGGAAAAGGGGATTCGAATTTCATATTTGTAACATATTTTTCTCGGGACTAGTAAAACTCAAGTTGGGGTGTGTGATTAGTCACTAAAAGTGGCTAATATTCATTTTTAATATCTTTATATTTATTTTTCTAAAGTCCATAAACATTTTTTTTAGTGCATTACATAAATAGAACTTCATTTCTCATTTTAAATGCAATTAATGTTTAAAATGAAAATTTTGGCCCAATCATTCATCTATTTGTGGATAGCATTATATTCATTTTATGAATTTTATATTTTTATATATGATTTATCAATTTATTTGGAACATTTTATCTTTTAGGTCCGATGGATGAATCCTAAGGTAAGATGGATATTTTTGCGTCTGAATGCAGAAATTTTCTAGAAAAAGCATAATGGGACTAAGGCCAATAAAACAAATGTGGGGCCCACAAAACAAGCCCAGTGAAGCTAAAAATTTTACAGTAGAAATATAAAAAAATTATAATCATTTTATTCATCTGTGTCCAGAGCTAATTCAGAATTTTTCATGGAGATATATGGATCGTAAGTTTACATTTAAATGGTGGGACTGATATGAACGCCCATAAATTATTCTCACCATTTCGGGAATAACTTTCATATGGTTGCACCAACTGACCTGAAATTTTTAAATAAGATAGAGGACACATGGAAGAAGATATTTGTCTTCTACGACCACTGATTATTCATTCATATTGAATGTAAAATTTGAACGTCTATATGGAGGATGAATCTGGACAGTTTTTCGGGTCAACTTCGAAACGTCAATTTCCTTTTGATTCTTCACCCTCATTTTGACTCTCTTAATTTTTGGGGGGTGAATTTATTATTGGAGGGTAAACTTAAGGCTCCTAATATGACTATATAAGGATATTTTGGTGAAGGTAATAGGCATATCATATTTTTCTTGTCATCTTGTGTTGCTTGTTTCATTGTAAAGTTATGCTTCCAATTTCCCTTTGTAATGTTTTTCATTTCCATGTAAGTTTCTTTTTTGTATCTTTATGTTCTTAATCAACTTATTTCTCTTATATATTTTCCATTAATTTTATTAAATCTTTGTTATCACAAAGCACGGTGATATCTTTGTGTTTTTGTGAATTAGTTCACACATAGGTGTGAATTTCATTCACACACACGGAGGAGTGCTCGTTATTTCCGCGGTTTTAATTTCTTCAATCCAATTCTTATTAGCCATATTCCACCCAACATTGATAGTATACCATCAATAGAGGGATAAACCTTTAATGGGTTGATCGTAGGAGGATGAAAATGCTGGATTGAATTTTCTTTTATGAAAAAATTGTTGTTAATTGGCTAATTAATTTAAGACTTCTATTCTTCATTAATTTCTACTCTTTATCTTCACTGTGTTTGAGAAAGCTAAATTCAAGTACTAAATGACCATATACCTTATAGACATAATTAATTTGTTTCTCTAAGTGTATAGGGGATTATTAATTGTGTTTAGTAAGCACCATACCAGAAAATGATGAAGGTAGTGTTATTTTTGAAGAATGGATTCATCAAGAATTAATAAAACCAAAATTGTATAAAGAAGTAAAATTCATTCAATACACCCCAAGCATAATCCTAAGATCAACCCATTTTCATTGAATTGAATTCACTTAGGTTTCTTATTTTTCCTTAAAACTATCCAAAATCAAAACCAAAGTTGTCCACTTCATGGCCCATCCTCTACAAATTCAAAGCATCTCAAGGTTACTTCTTCGGTCCCTATGGATTCGACCCCTACATGTACTACATCGACCGCATTTACCAGTAGGTTAAATTTGTGTGCAACCACTCTTCCTCTATATCAAATCAAATAAATTAATTTTAGTAACATACACTCATTAGATGAATTACATTGTAGCAACCCAAGACCCCTAGGCTGCGTAGCACTGCAGTTGCGTATTTTTATTCTTTCATCTTCACCCTCTCCATTTCTTTCCCACCCTTCAATCTATCATTTATCTGTTTGTGTGGAGCTTTTCTCTGGAAGTATTTAGTGGAAATGGAGGCATTTAGTTAATAATTAGTTCCAATAGTATAATTCTGAAAGGGGAAATTCCTCTCATTTGTGATAATTACACCATTGACACTATTTATTAACTCGATTCCTCCATTTCCACCAAATCATTTTATAGAAAAGTTCCAAATAACCAAATAAATGATAGAGTGGATGGAGATAAAGAAATATAGAGTGTGGAGATGTAAGAATCAGAATATCCAACTATGGTGTTGTGCAGCCTGAGGGTCTTAGGTTGCTATAGTGTAATTTCAGATGAAAAGTGTATGTTACTAAAATTAATTTATTTGATTTGATGTGGAGGCAGAGTTAATGATGAATTAATTTCATTTTTATCCTTTAATTTATCCATAAGAATCCAAATAAAACTAAAATAAAAAAATTGTTTGAGGATTTGTTATATAAATTTTTTCGATAAAACATGGTTTTTTAATAGATTTTATTTTATTAAAAAATGATTGGGCTTTATATTATTGAGAAAATAGGTTGATGGAGGAATGTACTTTGTTATAACTTAGGGAAATTATCCATAATTCATTTGAGATGTGTAAAAATTAGTCACACCTCAATTTGACGCATGATGTGACCACTGTGACTCAATGGGTCATGCCTTTGTAAGAAGATCAATAATGTTATCTATGTTCAATCACATAGGTAATTTTGATTTTTGCACAGTAAAATCAATGTCCATAGAATTAATGTATTATTTCATATTTATGTTTAATTTATTTATTTTTAGTATTACTCATATAATAATTGTTTTTTTATACAGGTGGATTCATTTTTTTGAGTTTATGTGGTTTGTTAAAAGATACACATGCAGTGTTGGTAGTTAAAGAAATAAAGTTATTAGAAATCATGGTGACATTTATAGTTAGGATTTTTTTGAGACTTTGGGACATTTAGGAATCATTTTCACCTCAATCCAACACATTATGTGACTAGTATAACTCCAAGTACTTCTTTTTATTTAAAATTGACATTAATTTTAGTAAAAAGACAACTAACTCAATGTGTCTGTTATCGGTTCAAAATTGATATTTGACTTTAAAAAGTTCCACTCACTTAAAACTAAGTAAAAATTATTGTATTTTCTTGATAATTTAGGGTATCTATTCATAAATCATTTGTGATGTGTAGGAATCAGTCTCACATCAAACTAATACACGATGCGATCTGTATGAGTCAAAATGTGTGTTTCAAGTTTAAAATGACATTTTATTAAAATGGTTAAGTGACATAATTAAAACCAATCAAATGAATTCAGATTTTTTTGATACTTTAGGAAAAAAATACATAATTTATTTATAAAATGAAGGAATTAGATTCACCTCAATGCGATGCACGGTGTGACCGGTATGACTCTAAGTGTGTCTTTATTTAAAATTAACATAAATTTTAGTAAAAAACAAACTTACTTACCCAAAACTGAACAAACACATTTAGATTGTTTTGATACTTTTGGAAAATTATCCATAAGTTATTTGATATGTGCATGAATCATCCTCACCTTAATCTGACACACAGTGTGGCTGATATGACTCCAAGTGCGTGTTTTTATTTAAAATTGACATCAATTTTAGTAAAAAGGATGATTTACCTACTCAAAACTAAGAAAAAAAATTAAAATTGTTTAAATACCTTATTATAATGATCCATATGTAATTTTTAATGTGTAGGAATTAGTTGTATCTCAATATGATACAAAATGTGATCAATATGAGTCAAAGTACATGTTTCAATTTTAAAATGACATTTTAGAAAAAAATACAAGTGACGTACTCAAAACCAAGAAAAAACATTCATATTATTTTTATACTTTAGGAAATTGATCCATAAGTTATTTGGTACATATAGGAATCATTTGAACCTCAATCCAATGCACGGTGTGATAGGTATTACTCAAAGTGCATTTTTTATTTAAAATTGTCACCAATTTTAGTAAAATGGAAAACTATCCTATTCAAAACTAATCAAACACATTCAGATTGTTTTGATACTTTAAAAAATGATCCATAAGTCATCTTTTATGTGTAGAAATTAATTAAACCTCAATCTGATACATGATGTGCTCAATATGACTCAAAGTGTCCTTTCTTAGTTTAAAATCAACATTTAAGTTCAAAAAGTGCCAATCAATGAAAACTGATCAAACATGATCATATTTTATTCATAAATTTGGAAAATGTTTTATAATTCATTTATGACATGTAGGAATCTATTTCACATCAACATTATATGCAATGTGGTTGGAATGAGACAAAATTTTATGTTTCCAGTTTAAAATGGCATTTTAGTAAAAAAGACAATTGATGTACTCAAAACAAAGAAAACACATTCAGATTGTTTTGATACATTATGAAAACAATCCACAATTCATTTGAGACATGTTGGAATCATATTCACCTCAATCTGATGCACAGTGTGACTTGTATGACTCCAAGTGTGTCTTTTTATTTAAAATTTCCATCAATTTTAGTAAAACTAACACTTTCTATTAATTTATTTCTATATATTATTACTAACGTAATAATTGTTTTCTTATACATGTGAATTATTTTGGTTGATAAGGGGTGGTTTATTCAGAAATAGCATGAGTTGGGTCAGGATTAAAAAATAAAGGAACATTGATGTTTTTGAATGTATGTAGTAATTTTTATTTATGTAATTTTATAAACCAATGTTTGAAATGTCAATAATATAGTTATTTTCTTGTATTTGTGTTGTAAATTTTATTTCATTTAAAACCTGTATTGGGACTTGTTTTTGTTGATATTTGGTGTGTTTCTAGTGTTGTGGTGTGTTGTTACAGCACACTATAGTGGTGTTTTAGTGTGCTGTTACAGCACACTACAGAATGGCCCTTTATCAGTGTTGATAAATGGTTCCCTTAGCGGCGCTAAATTAAAGGGTTGATAAATGGTTCCTTTATTAGTGCTTCTAAAAGAACTAATAAAGTTCCCATTTATTAGTTATTTTTTATCCCTGATAAAGGACACATTTATTAGTGATTTTTCAGCATTGATAAAAGACCAGGGCTTTTAACCTCACTCATGTAGTCAGTGCATTTCTAGCACTCATAAAGGTCATTTATAGCACTGTTAAAGGCCTATTTTGTAGTATTGTCATGTGATCTCAATTGGTGTGAACCATAGGCAATCACCTCTTTATTCTGCATCAGGACACAACCAAGCCCGACCCCTGATGCATCACAAAACACCATGTACTTGACACCTTCCTTTGATAACCTCAAGATGGGAGTGCTCGTCAACCTCTTCCTCAGCTCCCTTAATCACTTCTAGCACTTTCTTTTCCATAAGAAAGGCTTCCCCTAAAATTTCAAATCTATCAAGGGTGATATCACTCTGTAGAAGTTGGGTACAAACCTCTTATAGTACCATGTCAATCAAAGGAAACTTTGCACCTCAGTAACACTCTTGGGTGGCTCCTAAGCAAGAACTGTATCAACCTTTATTGGGCCCACTACAACTCCAGCCTTTGAAATGATATGTACCAAAAAATAGACCTCTTGAATCCAAAACTGACACTTTAAGAGATTCATTTAAAGTTTGTTATCATAGAGTGTATTTAGGACCATCCTCAAGTGTCTCACATGCTCCTCCTTGGACACTGAGTAAACTAGGATTTTATTGATGAATACCACCACGAACTGGTCTAAGTAAGGTTGAATAATCTAGTTCATGAGTCCCATGAAAACTTTTGGGGAATTCATTATTCCAAATGGCATCACCAAGTATTCATAGTGACTATAATGACATCTAAAGGTCGTCTTAGGTATATCCTCATCTTGTACTCATAGCTGGTGATAGCCTGATTTGAGGTCAATATTTGAGAACCATCACACCCATTTCAGTTGATCAAATAGGTCATTGATCCTTGGTATTGGATACTTGTTCTTCATGGTCGCCTATTTTAATCATAGGTAATCCATGCATAAACTCAAGCTCCCACCTGCCTTCTTGGAAAACAAAAATAGGGATGCCTGGGGTGAAACATTGGGTCCCATGAAGCCCTTCCTCTACAAGTCCTCCAACTGTACCCTCAACTCATGAGGCTCTATGGGAGAAATCCAATATGCCGGTGTAGATATCAATGTCATACCAGGGTTTAGATTAATGCATAATTCCATCTCCATATGAGGAGGTAAACTTGGAACATCTTCAATAAATATGTCCTCATACTCCACCACCACTATAGGAAACTAAGGATGCATATCACCCACAACACTGAGGGTGAGGCTAGCCAATTGATGAGTAATTGAATGAACCCTCCTATTTGTGAGTCCATCCTTCACTTCCTGTATTTATTTTTTACCAACAAAGGACAATTTGGTTCCATCACTACAGAAACACCACACTCTTTGCCTAAAATAGTCAATATGAGCACGAACTGTGGATAATGAGTCTATACTAAGAATGATGTCGTAAGGACTAAATGCTTCTACCAAGATATCCAAACCAAAACTCTCCCCTCCAAGAGTTAGGTCACACTGTTATCACCAGTGTGTGATCATCGAGTCTCCTCTAGTATGTGTCTACAAGTGTAAGGGTCGAGTCAATAGTTCAATATGAATCTCTGAGTCTTGAACAAGATTCGTGATAGGAAAAGAATGACTACCACATGTGTCTATAAAAACTACATCTAGGGTGGAAAATACACAGATTTTACCTCATATCATCCCTGAAGACTTGGGGTTATAATCCTTCATTTCCTGCAGCTGGCCTCATCCTTGTCCATCAGCTCCTTGAGCCTAGGGGACCACTTGGGGTGGTGGTGGTAACATGTCGAAATGTCAACCACCTCCTGCTCCTCTCTCAGCTCCTCTATTGCATCTACCACCCCATGGACCACCCTGTCCATGTCTCTACCTCTAACTTGGTAGTCCCTCGATCATCTCCTGATCAGTTGTACGACGGGTCAAGAAATCTTGGGCCAGATGTCACTAACTGCCGCATAAGTAACACCGTCTATACTGGGGCTGATTCGAGCCATCCTAGGAGAACTTTATCATTAAACCTGAGTCATTGGATCACCCCCTGAAGTTTCTGACCTGCTTATATCCCTATGACTATTTTTTAATACCTTATGTCAAGGTACCAGCTACCTGGTGCTCACTACTAGCTCTCACTTCTAGTTCCTTGTCTTCTAGAAAGCTCTCTGCTAGCAGGGCTCGCTCAAGTACCCCAGTCTAGGTAGAAATGCTAAGGGAGACCACTGATGCCCTTATATCCCAGTGCAAACCCTGCTTGATGGTCTGAGCCTTAAAGAACTGGTCTCGTGCCATATCTAAGGAGTATCATGAAAGATCTATAAAATTCATTGAATACCCCACCATGGTCATACTTCCCTACTGTAGATACAGAAGCTCCTGTATGCATATCGATCACAACGTGGTCAGATAGGGATCCTCTTTGAAGAGATTCTCAAAGTATATCAAGGAGAGAGTTGTCTCATCATTATTTTGAGTCACCAAGCTCCACCATTTCCCTATAGAGCCCTGAAGAAGACTCACGATAAGATCTATCATCTAATTGGAAAGCATCCTCACAAGGAGGAAAACACAAGTGACTACCTCTAGACAATCCTTAGCCAACTGGGGGTCTGGCTCACCCTAAAACCTAGGAGGTCACTAACTATGAAAATCATGCAATGCACTCATCCTACATTCATCCTCATCAAGTAGTTATAGTAGTAACTCCTGCTTGACGAGTGATGGTATAGCTAGAAAACCACTTGGAGGTGTCAAGTACAAGACCCCGTACCGATGCCTCATCACTAGGAAAATCATCCTTGTGATCATGTGGTGGAATCCTGACTTGTTGTCTACATAGAGGCATCCTAAAATAAAACAATATTTACCATGTTCAATAAATTATATCAGGGTATATGACTCAAGAAGGACATGGAAAACAAAACCGTTCATATATGATGCATGTACCATTGTTTTCCCTACAAAAAGTGTCTTCATTTTCTAAGTCAAAAAGTAGGAAATCAGAGTCCTGATGTATGGATACATCAGTTGCTGCACCAATATCGGGGTCCCTATCCGGAAAGCTGAACTCGAAACACTTAACACTATTTCCCCAAACCACTCTCACAGACTCATGGTCCTAAAGTAGAACTGAACCTCCTATTATAGCACTCTGTCATGACCCGTCCTAGAGGGGTACATGTCGTGACTACCCCAAGACAACATCCAATTGGCCAGGGGCTGGTGACTAGAACTGAGTAGGAATATACCACAAATGGGAGGAATTATCCTAAAGTACCTATACACAAGCACACATCTCCAAGACACAAAAATGATGAAATGTAAAAACCACTAATAAAATAACGCATGCATACCAATAAGATCCCACAACAAGGTGCAGAAATAAATGTACTGAAAAGTAAATAGGGCTAAATAAAATCCCACCACAAAGAGTCTGTAACACAAGTCCAACCTAAAATTAAAGGTACTAAGACTACTATATGAAAGTTATAGGAAAAAACCTTGGTCTATCCAGTCTCACTAAGCATCATCTAGTCCTAGTATGCCTAGGACTTTTTCAAAAGGTTGATCATCTGCACAAGATAGGACACATGTAGGAAAATCCCATGCAGGGGTGAGTATAACAATACTCAGTAAGACACCCCAAAACCACAAATCAATACATCAAAGGAAAGTACATTCAACTTTATATAGGTATATGTCTACATCAGATATAACAAGAATATCAAGATATACTCAAAATAGACACCATTCTATCAGGCAGTCCTAACCAACTGCCATCCATAGGATTCCTCTCAAAGCATTCTCATTCTGGGATAACTTCCTCCTCCAACAATGATATAATATAAGACACTCAACGAATATTTCAAGATCATTTTGTCCCCAACTAAAGATAACTCATTGTTCAAGGAATACTAGGATACAAATATAGAGGATTGCACCTAGACATATTGGGGGATACCATAGATCACACCCAGAACCATTGGTGGATACCACGTACCCAATCCAGATCAACCTTCTACATAGGGTATTACACCTAAACACACTAATGGATACCACAGACCCTACCAATGTGGCTCGGTAGATGGAGGATCGGTGCCCTACGCAAGGTGGTCATGTGATTCCACATACTCTACTATAGGTGATAGAGGATCGCACTCCAACCTCGAGGAGGGATACCATACTATATCTAAGACTTGGCCTCTAGAGGGAATTATAATCCAATGATATGGATGTAATTTCAGACTAAACCCTCAAGGAAAGGACCAAGGGAATGCTATCAACCTATAAAGGTATAAACTAAAAACTCACCACTTGTCTCAAAATTACCTTATCAATGTTAGGGTCTCAATGCTATAGACGGATCGTTGAATGGATGCCCCATTTAAAAGATATTCTCATTTGAGTGAAATTACCTGCAGCCCTACTGGAGCCCTACGACCTGCCATCATGGTCGAACACCATGGTCGGTCGACTTATCGGGTGGACTAATCATGTGGTCACTGCATTCACAGTCGACCGTCATAGTCATTCTTCACGGTCAACCATTACGGTTGATGCACCCACGGAAGCTTGAGTTTCCCTGTGGTCGACTGCGACTAGGCTCTGCCCTGGTTTCCCTGGGTCCAGCCCGACCTACTAGCCTAACCTAACCCACTGACCCAACATGGCCCATCCTCCTAACCCAGCCATTGGCTTTGCCCGCTCTGCATCATCTTACATGTCCACTGCCACCGTCTCCACATCTTTTCTCATCCCTCCATCATCATTTCATCCCTTCTTCATCACGTCGTTGGCCGCCGCTTCCCACACATGTTCCACCACTATACATTATCGTCAACTTCCGTTCGCCAACTCTGTGTCAGTTATCCCTTCTTCGGACCACTATGTCTTCTCCAATTCCCAAAAAAACCAAACAGTTGCAGATCCGAGCTTCTTGGGTCTCGATCAACACAGATTTGGCCTTGTTTGTCAATTCACCTCGAATCCAGGGTTCCAATCATGTTTGGAACCCCCCATAAATTTCAATATGGGAATGGTATGGTCCCAATGATTAAGAACACAAAGAACAGAGGAAAAAATGCACAAAGATAAACCTTCAAAAACAAACCTCGATCATTGTTCGTGTTGGCCTCAATTCGTTTATGTTATAATGATAAATAAAGAGGAATAAATCAATGAACCAAAACAATTCAATAAATTTTAAATCTAATAATGATGTGCATATCAATTCTTGTTAATTTAATTGATTCACGTTCGTTTGAGATTAAAAATGGTATGGAATTTACAAGATAAAACATCTTACCTCTATTTGGATCGGTCGCTGACGAAGAATAGTCACCGCATCATTTTCAATCCTCAATCCATCATCATTTGTTGGAAGGTATTACTATATTTTTCTTTAAAAATCCTCCAGAGGTTTTAGGGTTATGCGGTTAACCTCGAAATTCTTACATAAGGATAAATTTAAAGTTTTTCAAAACATTTCTTCAAAAATAATTTTCATTAAATTATTTAATTCCTTTTACGTCCCGTGAAAAAAAATTCACAAATGATCCACACCAACTAAAATTAGGTCACGCCTAAGGTAAAGCCAATATTATAAACTCAATGGTGTCTTCATATTTTTGATCTAGATATCCATTTAAGAGTTATCCCATTTTTCAGTAAAACCATATGTGCGTACTTTTAAATAGTTTAATATTTTTCAAACATTTATTTAGGGTGAACCGGGCCTCATAATTGCACGTCATCTCAGTTCCTGGTCTTGAAATAATTCCATATAATAATAAAAAATAATACATAGAAAAACCAAGATGTTATATTTGTATCTAGTGTAATGAAATCTTAATCAAAATGTTGTGCACGCGACATTCCTTCGGCTAAGTAAGTAAATAGTGTAGGATGATTAACACTAACTAGTGGATGCCTATATATCAGAGAAACCTCAGAAGGTTCATTCCCCATATCACCCTTATCCACATCATCTCCTTATTCCTCACTAAATACTTCCCCATTAGATAAACTATCATTCACAGGAGTATGTTAGAGTTGGTGTCCTAATAACCAATTATTTTTACTTTGATTACATGAATATTTAATGTATTAAATATTAAATTAAAAATCTTATTACATATTTTCAGTTTTTTTCATGACTTTAATGTAATAATGTCCTAGAGTATTTTCCGCATTGATAAGGTCATAGTAGTTCCCTACTATGATGAGAACCTTGAAGTGATATGAAAATATTCTTAATTGTTCTACAGTTGGATAACATACTATGATGGGACATAAAGTATATAGACCATTAGGTGTGAGTAACTCATAATAAGGTGAGACTTCTTCTCATGAAGTTCATACTTGGTATTCTTCAAGATGGGAGATTATGAGAAAAGACCCTCTAGTAAGAATTCTACATGTTTTGGTGTCATCGGATATTCCTATCTGTGAGCATGTGTAATGGTCCTTAGACTTTAAGATTATCATTAATTTATGTCATGACTCTCACACTTATATTTTTAGAAAAAAACCACCACGCCATATGTTGGTAGAAAATAGAGTATGTTGGGTGTGTCACGAATTACATGTTATTAATCAATATTTCAAGGAAGGATTTGTCCCTTCCATCTTTATAGAAGTTGATATATTGGCCCTTTGATTGAAGTAGAACTGTAGCCCTAGATTTCATGGCCATGATGTAATGAAGAATTTAAATCAGATAGTCAAATAATGATGTGTCGATCATATAGGTTTATGAAATCGTTATGCAACATTATTGATGAGATATTGTGACAAAGGGATTATATTACATAGTGAGTGTTCATTTGTGGTTGTCGTCATTGTGACTTTAAGTTCTTTATCTTGGGTACCATTACCTATTTCTAAATATTAATCTTGGACTTTAGGCAAGCCCACCTAATGCCAATGGAAAAAAATCCTAAAGGGTCAAAACTAAGTGTGTTTGTTGGTCTTGATTAAATTCTATTTGAATTTAATTAATGGAATAAATAGTATTCTCAAGATTGAGGAATAGTTTTATTTAAGTTATATTGATCGCATAAATTAAATAAATATTTATTCATTATATTGTGAATAAAATATATTTATTTATTTTCTTGAATATTTAATAAATATTTATTTACTAGTTTTTGAATAAAATATTTATTTAAGAGAATAAGATATTTATTCTGGTGTTCAAAAAATGCAAGAGGAGTTCAAACGGACCAAGACTGTGTTCGATGATAAAATAATTATTTATGAGCTTGTAAAAATTATTTATCCATTTTTCACAAGTTGATGTACCACAAAATAATAATATTATTATTATTATTAAGTGTCATGTGATTTCATTAATAGTTATAATTATATTAAATGATTGTTATACTATTAAATTTTGTAACTGAAATATCAACTCTATAAATTGATGGTTATGTCTATTATGTAATGCATTTGAAACCAATTCCAAGTTTGGTAATAGATAATTATTTTGCACAATGAATTCTCTCTCAACTCCTCTTCCTCTCGCTCTCTCAAAAAAGAGAAACCTAAGAGATAATTTCTTCAAGAGTGAAGAACGAGCGATCAAGAACAAAAAATGTAAGACATTCGATTCACCGCACAAGCACCCAAAGAACAAGTGGCATTGTTCAGAGACCATTGGAGCATGTGTGGATCACCGCTAGAGGGATTCTACCCTTGTATCCTCACAAGTGCAATGAAGGCACTATGGAAGGGCCTTTTGGACAATCAAAAATCATCAATGATGAAATTTACTAAGCCCAGGTATTTATATATTCAAATATTAAATAAATTAATTATAAATTTGACATGAAATATCATCACTCTTGGTTTTGGGAAATGATTATTAAAAGAAATTTTAATATATCACCCTCCACCGCAACACTTATGCTCCTCTTGAAACCAAAAAGTGGTTTTAGAGGGGTCACATTTAAATTTATAATTATTTATTTGATTGTTGATCTATGCACAATCATTGTTAGATTTTAAATTCATGTTATTTGTTTTTTAATCCAATTTGAATTAACATGTTATCGATATATTAATCATGTTCGTTCAGTGTTTCATTTTCTTAGATATTTAAGAATAAATTAATAATGGTTGGAGATGCCATCGAGAAGTGCCAAATCTTTGGCTGGTAAAGCTAGGTTACATAGTGTACTATCAGAGCACACTCCGTATACCCATGTGAATTGTATCTAGATGCACTGAGAAATTAAAAATATATGGTGCTTTTATTACACACTGCATATTGATCGGACCAACCTGGCATTCGGCAAGTGGATACAGGGTGTGTAGCTGGCATGTACACACTGTATAGTCTGGATGAGTTAACATGCTAAAGCCCCAGGCGTGTGACTTGGATATATGGAAACCAAGGTACATGGTGTGTATCTGGATGTACACGCCATGCAGTCTCCCATTAATGGATAAATTTAAAATTACATTAAATTTGAAATTTTTTAGCATTAAAACATTATTCTATTGATTATCACACCGTTTTGTGTTTGACAATTTAATAATGGTTTTAAATAATTTTAAACTCTCAGTTAATTTACTGTAATATATATTTCATTAATGGTTCTACCGTTTATTTTCCATGAATGAAAATTTTATGGGTATATCCAATTAATTTTGGATGATCATTAAAATGAAAGAGAATTAATTAATTAATTAATTAATACTAGTGCATTCATCTTAATAATAAATGAATGAATGCTAGCTAGTTACTTTTTTCATAGTCATTGTATTTATGACCGATCATGAGCTTGAACAAGACATATGTATGTGTTGGAATTTATTTAATTAAATTTATTGCATGGTTTTGCAATTATTTAATATTAAATTAAAATATGGTATGCGATTCATCCCTCCCTCTATTATGAAAGACCTACGTGTCCAAGGATATTTATGTTATTCCATTTAACCAATCCTTTGGTTCCCCTAACCTGCGTGTGAGTTATAAATATTTTTAATTAATGGATCATCCCAAGGTGTATGGAGACAGCTCAAGACGAAACCATAATGATGCCAACTTAGTGATACATAGGTGTACATGTGAAATGTTGTAGCTCATGTCAAGTTTGGAATAAGGAGTTATTTTCCCTAGGTCAAAGGTTGATTTAAAATTTTCTCATTAAATAAACCATCCGATAAGCTTATGATCAGGTCATTTAATTAATTATTTATCTTTTTCTAAATGCATTAAATTTATATTTATTGATTCTAGACTAAAAACACATAAACGGATGAATTAATATGAAAATATGTAATTTAAGTAAAATAGATTATGTGCAAATGTTTTATCCAAAAATCATTAATTAATTAAGTTAAAATTCAATTAAATATTAACAAGACATGTAAAGAATAAAAAAAGATAAAAAATTATACATAATAAAATAAAATCCCTCAATATAATATTAAGTCAGACTAATCCTTCCATTACTTTATTAGGAATGAAACTCAATAGAACTGTGTGCCTGACCAACCCTTGTTGGGACGCTTACTTTTATAATGGGAGTTCTTATGAAGGTTTCAAGTTGACTTAACCACTTTACATCAAGAGGAGTATCCCTTGTTATAATTGGTGTAATTTTGAGGCAACTTTTGAGAAATTTAAGTCGGGATTTCTGGATTGGGGAGTCCACTCAACAGATCAAGGAGCTGCAAACCCATAGTTGGAAAATACTTTCCTACATAAATACCTTAGAAATAGCATGACCAACCCTTATTGGGGTTATGAAAAGGGGAATATGGATCCTTGCCACTATAATTTCTTAGCAACTAGACATTCCACTTCAATGGTGAGTGCTATTAGGACTTGATAAAATAGTGGAAGATTTACTAAAATCAATTAATTTATTATTTCTCACAAAATTTGTAATAAAAAAATTACTAATAATCCGCTCTTTTAATTGTATAGTAAAATGAAAATATCATCATCCACACTATCCCTATTATCAATATTGGATAAAGAAAATCTCCTCACTAGAAGCAACTTCTAGGAGTGGTTTAGACACCTTCAGGTTGTTTCAACGCCATGAACGGAAATCTTATGTGCTAGAATATTCAATTCCTGATCTACCTACTCAAGAGGTGAGTGATGAAGTGTTCCTAGTCTATGAAAAAACATATGAATGAAGCAGTCGATGTTCAACATTTGATTCTTTTATCTATGTCTAGTGAACTCATGAAGTCTCACAAAAACATGGATGCATATAGAATGCTTGAGCACCTCTATGGTCTTTACCAAGAGAGAGCTAGATATGAATGGTTTAAGATTTCCAAGGTGCTATTTCAGAATAATCTTGGATAGGGTGCCCTAGATGGGCCACACATAGTCAATATCATTTTCTATATTGAGTGACTAGAGGTTTAAGGGTTTAAACTCCCCAAAGAACTGGGCATCAATCTCATTATGCCATTACTCCCTTAGAGCCTCTCTATTTTTGTTGTAAATTTTAATATGAACACTGAGAAGTCTCTACCAAATCTTATTATCCTCCTTCTCTATGTAGATAAAGATATGAAGTGTGAAAATACTTATTTCCTTATGGTGAAAAAATGAAAATGGAAATAAAAGAGCTTTAAGCCCAAAGATTTTACACACTCTTCCAAGAAAAATAATATCAAAGGGGAATCAAGGGAACAAGATGTTGTTTGTTTCTAATGTGGAAAGAAGGGCCACTAGAAGAAAAACTTCACCCATTTAAAGAAGAAAGGGGAAAATTCAGCTAAGTTTGTTATCAAGTGAAATTTATATATTTCTACAAATTGGTTATTAAAAAAATCTTGTGGTGATCACATATGTATTAAAATACATGAACCAAGTAGATTTAGAAAAATTGACCAAGGGGAGGTAGATCTATGAGAATCTAATAGAGCTAAACTTGTTGTTGTATTTATTAGGGACTACAACCTCACATTACCAACTAGAATGATCTTGGGTTTAAAGGGTTTTTATTATGTGCCTTCAGTTACCAAAAACATTATTTTTGTATCTAGACTATATATAGACGGATTCATTTTAAAATTTGTAACTAAATGTTTCTTCTTTTATAAAGATAGAATTTTTTATGGTAATTCACATTTACATAACAATCTTTACGTGTTGAATTATGTGAACCAAGTAATGGAAATCGATAACGAAGTTACTTTAAATGACTTATACCACACCCAAATTTGGCATCATCGACAAGGTCATGTAAATGAAAAAAACTTGATGAAATTACATCAAGATGGATATTTAGATTCTTTCAAACTAAAACCACTTGGTGTATGTCATGCATGTTTACAAGGCAATTTGATCAAAGCCCCATTTAGTGGTAAAGGTGAAAGGGCTAAATAGATTCTTGAATTAGTTCATACTGATGTGTGTGGACCATTTCCTATTGAAGCAAGGGGTTGGTACTCATATTTCATAACTTTTATTGATTATTTTAGAAGATATGGATATATTTACATAATGAGGTATAAGTTAGATTATTTTGATAAATTCAAGGAATATAATAATGAAATTGAGAACCATATTTATAGGAAGATTAAGAAACTCCACTAAGACCATGGTGGGGAATATCTTAATCAATACTTCATTAATTACTTATGGGAGTTTAAGATCTTATCCCAACTCACTCCTCCTTACACACCTCAGTTGAATGGTGTAAGTGAAAGGAGGAACTGCACCTTGTTGGACATGGTGAGATCAATGATGAGTCATGAGAGTCTTCCATTATCCTTTTGAGGATATGCATTACAAATAGTGGCATGGATACTAAACCAAGTACCAACTAAATTGATAAATGGTATTCTATATGAATTTTGGAGTGGATGAAAAACCATGTTATCAAATTTACATGTGTGGGGAAGTGAATCATTTGTTAATACCTCTTTAGGTAACAAATTTGAACCCCGAGGTAAGAAGTGTACCTTTATAGGATTCCCTAAGGAAATAAGGGTATATTACCTATATGAAACCTCAGAAAAAAAAAAGTTTATATTGGAAAGACATGTTATATTCCTTGAGAGGGATCACATCTCCAAAAGAGATAGTGGGAAGGAGATAAACTTCGATGAAGTCAAGGCTCAAGGCACAAAAGAGTTGGTACAAGATCAAATTCCATAAGCCCTGTGGAAGAAGAAAATGTTCCAGATACACAATTATTATGTAGGAGTACAAGAGAAGTTATGGTTTTCTAGTTATCAGGAATTTTGACTCATTATTAGTTGAAAATAATGATCCTCTAACCTACAAGGAAGTAGTAAGTGGTAGAGAAGTTTCTAAGTGGAAATAAGCCATAAATTCTAAAATAGATCCCATATATCAAAACCCGGTCTAGATTTTGGTAAATACTCAAGTGGACATAAATCTTATTAGTTGTAAAAGGGTATTCAAGAATAAACTGAACATTGAAAGACATGGAATCACCTATAAGGTGTGACTGGTTGTAAAAGGGTTTAAACATCATTAAGTCATTGACTACGATGAAACCTTTTCACCAGTTACAATGATAAAATACATCAGAATTATACTTTTAATTAAAACATACCATGAATATGAAATTTGGAAAATGGATTTCAAAACAACCTTCCTTAATAGGAACCTTTAGGAAGATGTATATATGGAACAACCTGAAGGTTTTATGACTCCAAAGGATTCCAATAAGATATGAAAGTTGTAAATATCCATTTATAGATTAAATCAAGAATCAAGGTCATAGAACATTAATTTTAATGAATCCATAATGGAATTTGGTTTTATAAAGAATTAATGTGAGACTTGCATCTACAAATGGTTTAGTGGGAGTGTAGTAATTTTCTTAATAGTATATGTTGATGACATATTACTTATTGGAAATGAAATACCAGTCTTACAGTTTGTTAATTAATGGTTGAATAAATGATTTTCTATGAAATATTCGGTTGAGGAAGTATATATTTTTTGGATCAAGATTCATCATGATAGATCCAATAGGTTGCTTGGCCTAAGTCAAAGTACATACATTGACAAGATACTGAAGATATTTAGTATGGAAAAATCCAAGAGGGGATTGTTTCCAGGGTTATATGGCATTCATATTTCCAAGAAAATGTGTCCTCAAACCCATGAGAAAATAAATATAATGGAAAGGATTCCATACTCATCAGCGATTGGGTCATTAATTTATGTTATGCTATGTACTAGTCTAGATGTCACATACGCATTAAGTGTGGTAGGAAGATATCAAGTTGATCCAGGTGATCGTCATTGGAAGGTAGTCAAGACTATCCTTAAGTATCTAATATGTATTAAGAATATGTTCCTAGTTTATGGAGTATATGAGGAACTAGTCATCAGAGGATATGCATATGTTAGTTTCCAAACTAATCAAAATGACATGAAGTCACAAATGGGATACATATTCACTTTAAATGGAGGTGTTGTGAGCTAAAAGAGTTTAAAGTGGGTTTTGGTCACAGATTCTACAATAGAGTCCTAGTATATTGTAGCTTCTAAGGTGGATAAAAAAGTAGTTTGGATTCACAATTTAATCCAAGATCTTGTTATGGTACTTAGAAGTAAAGATTTAATCATACTCTATTGTGATAATACTAAAGTGGTTGCTCTTGTATGAGATCCAAGGTCACATCAGTAGATGAAGAACATACTTTAGAAGTATTATCTTTTGAGGGATTTTTCTTAGAGAGGTGAGGTTTCAATGAGTAGTATTTGCAAGGAAGACAATGTGGTAGACCCTTTGACCAAATCCTTGACCCAGTAGAAACATAATTATCATATGAGTTCTAGAAGACTGAAAGTTGTAGGCAGTTGGCTTTGGTCCAAGTGGGAGTTTGTTAGAGTTGGTGTCCTAACAACCAATTTTTGTACTTTTATTACATGAATATTTGATGTATTAAATATTAAATTAAACATATTATTACATATTGTTCATTTTTTTACATGACTTTAATGTAATAATGTCCTAGAGTATTTATTGCATTGATAAGGTCATAGTAGTTCCCCATTATAATGAGAACCTTAAATTTCTATAAAAATTTTCTTAATATATATTTGCAGCTGGATAACATACTATGATGGGATACATAGTATATATACCTTCAGGTGTGAGTAACTTGTAAGTAGATGAGAATTCTTCTCATGGATTTCGCACTTGGTAATCTCCAAGATGGGATATTATGATAATATACCCACCATTAGGAATACCACATGTTTTGGTGTCATCGGGTATTCTTATATTTGAGAAAGTTTAATGGTACTTAGACTTTAAGATTATCATTAATGCATTTCACAAATCTTGCACTTAGATTTACAGAAGAAAACCATCACGTCATATATTGGCGGGAAGTATGGTATGTTGGGTGCGTCATGAGTGACATGTTATTAATGGATAAGTCAAGGAAGGATTTTTCCCTTACATATTTATGGAATTTGATATCTCATACCTTTGATTAAAATAGAACTTCTTCCCTAAATTCCATGTTCATGGTGTAATAATGAGTTTATTTTAGATATTCAAAGAATGATTTATCGAGTATATAGGTTGATGACACCATCATGAAACCTGATTGATGAGATATTGTGAAAAAAGGATTATATTACACAGTGAGTGTTCGTATGTGGTTTTTGTCGTTATGACTTTAAATTCTTTCTATTGGATTCCCTAACCCATTAATAGATAGTAATCTTGGACTTTAGGCAAGCCCGCCTAATGCCAATGAGAAAGAATCCTAGAGGGTCACACACTAAGTGTTTCTATTGGTCTCGACTAAATTATATTTAAATTTAATTAATGGAATAAATTTTATTCTCAAGATTGAGGAATAATTTTATTCAAGTTATATTGATCACATAAATTAAATAAATATTTATTCACCAGATTTTGAATAAAATATATTTATTTATTTTATTGAATATTTAATAAATATTTATTTAAGAGAATAAAATATTTATTCGGGTGTTCAATAAATGCAATAAGATTTCAAACTGACCAAGACCATGTCAAATGATAAAATAATTATTAACGAGCTGGTAAATATTTGTTATCCATTTTACGCAATTTGGTACACCACAAAATAATAATAATAATAATAATATTATTATTATTATTATTATTATTATTATTATTATGTGTTATGGTATTTCATTAATGGTTATATTATATTTAATGGTTTTTATGTAATTAAATTTTATAATTGAAATCCTAGCTCTATAAATAGATAGCTATGTCTATTGTGTAAATCATTCGAAACCAATTCAAATTTTGTGAATAGAGAATTGTTGCGCAAACTAATTCTATCATGAATCTTCCTCCTCTCTCTCCCTCTTAAGAAAAAGAAACCTAAGAGATAATTTATTCAAGACTGAAGAATGGGTGATCAAGAATGAACAATTCAAGACATTCAATTCACCATGCTAGCACCTAGAGAATGAGTGGCGTTGTTTGGAGGCCATTGGAGCACGTGTGGATCGCTGCTAGAAGGATTATACCCTTAGATCCTCACAATAAAAATGAAGTCAATCCATAAGGGTCTTTTCATATGATCACAAATCATCAATGAAGAAAGTTCCTAAGCCCAGGTATTTATTTATTTAGATATTAAATTAATTAATTAAAAATTTTACATGCAAGATCCTTGATCTTGGTTTTGGGCAACAATTATTAAAAGAAATTTTAATATATCTCCCTCCACTGTAATTCTTTTGATGCACCCAGAACCAACATAGTACATATAGATATTTTCCCTATATTTCCTTCCAAATACTAATCATCTTATTTATAATTTTTTTATATTATAGGAGTCATATGAGCAGACAATGAATGATAATTTTTAATGACTGAATTCTATAGAGATCTCAAAATATAGTTCTCTAGTAGTAGGTTTCACCACATAAATATCATAAATCCCCACATATAATTCTATTAGACAAATACTACATTGTTTCTTGAATAACAATGATCCATCCATCCAATACTCATCATCAATCAAAGGATACTCAGTGTTTTATAAATGTTTAGGATATTGAAGATGTTGATATGTAATTGAATTAATTGATTGGTCAGCCCTCAGTTTTAATCGACTCAGAATCTTCTTGAGAACTTCATCCAATGTCACACAATCACAAATATTTTCCACTCTTGCAGGTGAAAAAATATATCTAAAATCCTTCTTGGTATAAATTACATCACTGTTTCAATATATTTGTGCATATATGACTACTTAGAAAACATTAACAAATAATTTATTATATACTACATCATGAAATTTTTAAAATTTTTAAATTGAATATGATTAAATAATTTACTTGATCTTATTAATTTTTCTATAGATTGGTTTATCATTATTTGATAAACCAACCAAAACCTAGGGGGACTCCTATCACCTTTATTATCTTTTATTTCAGAAACCATCAGTCTCCTCTCAAGCATGGTGTAAAAATCCATATTCAAACAACAACACTTATTTTCAAATTCTCTTTTAATACTATGTTACTCACATGAAAGTGTGAGGGTATAGGGGTGTCGATATACATAAAAAAATTTAAGTGTTCATGCAGGTCCTTACATACTTAAAGAGAGGGATGTGATGCATGTCATCAATGAGTAAAATAAAATGAAATTATTACAAATTATATAACCAAAAAAACACAACATGCAATTTCCATCATACATTGGTCAGTCATATCAAGATCATCCAATTATTACAAATTAAATAATCAGATAAAAAATCCAACATGAAATTTCAATCATAAATTAGAAGGTCATCTCAAGAACAGTCAACATTCTAGATTGATAACATGTTTTTTTGAGAAATTTATTATATTCTAAATCTTGTAACTTTACTTATAACTATATTAATCAATAATATATATATATATATATATTAAGAATTTCATGATTATTTGTCACTGTTACATGTGACAAACTATAAATAACACCTTGATCGATATAATTAACCTCGTTGTTGAAGTATATTGACGGTGATATGATTACCAAAGAAAATTTAATAAAATGTTATATATTTTTATACCACATCATCAAATGTTTCACATATTTTAATTACTTATGAATAAATAACTAAGACTTGATCTTGAGAATTTTTCTATGGATTAGTTTATAATTATATGATAAACTAATCAAAACCAAGGGGTGAAATCTAGGAGTATCTATTATTATATATTTAAGTAACCATAAGTATCCTTTCAAATAACAATATCTCTTATCTAACACCACTTTTAAAAGCTACTCATATGCAAGTGAGGGGGTCTAAGGGTTTTAAATACATAACATTTATTAGGTGGAAATGTGGGTCCTTACATACTTAGAGAGGGGTAACTTACAGGTCATCAATAAGGGAAGAAGTAAAATTATTACAAATTATATAACCACATACACAAAAAAAGACATGCAATTTCAATTATGCATTGGTAGGTTATCTCAAGATCAGACATCACACAATACTCTAAACATTTTTTTTGGTATAATTATTATGTTATAAATATTATATAACTTTACCTATAACTATATATAAAATGTAATAAATATCTAAACCTGATTTCTAAAATTTAAACCTTTAAATGTGTGTATGTATAAATATATTTAGGTAGATTCACTTTATTTACCTATGTGTATCAAATATTATAATTTAAATTTATTTTAATTTAGATATAATATATAATAGTATATAATATAAATATATTTAAATAATATAACATAAATATATACAAATTTAAATATATTCACCTTAATTTATTAATATTTTAAAATATAATTACATATACTTTTATAAACTATAGTTTTCTAAATATAAGTATTATTAATTTATATAAAATTTTTGAAAATATTATTAATAATAAATTTTACAAAATTTAATTAATAAATGTAATATAATTTACACTTAGATAATAACCATTAAAATATTATAAACTTCTGTTATTTTAAATTTTATAAAATTACATATGTATAAATAAAATTTTTGTCATATTTCTACTTTCCAATATTTAAGTAATTATATTTTATACTTTATTTCCTGGAATAATAATTATATATACTTAATATAATTTAAAATTATTATGTATAATAAAAAAATTATCCCATTAAAAAATATTATATATGAATTTAAATAAATTTAAATATGATACTTAATATAACTATAATTTTTTTGATAATATATTTTTTAAAATATTTATCTAATTACCTATGTGTATGGAATATTATAATTTAAATTTATGTTACTTTAAATATAATATATATCATATACATATAAATCCATTCAAATCTAATTACTCACCATTTAAATTAAAAATATATACATTTTAAATATATATATATTTCCCTAAATATAAATCATATTTTTTATATAAACTTTCAATTATATAAACACTATATTTAAATTTAACAAATCATATGATTTAAATTAAATCATAAAAAAAACAAACTCATTCATAAATTAAATCATATAAAGGACAATAATTTATATATACATATATTCATATATCCATATATCCATACATATTAAATAATTAAATCGAACAAACAAAATAAATAAAAAAATGAAAATTGAAATTTTAAATTGAAATTTTAAATTCTTAAAAGCTGAAAATATATGTTGAGAAAGAAATCTAGTAGATCTTCACAGAAAATTATATAGTAGAATAATTCAAAATGGAGAGGGGGAGGCAACCTATTTATAAATTTTTTATAGTAGGAGGCGTGAACCCCATTGACGCCTCCTTTGAAAAAAATTCAAAGGAAGCATGAAGGGGTTCACACTTATCAACAAAATAGAGAAGTGAACAGGGTTCATACTTCTCTAAATCACTTTTTAAAATATTTGAAACCCTATTAAATTTTAAAAAAACCCATTAAAAACTCCTAAAGGGAGAGAGCTCACTTCCATATCTGAGGTCATCACATTTTTCTACATATGAAACTATAAAATGCCACAAGGTGTAGTGCTTGCATGTTAGCATTGAGAAACCATTCCTACCACTAGCCAACCATGAACACCAATTTAAATTACCAAACAAAAAACACACAACTACAGAAAAACGTGATACACTAATTGAGGGACTTCTGTATTGATTGAGACATTGTTGATGTGAAGACACCGTTGAAAAACTTCAACAGAAAAACCTGGAACCCCGAACCATGCCCAAAAAAACTTTAGTCTTAAAAGGAAAAAGTCTCCACCTCATACCCAAACCCTGGATTGGATCATCATAGCTTCTTGATGTCAGAGGTTAGATAATTTAGCGAATAGAGGAATACTAAAGCAATAAGAGACACCAATAAATAGAGGTAAGAAAACCTTAGGATTAATCATGGGCACCCCCACAATCCACAACCCATCTAGAATCATTTCTCACTACTTATGTCCCTAGTTAGTGCCCATGAACTACTATGGCCCACTAATCTAGTGCACTACAACTTCTTCCCACTTCCCCCTCCTACAACAGTTTTCTACTTCCACATGTCCCTCAACAAACTATTTTGAGTGGGTTTTTATTTTATTTTAAATAATTTCTATAGTCATGTTTTTTTGTTTGCCTGTAGTGATAAAATGGTATCTTAGTTCAAGTAGGTAAATTTACTTTGTTTTTTTCCAGTATATTCCTTATAATGCCTTGTTTGTATGTGAGTTCAAACTTAAAGACCAATATTTGGTATCAAAGGTTCTAAAATATTCCTTTTATGAAGATAAAATAAGGATCGAAAGATTATTCAAAATCTTCACCCGCTAGATATACACAACAATGGTAGTAGTGGAAGTATAAACAATAACCACAATGTTGAGGTGAAGTGGATGATAAAGGATATTGAACCCTATATATATTGACATTCACAAACTATGATGATTGGGCTCTTTTGATGAGGTTCAATATGTAGGGTCGGGGAATCTGGGAAGAAATTGACCCCATGAATGCACATTACTAACAACTCTCATTGTAAAGGACACAAGCAAGAAATCATGGGATGCTGGAAAGACCATGTGGATGATTGATGAGCATGTGAGTGAGTCAAAAGCACAAATATTGTGCATAGAGTTTTAATCTATCTGGTTCAACTATGGTGAGACGGTCGATGATTTCACCATGTGCCTCACCAGTATCATTAACAATCTGAACCTTTTGGGAGACAAGATTGAGGATCTGTGGGTAGTCAAGAAATTCCTTCAAGTTGTTCCTCCCTGGTATACAAAGATTTCCATTTTAATCAAGACTCTATTTAATCTAAATAAAAACTACCATAGTGGGAAATACATTACGGCGTTAGGAGTTGGTTTGGGAATGACTAAGGTAAAGTTCTACAACTACAACAATTATAGACACTATGTGAAAGAGTATTACAAACCATGACATGGAAAAAGGGAAGTAGTGAACTTGATGCCGAAATAAGATGATAAGCCTACACTTTTAATGGTTGAAATATTTGAGATTACTAACATAGTCATGGATGCACCATAGATAGTGTTCTTAAATGAGAAGAATATATTACCAATGAATGCTACAAACAACATTTGATACCTTGACATAGGTTCTAGAAACCATAAGTCCAGATCCAAGAAGATATTTTCATCACTGGATGATTTAGTGAAATTCATGATGAAGTTTGAAGATGGAATTGATTTAGAGATTTGAGGAAAAGGTGATATTATGTGTAAGTCCAAAAATGAGGATCATATGGTGCTTAGTGTAGTTTTCCAACTACCTTGGTATGTGGTTGGTGCACCAAATCCACCCAAAATGTTAGATGGGGATTGGTGGGGGTTTGTGGGGGAGTTGTTTCAAACTTAACACCTCCCACCATGCCTATTAAAGGAAGTGCCATGGTAACATTCTAGAATTCATCAGTATTAAACTAAAGATCTCTATTGTATTAGAGATCTAGGAGATCTCCATGTGATAAAAAAGGGAGGTGTGGGAGGATCTTCTTGTAAACCTTTGTTCTTTTTGAAATAAAGGTTTTTCTCTCCATTCATCTCTCTTCTTGATTAGAGAATCATAAAAAGTGGTATAATAGGGAGGTTGTGGAGAAATAGTGGTGATCCATTGAGATTTTCTAGTGACTATAAAATTTAACTTGTTTGAAATCATGTTTTTAAGGAAGATTATAAAAGGTCATGTTAAGGCAATTCTAACGACACAAATTGCGTCAAAAACAGATCCAAAACAATCTCCATAAGCTCAATTAAAGTTTGGTAAAAGTTTGAGTGTTACAGTACCCCTTACCAGAGAATAAAGTATTATTCCTGCACTAGCGACATTTCTAGTGAGATTCTAGTAGTTACTTTAGTGGGCCACATCATCACCGCGTTATCATCTTGTCATAATTTTATCTTGACCGTTGACACTGATTTGGTCATATCTTGATCAATCAGTGTCCAATTCTGATGAACCAGGAGTCGGTTCTACCATTTTCAACCATTCTAGATACAGTAGTGAGCACCATTTTTCGAAATTATGCACCATTTTTATAGATTTAAAATTCAATGGAGGGACTATCCATGGAAGGTATGATCATGTTTACTTCTTAAAACTACTTCATTTGGAAGCCTCAAATGGAATATCACCTTAATGCTAAGGATATTTTTTAACCCATTGTGAATAAACGAGTCAACCTCAACATCACTAAGGGAGTCAAGTGGAAGAAGATAAACAAGAAGATAGTCGGTCAAATCTGCTAATGGATTGATCACAGCACCTACCACTATGTTTCTCAAGAGACTGGCACATACAAAATTTGGATAAAGTTGGAAAATACATAACATTCAAAGAAAGATTTAAAAATATCCTATTGTTAAATTTATTGGTTAATATTTAATTAAAAAGTGAAAACACTATAGTCGAACACACCAGTGAGTTCAAAATCCTGGTGAATCAATTGGTGGCTACATATAAGACTCTGACTAATGAAGATCAATCAAACCACCTACTATGCACACTTCTCAATAACTGGGATACACTTGTTTTCTCACTTAGAAACTCAGCTCATAGAGGAAAACTTACCATGAAAATGGTAAAGGATGAACTGTTCAATGAGGAGGCTCAACAGAAGGATATGAGTTGCAACCAGATACAAGCTCTCATCCTAGAGAAGTGGGGGAGGCAACAAGGAGGAGCTTGAGGAGCAAGAAGTATATTCCAAAGCAAGATAAGAAGAAGATTCATAGATGTCATGAGGCTAACATACAAGTACTACCATTGTGTCATGGATGGACACATGAATAATAATTATTGAAATTTACTACAAGAAAAAGACCAAAGTAGAAATTATTAAAGAAGAAATTGATACACACATGTGACAGTATCTATAGAAATCACACTTTTCTCCAAAGATGAATAAGATACATGCTTCATACATCAATATAGGACATGAAATGGGTGGTCGATACTGCAACATCATACCACATCACTCTACATCACGAGTATTTCTTGACTTATCAAGCTGGTGAATTTGGTGTAGCCAATATACGTAATACCGGTTTGGAGGAGATTGTTAGAATGGGTTATATCTAGTTCAAGATGAACATTGGATACACAATCAACCTGAATGATTTTCAACATGTTCTAAAACTTCAGATCAACCTGTTATTAGGAATATCCTTTGACTGAAAAGGATATGACAAAATCTTTAGTAATGGATCATGGAAGATGATGAAAGTAGCCATCATCATAACCCAAGGAAATATAAGTGGTAAATTATAAAAAAATCATGAGAAGATATGTGAAAACAACCTCAACATGGTGTAAGGAGAGACGTCATCCAATATATGAAATATGAGACTTGTACGCGTGAGTAAAATAGGGTTATATACCCTAATGAAGAATAAATACATTAGTATTGACAAGGATGTATCACTTAATCCTTGAAAATACTGCTTGTATGGGAAGCATCATAGAGTCTCATTCAATACTGCTTCATCAAGGAAATCATAGTTACTGGATCTAGTTCACTCTGATATATGAAAACTCAGGGAGGTGGATTCACTAAGAGGTAACATATATTTTTTATCATTTATTGATGATGCATCTCAAAGGGTGCAAGCATTCTTCTTGCAGATCAAGGACCAAGTACTAGACTACTTTAAGATGTTCTGCACCATAGTAGAGTATGAAACTGGAAGGAAGCTGAAGTGTCTTCATTTAGACAATGAAGAAGAGTACACATCTAGGGAATTTAATGAATATTATAATAGTCAGGGAATTCAACATTATAGGATAGTCCCACACACCCCACAACACAACAGAGTTATGGAAAGTATGAAAAAAAATTCATGGAGAAGGTCAGAAGTATGATGAGTTTAGATAAGATTCCTAATCCATTTTGGGGAGAATCTGTTTAGGTTTCATGCTACCTCATAAAATGATCACCAACTATCCCACATAATTTTGAGATTCCACGGAATATATGATCTAGTAAACATCCCTCCTTCTCTCATTTATGAGTATTTGGATGTTTTTCATTTCTACATGTATCCATGGAGCTCAAGAAAAAATATAGATGGGAGATCTACTCTATGCATCTTCATCAAATATGGATATGAGGAGTTCGTATTCAAGATTTGGGACCTAAAGTAGAAAAAGGTGATCATAATAAGATATTTCATGTTCCACAAGAACCAAGTGATCAAGGACATTCAAAATACTATAATGTATCTAAGGTGAAGTGTCTAGGAATAAATTCATAATCCAACACCTGTACCAACACCACCTATAAATGAAGAGGATGAGGTGAAATTAGACTCATTAGTAGTGGACCAAGAGGAGGTGGAGGAGGATATTGAGTAAGGGGACTCAATCCTCTCCATAATAATTAGCAGATCCATCACATGAGTTAGGTGATAGTGTGTGTATTATCCCTCCTTCTCCTCATGGACTTGAGAAGGTGGGAGGATACTATTAGGCCTTAAGTGACATCCCCAAGATGCCGAAGGCTGGAAATAAATGCCAAAAGGTTTTAATACATGTGGGGGATGATTTACCATTTAATAATAAAACAAATCAACCAATAAAACCAAACCAAAAAAATCACTTTATGATGCATGATAAAAAGAACAACAACTCAACCAATTCTTTTATATCAAAACCCACCAAATTGTACTATAATGTAATCCAAACTAACATCAAAGTAAATAGTAAAATATGACTAATAAAACTCTAAGAATACCAAAAGACTCCAAGCTTCACAAGATCCATGCTTCAGTATCACCAAATAGCCCAAGTATCAAGAAGTATTGCTAAAAACATGTGATAATTTACCTTTTCTCATGTCATGATAGATGATATCTACAAAATCACCAAAGTGACAAAGTAGGGGTGAGTAATAAAACTTGGTAGGTTTCCCCCAATGAATTCCCTACTCACAACACTATGATAGAAGAGTTTGAAACATTTAAATAAAATAGTTTATATGAAACAATTTCTAAAATAGTTTATAACCAAATATAAACAACTTCTAAAATAGTTCATAACCAAATATAAACATGTGATAAATCAACCAATTTTCTAGTAAGATCTATTTCCAAGAAAACAACCAAACCATACTTTTAAAACCATTCCAAAAACTTCATTTGGCATAACCATGTTATTCCACACAACCACAATACCAACTATGCATGCTTTGTTATGATAGTTCCATACTCATGAACGGCCTCCCATCAATCTACCATGTCGTCACAAGGTAATTATTTTCCATGTTCCATTACACCTTTGGCACTAATTAGAAGTTCATATTTCAACCAAACCTTGTGAATTCAATATAAACGCCCATACCAATTATGCCCAAAAACTATTCCAATACCATCAAGCAAAAACCATTTCAATAAAACACCCTTTTTTTAACCCTTTTTACAAAAAATCATTTCAAAAATCCAAAAAAGACATATTTTAAAACTTTTATTTTAAAATCATGAAAACTAAATCACTATACACATCAAATCACCATAATTCCACAATTTCATCAAAAACCATAAATCATCACTAAAGAAGATTTATAACATGCTTTTCACTAAGATTTCAAAGCCAATTGTAATCAAATAGACCAATTTGAAACTAATCTAATCAATTCTAGAAACAGGAGTCGAGATGAATCCATCTACCTCAAGAGTTTTGGTGAAAATGATAAACGGACTAAGAACGCCAATGAAACCAGGTTAAATCTCCATATACCCACCTTAGATCTCTTACCCTAAAAAAATAAAGACTAAATATAAATATATTTGGAATCCAAATCCTTATATCTTCCCACCTTAGGAATATATCTAAGAAAACAATAAGAATGGAGAAGTAGATCTAAGGAAAACATCAAGAACGATCAAGAACGATGACTTATCATGATAAATAGGCTTCTAATCAGTAAGTGAAGCCTTCAGATCACCTTTGGATCAATGAAAGAACCTTCATTGACCTTTGGAGAATAAAAATACCAAATTAGGGCTATATTAGAGTATGAATAGGGAATTAAACATTAAGGATGACCTAGATCCACTTTTTAAGGAAGTGGTTTTGAACTGGGCATGGTTTAGTTGAACATTTATGAAAACTGTGTGCTAACCATGTGTTAGCCACTTCCTTAAGGATTAACCTCACATGGTCATCTAGAACGGTCTTCAAACTATGCTCCAACCTTTCTGAAGACTCTACCTTAAAATGAACAAATCAATTTTTCAAAGTGTACAGTTTGTAACGCCCTGACCCCAGTGACCCAGAGTCGGTGCATTATTTTAATACATTGGCATGATTACAAAGAATCAAGTCCCAAAGGACCGATCAGTTTAGCAGTCTTGGAAAATATATTACATACATGAATGTTACATTACACTTCATAACATACAAAACAACATAAATAATCCTTTATTAATGCCATTATTCCCTTCTCTTAACCATGCATATCAATCACAATATAGTTCTTGGAATCCTGGGAAAAATAAAACATAGAAAGGGGTGAGCTCAAATGCTCCGTAAGGGTAAGAAATACAGTGGAAACTTACATAAATAAGCATAAACATTTAAGGAAATGTATAACTAAAACAAAACCCTTTTAAACTTAAACTTCAATGTAGTATGGAAAAAATAAAATGAAATAATGCCATTTACTTATTCACATGGATATTCTACTCATCAAATAATCACATGAAATATCAATAACCACTTTCATAATGATAGAATGCATAATTCCAGACTATCATAACCACATAGACAAGGCCTTGTGCCAAGAATACAAATAATATTTTGTCAAGGCTTTGTGCCAAGACACTAGTTTGTCTCATGAGACCTACCGATGCATCGAGGAGCTATAGCGGGCTCCACCAATCACTTACTAAGTCCAATTCATTCCCATATTAAAAGGTTTAAACATAACATAAACATTCGTATTAAAACTAGCATACGAAATGTCAATACTTTCTCCATAAACCATGAATGGTATAAAAATAACACATCCACAGTAAAACATTTCACAAAACCTTCAATACAATACAAAATTTTTGTATCATAATAGATCAACTTCAAATAAGCTTAAAATACATAAAAGGATGTTGACATTGATGAAATCAAAACTATTAGAGAGAAATATCTCTTTTCTCAAAATCATTGAAAAGTCACACATTTATAAAGGAAGTAATTTAAAAGAGATTTTTGAGTCAAAGTATCCCATACCACCTAGAAACTTTTAAAAATAAATATCATTTCACAACATTCATGTCCATATAAATAAATCCTTAAAATCATTTTTAACACATGGACATTAATTAAAAGATTTAGAAAGATAAATCTTTAAAACATTTAAAATTATGATCTTGATAAATAGTACCTTTCACAAATTCTTAAAATATTCATTTTGAAATCATTTAAAAGTCACATAATTATAAAATAAAACATTTACTTTGAAAATATTCTTATAAGCTTTCAAGGGAAGCTTTGACAATTTTATAATGGTGGTAAATAGCCACACCTGTCGTATAAGTTAAAAAAATGACATTCTTACCTTAAATTTGTCGAAAAGGTTAAAAGTGCCTTGTTTGGAAAATGACGCAAAGATTTCTTTCAAAACACATAAGGGTATAAATGACTTTAACCCATTGTCTAGTAAATAGTAAAAATGTTTTTAAATACATTTTTAAAGAACATGTATGTGGATGATAAATAGATCTTAGTAGATAATTACGTATAAACAATCTCAGATAATGAAGAGATTGCGAAATAAACCCTTACCTTGTAATTTTCCTTGGATGGGGGTAGGTTAACCTCTTGTATTATGGTTAAATAATTGTTATTAAATTATACAAGAATCATATACATTAATATGATATCATATATGATCTTTTAACATTTCTTTGTTAATAATATCTTAGTATTATCGTTGTTTCGGGTATTAACTTACTCATTTTATTTTATATGTTTTGTTACGTAAGTTGTGGTTTTCATGGATAGGTTGTATATTATTCATATCCAGAATGATATCAAGTCCTTAAAAATTATTTTTAAATCATCTAATGATAATTATACTTGAATGGATATGATGGAGATTGAATCTCATCGCATTCGTGGAGACGGTAGTCCGTACGTACGCATGAGCGACAATATCATTCTTTTGATATTAAAATAATATATAATTGGATGTTATATCATATATACATAATAATTATCATTTTATATTTATTATTTAAATTAATTACACATCATTATTATACTCATCCAAATAATAATGTTTTGAATAACAATTACACCACGACGTGGAGATGGTAAGTCGTACGTACGCACGTATGGTGACATGTCATTAAAAGGATGGATAGAATACTGAAATATGGTTTTACCATGTTTATAATAACATAAAAGTATATATAATATACTAGAGTTATTATTTTAGAATGGTAATAACAAAGAAAGAAGAAGTGGAAGAAGAAAGGAACTTGAAAAAGGGTGGTGAAATCATTACCTCTTCTTTGGGTTCTTCCTTTTGATTTGATCAAAAGGGATCCTTAGGTTAGATTTATGACTAAATTAAGGCCTCTAGGATGAATTGAGGGAAGTTTAGAGAGTATTTGGTCTGGGGTTGGCCAAACCAAAAGGCTTTGAATGTGTGGATTAAAGAGGAGGAGTGCCCTTTTATAAGAGGGGTGAGGGGCACCTTTGGAAAAGCTAGAAATAATATTTTATAATAAATTCATATTCGGTTTCTAATGGATAAAAAGTGTATTATTTAGAGGTTAAGATGGGTATGGGTCTAAAACCACTCAACCAATAGAATTTAGACAAGTTTTGGTTACTATATTAACCTTATCTTTAAGTATTAACTCTTAGTTAATTAGTTTCACTTTTACAATGTCTCTTTGTATTTTTATATTATATGGTTAATAAACTTACTATATACATCCAAGAGACCCCCAAGTGGTCCATTAATGATACAACTATCATGATATAAGTCGTTTGGACGAACATTAGATTTTTAGGAATTTAATATCAATTAATAATATAATATTTGTTTTAAAAACTCGTTTATGTCAATTTTGACACTATTCAATAGTTGATTTTTTTAAAACACATAACAGAATTATTACTTCTAAAAAAGTTAATTAAATAAATCCTAAAATGTCATATTAACTAATAAAATTATTGTAATTCATTAAAAGTCTCAAATTATATTTATTTGGGTATTTATAATATCAATTATTTTAATTTTTTACTATTATGGTAATTACTACATCATCATTATGTCATAAATAAATTAAATTATTTAATGTCTAAAAATTATAAATAAAATATAATTATGTAGGAAATATTTTTATATTTCTAATAAATATTTATAGTCGAAAATAAAACATATATAAAACTATGTAAAAATTGTTTTTCTAAAAGATATATGTTTGTGTCATTTTTGTATTCATTTTAACTTAATTAAAATAAAGTATCCATATCACTTACAAGTGGCTCCATGGGGTCCCAAAATAGTCCCAAAGATTCCCATGGTCGGACATGTATCAACCAATAAAGTTAGGACACGTTTTAGGGTAATTTTTTATTATTATAATATTATTTTTTAACCCTTATTTACTGGATTTACCCTTTAACCATGGTAAATAAAATATTTACCGAAGTAATTATTCAAAATGTATAAAAATAAAAGTTACCTATTTACACAATTTGAAAATCCTGATTCCAAATATAGAATCCATTTTTCCAAATTCAAAACACATAAGTATCAGAAATTAATTTAAAATTAATTCATGTTGTTAAAACAAAAAGCGTGTTTTTAAGAGATAATAACTATCAAAAGATTGACACTTGTTTATGTCCAGTTTAATTGTGCAATTTTTTCCAATGACCAACATTGTATTAAATGGTAAAAATATATTATAAATATACTTTTAAACCACTAAAATTAATAATTTATCACTACCAATTATTTTTATTAAGAAAGTTGTTTTTAATTAAAATTTAGTAATTTTCACTATTCATCAAAATATAAAAGTTATTCGAAAAGTACCAAAATTTCACCCTAGGCTAAATTAGATATTCCAAATACAAAAATGAAGTCCATTTTGAGAGATAGAATTTATAAAATTTTAAAAAGTAGGTATTACTATTCATTACGGCTATTTTGATTGGTTGTAGTGTGTTAGAACTTGATGTTGTGTACAACACATGCTATCACATTATTCAAAGAGAAGTGTACCGTAGAAGCTTGGGGTGTTACATTGTAAAAAAAATTTATGTCCCCATTCTAAAGAATAAATTTATTTATTCAAATTGAATATATTAAAGTTTAAAATATTGGATTTAAAAAGGAATCACTATTAAAGTTGGTAAAAGTGCATTTTTGAAAAATACTTCTTTTATCTGAAAAAAAAGGAATTTGTTCTTACATTATGTCTAAGAAACTCATTAATATAGATTCTAAAATTATAAGGATTATATAAAGTTTAAAATTTAGTTAATACTATTCATAACCTCTTTTGAACGGCTTGTTTGGTAAGTCATGGTGCACTTTAACTCGGTGTTGTGTGTAGTGCAAGTTATTGAATTATTTTGAAGAAATGACACACTATGAAATCTTGGGGTGTTACATTCTCCCCTCCTTCAATAAATTTCATCCTCATAATTTGAAATTGTTCTTAGAAAATAAAAGGTTGAAAATAGAAAATATCTTTGTGGGAAAACCCACATCCGAAATTGGGTTACTAAAATTTAGTTTTAATATGAAGAAAAGAGAAATGAAAGGGTCACCACCAAAATATGATCTTGATTAGGAGAACATTGGTTGAAATTAGAGAAATATAATTGGAGGAAAAAAATAAATATTTATAGGTAGTGAATGAGGTCATCAATCACAAACAAGTGTAAAATTGAGGTCCTTAAATTCATCAATCTATGATGATTTGAAATACCATTGGTTCAACAAAACATAGGGTATTAGGATAACACATTTTTGGTTTTAGGATTCCTTAAATAAAGTGTAATAATTAATTTCTTCATAGAATAAGAGAAGAAGAAAAATATATTATTGACAAGTAGAGTTCCATCCTTTAACTAATTTCTACCACAAACTCATCTTTCACTCTAAAAGATAATAGAACGTAAAAAATATATTTTATTTATCCTATTCATATAGGGTTCCAAAAAAACAAATTTATAATTCATCTACCAGATCTTTTAAAAAAACTACATTATTTAATCCCGGACATTATGTGGGTTAGTGGTAGGTGATACACCCTTGTCCCCCTTCGGTTGTGGGTTCAAGTCTCGCGGCCTTACCGGATGCGAAGGGTTGTCGCCCAACCTCCGGGTTGTCCTTTTATGGAAATCCAAATTAATCCAAACTAGAATTATCCAAAATACTTCAGTCCAAAATTTATAAGGAAGGTAAACACAATGAATATCCTTTTTCCCACGTAATAACATGTGAACACCTTCATCATGTATTCTTTTAAAACACTTCAACATCCTGAATTACCATAAAACCTTATTGATTTCATTCATGATCCCTTATTTCTTGAAGAATAATAAATACACTCCTTCAATCCAAAAATGTTGTAAACCCCAACAATGATAGAATATTCAAATCATTAGTCAGTTTCAAGGTAGTCAAGAATATCTAATATAATTTATCCAAATCAATCATGTATTATTCCAAAATCACTACCTCGGTATCAGAACTCTATTATGGTTTATCATTCTCTCAACCATATATTTTCCAAAAATTTATCCTTCTATTGAGTCACTTTTCTTTGTTCCACACAATCTCAAGTCCTTAATAAAATAGTACTGTAGTACAATCCTTATATACTCCATAATTATTATAACAAGTACATTGTTGATACAACACCCAAATGACATAATCAACATAAGAAATATAATCATTCCTCTTCATCTGTGGTAGTATCATAACATGATTATTATCCAATAGCATCATTTGCGGCATAGTCTTATGACTGGGACAAAGGTTTGCGTAGTGTCCAAACTCCTTGCAAATGAAGCATTGTACATTTGAAACCATTTTCTTACCCTTGTAGTCACGTACTTTGTGCCCTTTTTCTCCACACTTATAACAAACTCTCATTCCTTTCAGGAAATTTCTAGGGTGTTTCTTCCCACAGTTATCACATATGGGGAAATTCTTATTTTCCCTCTTCCCTTTATCCATCTTTCCCTCTTCTATCCTTTTCTTCTCTTGCTTCCCTTCAAAGCAATAGGACTCAGTAAACTCTTTAGTTATCTTATCCACACATGATACTATTTATTCATATGATGATAATACGCGGGAGATTATTTCCCTTCTAAATGATGGATTAATACCATGAAAGATATGATCCTTCTTAATATTTGGATCATACGTATTACTAGAGTTCACATTCCTTTTACTGGGTGCCATTTCTATATAATAGCATAAACTAGGTCAGTTTATGAATTACAATAAATAATTCATAACGCAAATTGAATAGTTTATGGATATAATCCATAATCATAAAAATGTCTCCTTTGAGGAAGTATATACTCATAAACCCTTCATAATGGTTTGTAAAGAAAATGAGAATTATCCTAAGCATATCCCCCGGGAGTGTCGTAACCAAGAGTGCAGCAAGGACCATTGTCATGCACCAGTTCCCGTTCGAGTCCAGCTCAAAGCGGTGTTTTTGGGTTTTACCCCTAGGTACATCTGTGCCAGAGCCACCTCTACCTACTCGTATCCAGACAGGGATGTATTTCTCAGAAAACTCACAAAATCTCTACAATACCAAAATTCTAGGAAGTTATTCTATACTAATCCTCAAAATCCATCTTAAATCTATGTGCTCTAATCAGAGTTTATCTAAATCTAGTTTCCAAGGTTATTGCTAAACTTCCTCTGATACCAACTGTAACACCCTGACCCCAGTGACCCAGAGTCGGTGCATTATTTTAATACATTGGCATGATTACAAAGAATCAAGTCCCAAAGGACCGATCAGTTTAGCAGTCTTGGAAAATAGATTACATACATGAATGTTACATTACACTTCATAACATACAAAAAACATAAATAATCCTTTATGAATTCCATTATTCCCATCTCTTAACCCTGCATATAAATCACAACATAGTTCTTGGAATCCTGGGAAAAATAAAACATAGAAAGGGGTGAGCTCAAATGCTCCGTAAGGGTAAGCAATACAGCAGAAACTTCCATAAATAAGCATAAACATTTAAGGCAATGTATAACTAAAACAAAAGCCTTTTAAACTTAAACTTCAACATAGTATGGAAAAAATAAAATGAAATAATGTAATTTACTTATTCACATGGATATTCTACTCATCGAATAATCACATGCAATATCAATAACCACTTTCATAATGATGGAATGCATAATGCCAGACTATCATAACCACATATCCAAGGCCTCATGCCAAGACTACAAATAATATTTTGTCAAGGCCTTGTGCCAAGACACTAGTTTGTCTCATGAGACCTACTGATGCATCGAGGAGCTATAGCGGGCTCCACCCTTCACTTACTAAGTCCAATGCATTCCCATATGAAAAGGTTTAAACATAACATAAACATTCGTATTAAAACTAGCATACGAAATGTCAATACTTTCTCCATAAACCATGAATGGTATAAAAATAACACATCCACAGTAAAACATTTCAAAAAACCTTTAATACAATACAAAAGTTTTGTATCATAATAGATCAACTTCAAATAAGCTTAAAATCCATCAAAGGATGTTGACATAGTTTAAATCAAAACTATTTGAGAGAAATATCTCTTTTCTCGAAATCATTGAAAAGTCACACATTTATAAAGGATGTAATTTAAAAGAGATTTTTGAATCAAAGTATCCCATACCACTTTGAAACTTTTGAAAATAAATATCATTTCAAAACATTCATGTCCATATAAATAAATCCTTAAAGTCATTTTGAAAACATGGACATTAATTAAAAGATTTAGAAAGATAAATCTTTAAAACATTTAAAATTATGATCTTGATAAAGAGTACCATTCACAAATTCTTAAAATATTCATTTTGAAATCATTTAAAAGTCACATAATTATAAAATAAAACATTTACTTTGAAAATATTCTTATAATCTTGTAAGGGAAGCTTTGACGATTTTATAACGGCAGTAAATAGTCGCACCCGCCGTATAAGTTAAAAAAAGACATTCTTACCTTAAATTTGTCGAAAAGGTTAAAAGTGCCTTGTTTGGAAAACGACGGAAAGATTCCTTTCAAAACACATAAGGGTATAAATGAATTTAACCCATTGTCCAGTAAATAGTAAAAATGTGTTTAAATACATTTTTAAGGAACATGTATGTGGATGATAAAGATATCTCAGTAGATAATTACGTATAAACAACCTCAGATAATGAAGAGATTGTGAAATAAACCCTTACCTTGTACTTTTCCTTGGATGGGGGTAGGTTAACCTCCTGTATAATGATGAAATAATTGTTATTAAATTATACAATAATCATATACATTAATATGATATCATATATGAACTTTTAACATTTCTTTGTTAATAATATCTTAGTATTATCGTCGTTTCAGGTGTTAACTTACTCGTTTTCTTTTATATGTTTTGTTACATAAGCCATGGTTTTCATGGATATGTTGTATATTATTCATATCCAGAATGATATCAAGTCTTTAAACATTATTTTTAAATCATAAAATGATAATTATACTTGAATGGATACGATGGATAATGAATCTTATCGCGTTCGTGGAGACGGTAGTCTGTACGTACGCACGAGTGACAATATCATTCTTTTGATATTAAAATAATATATAATTGGATGGTATATCATATATATAGAATAATTATCATTTTATATTTATTATTTAAATGAATTACACATCATTATTATACCCATACAAATAATAATGTTTTGAATAACAATTACACCACGACGTGGAGACGGTAAGTCGTACGTACGCACGTATGGTGACATGTCATTAAAAGGATGGATAGAATACTGAAATATGGTTGTAACATGTTTATAATAACATAAAATTATATATAATATACTGGAGTTATTATTTTATAATGGTAATAACAAAGAAAGAAGAAGTGGAAGAAGAAAGGAACTTGAAAAATGGTGGGGAAATCATTACCTCTTCTTCGGGTTCTTCCTTTTGATTTGATCAAAAGGGATCCTTAGGTTGGATTTATGACTAAAGGAAGGCATCTAGGATGATGTTAGGGAAGTTTATAAAGTATTTGGGCAGGTTTTTTCTGAACCAAAAGGCTTTGAATGTGTGAATTAAAGAGAAGGAGGAGTACCCTTTTATAAGAAGGGTGAGGGGCACCTTTGGAAAAGCTAGAAATATTATTTTATAATAAATTCATATTCAGTTTATAATGGCTCCAAAGTGTATTATTTAAATTTTAATATTGGTAGGGGTCTAAAACCACTCAACCAATATAATTTAGACAAGTTTGGGTTACTATATTAACCTCATCTTTAAGTATTAACTCTTAGTTAATTAGTTTCACTTTTTCAATGTCTCTTTGTATTTTTATATTATATGGTTAATAAACTTACTATATACATCCAAGAGACCCCCAAGTGGTCAATTAATGATACAACTATCATGATATAAGTCCCTTGGCCGAACCTTATATTTTTTAGGAATTTAATATCAATTAATAATATAATATTTGTTTTAAAAACTCTTTTATGTCAATTGTGACACTATTCAATAGTTGATTTTTTTAAAACTCATAACAGAATGATTACTTATAAAAAAGTTAATTAAATCAATCCTAACATGCCATATTAACCAATAAAATTAGTTTAATCCATTAAAAGTCTCAAATTATATTTATTTGGGTATTTATAATATCAATTATTTTAATTTTTCACTATTATGGTAATTAATGCATCATCATTGTGTGATAAATAAATTAAATTATTTAATGTCTAAAAATTATAAATAAAATATAATTATATAGGAAATATTTTTATCTTTCTAATGAATATTTATACTCGAAACTCCACCATATATAACCCTATGTAAAAATTGTTTTTCTAAAAGATATATGCTTGTGCTATTTTTGTATTCATTTTAACTTAATTAAAATAAAATGTCCCTATCACTTACAAGTGGCTCCATGGGGTCCCAAAATAGACCCAAAGATGTATATCGTCGTAGATGTATCAACCAATAAGTTTAGGACACGTTTTAGGGTAATTTTTTATTATTATAATATTATTTTTTAACCCTTATTTAGTGGATTTACCCTTTAACCATGGTAAATAAAATATTTACCGAAGTAATTATTCAAAATGTATAAAAATAAAAGTTACCTATTTACACAATTTTAACATCCTAATTCCAAATATGGAATCCATTTTTCCAAATTCAAAACACAGAAGTGGCAGAAATTAATTTAAAATTAATTCCCATTGTTAAAATAAAAAGCGTGTTTTTAAGAGATAATAACTTTCAAAAGATTGACACTTGTTTATGTCCGGTTTAATTGTGAAATTTTGTCCAATGACCAAAATTGTATTAAATGGTAAAAATATATTCTAAATATACTTTAAAACCACTCAAATTAATAATTTATCACTACCAATTATTTTGATTAAAAAAGTTGTTTTTAATTAAAATTTAGTAATTTTCACTATTCATCAAAATATAAAAATTATTCGAAAAGTACCAAAATTTCACCCTAGGATAAATTCAATATTCCAAAACCAAAAATGAAGTCCATTTTGAGAGATAAAATTTAAAAATTTTAAAAAGTAGGTATTACTATTCATTACGGCTAGTTTGATTGGTTGTAGTGTGTTAGAACTCGATGTTGCGTACGACACACGTTATCACATTATTCAAAGAGAAGTGTACCGTAGAATCTTGGGGTGTTACATTGTAATTTTTTTTTTATGTCCCCATTCTAAAGAATAAATTTATTTAGTCAAATTTAATATATAAAAGTTTAAAATATTAGATTTAAAAAGGAATCACTATTAAAGTTGGTAAAAGTGCATTTTTGAAAAATACTTATTTTTTCTGAAAAAAAAAAGGAATTTGTTCTTACATTATGTCTAAGAAACTCATAATATGGATTCTAAAATTATAAGGATTATATAAAGTTTAAAATTTAGTTAATACTATTCATAACCTCTTTTGAACGGCTTGTTTGGTAAGTCATGGTGTGCTTTAAGTCGGTGTTGCCTGTAGTGCAAGTTATTGAATTATTTTGAAGAAATAACACACTATGAAATCTTGGGGTGTTACACATTTTCTCCTTAGTGGTTTCACAGTTTCGATAAATTGTGTGTTGCCCATGCACCATCCCTTTTTCCCCCAAAAACCATCAAAAGGTTCTCCAAAATTTCCCAATTTTACCCTTATAATTTATATACATAAAAAGAATAAATAAAGGGTTACATATCAGAAAATGGGAGTGTTACATTATCCCCACCATTAGTCTTTTTGTCACTAGAAAGTAGAAAACCATCAGTCTCTTAAAATAGTTTTGGTCATTTCTCTTTCATTTCCTTCTCACGTTTCCAAGTCTCTTCCTAAATCTGACCATGTTTCCATAAAACCCACACTAAATCGATGCTTTTTACATGCAAGACTTTCTCTTTCCTATCCACAATCCACACTAGGATATGTACTAATGAAGCATCCGGATATAGGTTTTTATGATCCCATATGATCACATGTTCAGGATCAGGTTGATACTTTTTCAACCGAAATACGTGGAATACATTATTCACTACACTGAACCATGGTGGAAATGCCAATTGATATGCCACCTCTCCAACCAGTTCTAGTATCTCAAAACATTTGATATATCAAGGATATAACTTTCCCTATTTTCCAAAATGATGATGTCCAAGCCTTGGATAAATCCTTAAGAACACATGATCACTCGCTGTGAATGAAAACAGTCATCAATGATGATCCGTATATGATTTACGACGACTCTGATCTATCTTCATTCTCTTTATAATCAACTGAATCTTCTCTATTGTTTCTTGGACAAGGCTTTTCTCAACTAGTGAAGTTTCACCTGTATCCACCCAAAAAAGTAGATAATGATAAGGATGCCCCTAAAATGATTCAAAAGGATCCATATGTATTAAGGCTTTATAGTGGTTATTGTATGGGAACTCCACCAATGGCACGTGATCTTCCCATGAGCCACCAAAATCCATTACACAAGCCCGTAGCATGTCTTCCAATGTTTTTATAATCCTTTCATATTTCTCATCCATCTGAGGGTGACATGACATATTCATAGTCAATTGAGTCCCAAGGTAATTTTGTAAGGATTTCTAGAAATGAGATGTGAACCTTATATAACTATATGATACGATCAAAACTGGTATTCCATGTCTCTTTACCAATTCTCAGATATAGATTTTGGATAGATCTTCCACTGTGTGAGTTTCATGAACAAGGATGAAATGAGCCGACTTGGTTAGCTGATCCACAATATATGGCATCATGTTTCTGAACCATTCTTGGAAGTCCTATGACAAAATACATAGCTATATTCTCCCATTTCTATACTAGTATGGTTAAAGACTATAAAATACATGTTGTTTGTTGATGTTCTTCCTTAACTTGCTAACAAGTTAAGCACTTTGAAACAAACTCAGCCACCTTCCATTTCAAACTGATTCACCAGAACTATGCCTTCAACACCTTATACATCTTATGTATTCCAAGATGAACATCTCATCTCAAATAGTGATAAAAATTGAGAAGTTGTTTCTAAAAATTCATAGGTACAACCATCCAATCCCTAAACCACAACACTAAACTCTCATCCAGCCTCTATCTCTAAATGGTCTCCCCACCATTGAGTTTTGAACTCACTTCCATGCATTCTGCATCAGATGTATGTGCTTATTTAAACATATTTACTAAATCAGTAACTACCAAAACTGATAAGAAAACTGCAACATCACATAAGTCTTCACATTTCACATGCATATCATCTAGGACCGACATCAACTACCAATCATCTGAAGTATCTTTCACCAACTAAGCATATAAATTTATGCTTAATGCATCTACCACCGTATTTCCTTTACCTGGTGTATAAATTAAGTCAAAGTTGAACATCTAGAGATACTCTATCTATATTCCTTTCCTTAGATTCAAATATAATTGTGAGAAAATATGTTTCAAACTATTATGATCTATGAACACAGTAAATTTATCACCAAATAGATAATGACTCCAAGTCTTCAAGGCATGTACAACTGCAGCAAACTCTAAATCATGTGTTGGGTAATTCTTCTCATGCACCCTTAACTGCCTTGATCCATAAGCCATGACATGATCTTCTTTCATGATAATTCACCCCAACCCAGATCCTGAAGCATTATAGTACACCATATACCTTTGTCCTGATTCCGACAGTATCATGATAGGTGCTAATATAAGGAAAAATTTTAGTTCTTTAAAAGATTTTTGGAATTCCTTGGTCCATTAGAATGGAAAATTATTCTTTTTAAAATCTATTATAGATAAATCTACTCATGAGAAGTCATGCACAAAGCATTGATAATTACCAGCTAGACCAAGGAAGCTCTGTATTTCAAAGATGTTCTTCAGTGGTTTCCAAGTGATAACAACTTATATCTTATTTGGATAAACAAAAACACCTTTTTTATAAATTACATGAATAATAAAACATACCTATTGTATCCAAAAATCTCACTTTGATAGTTTGGTATACAAATGTTGATGTCTCAATATTTCCAACATTATTGCCAACTGTTGCTCATGCTTAGCCCTTGACCTTGAATACATTAATATTTCTTCCACAAACACCACAAAAAAAGAATCCAGATATCTCTTAAATATCTGATTCATCAATGCCATAAAATATTGTTGATGCATTCATAAGACCGAAAGGCATTACCATAGATTCATAATAGCCATATCTACTTTTGAAATATTTTTTCAGAATATCCTCCTTACGAACTCACAATTTGTGATATCCTGATTGTAAGTCAATTTTAGAGAACAACTAATCTCCCCTCAATTGATCAAACATATCATCAATGCGTGGAAGTGGATATCTATTATTTATCATAACTTAGTTAAGCTTATGATAATTGACACAAAGTCAAAGAGTTCCATTTTCTTTCTTTACAAACAAATATAGTGCTTCCTGTAAAGATATGACTGGCCAAATGAAACCCTTGCTTTCCAGCTCTTCCAACTGCACTTTTAGCTCCATTAGTTCTGTTAGTTCCATCCTATTAGATAGAAGGGAAATTTGACTAGTCCCCATAAATAGATTAATCGTAAAATCCACTTCCCTTAGAGGTGGTAACCCTGAGAAGTTATTGGTAAAAATATCTAGGAATTGATCCACGACTACTGGAAAGCTATGATCCTCGATCTCTTCCATTGATGTCAAAGTCAATGCTGCCAACTAGTAAGAGATCATTCCCACTACTGGTTCCAACAAGTTTATTCTACCTATATTTACAACCCTCTCTTCTTTAAAGTTATGTTCGACACCATCCTTTGTTACAAAGCTAATTTTCCTTCTATAAAAGTCTATGTGAGCCTTGTACATTTTCAACCAATCCATACCCATGATTAAATCATATAAATCTATCTCCAACACCAAGAAGTCCCATTTTATCTCAACTCCATCAATAGTTATAGAACACACTATGCACAGAAATGCTCGATATTCTCTTTCCCTAATAGGAGTTTGAATTTTTATCACAGAAGGCATCATCTCATGTTTTAAACATAGAAAATAAACAGAACGAGGAATAAATTATGGAATGATATGCACTAGTATCAAATAGAACTTGCATGATGGTAGAGTTCAAAATAATCGTACCTCTCACCATAGATGGTCAAGCCTAATCATCCAAAATCACCTACTCAACTCTATATAATTGCTTCATTGCTATGCTCTTCTCCTTATTGCCTTGCTGAGATTTTCCTTGTTGGGTAGTCATGGTATTACAAGAATAACCATGGTTAGATCTAATTTTTTAATGAGGCTGATTCTATTATCCTCGTCCCGTTGAAGCATATGATGCTTGTGACACCGGAGAAGTGTCTCGAGCACCTGAACACAGAGCATTATGACAGTAGCACTTAATATGTCCCATCTTGTTGAAATTATGGCATTCTCTTGGTGGTGATGTACACTCTCACCTCATGTAGTTGAAGGAACCACATTGGAAACATCTATCTTTTTTCATGGGTCTTAGAGGAAGATTCACTGATCCAGCTCTGTGATTTTGATTCCTGCTTTCCCCTTGGAAGTAGTTGTACCTCTTACGCTTGCTTCTAGAATTAGATTTCCCACTATTTCCTATGGGTATCAAAATACTTCCTCCTCCCATGTCTCATAAGATTTCTCACTCATCCACTATCTCTCTATTGATAATATCTGTATATTATGTAATACAGAGAAGAGAAATCATTGAGATAATCTCCTACCTTATCCCTGATTCAAAGAGGTGTGCCTTCAAGGATACACTCACCGCAACTTCAGGTGAAAATCATACTACATTCATGAATTTGTCTACATATTTTTTGAAAAATAGGTTTTTTTATTTCAGGCTGAAAAATTATGTCGTCCTTTGAATCTTGAACATGAGGGGATAGAATTCTTTATTGAAAAATTCCTAAAAATCCTCCCAACTAAGGCCTTGGTATACTCAAGATTGCACTGTTAGATCCCACCACTGTTGTGCAAGATCCTCGAGCATATATGTGGCCAGCTTGACCTTCAACTCTTCTGGTGACCTGATGAAATCAAAGATACGATTCATCCTATTCAGCCATTCCTCTACATTTTCTGATTCAGAATCTCCCTAGAAGATGGGTGTGTTTTGTTTCTAGATATGGGAGGAATGAACCACTTGTCTTAGCTCATCCCTCCAATTTCATATGTCCATAGCTTAAAATTATTGTATGATACTCTAAAATAACTATTGGTTCACCTATGTCTCATGTGTAACTATGTTCTCTGTAGCTTCTTTCGGCTATTTTCGATGATGCCTACCGGGTTCCATTTTCTAAACAAACAAAAAACCTCATAAGTCTCAATATCTAGTAATTTAATGCTTATATTTTCAAATTATATCACATCAACTATCACAACATTGCTTTCCAAAATCAACCATATTTATATTCAACCATTTTTGAAAACTTTCAACTTTTGTTTTGAAAATCAAACCATTTTCAAAATACCACAGCCATGCTCTTTTAAAAATATTTCATTTGAAAAAAAAATTTCATAATTTTCAAAAATCATCAATTTTGCACAAAACATAAATCATTACTCAAAATGATATATTCACTCCTATTGGGAAAGAATTCATCTAATGCATGGAATGCTCATCTTATTGGCTAAACCCATGATAATGAAAATCCTATAAGTTCCTCCAAAACACTTAAATACCCAACTCCTTGGTAACTTGAAGTTCAGAATAAAAAAGGTTAACTATGTATTTTTATGCTCTATATTTCAAGTCCTAAAAATCCTAGTCCTTTCTAAGATCATAACCATAGAAATATACAAGAATTAATTCAACTCCAAGACTGACATATCCATTTATCTCAAATGGAATTTAGACTGAATCAAACTGATACCATTTATAACATACCTCCTTCTCCTTGTGGAATTGAGAAGGTGGTATGATAATACTAGGCCTTAAGAAACATCCCCAAGATGTAAAAGGCTATAAATAAATTTTGAAGGGTTTCAATACATTTGGGTGATGATTTTCCCTTTAAGAATAAAATAAATCAACCAATAAAACCAAACCAAAAAAAATCACTATAAGATGCATCCTAAAAAGAACATCAACTCAACCAATTATTTTATATCATAACCCACTAAAGTGTACTACAAATAAAACCAAAATAATATCAAATTAAATATAATAAGATGACTAATAAAACTCCAAGATGAGCAGAATATTCCACGCTCTATAATCTCCATGATACAACATCACCAAACAGCCCATGTATTACAATGTAGTGCTAAAAACATGTGATACTTTACCTTTTCCCATGTCCCAGTAGATGACATCTACAAAATAACCAAAGTAAAAAATCAGGGGTGAGTACTAAAACTCAGTCAGTTTCCCCCCAATGATTTCCCTACTCACTCCACTGGGATAAAAGAGTAAAATACATTTATATAAAATAGTTTATATGAAAAAAAATCTAAAACAGATTATAACCAAATATAAACAACTTCTAAAATAGTTCATAAACAAATATAAAAAAGTGTTATATTAACCAATTTTCCAGTAGGATCTATTTCTAATAAAACAACCAAATTATACTTTTAAAACCATTCCACAAAATCCATTTGGCATAACCATGTTATTCCACACAACTACAATACCAACTATGCATGATTCGTTATGACAGTTCCATCATGAGTGGTCTCTCATCGATTTACCATGTCATCACAAGGTAATTATTTCCCATATTCCATTACACCTTTGGCACCGAGCACAATGTCATATTTCAACCAAGCCCTATAAATGCAATATGAACACCCATACCAATTATTCCCAAAAAATATTCCAATACCATCATGCCAAAACCATTTCAATAAAAACACCTTTTTATTGAAAACCCTTTTTCCAACAAACCATTTAAAAATCCATCAAATACATATTTTAAAACTTCCATTTTAAAATCATCAAAAACTAAATCACTTTGCACATAAAATCACCATAATTCCAAAATTTCATTGAAAACCATAAATCATCACTAAAGAAGATTTATAAAATAATTCTCACTAAGATTTCACAACCAATTGAAATCAAATAGACCAACTTGAAACTAAGCTAATCAATTCTATAAATATGAGCCAACGGTAAATCCACTTACATTGAGATTTTTGGAAAAAACAATAAATGGATTAAGAACAACAATGAAACTAAATTAAATCTCTATAAACCCACCTTATATATCTTTCCCTAAAAAATTAAAGACCAAATCTAAACATATTTTGAATCCACATCCTTACATATACCCACCTTGGGCATATATCTAAGAAAAAAAGAGGCAGGTAGAAGTAGATCTAAGGAAAATATCAATAACGATTGAAAACGATGACTTACCATGATAAATTGGCTTCTAATAACCAAGTGATGGATTTGGATCACCTCTTGATCGATGGAAGAACCTTACTTGACCTTTGGAGAAGAAAATCTCGATTTAGGGCCGCATAGGAGTAGGAATGAGTCATTAAACATTAAGGCAGACCTAAATCCACTTTTTAAGGAGGTGGTTTAAACTGTTCACTAACCATGGGTTAGACGCTACCTTAAGGATGAACCTCACACTATCATATCATACGGTCTTCAAACTATGCTCCAACCATGTCGAAGCCTCTGCCTTAAAATGACCAAATTCATTTTTCAAAGCGCACAGTTTCGACAAACCATGTGTCGCTCATGCGCCATCCATTTTTGTCCCAAAAACTCTCAAATGGTTCTCCAAACTCTCCCAATTTTACCCTTATATTTGTATACATAAAAATCATAAAGAAGTGGTTATATACCAGAAAATGGGGGTGTTACATGTGCCTCTTGAACCTAACATTTTATAGGTTCAAATATCTTCACAAGGAAGGATTCCATCAACAAAATATTTAGAATCAAAATACCTATTATTGACTAATGATGGGGATCTATAAGGATTATAGGAAGTAGTGAATCATCCTAACAAAATAAAATGGTAACATTTAATGTAGGATTAGATGGATTCTTTAATGAAGAACCGTAAATATGATATGGTGGAACAATCCAAAGGTAATAAGGCACTAATGAACAAATGGGTGTTCAGGCAGAATAAGGATGACAACAAAAAAGAGTTCAATCGAAAAGATTGGTTAGTATTCAATGGATTCCTTTAGAAGAAAGGAGTTGAGTTTGAAGAGATCTTTTCACACATGGTGAATATGGATTCAATCCAAGTCATTTTCACACTATTAGCTTGCTTAGAATTGGAGCTTGAACAAATGGACATAAAGACAACTTTTCTTCATGGTGACATCTACGAGGATATCTATATAAATAAGATTGAAGGTTTTGAAGTTTCAGGATAAGAAAACCTCATCTTCAAATTAAATAAAAGCTTTTACGAACTGAAACAAGCTCTCATACAATGCTATAATAAGTTTGACTCATTAATGGTGATTCATGGCTACAAGTGGACACAAGAATACCGGTTTATTTTCTTCTAAAGATTTCAGGATGGTAACTTTGTTTCTCTTATAATTTAGTTTTACAACATGTTAATAATTGGGAAGGATGTGGAAAAGATCATCTAGTTGAAGAAGGAGTTATCCAAGTCTTTTTATATGAAGGATTTTGCATAAGCTCAATAGATTTAGAGGATGTAGATAATCTATGACAAAATGATGAATTTGTTATGGATATATCAGGAGAAGTATATTGAATGTGTTCTGAAGTGTTTAAATAAGTAAAAATCCAATATAGTGAGAATTCCACTTCTCAGCCATTTTAATTTGATCAAAATTTCATTTCCATCATCCAAGGAAGAAATCTAGTTGATGGAGATGATATTATAATTCTCAGTAGTTGGAAACTTAATGTATGATATGGTGAGTATGAGGCCAGACATTTCTCATGAAGTAGTGATTATGTTTTTATTTCTCTCTAATCTGAGTAAGCATCATTGGGATCTAGTCAAATGGATTCTGAGGTATTTAAAAGATACTTAAAAGCTATGTTTGTGTTATGGGAGAGATGAACCTATCTTGGAGGGATATATAGATGAAAATATGGTCGAAGATCCTGATAGTTTGAGGTCTACATTAGGATACATCTATACTTTTATATGAGGAATTACATCATGGTAGTGAATGTTGAAAAATTGTGTCACTTTATCCATGATAGGATTAGAGTACATTACTGCTTCAAAATCTAGCAAGGATACTTTGTGGATAAAGGGATTTCTCTAGGATATTAAATTAATACAAAAGGAGTACATGGTTCATTTTGATTGTCAAAGTTATTTTAAATTGATCAATAACTCAGTATACGATTCTTGGATGAAGAACATCGATATTATCTATCATTGGATATGTGAAGTGATGGATTGACAACTACTATGAATTGTGAAGATCCACATGAAGGAGAAAACGATGGATATATTGATAAAGGTTGTTTCTTAGAAGAATATGGACCTTTGTAGGTTCTCCAATGGGTTATAGATGGATAGGGGGAATTTATGGAGTTTTCCAACTACCTTGGTTGGTGTCTGGTGCACCAAATCCACCCACCATGGTAGGTGGGGACTGGTGGGGGTTGGTGGGGGATTTGTATCAAACTTAACACCTCCCACCATGCCTATTTAAGGAAGTTACATGGGAGCATTCCAAAATTCATTAGTTCTAATCTAGGGAGATCCATTATATTAGAAATCCAGAAGAGCTCCATGTGATAAAAAAGGGAGGTGTGGGAGGGGTATCTTATAAAACTTTTTCCTTTATGAAATAAAGGTTGTTTTTTCCTCCATTCATCTATCTTGGTGATCAGAAAATCACAACACTCAATGTGGTATATTTTATACCATGAATTTGTAGCAACATTTTTAGTTTAATCCAGCTTGATGATATTGGTTATAAGTTCATAATTGAATATGGGGAATTTTCTATCTATGATCTAAAAGAAAAGAAGTTGGATGTGACATGAGATGTCAAGTTCTAATAGCTTGATGAGATTGGTGGGGGGGTTGTGTCAAACTTGACACCTCCCACCATTCCTATTTAAGGAAGTTCCATGGGAGAATTCCAAAATTCATTAGTTCTGAGCTAGGGAGATCCATTTTATTAGAAATCCATAAGAGCTCCATGTGATAAAAAAGGGAGGTGTGGGAGGGGTATCTTATAAAAAAAATTCTTTATGAAATAAAGGTTTTTTTTTTCCTCCATTCATCTATCTTGGTGATCAGAAAATCACAACACTCAACATGGTATATTTTATACCATGAATTTGTAACAACATTTTTAGTTTAATCCAGCTTGATGAGATTGGTTATAAGTTCATAATTGGATATGGGGAATTTTCTATCTATGATCTAAAAGAAAAGAAGTTGGATGTGACATGAGATGTCAAGTTCCAATAGGAGAAACAATTGGATTGGGTGTTAATTTTAGAAGATTTTATTTCTGGTGACATAAAAACTTTCACTATAGATATCGTGACTAATGGAATTATTGGTTTACTAGTAAACAACTTTAAAACGTCTTTGGTATCTATTATAGGACCTGTGGGACTGAATGAGGTTGAGTTACAAATGTTTTCGACACCTTTCAATGGTGCAACTAATGGCATCAAGTGGGAGACACTAACTACTGGCGTGATGGAGGAATATAGGGCTGAATTTATATAATACCATATAGTGTTGAACATATATACTATGATCCAACTGATTTAAAATGATGAATACTTAATATTGAAACGTGAAACCAATCATGGAAGATTTTATTTCTTTATATATGAGGAACCCACAAACATCGAGTAGTCATTAATGGAATACATAACTTGATGATGTTTAGTTCCATGTTTAAAAGTTTTATTATTGGATTTAATCATGGGCACCACCACAATTCACACCCCTTATGAAACCATTTCCCACTTCCCACATCCCTGATTCGTGTGCATGAACTGTTGTGCCCCATTGATCTAGTGCTCTAAAACTTCTTCCCACTTACCCTCCTACAACTACTGCCTACTTCTACATGTCCCTATACTAATTATTTTGAGTTATATTTTATTTTATTTCAAATAACTATATTTAGACATGTTTTTTTTTGTTTCTAGTAGTGATAAAATTATGTCCCAATTCAAGTAGTGAAGTTACTTCTTTTTGGATTCATTCCTTATTCTACCTTGTTTGTGTGTATATTAAAACTTCTAAACCAACAGTCATTTATATGTTTGGTGACATTATAACTCAAGAATTTATTTCATAAATTCTTTGTAAAATAATTTATGAGGTCCTAAATTCATTCATCACAAAAAAAATATTTTAATATAATTTATCAGTAATACATTTTTATGTAAAAGTGATATATCTATCATCAAAATTCATTATCTTTTGAAATTTTTAATTCTAGTGGTTTGATTTATTTGATTATCAATAAATAATCATGTACTCTATCACAAAAAAATGGGAAATTTTATAAAAATGAAATAATAGATAAGGTCATCACAAAAAACATATGAAAAATACAAACAAATTAGGGCAAAATAAATGAGGTCATCATAAGAAAAATAAGAAGGGATAAGATATTTTCAACAAATATAGATCACATCTTAGAAAAAAAATTAAAATGGTGGGAAAAAATGTTTCTCACCAAAAAAATAATGACGAATTATTTCAAACATCTTAAAAATCAATTAGTTAATTATACATTTACCATTTTAACACATATTTTTAATAAATATAATTTTGATTGAATATACTATCCATTGTAAAAAAAACTTATTAAAATACTAGTTATATTTTTTAACTATTTATAATCACATATAGTAAATTAATAATATCTTTTTGGAATAACTATAATTTTTTAATGTTATTAAAAAATATTACAATGTTCATTACTTCACAGGTATATATGTTCCCTAAATAAAATAATTTATTCCATAAAAAATGAATTATGTTCACCAAAATTGATATAGTCTAAGATTAATTGTGATGAAAATAATAAATATGGTGATGAATTTTTTTATTAAAATAGTTCATCAAAAAAATTTATTATCATTAACTAGTTTGGTCATTTCAAATGTTTTGTTGCTAAAATAAAGTTTTAATACAGTGTATTGGTCTTACAAGTAACTAATTATGTATAAATAACATCAATTTTATTATACTAATTTTTTTTGTTTCCATGTTAATAGAATCAATTCATAATAGGAATATTAGATTAGATTAGGTTCCTAAGTAATTATTTTATAATTTTTTTTCACTCGGAAAGAATATGTACAAAAATTTTCATTTTTATTGGGATCATGTTTGAAAAGTACTTGTAATGACCTGAATTGTATCCTCTATTTACTCAAACTGGGGTACCACAAACCTAGAGTGTATTTATTGATTTCCCCAGGTTAATGACTAATGTCAATGGTATTGGATTTTTAAAGGGTTTTAAAATAATTAAAAATTCTTTATTTTTTAGTTTTTTGAAGGCAGATTTTGGAATCCCACAATGATATGTTGTTTTGAGTGGAATTATATTATTAATAGGAACACTTTTATCATTATTTAAAATGATAAAGTGTAAAGTAATATTCATATGGTGGATTATAAGGACCCATCCTTAAAACATTACATGTTCTTAAGTTCTTAGAAAATAATTCACTTTCTTTCATTCCTGAAGATCTTTTAGGTTTAGATTTTTATATAATTAGATCATAAAAATTACACAATAAACCCGCATATTAAAAATTTGACACTTCCACTTAGTATCCATTTTTCCACAATATAAGATTTTTAAAATAAAACACGTTTTATTTTCATGAAAAATCCTTTGGACTTTCAACTTGTTTTATTATTTATTCCCACTCATCCTTAAATTTTGTGAAAAAACATTTGAAAATGTGGGATGAGCATGAAAATATTTGGTTAGGGACATAAAATAAATAAATATATTAGTCTAGTTAAAAACATTAAAACCCATAAATTGTTTAACCTTTTAACATTATTCTTTGAGCATATAAAATAAATAATACTACATGGGTAAAACACTTTTTTCTAAAAGAAATCTTTTAAAACCCATAGGAATAAAATTGAAACATTTGTGGGAATTTAAGAGAATTATATTCATAATTTTTTTTCATTATTTTCATAAATAACTGAAGCCTAATTAAATAAATAAGAGAAAACTATTGGATTAAGTCCCTCCTTCTTGCCTTTGATGACAAGGAACATTACCCAATGCATTAGAGAGATATATCAAGTTCACCCATAATATATCTTATATGAGGATTACCCATCTTAATATATAAATATAAATTACCATATCATAAAAAAACATTTTTAAGATTTAAATTCTAATCATTAAACCCCTGGAAAACTCATTTGAACCCACATGCAAAACACTTTCGGATATCAAAATGCCCTTTCCATTTAAAAAATGTTTCTTACAAAAATAAAAAAAAATGTAACGCCCCGACCCCAGCTACCCAGAGTCGGTGCATTACTTCGTAACATTGGCATGATCACAAGAAAGATCAAATCTCGAAAGACCGATTGGTTTAGTAGCCTTGGAAACACTAGATATATTCATAAGTTTTACATTACATCATAAAATCAAAAACTACTACAACAACATAATGTTTCCACAGTCCACACTACAATCCCCTCATAATATCCCTGCAGGTCATTCATAACTTACATCTTCACTTCCTGGGAAAAATAAAACATAGAAAAGGGGTGAGCTCAAATGCCCAGTAAGGATAACAATATAGCGGAAACTTTCATCAATAAGAATAAACATTTAAGGCAATGTATAACAAAAACAAAAGCCTTTTAAACATGAACTTTCAACATGGTATGGCATAAATAAAATGAAATAATTCCATTTACTTATTCACATGGATATTCCACTAATCGAATAATCACATGCAAAAATAAATAACCACTTTCATAATGTTGGAATGCATAATGCCAGACTATCATAACCACATAGCCAAGGCCTCGTGCCAAGACTACAAATAAGATTTTGTCAAGGCCTTGTGCCAAGACACTAGTTTGTCTCATGAGACCTACCGATGCATCGAGGAGCTATAGCGGGCTCCACCCGTCACTTATTAAGTCCAATGCATTCCCATATGAAAAGGTTTAAACATAACATAAACATTCGTATTAAAACTAGCATACGAAATGTCAATACTTTCACAATAAACTATGAATGGTATAAAAATAGCACATCCACAGTCAAACATATCACAAAACCTTCAATACAATATAGAAGTTTTGTATCAAAATAAATCAACTTCAAATAATCTTAAAATCCATCAAAGGATGTTGACATAGATGAAATCAAAATTCTTTTTAAAGAAATATCTCCTTTTATTTTGAAATCATTTAAGATCCATATAAAATAAAATATTTTCTTTGAAAATATTCTTATAAGCTTGTAAGGAAAGCTTTGAAGATTTTATAACGGCGTAAAATAACCGCACCCGCCGTATAAGTTAAAAAAAACATTCTTACCTCAATTCTGTCGAAAAGGTTAAAAAGGACCTTGTTTTGAAAACGACGGAAAGATTCCTTTATAAACCTCTTATAAAAAGTCAAAAAAAGTATAAATGACTTTAACCCATATTCTTGTAAATAGTAAAAATGTTTTGAAATACATTTTTAAGAAACATGGATGTGGATGATAAAGAGATCCCAGTAGATTATTACGTATAATACAACCTCGGATAATGAAGAGATTGTGAAATAACCCTTACCTTGTACTTTTCCTTGGTTGGGGTAGGTTAACCTCCTGTATAATGGTGAAATAATTGTTATTAAATTATACAAGAATCATATATATTAATATGATATCATATATGATCTTTTAACATTGATTTATTAATAATATCTTAGAATTATCATCGTTTCGGGTGTTAACTTACTCATTTTCTTTTATATGTTTTGTTACATAAGCCATGTTTGTTGTATCTTATTCATATCCAGAATGATATCAAGTCCTTAAACATCATTTTTAAATCATAAAATGATAATTATACTTGAATGGATACGATGGAGAATGAATCTCATCGCGTTCGTGGAGACGGTAGTCCGTACGTACGCACGAGCGACAATATCATTCTTTTGATATTAAAATAATATATAAATGAATGGTATATCATATATACAGAATCATTAACATGTTATATTTATTATTTACATGAGTTACACATCATTATTATACCCATCCAAATAATATTATATTGAATAACAATTACACCACGACGTGGAGACGGTAAGCCGTACGTACGCACGTATGGTGACATGTTATTCAAAGGGTGGATAGAATACTGAATATGGTTGTACCATACTTATAATAACATCACAGTATATGTGAGATACTGGAGTTATTATTTTAGAATGGTAAGAACAAAGGAAGAAGAAGTGGAAGAAGAAATGAACTTAGAAAAGGGTGGTGAAATCATTACCTCTTCTTCGGGTTCTTCCTTTTGATTTGATCAAAAGGGCTCCTTAGGTTGGCTTTCTGATCAAACTAAGGCCTATAGGTTGTAGTTAGGGGTGTTGGGAGAGTATTTGGGCAGAGTTTGGCCGAACCAAAAGGCTTTTAAGGTGTGAATAAATGAGAAGGAGGAGTGCCCTTTTATAAGAGGGGTGAGGGGCACCTTTGGAAAAGCTAGAAATATTAATTTATAATAAATTCATATTCGGTTTCTAAAGGCTCCAAAGTTGACTATTAAAAGGTTAAGGTGGGGATAGGTCGAAAACCACTCAACCAATAGAATTTAGACAGGTTTGGGTACTTATATTAACCTTATCTTTAAGTATTAACTCTAAGTTAATTAGTTTCACTTTTACAATGTCTCTTTGTATTTTTATATAATATGGTTAATAAACTTACTATATACATCCAAGCGACCCCCAAGTGGTCCATTAATGATTAACCTATCATAATATAAGTCTCTTGGCCGAACCTTAGATTTTTAGGAATTTAATATCAATTAATAATATAATATTTGTTTTAAGAACTCTTTTATGTCAATTTTGACACTATTCAATAGTTGATTTTTGTGAAACTCATAACAGATTGATTACTTCGAACAAAGTCCATTAAATCAATCCTAATATATCATATTAGCCTAGAAAATTAGTTTAATTCATTAAAAGTTTCATATTATATTTATTTGGGTATTTATAATATCAATTATTTTAATTTTTCACTATTTTAGTAATTACTGCATCATCATTGTGTCATAAATAAAATAAATTATTTAATGTCTAAAAATTATAAATAAAATATCATTATGTAGGAAATCTTTTTAGCTTTCTAATGAATATTTATAATCTAAAATCCAACATATATAACCCTATGTAAAAATTGTTGTTCTAAAAGATATATGCTTGTGTCATTTTTGTATTCATTTTAACTAAATTAAAATAAAGTGTCATTATCACTTACAAGTGGATCCATGGGGTCCCAAAATTGACACAAAGATGCCCATGGTCGACCATCTATCAACCAATAGGGTTAAGACACGTTTTTAGGGTAATTTAGTATTATTATAATATTATTTTTTTAACCCTTATTTACCGGATTTACCCTTAACCATGGTAAATAAAATATTTACCGCAGTAATTATTCAAAATGTCTAAAAATAAAAGTTACCTATTTACACAATTTGAACATCCTGATTCCAAATATGGAATCCATTTTCCTAAATTCAAAACACAGAAGTGGCAGAAATTAATTTAAAATTAATTCCCGCTGTCAAAACAAAAAGCGTGTTTTTAAGAGATAATAACTATCAAAAGATTGACACTTGTTTATGTTCGGTTTAATTGTAAAATTATGTCCAATGACCAAAATTATATTAAATGGTAAAAATATATTCTAAATATACTTTAAAACTACTAAAATTCATAATTTATCACTATTAATTATTTTGATTAAAAAAGTTGTTTTTAATTAAAATTTAGTAATTTTCACTATTCATCAAAATATGAAAGTTATCCGAAAAGTACCAAAATTTCACCTTAGGCTAAATTCGATATTCCGAGTCCAAAAATGAAGTCCATTTTCAAATATAAAATATATATAATTTCAAAAATTAGGTATTACTATTCACAACGGCTAGTTTAATTAGTTGTGGTGTGTGTTAGAACTCGAGGTTGCGTACAACACACGCTATCGCATTATTCAAAGGGAAACGTACCGTAGAAGCTTGGGGTGTTACAAAAAATATCAGAAGAAATAGTAAAGGATTTTATTTGAAAAACTAAGTACTATTATAAAGTAATAGAAATAAAAAATAACATTTGTGATAATGGGAAAAACCGATCAAGTCGTATAAGTTAAAATGGAACATTCATTTTGACTTTTGTAATGAAATTCAAAATGTTCCTTATAAAATATGTAAAAGATTACTTTTGAAAACCTTTAAAATAAAGTCAAAATATTCGTAAAATGTCCTTTATAATTCATTTATTTCTTTATAAATTCATCTATAAAATAATTTTAATATTATTTAAATGTAGGATAATGATTTATAAAATAAATCTTTAGAACATTTAAAATGATTTTTTAAGGTAAAGTGTCTATTACCTAGTGTTTGACCCATCATGTATGCTCTATATCTTACTGAATAATAAAATTATTTTAATTAATTACTATATTAATAAAAAAAATAAAGTTAATTATTCATTTTCTTTTATTTATTACCATATTATATTCAATTAATTAATCAATTAAGTTCACATTGGGTGTTTTGATGAAATTCGGCTCATATGTCCAAAAAGACTTTGGTAGGTTGAATATGGTCAAATGGATCATGATTACATAATTTTTATAATATTAATCATGATATAATTATAATTTTTATATTTTTATTATACTTTTAGAACCAACTATTAAATATGGTTATGAAAAATGAATTACATTACAACATGGAGATGGTAGTCTATACAGATGCATGAGTAGTATTTTCATTTTTCAATGAAAATGAGGTAAAAAGTTAAGTATAGTTTTATATTTCCATAATTTTGATTATATAAAAATATTATATTTTTTCTTTAAATGCACTTATATATACCAACCATATAAGGCGGTGATGAAAAATGAAATACATCGTTCACGAGGTGGTAGTCTGCATATATGCATGAGCAATGTTTTTATTTTTCATTGAATGGTGATGAAAGAATTAAAATATTTATTTACTATTTCATAATGAAATGTATAATATATGTAACATCCCCAAATGACACAGGGTTAAATGACTAAATGATATGACTCATGTCAACAAGGTGCATCTTCCTTTTCGGGAGCCTGTCTGATTAGAACTCCACAGTTAAGCGTGCTTGGCCTGGAGTAGTGATCAGAATGGGTGAACTTCTGGGAAGTTTCTCAGGGTGTCTGTGAGTGAGGATAAAGCACACTAGAAAGGACAAGTGTTGTCCTGTGGGGACAATCATTAGTTAGATGACCCGTTCAGGCATGTGAGTGAACCCTAGGGTGGGGACCATGTGTCTGTGGGGAAACTGGTGGTACCTGGCGGGCCAGGACTCGACGGTCATGTTAAGGCGGGTGTTTGTGCTGTCACCAGGACTCGGTTGTTACATTCGGTATCAGAGGTGGAACCCAGCCTTAAGTGCGGTTCACTGTCTAGGTTGAGATGTAGGGCCCATAACGAGGGCGTTGTGATTTAAAGGGGGGTGATTGTAACATCCCCAAATGATACAGGGTTAAATGACTAAATGATATGACTCATTTCAACAAGGTGCACCTTCCTTTTCAGGAGCCTGTCTGATTAGAACTTCACAATTAAGCATTCTTGTCATGGAGTAGTGATTAGGATGGGTAACCTTCTGGGAAGTTTTTCAGGATGTGTGTGAGTGAGGAAAAAGCACACTGAAAAGGACAAGTGTTGGTCTGTGAGGACATTCATTAGTTAGATGACCCGTTCAGGCATGTGGGTGGAACCTTGGGTGGGTTCCATGTGTCTGCGGGGCAACTGGTGGTAGCTGGCAAGCCAGGACCCGACAACCATGTTAAGGCGGGGTGTCTGTGCTATCACTGGGGCCCGTTTGTTACATTAATTGTCACACCCCAACCTGGAAACTGGTGGTACCTGGCGGGCCCAGACTCGACGACCATGTTAAGGCGGGGTGTTTGTGCTGTCATCGGGACTCGGTTGTTACATTTAGTATCTAAGGGGGAACCCATCCTTAAGTGTGGTGCACTGCCTGGGTTGAGATGTAGGGCCCACAACGAGGGCATTGTGCTCTAAAGGGGGGGTGATTGTAACATCCCCAAATGATACAGAGTTAAATGACTAAATGATATGACTCATTTAAACAAGGTTCACCTTCCTTTTCAAAAGTCTGTCTAATTAGAACTCCACAGTTAAGCGTGTTTGGCCTGGAGTAGTGATCAGGATGGGTGACCTTCTGGGAAGTTTTTCAGGGTGTGTGTGAGTAGGACAAAGCACGCTGAAAACGACAAGTGTTGGTCTATGGGGATAGTCATTAGTCAGATGACCTATTCAGGTATGTGGGTGGACCCTTGGGTGGGGACCACGTGTCTGTGGGAAAACTGGTGGTAGCTGGAGGGCCAGGACCCGATGGCCATGTTAAGGCAGGGTGTCTCTGTTGTCACTGGGGCCCGGTTGTTGCATTAATTGTCACACCCCAACTTATCTTTTATTTTATTTTATAATTTTCTTTGACTAAATGATATGACTCATTTCAACAAGGTGCACCTTCTTTTTCAGAAGCCTGTCTAATTAGAACTCCACAGTTAAGCGTGTTTGGCCTCGAGTAGTGATCAGGATGGGTGACCTTTGGGGAAGTTTTTCAGGGTGTGTGTAAGTAGGACAAAGCACGCTGAAAAGGACAAGTGTTGGTCTATGGGGATAGTCATTAGTCAGATGACCTATTCAAGCATGTGGGTGGTTCCTTGGGTGGGGACCACGTGTCTGTGGGGCAACTGGTGGTAGCTGGCGGGCCAGGATCCGATGGCCATGTTAAGGCAGGGTGTCTGTGCTGTCACCGGGGCCCGGTTGTTACATTAATTGTCACACCCCAACTTATCTTTTATTTTATTTTATAATTTTCTTTGAATTTTAAAATTTTGTTGGGGTTCGGGTTGAGTCCGAGATAAAAAAACTTTTGAGTTATGTTAAAAAGTGCGCATTTTTCAGCTGAGGACAAAGCACACTGGAAGGGACAAGTGTTGTTCTGTGGGGACATTCATTAGTCAGATGACCTATTCAGGCATGTGGGTGGACCCTTGGGTGGGGACCACGTGTCTGTGGGGAAACTGGTGGTAGCTGGCGGGCCAGGACCCAATGGCCATATTAAGGCAGAGTGTCTGTGTTGTCACCGGGGCCCGGTTGTTACATTAATTGTCACACCCCAACCTATCTTTTATTTTATTTTATAATTTTCTTTGACTTTTAAAATTTTTTTGGGGTTCGGGTTGAGTCCCGGATGAAAAACTTTTGAGTTATGTTAAAAAGTGCGCATTTTTGAGCTGACATTGTTGGGCGCACGGGCGGAGCGCGTGTTGGAAACCTTGCACGGCTCCGATTAGGCATTGTCACGATTCGCCTGCCTCCAGAAAATCAAAATGAGTAAAGATTTTGATTTGTCGTGCTATTTAAAATTTTTATTGTTGGTAATAATTTTATAATTATTATTAAAGAATAAATGATAGATATTATTATTATTATTATTATTTTAGGTCGGCGTACGGGAACCGCGCGGCTAGCAGAAGTCGTGCAGTTAGCCCGAGTACCGCGCGGTTGTAGAGTTTGAGTTTTAAAATGAATATAAATTAAATGAGTTGAAGAGAGAAAAATTAAAATTAAAAGTTAGTGAAATTGTATTATGTTATTATTAAAGAATTTTTATTATTAAAATTATTATTTTTATCATTTCTATTATTATTATTAAATATGGTTTTATTATTATTATTAGGTGTATTATTAATATTATTGTTATTAATGTTATTATTATGATTATTATTCTTTTCATATTATTTTTATGTGTAGTACTTCTACTATGGGTTAATGTTTACTTTATTTTATTTGTGTGATTTTGTTTTATTTTTATTTTTATTTTTATTTTTATTTTTATTTTTATTTTATTTTTTTTCCTTTTCTTCTAACCCTAGCGGCCCCCCTCCCCCTCGTTTTTTTCTCTCACTTGGCCTGCCGCCTCTCTCGTTCCTCCCTTCTCCCCCCCCCCCCTCGTGGCATACCCTCCCGCAGCACCTCTCCCCACCGGCCGCCCGACCTCCCGTAGCTCCTCTTCCCACGCGACGCCCCAGCCATCTTCCCGCACAACCGGCCTCATTCCATCACCGGCGCACCCCTGTCCACCCCCCCCCCCCCCCGTTGTCCAGCGCCAACCTCTGGTGCAACCCCTGTTGGTCGGCGTGAAGCCCTCCGAGGTGATCCCTACAAGCCTTCGGGCTCCCCCCTCCCTACTAGTCTCACTGCACGCCCCTACCCACTTCGTGCTTCATCCTCGCAGTGGTGCACCCCTCGGCCTCAACACCTCCACCTCTCTCACCCATGGAAGGCCTCCCTTCTTCGGCATGAGACCCCCCTACCGACAACCCTCCAAACAGTCCGAGACCACATTTGGTCGACCCGCAACCGCCTGACGTCCCTTTTTTAGCATGCACTTCCCCTGACCTACGGCCTCCAGTGAGCTACCCCTCACCGACATCGCCCCTCGCCGTCATTTCCCCCTTGACGACGTCCCCTCCCTCAGGAGACACCCTACCCTTTCGGTAAGGGGTCCTTGGTTATGTGTCCCTTAAGGATAGTTATTATTTTTTCTAAAACCCTATGTGTTGAGGTTCATTATTATTTGTTCAGAGTTTAATTATGATTCTAGAGCATACGGTTGAGGTGAGAATGTGATCTTGCACTGGTCTCGGGCGTGCATTTTCATTTCTCCTTGAGTTGAGGTATGATGCCTTAGCACCGCCTCTTTAAATTTAGATGTATTTTAATTATTGCATGACTTACATTAATTTATTATTAATTAATTATTTTTAAGTATATTTATTTTAGAAGAAATTATGTGGTATTGTAGATAATTTTTGTTGGTTAATTGGTTTTCCAAAATTATTAATTTGGCATGTTTGGTGATTAATTTGTGTGGTGCGAATTACGTTTTGAAAACATGTCAAGCTGGTCCTTTTTGCGCTGTTTGTTCATTGGGGTTGTTTTAAGTCTATTTTTATGTGTTTTTAGATGTTTGTGTGGTTGTTGCAGTGTGTCGGTGAGGAAAACTGTAATACTACGATCATCGGCTTGTGCGTGCTTGCACTCCTTTGTGAGGCATGTCACGTCATCATGTTCAAGCTGCAAATTGAGGTAGGTCCCCAACTACACTTGCCTTTAAATTTAGAATTTATTAATTTCTTGATATTTTATTAATTTTAATGAATGAGAAATAATATAAGATAATTAATTTTTAGATGATTATTTGGTGTAAAAAGAGTTGTTTATTTTATACACGTCACTTGAAATATTTTCTTGACCAACAGACACCTAGTAGTGAAAGAATACATGTTTGGTCTTTAAACATAATTCACGTAATTTCAAATATAGTTCTAGATTATGGATAAATGATTTATTTTGAAGCGTGAACAAGTGTTTTGGTTCCCTTGAGAAATGATTATTTCCTTTAAAATTGGTGAAGGCTCGTTTGGCACTTTAGTAAAATAAATTATTTTGGAAAGCTCTCTTTGGGGTGACTCAGGAGTGATATTTGGTGTACGTTGACTACATGATATGTTTGTGATGTTTGTTCTACTTGATTGACTTTGTTGACTCACCCCTTTCCTGTTTATTATATGTGTTTCCATGGGAACCTGGCATAGTAAGTGAATCTTCTGAGAATGATTGTTGCACTAGTTTAGATTACACACTGGCTAGTAGCCCTTAGTACGGATTATACTCTACTAAGAGATTGGGCCCTCGGTTAGGCTATGTAGGGAAACACCGGGCATTAGGGAGTAATGAAGTCATTGAGAGTAGGAATGCCTTTAGGATGAGTCACATGTATAGTATGTTTTGGATTGTTCACGAGATCCTAGGTTGGAACCATGTTTTTATTTAGTGTTTATTTGTATGTGGCAGACAGTTGAGAGGTCTAGTTCAGTTGCTGGCACATGTGTGCCACTTTTTCCATTTCCCTTAGTGTGTGTTGTGTGTTGTGTATTGTTTTCCTTTTGACTAACAACTAAAATTCGGATTTCTAAATTTTTCACAAAAAATGTTTTAAAATGCAATGCACCTGTTTTGTTCAATCCCTAAACTTGTTTTTATATTAAAAAGGTCAATGGAATGTTACTTGTTTTAGAAATGAAAGTGTGTGTGGAATCCAATATTTTATATAATTTAGTTCAAACCTAGAATTGATAAATTCATTATTTAATGGTATGTGTATTGGGAATATAATTAGTCTGGCCTACCTACTGAGTTTTAGTACTCACACCTATAGTGTTTTCCTATTTTTAGTTTCTGTTGTAGGTTTACTTGAGCTTGCTCGCAGTGGGCGAGAGTTGGTTGTGGTTTGGTGAGTGACTCTCATGGTCGCGAAGAGTTTTGGTCATGGTCAGGTTAGTTTTTTGTTGTTGGTCGTTATTTTTTTCGTGTTGTTTATTTACTTTGTGTTGTTCTATTTTCTTTCCACTACTTTATTTATTTTCATTGGGTGAAATTGTTTCCTCTTGCTCTCTTTTTATGACCTAGCACTTGTCACCATCCCGGGAGGATCGAGAACGCCTCTCGAGCCATGTCGCGGACCGGCTCAGGTGACCAGTTCAGGGTCAACCCGAGTTGGTTTGTGACAATATATATATATATATATATTATCTATCATTATAAAATACATCATTTCATGAGGTGGTAGTCCGCACATATGCACAAGTGATGTTTTTATTTTTCATTGAATGGTAATGAAATAATTATAATATTTATTTGAAGTTACATAATGAAATTTATATTATATATATATTATCCATCATCATAACCAAACCTAATATTCAGTGATAGAAAACAAATTACATCGATCTATGTGACAATTGTCTACAAGTATACACAAATGATGGTTTTGTTTCCCATTTGATGGATAAGAAGATGAATAAAGAGTTATAATGTAAATATAATAAAATTTAAGTATATGTGAGATAATTATGTTATTATATCAAAATGGTTAGGATAGGTTTTAAGTACATAAAAGAAGAAATAAAAAAGAAAACACTCAATTAAAAAATATACCTCTTCTTTGGAAAACCTCTTTAGGTTTATACCTAAAGCCATCTTAGGATGGTATTATGATCAAACTAGAACCACTAGGATGTGGGGGGATTATACGAAGTTATTTTTTTAGGTATTTTATTATCTAAAAGGATCTTAAAGTGTGTAGAAGAGAGAATATGAGGTGTCCTTTTATAAGTGAGGGGGTGTCACACTTGTAATTTATCAAAACAAAAAAAATATTAATGTCTTACTCAAGAAAAATAGATCCAAAATGAACCATTTTAAAATAATAGATAATATAAGGTCTAAATATTACCATCCAATTGGTTTTATACAAGTTTTTAAGTCATTTTAACTCTTATAATTTTACTTTTAACCCATCTTAACTCTTAGTAGGGCTACTGATTTTTTTCCAAATTTACTATTCATATTGACAAAAAATGAATGTAGCCTCATCACCAAATTTGTATATTATGATTCTAAATAAGGAATAGATTTTATCAAATTCAATTTCTTTAAGTGGTAGAATTTTTTTTTAAAATAAACCCGTAAAACACAATGAAAAACGGTTTTTCAGAAAAATGCATTTTTATATATAAAAATGTTTTTATACCAAAATCAATTGTAATTGTAATAACCCAGAGTTTATAAATGGTATTTTCATCTGAAATAAATGAGTTTTATATTATACTATATAGTATTATACACATAAATAAACCAAATTTTTTTATTAATTAACAATATTACATTAATCATCAATGAAACTAATTAAAATTCCAAACATTACAATTGGATAAAAAATATAAAATTTAAAATCTAAAATAGGAAAATATGGATTACCCCAATCTACTAGAATCACCTCCCCTAATACTAACACTATAGAAAAAAAATATTAGTAAACCAATCAAAATTATAGAAAATAGAAATATAGAACCTTGAGAGGAATTGAGTTGAATAATGAATGAAGGAAAGTAGCAGTATTTATAGGAGGTAAGGTGACTGTTGGAATATTAATGTGACCATTGGGAATAGTAACCTGACCATTGGGAATAGTAACCTGAATATTGGAATAGTGATTTGACCTCAAAATAATAAAATATAATATAAATAATATTTATCATGATTAATATAAGTAAATATAAATATTATAATTCTAAAAAATAAATATCATGGTTAAAAAACTCAAAATAATTTTAAGCACGTTAATAATAAACTGTATTTTAAAGTATTTGGTAAAAATAATTATTTTTATATTAAAAATTAAAATTACATATTTTTAGAAATTTATTTTGATAAAATGAATATAATTTTTGAAATAATAATATCTAAATTGTGCAAGGGTTATTTTTTGGTAATTTTTTAAAGTACTTCAATTTCCAGATAAATAATAAAAATACAGTTTTTTACACAATCAGTTTATCTTAAATTACATCATTCATGAGGTAATTATGACCTAATACTTTATAGAACTTGAGTTTAGGACATGATATAATTTATTTCATAAATTATTCATTAAAGTAAAATAAAGTTAATTTTCAAACCTAAAAAGAACTTTCCAAAACCTAAATTCAAAAATGATTCCTTAAAATAACAAATTTTATTTATTTCCACTTTCCTTTTTAACAAACTAATGAATTAAAATTATAAAGAGTTTTAATGAATTAAAAACCATTATATTATATTTATATTTTATTTATATTGTCAAAAATTCACTATTATAAGTTTTACCTTTAATATATTATATTATTTAAGATTTTATTCAAAAAATACCCTTCTTCTCAAGTATAAATAACCTCTCTCCCTCCCCTTCGAAAATCACTCAAACCTCTCTTACCAAATCCAATCATCAAGAAAAATCCTCCCTATCAATACCCTTAGTATAATTAAGGACATTATGTATTAATAAAACTCCAAACATCATGGGATTTATAGTGTTGTATAAGAGAAGTGACATCGAGGATTAAGTAAGTTTCAAACAACTCTTTTCTTCTTCTTCTTCTTCTTCTCTTTTTTTCACCACCCCCTTTCAAAAAAAAGCTTATAAAATTAATTATTTTGTAATTTAACATTATATTAATGATTTTAACCTACTATAAGTATCATATTTATGACATATATAAATTTCAAACTTCCATTTCCCGCTCTCCCGACAATGTCCCGTCAATGGTCGGTTAACCACCTACGGACACATTGCCATGTCAATACTTATAAACATCATCATGGATGGATATTTTTAGTTATATATAATATATAAACATTTAATTATATTTATTATAATTTTTATTAATTTATTATACTAATGTATAAATTACATTTAACAAAATAGAGAAATCAAGGTAGAATGGGAAATTTTTAAGTAAAACGTGATATCAAAATGACTACCCTATAACCAATGAAATTAAGAAATATAATCAAATGACTATAAATTATAAATAGTGTTAAAAATTAAAACAATTCCATTATATGTAAATATTTAAATAAATCTAAGTTTATTATTCAGTAGGCGCAAAAGCGATGAAAAAAAAGCAGGAATTAAGGCAAGGGGATTCTCAAACCCAATTATTTTTCTTTGGGTTATCCCTTTTTCACAATATATCTAGTGTGGATATTCCTTTAATTTTATTTAAATATCAATTTATTTTATATTACCTTTTATTTTTTTGGATATACATGTTTCCACCTTGATTTTTAAAACAATAATGATTTTCCAAAAGAGAAATTTATTTCCAAAACAAATCTTCGACTCCTCATGTGTTATTTATCATCCAAGAAAAAATAATCTCTTATTCAAATGTATGATCTCCCTTTTTATTTTGAGAACCCCAAATTTTATTTATGAATGTATTCTTTATAAAATAATTATGAAACCAATTCCTTTTTATGGGTTATTTCATGACTACGATTGTTATATGTTCTATGTGGAATGCATGATTATGTAAATAATATGATGTGACGGGTGGGCCCAGAATTATATAGCCCTCCAATGCATTGGGTAATGTAATTTATCCCATGAGATAATGTGTAATATTCATGAACAGTATTTTATATGTGTTCATAGTATTGATTTTATGATTATTCATATATGTTATGCATGAACATGATGCTAGATTTGTTCACAATTATGGGTGGTATTTGAACACTATGACATGATGTTTCATTTTTATACATTTCCACATTCCATGAATCTATCACATGTTTCCCTCATGATGTTGATAATGATCTTATGCTTATGATATGATGATTATTATTATTCTCACCCATGTTATATTGATTCATGTCCCTTATTTATCTTCTTAATAGGCTTTTAGATCACCCATTTATTTGATATATATCCTCAGGTGAGTACTTTTACTAAGGATAACATGAGGGACACTAAGAAGATAAAGAAGAAATAATTAAATAATGTTTATGTTTTATTATGTAAAATTTATGTATGGGCCTAATTTTCCCAAGACACTAAACCTTTTGATCCTGGATTTGTATCTCTATTATGTTGTTTATCTTAAAAATTATGAAATTTTCATGTAAGAAAAAGTTGGGTCTCTATAATTGGTATCAAAGCATGATTTAGTTAATTTGGGAATTTTTATTAGAAAACAAGAGTGAAAAAAACAATTATAAGTCTATGTATAGGTAAAACATCTTGGAAGAATCTTTTTATAAAAGGATAAACATAGGGGTCCCATAAGATATGCCTTTTTTGTTAACTGTATAAAAGAATAAATTATTCATGCTTTTTTTATTTACATTTTTTTAAACCTTTTATATTTTATAAAATGTTGGGAACCATGAGAAATAATTCCAACAACTCATGTAAGGTACAATGCAATGATTTTATAAATGAAATACCCAATTTCATGGGAGGTAGAGTTCAAAACTTCATAGAAATTATTACCCAGTTATCTCAAGCTATAAATAATAACCTAATCCATGTGGAACATCTACCTTCACCCAAGAAGAAGCAATTAACCATTAATTCCTTTATGTGGAAACAACCACCGATGTTTAGTGGAACTTTTGATCCACTTTTCATGGAACAATGGGCTAACTCAATGGATAAGATCTTTTCTATGATCCATTGTTCTGAGAAGAGAAGGTGACTCTAGTTGTTTATTGTTTAGATGGAGAAGCCAATCAATGGTGGGAATTGATATAGAAAACCAATCTTAAGGATGAAATATAGGAGATAGAGTGGTAAGAAATTATTAAAATATTTATTACTAAGTACTTCCCTCATAATCTTTGAACAAATATGGAAAGAGAATTCATAGAGTTGAAGAAAAAGGAAGGTGAATCTATCATGGATTACAAGACAAAACTTCACAAGGCCTACAAGATATGTATCAGGTTTTTTTATCAATAATGATATTAAAATAGATAGATTATTTAGTGGTTTAAAACCATAACTTTGACTCTAGCTATTTGAGACTTTGGGAGTTATGAAGAAGTGGTTCGATGTAATCTCAAAGTAGATATGGATTTATAATAATGGTACCGTGGTTATGGATATAATAAGAAAATAATAGAGTTTCAAGTTGGTGGGTCAAATGAAAAAGGATTAAATAGGATCTAACTATCCACATGTCAAAAATATGGGAAGAAGAATCATGGTAATTACCTCAAATGGATGGGTAAATTCTTCAAGTGTGAGAGATAAGTCTGCCAAGATCATGAATGTCAAAGATACATGAAGAAGTTAGCCAACATGATGGAGGAAGGGAAGGAACCTCCTAATGCACCACCCATAGTTCAATGCTTCAACTTTAGGGAGAAATATAACTATGAAATCTAGTGCACTAAACCACAAGTCCTTGAGGGTAATCTGGTGTTCTCTCTCCTCCCCTTACCCTCTTCCTTTCCTTTGTGGTGTTGATCTCTTCTTTCTGGTGATGTGGATTTTTGGTGTTTTTATCTCAGGGATGATGGTGGGTACTAAAGCCCTCGGCCGCTTCATCCCCTCTCTGACCTCGGGTTCCATCGCACCTCTCCAGGTCGGATCTGGAGTGATGGCTACTCTATGGTTTTGGGATATGCGGTTTGTTGGATGAGGGTTTCTCAAGTGCTCCTATGTCGAACACTTCTTGGATTTGACTTCAGGTTTCAGTCCTGGTGAGCAAGGAGGCATCGACTACACTTTTCCCTTCCCTGATCCCAAGACACTCTTCCCCTATCCGAGTCAAATATGGATCAGCGTTTCCAAAGGTTTTGGGAGGTGGGATTTGGTAGCTAAATATTCTTATTGCACGACATGTTCTGGATATATTTGAGGTTTGTATGATGATGAGTTCTTCTATGTCTATGCTAAGATTTTTGTTCTAGTTTTGTTATGGTGGTGGCCTTCGGCTGTTCGCAGTGCTTCTGTGTCAATATTTTTTGTGTTTCGATGAGGATGGTCTCCGACGGTGGTGTTCGGTTGATGTAGTTGGGTTATGATGGTGATTGGGGTCTGTTGTGGTTTATCTGGTTCATGTTTCAGATGCTTTTTTAAGTCTGGATATGGTATTTCTACAGCGGCGAAGTCGTTGTGCTTTCAGTGATGAGATGAAGCGGTTCGGCTAGGTTGAAGGTGTTTTGGTGATCTGAAACGGTGGTGGTACAAGGCCCGGTGTGTTCTCTCCGGCAGTCATTACAGTGGTAATTTCGAGGCAACTCGTGTCTCGAGATCTGACTTGATGGTGCATAATGATGGCTTTTATTTTTTAATGATAGTGTTGGGAAGATGGTTCGTGAAAGAGGCGGTCGTGATGCTGGATTTTGGGTTTTTTAATTTTGAAATTTGAATCAGTTATCTCATGTATGGCTCGGTTTGGGTTATCGCGCATCCTTAAAGAAGATTTCGAAAATCAAATAAAAAGTGAATTTTCAATTAGTCAGTAAAGTTTATGCCATCACTACTGCTAAAGTGGAGTGTGAAAATTAAGTCTTACAAGGTATACTACCTATTCACTCAATAATGGGAAAAAATTTATTTGGTTATGGTTCTACACATTCCTTTATATCCTTCTAGTTTTCCAGAATTATTAAACTGAATCCCCAATACCTTGAAGTAGACATATCTATAAAAACACCTAGTGGGGTAATCATTACAACCAAAGTGTTGGAATCTTCTCCTATAAGCGTCTGTGGGAAGATTCTTCCAGAGAATCATGTAATCGTTATCTTGGAATAATTTGATACTATACTAGGCATGGATTGGATATCATTATATAGAGAACACATAAACTATTGGTAAAAGTAAATCTATTTTCATATTCTTCACCATCTCATGCTCCTATATAAATTCAAGTAAGATCATGAATCTCCTTTGGAAAATCCATCAATGATGTGGGTGTTGATACCCTATAGAGAAGCATAACTTTACCAAATGGTTTATTAAAATGATGGTATCAACCTAGATGAAATTATAATTATTAAGGAATACATTGATGTATTTCTAGAAGAGTTACCCAGACTTCAACCAGATCGTGAGGTGGATTTCTCAATAGAACTCATACCTAGAAATGATCCTATCTCAAAATACCCCTATAGGACAGCCCTGATCGAACTGAAAGAGTTAAATAAGTAGCTACAAGATCATTTGGAAATAGGGTTCATACTCCCTAGTTCATCTCCTTGAGGTGTTCAAGTTCTCTTTCTAAATAAAAAGGATGGATAAATGTGGTTGTATATAAATTATTGGGATCTCAACAAGATCACCATAAAGAAAAAAAGTATCCTCTAAAAAGGATTGATGACTTGTTCAATAAACTATAAATATCTCGATACTTCTCAAAGGTATATCTTCTTTATTGACATCATAAACTAAAGGTGAAGAAAGAAGATATTCAGAAGACTGATTTTCCTATAAGTTATGGGAACTATGAGTTTATAGTGATTCCCTTCTAACTTACTAATACCCCTTAAATATTCATGGATTTGATTAATAGAGTCTTTAGAGACTATGTTGAAAAAAAAATTGTAGTGTTTATTGATGATATTATTATTTACTCCATGTTAAAGGAGGAACATGAAGAGCATCAAAGGATTGTGTTGGAAACATTAAGGAAGGATAAAATGTATGCTAAGTTCAGCAAGTGTGACTTTTAGATGTAGAAATTCACATTCTTGGGGCATGTGATCACAAGTGAGGTAATTTATATGAACCCTTCAAAGAAAAATTAAATTTATAAATATAACATAACCACTAGTTTCATGAAAATATATTATTTTCTTGGCTTAGCTGGGTACTACCAACATTTTTTGAGAAATTTCTCATGATCATCTAGCTTGCTTGCTAAGTTAACATGGAAAGGGGTAAAGTGTTTATGGATGGAATAATGTGGTGAAATATTTAAGGATATCAATAAGAGGATAATCACTTTTCCGATAATCACACTACCAACAAGTGGATAATGTTTTATGATATACAATAATGCTTCAAAGAAAGGTTTGGGTTGCGTACTCATGTAGAATGATAAAGTGATAGTCTATGCCTCACAACAATTGAAGATCTATTAGCAGAACTACCCAACGCATGATCTGGAGTTAACAGTTGTGATCTTCACTCTAAGTATTTGGATGCACTACCTCTATGGTGAAATTTGTGATATATATATTGATCACAGGAGTCTAAAATATATATTCACACAAAAGGATCTCAACATGTGTCCATGAAGATGGTTAGAGCTAATTAAGGACTGCGATTTCTCTATTCAGTATCATCCGAGAATTTGAATAAGATAGTTGATACTCTTAGCATAAAATAACCTCTTAATATATCTATGATTTGTATTGAGAAAGACCCTATATTTATGGATATTCAAAGGATAGATTTGGAAATCATAATGGTAGGGAATACATCCTACCTTTCCCAAATTATTTCTCAACTATATATCTAAGATAAGATAAAGGAGGCACAAAGGGTTGATCTAGAACTACAAAAGAAGGTAAAAGTAGTAAAGGAAAGGAATATACATGAGTTCCACATTGATTATGGTGATGTGATTCGGTTTGTAATGAGGCTTTGTGTGCCTTCATCACCTGGGATAAAGAAGGAGAAATTGGATAATGCACATAGCTCACCTTTCTATATCCATCATGGAAGTACCAAAAGATGTATCATGATCTTTGAGAGAACTTATGGTGGGAAAACATAAAGAAGGAGATTGTAGAGTATATCTCAAGGTGTTTGGTATGTCATCAAGTTAAACCATAGTGACATAATGTCATGACCCTCCTTCACCAAGATGAGAGAAGGGACAGCAGGTTTCAAGACCCTTCCTTCTTCAAGTTGAAGGAGAGATAATGACCCCCAAGATCTGCATTCAATAGGTCCCAAAGTAGTGACTAGCACCAAGGGTATAGAATCACGCATAAGATGGAAGTCATTACACTTTTTATTTAATAGGATTGGGAGATAAGATAGTAATTCCTAACAACACCAAAGGTGGAAGTACAAGTAAAGCCAAAACAAACCATTCTCACATGCATGTTCCAAAAGTAATGCTGTAAAGGTACAAGAAAACCCTGAAAGAAGGTACCAAAGAAATGAAAACAGTAACAGTAACTATCCCAACATACAAACTAGTATAATCCTACATGATCCCTAAAGTCCTCCTGGAAACCTGAAAGCAGTTTTATATACGTAGGGTGAGCATACAAGTATACTCAGTAGGGAAAACCAAAATCTCTCGTGCACAAGTGGGGAGGCATTCTAATACCCCATGAGAAAAAGATAATTGAAACACCTAGCAAAGAAAACTAACCACCCGAGCCTCACCAAGTCACACTCCCCAAATAATGCAAGTCAAGTAATATAATAGTAATAACACGTCGACATTTGGGTACCCCGCACCACCTTACCACTGGTTATTAAAGACATCTTATGCATCGAACCTCTCCCGCCATTCCCACTGCAGTCCCATAGCCATACCTCACCCACACACACCTCGGTCATCACCACACATCCCTCCTGCAAACACATTGGCTATATAATCCATACATAACCATGATCGTAAACACCTGGTCCAAAACAACCACTGTCATGCCCGAAGACACCTGGGCCTCGTCCCGAAGACACTTGGGAAACAACCTGCATGCACACACCTGAGCCAACCACCACAACTACCCTGCCTAAAGAATCTTGGGCTATAATGGACCTCAGGCCATCACATCCTACCCAAAGAGTCTTGGGATATTAAGGAAAGGGATCCGAAAAGGAGATAATAACCCACCACTCGTAGGAGTGTTGGGAAAAACACCCTCCCCCATGAAATGGGGGTGTTCGTAACAACGTGTTCAATATGGGTGGGGCGCGAATAAGAAACACAAGAACAAAAATTATATGTATAGGTAACAAGCACTCATCCCAACCTAGGGGTTCCAAAACCAACCTAAGCACAAACACCCTCATTACTATTCATTAATAAAAAGGAACACCACTCACAGCCAAGTCACAACTCGTTCCTAGAACAAATTCCCCATTGAACCCATTCTTGGTTTCATGTTCAAGTGATTCCATTTAAATAAATTCTTCACTACTATGCAAATAATAGGCATAACCACAAGCTGTGGAAGGGAAAAACAGCTAAACAGCACTTAAGAACTCACACCCAATCCTCTTGTAAAGTTACAACAAAGGGATCTGTGAGATCCCTCAAAGTACTAGAATCAAACCAAGCTACAAGATACAGCTCCACACGGCCTCAGATCCACAAACAAAAATTGTACAACAACAGAGGATCCCATCCCCATACATATCACCCCATAAGCATCAAGCAAAAAAATAGACATACCAACAAGACAGAGCAAGTTTCCAAACTCAAGTACATCATTCATTAAGTTTCTTTTTTCTGTTTGGTTAACCGGGGTGATCACACAAGTATTGTTGTTCACTGGGCATCCATTTAATCGGTCGAGTTTATGTGATTAACCAAATTTCATTTTATATTCATTCAATCACAATAGTATCTAGGAAAACAGAATTCATTAGTGCACAAGAAAAGACCCCCAACAACAATGATTTTCAACAGACGTAAGCTCGTACAATTCACAACACAATATCAAGGATAAAGAGTACAGTAGAAACCGAGCACACCCCCTTCATTATTTAATTGTCCCTTCATTATCTTCATTAAGGTTTGGTTTCATCCATCCCCACAGAAATAATAGCATACCCACCCCACATGATACGCAGTAAAGAGATACGAAGGAAAAACCCTACATGGATTGATCAAGGATCAACGTTTTAACTCTTCGCGCCAAGAATTGGGGATGAGCGACTTGTAGGGGAGGAACTCTGGGGACTCCAAGGATGAGTAGGGAAGCTCCAGTACAGGTGCACCACTTTCCTTGGGAAGGGGGTGGACTCCAAACGTGCAAGGAAGGATACCATCCAAGAAGAAGAAGGAATAAATTCTAGCGTGATATAAAGATGAGATCCCGTTGTTACGGGATATAGAATTTTAAACGGCTCGAAAGTCAGATCATGGTTTTCCATGTAGTTGGGAAGTTACGCATAATGAAATAGATTGTAATTTAATAATTATCATTGGATAGGTGGCCATTACTGCTATGCGTTTAAACGATTTCCCTTAAATCGCACAACAGGGGCAGAAATGAAAGTATGGGGAAAGGGTGTGACATGAGGAAAAGCCATGAATTTTGGTAAGTTAAGGGTTTCCCGGTTCTTGGGGGATTTTAGATATTATTTATGGGCTTTAAATTTCTTTGAAAGTGGTTATTAAATCATTTTTATGTCAAAAGATACGTTGTGGGAGTGGAAAAGGTTGAAATTTGGAAAAAGAACGAAGACCGCTCGGTGAGGACATGGTGCCACCGTCACAGTGTCAACCTTATGGTGCCACCATCACGGTGCCACTGTTATAGTGCCACCGTCACGGTGCCACACACACGATGCCACTATCACGGTGCCACCATCATGGTTCCACCCTCACGGTGCCACCCACACGGTGACACCGTCACGCTGTCACCCTCACGGTGCCACTGTTTTGGTGGGACTGTTTGATGGAACCGTGTTTTGGCAAGGCACTGAACTAGGAGGGTCCATGCCATTACATCAGATACCTCTCAAACTATTCTCTTCCTTGAGAATCGAAACTAGACTAGAAGAAAAGAGGGGGGGTCTGGACTACTACCTCAAAGATACCTCTTAGAAGTAAACCTCATTCATCTTTCGAACGACTATGGATACACTACCGCTCCTTTTCCCCCAAGTAAGCACACAAACATTCAAGGGTCAACCATCCAATCATATGGATTAGGAATTTTTCTTCCTCCATGTCATGATATTATCCGCTTTGGGCGGCACTGACTCGCCCGCATGGGTTTAATCGCATCCATATTAATGTGTCTTGATTAGGGATCAAGTCCTCCCCTCTCTACAGTCAAGAATCTTCACACACATTTAGAGAACAAGGAAAACAACACATTCCATAGCTAACAAGTTAAAAATGCTTCATCATGAATCATTAAATAGAATAAAACAGAACATAACTCAAAACAGCTATGGGTATTGGGCGTGCATTTGTGCCTCCCGCTCCCAGGTACTCTCTTCGAGCCCACCGTGCCTCCATAACACATGAACCAAAGGGATGGTTCATCCACAGAGCACCTTCTTCTTATGATCCTTGATCCTCACCAGTCTTTCTACAAATGTTGTGTTAGCCTCGATATCTAGCTTTCCCCAGTCGAGGATGTGTGAATCGCTGTGTAGATATTGTCGGAGATGAGACACATGGAAGACATCGTGTAGTCTCAGTAGCGGTTGTGGTAGCGCTAGCTGGTAATCCACTTCACTGACCCGCCATAGCACTTTTAACGGTATAACGAACCTGGGAGAAAGCTTATTTCCCCTACCAAACCTTCATTGCCCACGCCGATGGGAGACCTTCAAGAACATGTGGTCCCCGGCCTCGAACTCCAAGGATCTCCTCCTATTATCGACATATGAATATTTCTGATCCTGGACCGCCTTCATCCTCTCCCGTATAAGTTGAACCTTCTCTGTCATGCTATGCACCACCTCTGAGCCAAGAACACCTGCCTCCCCAACCTCTGTCCAGCACACGGGTGAGCGACACGGCCTCTCATACAAATCTTTGAACGGAACCATGCCAATGGTAGAGTGATGGCTGTTGTTGTAGGAAAACTCCACAAGAGGAAAGTGTCGTACCCACAATCCACCAAAGTCCAACACAAATGCCCGTAGTATATCCTCCATTATCTGGATGGTGCATTATGTTTTCCCATCCGTATGGGGGTGGAAAGCAATGTTGAGGCATAGCTTTGTTCTAAAAGCATGTTGCAGTCCTTTAAAGACCTGTGAGATAAACCGAGTATCCCGATCGGAGACTATGGACCTCAGAACCCCATACAACTGCACCACCTCATCCACGTACCTCTGTGCTAGGGCATCCACTATACCCGACTCCTTGATCGCCAGGAAGTGTGCTGATTTTGTCAGTCGATTCACAACTACCCAGATAACATCACAACCCCCTTGGACTCTGGGTAGTCCCATGAAAAAATCTATCGAGATGTCGTCCCACTTTCACTCGGGTACATTTAAAGGTTTCAACAGACCTCATAGGACTTGGTTTTCAGCTTTCACCTTCTTACACACAAGGTACTTTTCCACAAACTCTACCACTACCCGCTTTACCCCAGGCCACCAAAACTGACCCCTCAGACCCCAGTACATCTTGGAGACTCCTGGGTGTACCGCTAGGGGTGAGTTTTGGAACTCACCAAGAACTCTCTTGTACATTCCCACAGGGACTAACAACTTTCCATGAAACAACATTTGATTCTTCCCGTCTTCCAACCACCCTTATGAAGCATCACCTTGGTTAACCCAATCATGCATCACTTCAGTCTCTGAGTATCCCCACTGAGACTCCTCTACCTACCGCGACAAAGAGGACTGCACTGTCATCTGAAACAGGCAACCTATAACACCATCCATCTTTGTATACAGGTGTAGGGCAGCCAACTCCTCCATCACCTTCCAAGAATTTTCTGACTCTTGAACTGTATCCTTATGCGACTTCCTGATCAATGCATAGGCCACCACATTCCCCTTTCCTGAGGTGTAGGAGATTTCGAAGTTGTAGTCTTGGAGGAACTCCATACACCTTTGTTGCCGCAAATTCAGATCCCACTAGGAGAAGATATAATTAAAGATCTTGTGATCCGTGAAGAACATGAAGCTCTCCCCAATGAGGTAATTCTGCCACAACTTTAGTGCGAACACGACCACCACAAGCTCCAGATCATGGGTGGCATAGTTACGCTCATGGGGACGTAACTGCCTAGACCCATAGGAGATCACCCCTTGTTGTTGCATCAATACACACCCGAGGCCTTGTCCTGAAGCATCACAGAACACCTCATAAGCTACCCCTTATTATGGAAACCTCAGCATTGGGGCACTAAACAACTTCCCCTTCAGATAGCTGAAGGCTGCCTCGCACTATCCATTCCACATGAAAGCATGGTCCTTCTTGGTCAAGGCTGTCAAAGGTGCTGAAACTCGGGAGAAGTTGGGCACGAACCTCCGGTAGTAACCTTCCAAACCTAGGAAACAACAAACTTATATCACGTTCTTGGGTGATTCCCAAGAAAAAAACCACCTCAATATTCAATGGGTCCACCGCTATCCCCTACCCAGACACCACATGTCCAAGGAAGTGCACTTCTCGCATCCAAAACTTGCACTTGGACAATTTACCATAAAGTTGGTGCTGTTGGAGGACCTCTAAAACCATTCTTAGATGCTCAGTGTGATCATCTTCTGATCTCAAGTAGATCAGGATGTTGTCAATAAACACTACTATGAACCAGTCTAGGTATTCCCGGAAAACGGAGTTCATAAGCCCCATGAACACAGTTGGAGAGTTCGTAATGTCGAACAACATGACCACAAACTCAAAGTGCCCATATATTCACCTGAAGGCAGTCTTTGAGATGTCATCCTTCTTCACCCTCAACTGATGATATCCTAACCGCAGGTCGATCTTGGAGAACCATCCTGTCACTTTTAGCTGGTCGAAAAGGTCGTCTATTCTCAGAAGAGGGTAACAGTTCTTGACCATTACCTGGTTCAGTCTCCGGTAGTCTACGCACAGTCCGAGACCACCATCTGCCTTCTTTGCGAATAAGACTAGAGCACCCCATGGTGACGCACTTGGTCGAACAAAACCCTTATTCATCAGATCATCAATCTAAATTTTCAACTCCTGTAACTCAGAAGGTGTCATTCGGTAGGGAGCCATCGAAATCGGACAGGCACCAGGTTGCAAGTCTATTTTGAACTCAACATCACGTCGTGGGGGTAGATTCACCACCTATTCAAGGAAGAAATCCATGAACTCATTGATGATCCCTGAGACTTCCACCATCTCCGTATCCACTGACTCCACTGACATTTCATCTAACAAGGAAAGGAGGGGCACCACTCACTAGTTACCTTGTTGGTAACCCCGCTCACCAATGAAAGTCACACGTCGGCCTCCCACGTCTGAAAACACGATCTTTCCTCAAAATCCATCAATAACGGAACATATAGAGAATATCCAGTCAATGCCTAGGATGACATTGTATGGGTGTATCTGCAATAGTAGAAGATCCCTGATTGACTGATGTGGCCCTATCATCAGTCTACACCCTCAGCAAAAATAAAACAAGTCGGTCTAACCTCCGACTAGTGTAATCAACACCAGGGGCACTGGAAGTCTCTAAGAATCTAGACCCAGAGCACAGGCTAGACTGGGCACAACAAAGGAGTGAAAATCTCCTGTATCGAATAAGGCATAGGTAAGAGTACTAAACAAGCTGATCGTACCTTGAACGACTTTCGGCCCTGCTGGAACTGCTGCCTCTGTGGCGTGTAACTGCCCACGCCCAGCTCCCCTACCCCTCAGCAGTCGGCCTCCTCCCTGACCGCGCCCTGGTCGAGGTCCCTGAGTAGCGCCCTGAGGTCGGCCTCTTCCTACGATGTCTGCCCTCAGAGGAGCGGGAGCTTGCTGTCCCTGCTACTACTGAGGTGGGTGTTGCATCGTCCCATTCCCACCGTACTGCACTCAGTCCGGGCACTGGTTCCGAAGGTGCCCCAGGCTGCCACAGATGAAGCATCTTGGTCCTGGGCCTGAAGGGAAAGGGTGAGGACTGGGAGATCAGAACTAGAACCGTTGAGGCCTTCTCCCTACTGGTCGAAACCTAGAGGGCCCTAATGCTGGAGGCCTACTGCTGACGGCCTTCCCCTTAGAAAAGCCCAACTGGATTCCCTCTTGCAATACACCTCCCAATGTATGCATCCTTTCCACCACTTCAGCCTTCTTCTGGACCTCCAAGTATGTCGGTAGGGTGAAGGGGTTAACCGTATACAGAAGGGAAGGTCGGGGTGCCTCCTCTAAACGTCTCGCCTGAGACTCCTCATTCGAAAAAAGGTCCGAAGCGAAGAGAAGGAGATCCTTGAACTTGATCCCAAACTCCCTCACTGACATACCCCCTTGTTGAAGGGTGAGTAATTCTTTCCTCTTCTCAGCCTTCATCGTGGAAGAGAGGAATTCTGCCCGGAACTCCCTCTCGAAGTCAGTCCACGTCACCTCAGCCTCCCTCTTCTCCCCAAGATAAAGTGTCCACCACTGACGCGCTGCTCCACGCATCTGGCTTACAGCCAGAGGTACCCAGTACTTCGTTAGAGCCTGGATCAAGCTAAAAGCTATCACCAGCTCCTCTAGCCAACTCTCTGTCTCCACGTTAGAGATGTTTCCCTCATACTTCCTGAGGGTCTACCGCTGAAAGGAACGAAGCGTCCTATGCCACTGATCGTCCTCCTCCTCTCGGTCATCCCTCTATCAATCATCCAAATCAACCTCCTGGGCCTCGATCGTCTTCACTACCCTTGGTCATCGTCTGGGTGCCATAGATGAAAGGTAAACAAGGAATGCCTATGCCCGAGTAGTGTAGAAGATTGCTTTTAAATTTTCTTAGACTTCTTATTAATTTTAAATACCCAAAATACCCAAGAAACACAAGAACATAAGTCATTATGATGGATGCACCTTTCCTAGGGTCTCTACCCTGGAATCAGTGTAGCCTCACTTGGCTATTTGGTAGGCTCAGAGTCCTTGCATTAGATCACAGGGGGGGATAAAATCATGTGTCCTAGCCAGTATACCCTAGCCTATTTCACGCACCAAGATTGTCCAACACTATTGCCCTACCATCCCATGCAATCCTCATTGTGCCTAACTCTGAACTCCATCCTATCTCACAACCTCTGAACTCTGATACCATTCTGTCACGACCCGCCTTCACCAAGATGAGAGAAGGGATAGCAGGTTGCCAGACCCTTCCTTCTTCAAGTTGAAGGAGAGATAATGACCCCCGAGACCCACCTTCAATAGGTCCTAGAGTGGTGACTAGCACCAAGGGTATAGAATCACACATAAGATAGAATGAATTACCCTTTTTATTTAACAGGATCAAGAGATAAGATAGTAATTCCCAACAACACCAAAGGTGGAAGTACAAGTAAATCCAAAACAAACCATTCTCATATGCATGTTCTAAAAGTAATGTTACAAAGGTACAAGAAAACCCCGAAAGAAGGTACCAATGAAAAGAAAACAGCAACAGAAACTGTTCCAACATAAAAACTAGTACGATCATGAACGATCCTTGAAGTCCTATTGGAAACCTAAAAGCAGTTTTATATATATAGGGTGAGCATAAAAGTATACTCAGTAGGGAAAACCAAAAGCTCTCTCGCACAAGTGGGGAGGCATTTTAATTCCCCGTGAGAAAAAGATAACTGAAACACCTAGCAAGGAAAACCACCCACCCAAGACTCACCAAGGAACACTCCCCAAATAATGCAAGTCAAGTAATATAATAGTAATAAAACAACGAAGTTTGGGTACCCCGCGCCACATTCCCACTATTTATTGAAGACATCAAACGCATCGAACCTATCCCGCCATTCTCACTGCAGTCCCACTGCCATACCCCGCCCACACACACCTGGGCCAGAACAACCACTTCCATTCCCAAAGACACCTGGGCCTCATCTTGAAGACACTTGGAAAAAAACCTACCCGCACACACCTGGACCAACCATCACAACTACCCTGCCCGAATAATCTTCGGCTATAATAAACCTCAGGCCATCACATCCTGCCCAAAGAGTCTTGGTCTATTCAGGAAAGGGAGAAAAAAGGAGCTAATAACCAGCCACCTGTAGGAGTGTTGGGAAAAACACCCTCCCCCATGAAATGGGGGTGTTCAGCACAACGTGCTCAACATGGGTGGGGCGTGAATAAGAAACACAAGAACTACAATTATATGTGTAGGTAAAAAGCACTCATCCCAACCTAGGGGTTCCAAAACCAACCTAAGTCCAAACACCCTCGTTACTATTCATTCATAAAAAGGCACACCACTCACAGCCAAGTCACAACTCATTCATAAAACAAATTCCCCATTGAACCCATTCTTGGTTTCATGTTCAAGTGATTCCATTTAAGTAAATTATGCACTACTGGGAAACTAATAGGCATAACCACAAGCTGTGAAAGGGAAAAACAGCTAAACAACACTTAATCACTCACACCCAGTCCTCTTGTAAAGTTATAACAAAGGGATCTGTGAGATCCCTCAAAGTACTAGAACCAAACCATGCCTCAAGATACAGCCACACATAGCCTCATATCCACAACCAACAACCATACAACAACAGAGGATCCCATCCCCATCCATATCACCCCATAAGCATCAATAAGAACAAATATACATACCACCAAGATAGAGCAAGGAAGTTTCCAAACTCAAGTACATAATTCATTAAGTTTCTTCTTTCTGTTAGGTTAACCGGGGTGATCACAAAAGGATTGTTGTTCACTGGTCATCCATTTAATCGGTCAAGTTTATATGATTAACCAAATTTCATGTTATATTCATTCAATTACATGAATATCCAGGAAAACATAATTTCATTAGTGTGCAAGAAAATACCCCCAATGACCATGATTTTCAATGGACGTAAGCTCGTACAATTCACAACACAATATCAAGGATAAAGAGTATAGTAGAAATTGATCACACCCCCTTCATTATTTAAAGTTACCTTTATTATCTTCATTGAGGTTTTGTTTCATCAATTTCCCACAAAAACAATAGCATACCCACCCCACATGATACGCAGTAAGGAGAGATGAAGGAAAAACCCTACATGGATTGATCAAGGATCAACATTTTTACTCTATGCGCCAAGTACTGGGGATGTGCGACTTGTAGGGGGGAACTCCGGGGACTCCAAGGATGAGTAGGGAAGCTCCAGCACAGGCGCACCACTTTCCTCAAGAAGGGGGTGGAATCCAAACGTACAAGGAAGGAGACCAGCAAATAAGAAGAAGGAAGAAATTCTAGCGTGATATAAAGATGAGATCCCATTATTACGGGATATAGAATTTTAAACGGCTCTAAAGTCAGATCGTGGTTTTCCATGCGGTTTGGTGGTTATGCACAATGGAATAGATTTTAATTTAATAATTCTCATTAGAGAGGTGGGCATTACAATTGTGTGTTTAAACGGTTTCCCTTAAATCGCACCACAGGGGCAGAACTGGAAGTATGGGGAAAGGGTGTGACACAAGGAAAATCCACGCATTTTGGTAAGTTAAGGGTCACCCAGCTCTTGGGAGATTTTAGATATTATTTATGGGCTTTAAATGGCTTTTAAAGGGGGGTATTAAATCATTTTTATGTCAAAATATACATTGAGTGAGCGGAAAAAGTCAGAAGTTGGAAAAAGAACAAAGACCGCTCGGTGAGGACACGGTGCCACCATCACTGTGCCACCATTTTAGTGTGAGACCCTGACTGGTGCCATCATTTTGGTGGGACCATTTGATGGAACCATGTTTTGGCAAGGCACTGGACCAGGAGGTTCCGATCCATTACACATAATTCCAAAGGGATGATACAACCATTGCATATACCCATGTGGAAATGGGATAACGTCACCATGTACTTTTTCACTGGTATCCTAATGAAATCCAAATAAAATAATGCAATATGGGTTATGGTGGATCGACTCGCAAATATTTCCCACTTTATCATTATTTAGGAAGATTTATTGCTTAAACAACTTACCAAGATATATGTATGGGAAGTGGTGAGGTTGCATGGGGTTAAACTTTTTATCTTCTATGATCATGATCCAAGGTTCACCTCTAAATTTTTTAGAATTATTTTGCGTTATTTGATTACTGAAATTAATTTTAGCACATCCCATCACCCCCAAACTAATAGATAATCTAAAAGAACTATTCATATTCTTGAGTACATGTTAAGATCTTGCTCAATGGAATATAAAGTATGATGATATCATTATCTCCCATTGGTTGAGTTCTCATATAAAAATATATTCCACTTGAGTATTCAAATTTATCCATATGAAGATCTATATGGGAAGCGATATAGAACTCTAACTTGTTGGGATGAATTTGGGGAATGAAAGCTGCTTGGACCTGGTCTTGTGCAAGATATGACAGATAAGGTTCAAGCCATCCAACAACATATAAAATCTTCTCAAAGTTATCAAAATATATATGTTGAAAACCATTGAAGGGAGTTGGAGTTCGATTTTGGGGATAAAGTTTTCCTTTAAATATCACCATGGAAGAGAGTCATGTAGTTTGGAAAGAAATGGAATCTTAGCACAAGGTATATTAAACCCTTTGAGATCCTTGATTTCATAGGAGCAATGGATTATTGTCTTTCACTTCCACCAAGTATAGATCAATTTCATGATGTGTTCCATGTATCACTCTTAAGGAAGTAAATACTTGATCCCTCATATGTACTGAATCCAGAGGTGGTGCAACTAGAGAATGACCTCTCATATGAAGAGTACCCGATGAAGATCTTGGACCATAGAGATAAATTTCTATGCAACAAGATAACTCACCTTGTCAAAGTGTTGTGGAGGAACCATAAGTATGAAGAGGTGACCTGGGAACCAAAGGAAACAATGAAACAAAAGTTCCCACAACTATTCTCAACTGAGAATATGAGTTGAAATTTCGAAGATGAAATTTATAAAGTGGGGAAGAATGTAACAACCAAAATTTTATAAATGGAATTTGTCTCTTGAAATAAATGAGTTTTATAATATACTATATAGTATTACACACATAAAGAAACTAACAAAAATTTATTAATAAAAATTGATACATTAATCAACAATGAAACTGAATAAAATTCCAAACATTACTATTAGAAAAATATATAAAATAAAAAAGATAAAATGGGAAAATATTGATCGCCCCAATCTACTAGAATAATCTCTCCCACTACCAAAACTATAGAAAAGAAACATAATATTAGTAAACCAATAACCATTATAGAAAATAGAAATATATAACCTTGAGAGGAATTGAGTTGAATAATTAATTAAGGAAAGTAGAGGTATTTATAAGAGGTAAGGTGATCATTGGAATAGTAATGTGACCATTTGGAATAGTAACCCGACTATTGGGAATAGTAACATGACTATTGGGAATAGTAACCTGACCATTGGAATAGTAATTTGACCTCAAAATAATAAAATATAATATAAATAATATTTATCATGATTAGTATAAGTAAATATAAATATTAAAATTCATAAAAATAAATGCCATGATTAAAAAAATCAAATAAAATATAAGCATATTATTAATAATCTATATTTTAAAGTATTTTTTAAAAATAAATATTTCTATATTAAAAATTAAAATTACCTCTTCAGAAATTTATTTTGATAAAATTAATATCATTTTTAAAATCCTCAAATCGAAATTTTCCAAGGGTGATTTTTTGGTAATGTTATGAAATATTTTAATATTCAAGTGAACTTAAGGTTCAGACATGATATATTTTATTTCATTAATGATTCATTAAAATATAATAAAATTAATTTCTAAACCTAAAATGAACTTCCAAAACCTAATGTCAAAATTGAGTCCTTAAAATAAAAATTTTTCTTTTTTACAATTTTCTTTTTAATAAACTAATGAATTCAAATTATAAAGAGGTTTAAAGTCTTAAAAAAATTATATTATATTTATATTTGATTTATATTTTGAAAAAATCACTATTATAAGTTTTACCTTTGACATATTATATTATTTATTATTTTACTCAAAAAATACCCCTCTACTCAAGTATAAATAATCTCTCTCCCTCCCCTTGGAAAATCACTCATATCCATATTACCAAAGACAATACTCTACCAAAATCCTCCCTATTATGTCCATTAGTATCCTTAGAGATTTTATAGAGTAATTCAACTCCAAACATCAAGGGAGTTATAGTGTTGTATAAGAAAAGTTACACCAAGGATTAAGTAAGTTTCAAGCAAATATTTTTTTATTTCTTATTCTTCTTATATATTTTTTCCCACCTCCATTCAAAAAAAAACTTATAAAATTAATTATTCATTAAGTTAAAATTATATTAATTATATTAACCCACTGTAATTATCATATTTATGATATATATAAATTTCAAACTTTCCTTTCCTTCTCTCCTGACAATGTCCCGTCAAAGGTCGCTTAACCACCTACAGAGACATTTCCATGTCAATAATTATAACCATCATCATGGATGGATATTATGAATTATATATAATATATAAAAATGTAGTTATATTTATTATAAACTTCTATAATTAATTATACTAATTTATAAATTACGTTTAATAAAATAGTGAACTTGAGGAAAAATAGGAAATTTTTAAGTAAAACATGGTATCAAAATGACTACCTTATAACCAAGGAAATTGAGAAATATAATCCAATGAATTAAAATGATAAATAGTGGTGTAAATTAAAGTTATTCACTTTTATATCAATTTTTTAATAAATCTAATTTTATTATTCAGGAGGCATAAAAAGCGACAAAATGAAGCGGGAATTAAGGTAAGGGGATTCTCGAAACCAATTCCTTTTCTTTGGGTTATCCCTATTTCATGACATATCCAGTGTGGATATTCCTTTAATTTTATTTAAATATCATTTCATTTCTTTTAGATATTATTTTTTGGAATATATATATTTCCACCTTGATTTTTAAACTAAATACAATGATTTTCCAAAAGAGACATTTCTTTCCAAAAAAAATCTTTGACTCCTCATGTGTTATTTATCATCCAAGAAAAAAATGATCTCTTAATCCAATTGTATAGTCTCCCTTTTGTTTTTGGGGACCCCAAATTTTATTCATGAATATATTTTTTATGAAATCCTGATGAAACCCAATTCGTTCCATGGGTTATTTCAAGGCTAAAATTGTTATACATTCTATGATACATGCATGATTATGTAAATATTATGATGTGATGGGTGGGACCATAATTATATGACCCTACAATTAATTTTGTAATGTGATGTGTCTCATGAGGTAATATGTAATATGTGTGAACATGATGTTATCTTTTTTACAACTATGTGTGGTATTTGACCACTATGACATGATGTTTCATTTTTATGAATTGAAAAATTACATGACTTTATCACATGTTTCCCTCATGATGTTTATGATGATCCTATGCTTATGATATGATTATGATGATAATTATCCTCACCCATGTTATATTGATTCATGTCCCTTATTCATCCTCTTACTAGGATTTTATCTCACCACTTTCTTTGATGTATATCCTCAGGTGATTACTTGTACTAAGGATAACACGAGGGTCACTAAGGATATAAAGGATAAGGAATTAAATAATTTTTATGTTTTATTATGTAAAATTTATGTATAGGCTTAATTTTTTCAAGACACTAAATTTTTTGATCCTGGATTTGTATCTCTATTATGTTGTTTATCTTAAAAATTATGTAATAGTCATGTAAGAAAAAGTAGGGTCTCTATGATAATGTTTATTTAAATGAAATTTATTGGATTATTTTTTATTAAAAATAAATAATTAAATTTTAAAACTAATCCAAAGTAGAATTTAACTTTGTAAATACATGAAAAAAAAAATACTATTTTCTTAAAAATTGGTATTTTTTGTTATTCATCAAAAAATAATCTTTTTTAGAATATTCCAAAAAAATATATAATGTAATTTTGAATTTATAATTTCAAAAATGATATCTTTTTTTAATTCAAATTCTAAAATTTAGAATTTAATCTTTTAAATAACACAATATATTACATGTAAACAAATTTAGTAAGAATAAAACTATTTATTTTTGAATGAAAAATTAATTAATATTCTTATAATGAATATAAATCTATAAAAAATAATTAATTAATATTAATAAGGAATGAAATTTATTTAATATTAAAATTACTTGGGTTGTTACATGGATAGTGCACCGCACTATTAACACACATGCACATGCACAATCACAAAATATCTCTTTAATAGTGAATTATACACTTATAAAATGGAGTCTCCATTGGATAAAAATTTCAATTCACCTTTATCCTAGACACTCAACTATCTCTGAAAGTTTTTTATTACTCACAAAAGTATTCTATAAGCATCAAAGGCAATTTATTGGTGCACAAAAAAATATCTTGTTTTGTTTTTTATTTGTAAGTAATCATTAGTGGATACTCTCCACTAAGTACGTGTATAGAGTATCAAGTCACCATTGTATCCTAAATTGGATTCATCAGAAACCCATTATATTACTAATTTAGTAGGGGTGAATCTACTATTAAGGAGAGTAACAACATAACATGCCTCGGCGATCTATATTTACTACCATCTGAAGCAAAGGCCATACCATTTTCCAAAATTATCCACAAAATTCTTAAGAGTAGATTCAATTAACATCTATATGGATATGCTCAAAAATGTGAAAAAAGTGGAGTAATTTGATGAGAATAATTTCAAGAGGTGGAAAAAGAGGATACACTTTCTACATTCAAATCTCAATGTGGTGTGAATTATTTCAACTCCAAAGCCCCCATATCCAAATATGATGCACTCTAAATTTATTACATAAGGAAAAATTGGTACAATGATGATTTCAAGTGTTTAGGATACAAACATGACACATTAGATTATGATCTCTTCTATAATTTCCAAAAACTCTCAATGGAAAAGTATATATGTGATTATCTTGAACAAAAGTAGATCAATGAGGATGCAGTGAGTAGGAAATTCCTATTAAGAAAATTTATTGCATATAAAATGGTAGATAGTAGATCTATCATAGATCAATTATATGAAATAAAACCCATCTTACAATATCTATAAAAAAATAATATGAACATGGATGATTGAATCATTTCCACATATATAATATTTAAACTCCTCCCTTCAAGGATTAGTTTTAAACATTATCTAAAACACAAAGAAGATATTTCCCTAAATGGGTTGTTAAACTACTTACAAATTGAGGTGGAATATAAAAAATAGGAGGAGGTGAATAAACCTAAGGATGATAAATCAAAATTTCTCATGGCATAGGGAGTAGGTATATTATAGTCTTAAATGAGGTAAAAATATCAAATAAATCCTTCAAAATTAAAGGTATAATTCAAGAATAAAAAGGGGCATATTACTTCTGTGAAAATTTGAGATACTTCAAACAAGACTATTATCTTTGTAAGAAGAAAGATGGAAGCAATGCTTCAATGGAGCAATTTGTATCCATGATCTTCAAAGATCATGTTATTGAGGATAAGTATTCATAAAATATCAATTACAAAGCTGCATGTCACACCTAAAACAAAAAACCTCTCTTTGAGAGGATGGAATCAATCAAATACTAGATATCACTCTACATGTAAAACTTTTAAAGTATAACTGTACAATAGAAGGGCATGGTTGATCTTGAGTTAACCTATGGAAATATCTATACTCTAAATGATGTCTTTTATGTGCCTGAGGATCATAGGAAATTAATTTCAAGGAGATTATTAAACAAGCATGGATTTAATCTTGTATATGAGGAATATATTTTTTCTATCCAAGGGATACATTTTTATTATAAAGGGTCTCTTGTATGATGGATTATTTAAATTAAATATAAATTTTTTTCTACTTACTTGTTAAAACATTTTTATTTATGGAATAATCCTTTATGTCACATAAATTATAATAAAATTCATGATACATTAAAAATAGAATTATTCCCTATCATGGATTGAAATTATCATAAATGTGTCAATTTCTTGAAAAATAAAATGTTTAGGAAACCATTTCCAACTATATAAAGGGAAAGTAGTTTGTTAGAATTAATTCATAGTGAATTGACTAATTTTTATGATACACTAAACATTCATAATAAAAGGTTCTATGTAAATTTTATTGATGATTATTCTAGATTTTTGTATTTCTATCTTTTACATGATGAAGATGAATTTGTAAACTAGTTTAGCATCTATAAAAATTAGGTTGAAAATAAATGTGTAAATCAAACTAAATTCCTCTAATTTGATATAGGACAAAAATGTTATAGTCCATTATTTTTTGGATCCATATAGAACATATATAAAGTGACATATCTTTATACACCTCATCAAAATAGTGTATCCTGAAGAAAGAATATAAAATTAATGGAAGTTGTTAATTCCATGGTGTTTATCATGGGTCTCTCAAGGGTATTTTGGGGAGAGGCATTATTAGTTTTGTGTCATATCCTAAATAGGGTTCCTACAAAAGGTAAGGCTAGGAATCTATATGAATTATGAAATCACATGAAATTGAGCCTAAATTATTTAAAGGTTTGGGGTTTTCATGAAATTTTAAGAGTTCCTAAACCTAAAATGGATAATTTAGGTAAGTGTCATTGATAGCGTATTTATTTCATATGAAGATCATTCAAATTATTATAGATCCATGGTAATAGAATCTAATGTTTTAGTATTTTTTTAATGCAATTATTGAATCAATTGATGTTATTATGATGAATTTAGTATTGTCTATAACATATGAAATTTCAAATAGATGAATCTGAAACAATTACAAAATTATATCAAGAAGATACATATGAGGATGTTCTTAGAAGTAAACAAACTCAAATACCATCAAAATATAGATATTATTTATATATGTAATTATTGTAAGGAATTGACAACAATATCGTTAAACAAATTTAGTTTTGCATAATATAGTCTGATAAAAAACATTCAAAAAAGCTATGTCATCTTCTGATGCACCTCTTTTGAAGAAATCAATAAATGATGAAATAGCCTCTATAGTCGAGAATAATATTTGGATACTACTTATTCTTCCTAAAATTTGATAACTAATATGTTATAAATTAGTATTTAGAATTAATTGAAAAAATAATGGTGTTTTTAAAAAATATAAATCCAAATTAGTAGATAGGGGGTTTACTCAAAAGGAGTGAATAAATTATTTTTATATTTATGTTCCTATAGATATGATTTCTTATATTATAATTTTTCTCACTTTAACTTTCCAATATAATTTATAAATTCATAAAGTTGATGTTAAAACAATATTTATAAATGGTGATTTTGATAAAAAAAAATATATATGGAACAACTGGAAGGATTCATAGTACCTAGAAAGGAAATAAAGGTTTGAAAATTACTACAGTCCCTATATGGTTTAAAACAATATCCAAAAAATGGCATGATAAATTTAATGAAGAAATTTTTTATAACATATTTTTAGTTAATTAATCTAATAAATATGTTTATAGTAGGATACATAATAACCATTGTGTGGTTATTTTTTATATGTTGATGACATGATAATATTTTGGATTGATATTAATCAAGTAAATGTGGCTAAGTATATATTATGTAGTAACTTTTTAAAAAATAATTAAGCAAAGAAAATTTTATTTTTGGAATCAAAGTTCATAAAATTAAGAATTTTAATTGTATTTATAAATTTCATTTATTGATAAGGTCTTAAAGATTTTTGAACAATTTTATTATTTACTGGTTTTTACCACATATTCTTATGGGAGTAGGATGCTGCCAAATTTTGGTATGGTAAATTTCTCAACTTGAATATGGAAGGGTTATTGGGCATCTCATGTATTCTATGATAAGAACATGACCTGATATTTCATAATATTTTATAATTATGATTAACTATATGAGTAATACAGATTGTGAATAAAGGGATACAATTAAAAGGGTACTAAAATATCATAATAGTGTTATGGATTACTGTATATGTTATAGTAAAACCCTAAGGGTATTGGAAATATTTTATAATGAATATAGGATCACTAATCTAGAGGATCACTCATCTATGAGTGGTTGGGTATTTACAAATGTAGGTGAACTAATATCTTGGAAATATAGGAAAAAACTTGTATAACATACTCTATAATAGATTTTTATTTTGTTACTTTAGAAGCTATTGGAGAAAGAAGTGTAATGTATTAGATCTATTTTATTAGATCTACCACTATAGAATATGATTATGTCTCTATTTTTTATATATTTTGATAGTAAAACAATTTTTTCTAGGGTATGAAACAATGATTATAATGGAAAATATAAGCACATTGGTCTCACACATATAAATGTGAGGTAGTTGATATAATATGATATCATAACTGTGAACATTTTTAGATAGAGATAGAATTTGGTGGACCCACTAACAAAGGGATTTTCTAGGGACTTTTTTTATAAACTTCATTAGGTATGGGTTTAAATTCTTTGTCAAAGGTTCACCAATGAAACGACCTCAACTTCATAGTGGTAACGTTGCATGTATAAATTCAATGTAGTAAATTTCTTGATATATGTGAAGGGAACACCAAAAGAATAAATTCTCCCAATAAAAATTTAATTTGGTTGGCCTAATAAAAAGAAGTGTGAGTTTAAAACTCTTAATGAACCAAGGATATCTGATAAGAGTTCAAAGCATGGGAACACTTTATGGTTCACTTATGCAAATGTTAGAGTAGGGTCAATCCAAATATCTTATGACTTTATCTCTCAAAAATTCATGAAATTATAAGTGAAACATTTTTATATGGGCACCTAGGATTAGATGAAAAACTAAGGATTTTGAATGGACTTGTGTTGGAAAATTTTGTCTAATAAAAATAGTTACATGTTCAAGGAAGTTTCCACTTGTTTCTCTATTTTTCTTTGATTTTTCTCCACTATATAAAAGTTAAAATTGATAGATACCATTATTTATAAAAGTTAATTATATGAGAGTGTGATTATTAATATTCAAAGTGTTTTAATTACTTTTAAATGATGTTGTTTTTTTACATTTTTGAAAAAATAAACATATTGAAAATAGTTTAATTTTTCATTTTCTAAAGGTGAAGTATTTTTGGAATCCTTCATTGAAAAGTAGTTTAGATTGGGGTCACTTTATTAATAAAAACACTTTTATCATTATTTAATGGGATAAATTATAGAGGGATATTATTATGGGGTGGTGCATTTCCCATTCCACACATGTGTATGTGTCATCAATTTCACAATGTGGCACTTTTATGGTGCACTTTTTACTCCACACATCACATTGATAGAGGTGCCTTTATTTTTTTCGATGAATTTGTAGATTACATTAGTTTGAACCCGAGCCTAAATTATAACACCCCGATATTTTAAAATAAGAAAATTATTTTTAGTAGTGTAAATGATATGAAACACTAAATTAGTTTCTTTTATACGCAAAAATGGGTTTCTTTGATAGCTTGTGTTACATGCAAGACCGAGTATTACTAAACAACAATATACTATTAATATGACTATTTAATATGATAGTTATCATAAATATGTTGAAATGGAGGGTGTGAATATGACTAACTAAATTTTGAAAATATAGTTTACACATTTTTATTTATTTATCCATTTATTAGTAAAAAAATAATAATCCTTTGAAAGACAAAGGATTGTTTTCTGAAAAATAGTTTTTTTCTAAAAGTCGTTTTAATTGTTCTTGGTACACATAATTTAAAAATAATTCTTAACAATTTTATAAAATTTAAATGAAAAAATAAAATTCATATTTTTTTAAATCATAATACCAAAATTATGTTAGGGTGAATTTTTGGTATTTTTCTAAAATGTTTCATATTTTGATGAATAGTAAAATATTCTGGATTTTAATTGAAAACTATCTTTTCATATAAATAATTTATAATTTTAAATTATATTTTTAATTGGATTTAAAGTTATAATAGTTAAATTATACATTTATTAATCCAATTTAGGTCATTTTAATCATTTTGATATTGAATTGTGATATAAAAATAGTGTGAACTTTTGAATATTTTCACTTTATAAAACCTATTTTCTCATCACATCCACAGGATTAATTTTAAATTAAATTCTTCCACTTATATAAATTGAATTTGTAAAAATTAATTTCATATTTATAATCATAATAATTTATATAATCTAATAAGTTCAACTTAATTTTTTACCATAATGGTTAGTGAAAACAGTTAAAATTAATTACAGTGATTATGGTAAAAATGAGTTTACATAGTGGTTAAACTTATAATATAAGTTATAAAATAACCTAAAAACTAATCTAACACTCATTGGATGGAAATAGTTAGACCCTTATCACCTTATTATCAATTTTTATGAGTTATTGGGATAATATTACATGAAAATAACCTATATAATAAGTTAAGTAAAGAAAAATACAAAAAACGAACCTTCCTTGATTTTAATATCTATAATGCTTTGGGATAGGGAGGAGAACCATATTAGTTCGGTTTAACATATTATTTTTAAAGTTAAATTATTTTTTATCATCATAATAATTTATATCTAATTTTTATAAATTAATTAGTTACTTAAAAGTCTTAATAAATACCAATGTAGTAATTATTTAGTTAATAATTAACTAAAATAAATGATATTAAAATATTTAAGGTGAATTAAATTGAATTAATTATTATCTTAAATTAATTTTTTATATTAATATATCATGTTAAATAGGTGTAAAATTAATATATTTAAATTATATCATTGTATTGATGTTTTTAAATTTCAATTAAATAAATAATTTCAAAATTAACATTAATGTTATTTTATAATAAATGATATTTAATTAAATTATTTAAAATTACTAAAAAACCTATTATATTACAAGTTATTTTTAAATGTTAATAAATATAAAATATGGTCCATTAATTGTCCAATTTATATTTTATAATGAACATATTGACCCCTAAATAGTAAAAACTTTGTTAGCGTGGTTAGGGTAAAAGTAGTGTTTTTTCACATTATATGAGCTTCTGTTAAAATTAATTTCCAAAACACATGGTATTTTTATTTTATAAATTAGATATAATATTTATTATCATTTTATCTAAATTTTCTAATAATTATCACTTTAATTTAGTCTTAAAAAATAAATTCCCCAGGTTTTAAAATTTGTTACTATGGTAAAAACAAAAAAGTGTAAAATTGAGAAAACTTAAAGACTAAGGAAAAAAATGATAAAAATGATTTTATTTTTGTGTGGTGTAAATTTAGATCAAACATAATTTCCATAAAATCCATTATTTTTTAATTTTTTAAGAACATGAGGTAAGGGAGACCTCCCAATAGTGAATATTTTTGTGTATTTACCAAAATGTCACTCCTCCTCAACTATAAAAGGTAAATCACTCTCCCAACATATCCACATATCTAAAGATATTTAGATCATCAAAAAACTACCCAAATGAATCTAAAAATTCAATACTCTCATTATATAATTTTTATTTTGGGCATAAATATAGCCTAGTAAGTTTTTAGTTCAAACCAAAGGAAGATACCTGAAGAAGAGGTAATGTTCTTCAACAAGCATCTTTATTTTATTCCTTCTCCATCTAATTCAATTATTCTTATACTTTGATGATATAATAAACTCAATATCTTCCGTATACTAATATTTTTTATGTTAATTTTTCTACCTAAAACTAGACATACTTTCATCCAATGGGTTACGAAATCATCATTCGTGTGTACGGAGGACTACAGCCTTGTGAAATGATGTCATTCGTTTTTCCATTACCACCTATCATGGTTTGATATAATAATGGATATAAAGTTTATATATTATATTTATAACATAATTGTACCTATTTATTCATTATATTATATATAACATTTTTATATTCCAATACGTAAGGGATATGATAACGTCATTCGTGTGTACGATAGACTACCACCTCACAAAGTGGTGTGATTCGTTTTCACTAACGCATTACATGGAATGTAATAAGGGTAAAGATAATAAATATATGTTATATACATGAAATATTATGATTTTAATGACATATCTATCATTATTTAAGAATTATATAACATTTTTACCATTTTCCTCACTAAAAAGTGATAACATCATTCATGGACGTGTGGACGACTACCCCCTCTTCGAAGCGATGTGATTCCTTTTTTCATCATAAAGTCACAATAATGATATATATAAGTATATATAATTAAATATTATGGTATTTATAATGTAATTATCATTATTTAAAGATAAATTTTACTTACCTTCTTTCCACAATGATCATTAAAAAATGGAAACATTACTCATGCGTATGTGCAGCCTATCGTCTCGATGATCGTAACGTTAGTTAATTTTTCATAACCATCATCCATGATTGGTTTTAAAAGTATAATTAATGTATAAATATTATTATTATTTAATTATTATTATTCTACTTATGTGTAAATAATTACCTATTTGACCATAGTCAACCTACCAAATTCATTTTGATACATAAGCCAAATATGCTCAAAACATCTAACTTAAACTTAATTAAGTAATTGTATATAACTTATTAATAATTGAATAAAAGTAATAATAAAATTGTAAAAGGTTATAAATAAAGTAAATAATTGACATAAATTTATTATTCAAGAAGATAAAAATGTGTGTGGCAAGTCGGACTCATGATAAGGGACTTCATCTCAATTTCATTTCATTATGGAATTTTTTAATTTTATGCACCTATATTCTTTTATAAGGTGTATATATAGAAAATTGGATATGTTATATCATGAATTTCTCTATTATAATGGTATTTAAAGTTTATTTTAATGTTAATATTTCATGGTTCTTGTGATTTAAGTGTTTACCAAGTGATAAGGGACCTTTCCTTTAAAAATCCTCTTTTAATGCTTTTCCCTCAAATTATCATTCTTTTACATGTCCATGTTTTAAAAATGATTTTATTAATAAATTTATATGGATATAAAATATTTATAAAGTAAATTTTATGTCTCTTTAATTTATTTAAATGGTTTAAAAAAGGAATATTTTTACGTGTTTAATACTGAACATTTCAAATAATGACAAAAGGGATGTTCTATTCTTAACATACATGGTGACAATGACTTTTCTACTATCATGAACATTATTTTATTTTTATATTACTTTTTAATATTACATTTTTTCTTAAATGAAAACCCTTATTTCCTTTTTTTTGGTATTTTGGTATTGAAAATTATTTTTTCAACCAAAATGGTGTTTTGGTATTGAAAATGGGTTTTTAAAAGAAAATGGTTTTTTTTAAGTGTTTTCATATGGGTTTTAAAAAAATCAAAGGGATTTATGATGAATATGTTTATTCATAATATGGTAATTGAGAATTATATGAAACCGTTAAAACTAATACAGCTTATACAAAGGTTTGATTCACACTATAACTCATGGGTGATCCCGATATAGCTTATATGAAGGGTTGAGCTCCATTATAGATCATGAGAAACGAGTGAGCCCTATATAGCTTATACAAAGGTTTGAGACCCATTATAGCTCACGGGTGATCCCGATATATCTTATATGAAGGTTGATCCCCATTATAGATTTCTAATGTATTGGGTAATGATTATATTAGAATTTAGTTGTATGGTTATTCTAATTAAAAGGGTTTTGAAAGGGTTTTATGAATATGATGATCTAAGTCACCTAAAAGGAGTTTTAATTACTTGATATGGGTTTTAAAGTGCTTCTTTGAGAAAAAATGTGTGTGTTTTCCTGTGAATTTTTTTATTTCTTTTGCTCAAAGAACATTGATGTAAAGGTAAGTATTTCATGGGTTTCAATGTTTTTATTGAACTAATGGTTTCGTTTATTTTTATATCCCTTACTGATCTTTTGTAATCATACCAAGTTTTTTTAAAATGTTTACACAGGTTTTAAGGATGGTTAAGGTAAAGTAATAATTCGATTTGAAATTAATGGAGATTTTCTATGAAAATTAATCATGCTTTATTTTAAAAGTTTTATATTATAGAAAAAATAAATACTAATCAAAATTTTCCACTATGTATTATATGATTTTTATATATGATTTATGGATTAATTATCTAAAAATATAAACTTTAAAATATTATCAAAGTGAAAGAAATTAAATTCCTGACTAAAACTCAATATCAATTAATGTTTAAGGTTAGGTCCTTATATAAATGGGTATGTCCAGTGGGTCAAACCTATTCACCGAATGAGTATGATTGGGACTATAGATCAAATTAAGCGTGATCTAATGGACATGTTTGTTTGATAGTTGGGGTGATCTGAGACGCTTAATCAATGGGGTGTGATCTGATGAATAGGATTATAGCTAAAAAATACATGCATTTTTAGAATAGATATTTATCCAATTCTATGGGGGTATGATGACTTATCTGAATGGGTGCTTCCATGCTTATAAAATAGAGTCTCCATTGGATGGAAAATTCAATTCACCATGATATCATACACTTCAATATCTCCCAATGTTAGAGACTCCTCTCAAAAGTCTTCTATAATCATCAACAATGCATTGATGGTGTATAATAACTATGTCATTTTTTACATTATTATCTAAAAATCATATTCAAGGTATACTCTCTATTAAATACAATTATATTTTATTGATCCGTAATTTTATTCTAAATTTTATTCATTGGAAACCAATTTTAATACCTATTTGGTGGGGGTAAATCCACTCTTATATAGAGAGATACATTGTAATATTCCTTGGTGAGCTCCATCTATTTCCATCTAAAGTAAAATTCATACCATTATCAACCAATATTCCCAACCAAGTGTCCTGGTAGATTATTGTGGAAAAATTCACCCTCTTTTTGAAACACTTAATTAATGAAATCTATAAAAAAGTCTATCGTTACTCATTTTTATGTCATACCGCTCTACATATAAATAAAAGATTAGGGATTCCCCAATTTTGATCCCATAGTCCTAGCATAATAATACACAATATAAATAATAAATAAAAATATATAAAAGATATGTAATCAATATAAAAAATAAAATAAAATACAAACCCAAAATAAGAAATCCAAAATTTATATGAAGGTGTGTTTAGTGACACTTATTGACAACACAACCACCCTCATTTCATTACCCGGTAATGTTCTACTCTGCTAACTCAAAACTTTACTAATCCATTGATAAATGAATATATTTTGGAAAATTTTAGTTTAAATATAAGAGTAAATAACTCAATTTTTATATTTAAATTTAGTAATAAATAATATACTGGTTTAGTATAATGATTTTGGAATAAATTGAAAAATAGTCTACAAATATGTTTCTTAATTATTTTATTATATTTTTGTATTTTATTAATAAATCAAATATATTTAAAAATTATTTTTAAGGTTAAAGAATCTACTAATAAATATTAAAAGTGATTTTAGGTAGCTACGTGATATTTGTAATGGCCTGGGTATTAGAGAGTAGAAGTTTGTTTTTGATATTGCATCGACCATCTATCTTTGGACTTTAGAAAAGTGTTGAGTGTATCAGAATAGTTTGAGAATATAGTCTTGGTAGTTGTCCTAGGATCAGGGTTAGACTTTTTTAGCAGGAAAAAAAGAACAAAGAGGTGTTTGGGATTTGTATGTGATGAAAGGGGTTTCACTGAAGGTCACACTATGGACAAGGGGGTCCCATAGTGTAAAGTGTTTGTGTAGGAAGAAAATGATTTCATGGCCAAGGGGTACTATGGTTTAGAGGACTTGAGATAATTTTTGGGTTTGAGGCTAATCAAGGATTATATCATGGACAAGGGGCATCACAACTTGATATCTATATGGAAAAGTGGGAAAATGTATATGTCCTCATATGTGAGGGTACTATGGTATATAGGGTACTCTTATTAATGGGTTCTATGACATGTAAGGTTTTGATAAAGTCACATCAGGAGCTAGGGTTTCACACCATGATTTAATGTAAAGGTTTTCTTGATAGTACATATTTGTTAGATGATATATAAGGTTTTTAAATTTTTGAAAAACATGATGGAGGGGGAATTCATGCTCAAAAATATGGGTTCATGTCATGATGCACCCATGGGTAGTAGATTTTGGGTTTTTCTTGGCTTAGAGGGTGGTGTTTCATTCCATGATGTGGGTAGATAACATATTGGGGATTGTCCTAATAGGGTATATCATTCCATAAACTAGTAGTATTGCATCATGATATGACATATCTAATTTAAAAACAATTAATTAATTGGTTTAATCAAATAATAAGGGTATTTAGGCCTTTTCTCTAGAATGTAGTTGATATGATCAAAATGACTCTCTCATACCTTTTTTCCTCCCCAAGTGAGACATTTATAAAAAAAATATTGTATTTATATTGTTTATTTTAGTGATTAGATGTGGGTAACACTAGATTCCTTAAGGTATTTTATTTTGGTTTCTCATCCTATTTTCTCATTTCCTATTGGTTTCCCTTAAATATGGGGATTAATTTGTTTCTTATGATTTTAGAAAGATTATTCAAAGTTTATTGATGAGTGAAATCATACTAACTCCAAGTAGGTGGTGTCTATCTATTTCCTATGTTATACATGTGTCATGTGGTGTGTGATAAACAACTATGGGTAGGTTTATATGATAAACCTAGAACAAAAAACTTTTAGTTATAATTTTTCATAGGAGATTCCTAGGGTTAATCTTGTGTAATAAATAATGGTTTGGGCTACGTATGACATGGATTATTTAGTTTTGTGGTTTCAGGTATTGATGGGAATGATGTCATGTATTTTTTATAGTGTTATTTGAGATATGATGGCCGATATGGTTCCATATGAACATGTAGGCTGAAACCCTTATGGATGTGGGTGATGTTGAACATTGTGATTAGAGAAACATGGTTCTCTAGTATGATGTAGGTGGTGTTGACCATTTTCATAGGTGTTAATGGGGGGTTTTCGGGTTATGATCATAGGATTTTAGTGATTCCACTCACCATGGGGCCAAGGCTATTGGGGTTATGTGAACACATTTTAGGGCCTAAGAGTTGGTTTTGACCACTAGTTGTTAGTGGTATCTTATATAGATTGAGCGATACAAGGGTGATGATGTTAACAATTGTTGTAGAAGAGGGATACATCATAAATGGACACTAGATCGTGGTGGTGATTGATATTATCATATTAGAGTTTGATGATCACCATGTATGTGAGGTATATTAGAGATAATGATATGGTCTTAGTAAAGAATTAGTATCATGGTGACTTGTAGTTTTATCGAGTTGTTGAGACAATGATTTGTAAATGGGTTTAGATGACTACTGTACATGTGATATGATATGTGGAAATGACTTTGGGGGATTGTGGTTTCCTTGAGATGGTTACATTGTTTGTGGTTGTCATGTGACACTGTGTTGTATGGTATTGGTTAGATTAATAAGGGAAAATCTAGTATTATAAACTTTGGATGCATCACTACACTCTGGAACTGGTCAAGTTAGGTAAAGGTTCACTTGTGGCTATTTGAGAAAGAGTGGATTAAATTGTGTGGTGTGTTTTGGTTTTCATTAATTTCACCTTACATACACTAGTATATATATGGAAATTATCTAGGGACATTTATGGTTATGGAGCATTGATTTCATAATCACACAATGCATGGGACCTCCATAACACATGCAAACTTTACGGTTCATGGCATGGGTATGGGTATGTGATCATCAACATTATCTGGTTGAGATGGAGGTAAAAATAGTGCATGGGTTAAACATTTTTTTATAGATAGTCCAAGTGGTTTCTTGGTGCTTGGATAATAGTTTATTTTTGTGATACTATTCATATACACATAAATGATCAGTCTAAGGGTGATCCATTGAGTTTTTTGTGGTCATCATATAATTGTAAATGATTACATGACATAATGTATATATGTTCTAACATGTTGTTTCATGTTATTTAGATCTACGTCATCTGTCATTGTTTTGTGGTTATTGTTATTTACCTTTAGAGGGTATAGTCTCCCCAATAATACCTTGTAGACCCTCACTATTTTTCAGTATCATTTATTGAATGGGGAGTCATGACTAAGATCTAGTGGTAGTATAATCCAATTACTATAGAGTAAACTAGGTCAAGACCTTATAAAGTAGTACTAGAGTAGGTTGGGGTTAATTGATACTGGCTGGTTTTGTTTATAATTTTTATTGTGGTTTTTAGAGGTTTATAAAAATGTCAGAACTTGATTTTGGAAATAATACTTGGGAAATATTTCATATTGTATGCCTGTTTAGAAGAATTATAGACTCAAATCCATATTACTAGAAGAAACTGGGATTTTTTTTATTTTTTGTTTTTATGGTTTTAATATATTTATTTGATTTGGATAAATGGGTATTTGATGTTATTGATTTTTTTTTACTTTTGGACCTTAGAGGAAATGGGTGGTATTCATGCAATAATTTAGGAACATAGGTCTCACATAAAATGTGTGTGCATGGTTGTGATTTTTATTATGGTTATGGAATGAAAATGGGTTGGTTGTTTAATACATCTGCAATAAGATATATGGTGTTTTATCATATATATTATTGGTGAAACTCTACTTAGATAGACTAGTGATGTGATTCTAGGTTTAGTTAGATATGTGGATCTTGTTTGTTTATAGTGAGTGTGGTACCTGACACTAAAGTGGGTGGGTAGGTCCGTGAGACCAAATGGTATAGGACTTGGGTTTTTTAGGGAGGTGTAAAGGTTAATGGGTCATTATTCATATTAAATTATTCCCTATTTGTAATATCTAGATAGTTATATCTATATTGATCATGGTATTTGGTTTGATGTGAGATAAAACCTAAATGACCTTTGTTGTAGTTTTGGGAGAGTAAACACATGGTCCCACCGAACATGCATCAGATGAGACCACTGAAGGCAGAGGTGATTTTGAGCTACCAACTGAGGTTCTAAGGAAAGAGGATAGCCATAGTGGAATGAGTATCTAGGGAAGCGTTTGGATGAGTTGATTAAGGACAACCTAGTGTGGGTAATCTAGAGTATTAACTGAGGATCTCGGGAAGCTCAACTATATATGGAATATCTAATAAGGGAGTTCTGAACACAATGTCCTCCTTTGTTTAAGGAAGAAAGTGGACCCCAATAATTATAGTATAGGATTGAGTTGGTATAGATAATCATTGATTAAATCGATATTCCACTAGGGTGGAGTGAAGCTAAATACAAATATTCCTAAAAGGGTATTTAAACTCTAGTTTGATTTATAAGTAAAATTATCTTGTTATAAGGGGATTATGCATAAATATTTCAAGGTGGTGTTCTTCATGAAATTTTTTTCTAATACATTTAGGGTGGATAGGTCTTGTGAGTTTAAGTACTTGGTGCTGGAAGAGACTCCATTCATCTATTATACAATGAGATTCAAAAAAATTATGTAGTTTTCACTAACACTGGTAGGATATGAGATAACTACAGTGTGTCCATTTGAGGGTGATTTATAGAATACTATTAGGATTCTATTAAACATATTTAGATTGAACAATTTTTTGGAGGTGGTGAACCAGTAAATGATAGTGGAGAAGAACTTGGATAATGGGAATATATTGATCGGTATAGTGTTATCGGGTGAGATATGTTGTGGAGATCTAGGTAGTTAGAATTGGGGACTTGAGGAAATCCAATAGGGTAATTAGAGACAAGGTTTGATGATTCAACCATAGAGTGGGTAATTAGTTAGGTGTTTATAGTGTGGGAATAGAAATCATGTTAGAGACCTATGTGATTGATTGTTGAAAGAGTTCATGGAATGTAGTTATATGGGACATCAAGTGTGGTTTTATTGGGTGAACTTATAGTTAGATTTGGGTTGTTTGTTGGGTCATACATAGGCATCTAAGATAGAACTAAGAGTGGTAATAAGATCTGTTAGTTGAGATTCATCTACACATGTGGGATGAAAAATTATATAGGATACATAGATATTGTGGTAGTGTAAAATAGTGAGTGTGTATCCATAGTGAGGATAAGTATCAAGTAATCAGGATTCAGGTCAGTTGAATGTGATTGATCCAACACGATCAGAGCGGGTTGGGAAACCGTCAATAGTTAGAGGTATTCCATGAGTATTGGTTATGGTTTTTTATTATGGATAAAGGTACATGATGTTCATGTCTAATAAATGGATCAATATGATATTGGTTGAGGTATTGAAATCATATGTGGTTTGTGATAACTATGGGATGTTTTGTCATCAATAAAGAATATATGGGTATTAGAATGATGTGAGATGATAATGGGAATTCATATGATGTGAGTTGATAGTGTATAATGGTTAAAAAATATGTATTTTAGGATGATAAATGGGGGTGATGTATTCATCATATTAGGTAGTTTGGTTATGATATGTCTAGGTCTAGGATTCTTATGGAAGAAATTTCCCACTAAAGGAATTGATCTATTGAGGTGGTTATCTAAGATGCTAGGATCAGATGGATGCATTCAGTATCATGTAAGGGTTTTAAGAATGTGGTGAGTGGGATTATTGGGTTTTCATAAAGGGTATGTTAGTGTGTTGTCATAGATATATCTTGAGTAGGAGATATTGTGTGATAAGAAACTTTTAATGTCTTGGGTATTTGGTATTTGTAATTTGGGTTAGATCTCTCATTGACTGTGTATATTTTTACCTTGATGAGGTGTTGGGGGTGTCTTCATAGGATGATAATTGAGTATCATAATTCATCTCAATCATGGGGATGCAATTATATAGTATTCAAAATACCATGTCATGATGTAGGGGGTCATATAATGATGATGGGGGTTTCACTAAAGGTCATGTTGTGGTCAAAGGGTGTTATAATGTGAAGTGTTATGGATGTAATAGGTCACTATTGGAGTTGGTGTTCTAAAACCAAATGTTTTTACTTTGGATTACATGTTTATTCAAAGATTTTGATATTAATAATACATATTTTTACATATTTTTTATTTCTCTTCATGACTTTAATGTAATAATTTCTCAGAGTATCTGTTGAATTGGTAAGGTTATTGCAGTTCCCCGCTATTATGAGAACCTTGAAATTCCATGGTAATATTCCTAAATATAGTTCTAAGGTCGGATAATATACTATAATGGGACACGTATAATGTTAACTATTAGGTGTGAGTACTCAGAAGCAGATGTGACTTCTTCTAATGAAGTTTACACTTAGTAATTTCCAAGATGGGAGATTATGAGAACAAACCCACCTATAGAAATTCCACATGTTTTTGTGTCATTAGATATTTCTATCTATGATCATGTGTAATGGTCCTTGTACTTTATGATTATTATTAATTCATGTAATGAATCACACACTTATATGTATTTTGTAAACCTTGATGATGAAGTTCATGGTGAAGTTGGATATGTTGGGTGCGTCACAGGGGGTGTGTTATTAATTAATAAGTCAAGGATGGATTTTTCCCTTCTATATTTATGGAATATGACGTCTTGACCCTTTGATTGAAATGTAACTATCGGATTAAATTTCATGGTCCTGGTGTAACGATGAGTTTATTTTAGATAGTCAAAGAAATACATATAAAGAATATAGGCTGATGAAACTGATGTGAAACCTTCTTGATTAGATAATGTCACAAAGTGATTATATTACACAGTAAATTTTCATGTGTGGTTATTGATGTTGCAATATTAACTTCTTTCTCTTGGGTGCTTTAACCCATTGCTAGACAATAATCTTGGACTTTATGCAAGCCATCCTAATTCCAATAAGAAAGAAGCCTAGAGGGTCACACACTAAGTGTTTCCATTGATCTCAATTAAATTATATTTGAATTTAATTATTGGAATACATATTATTCTCAAGATTGAAGAATAATTTTATTCATGATTTATTGATTTAAAATATTCACAAGGTAATAAATAATAATTTATTCATTAATAAATAATTTATTTAATTATGTGAATAATTAATAAATATTTATTCATCAAAATTTAAATAGAATATATATTTTATTTATTGAATATTTAATAAATATTTATTTTCATATTTTATAAATACCGAGGAGGATGAGTGAATCAAGATTGTGTTCAGTGATAAATATTCAATTACAAGCTTATAAAATAATAGATGTCATTGCACCAGTTAGCATAAACCATAAAATAATGTTATTATTATTATATGGAATGGGGTAAGATAAGGTTTATTATATTATTTAAGGATCATTATGTAATTAAATAATATTTTAACATAAACTCTAACTCTATAAATATATTGTTATGTCTATTGTGTAGGGTTAATCACTAATTGAAAATCATTACGCACAATGAACTTCTCTCTATATTTATCCCTCTCTCATCCTCTCAAGAACAAAAAGAACAACATAGAATCTTTTAATCCTTAAGGATATTTAAGTGATAAAGATAAACAACACAAGATGATTGATCAGTTGTGATAACACCTAATATTCAATCGATATTGTTTGGAGATCAAAGAACCATGTATGGATCACTGCTAGAGGTCCTCTACTTTGGATCATCTCTATGAAACGAAGGTAATATGAAGAGGGTTTTAGATGATCAACATCTTTATCAAATAAATATCATATGATGAGGTAATATTTCTTCAAATATAATCTCAATTAATTATAAATTTAAAGTGAAAAATGTCCTCTTTGGGTTTTTGGCTTCCTAAGTCAATATTTGATGGAAAAAATTTGTTGGTCATAACATTTAAATCTTGCACAATTGGTTAATAATCCCTCAAATATGAAAATAACCTTTATGCTTATTCACCAAAAAAGTGTTTTTGCTGTGTTTGGAATCTACAAGTAGTATTGGAGTGGCCATGTTTTAAATTTATAATTATTTATTTAATTGTTATTGATTATGTGCAATGGTGGTTATAAATTTCATTTTAGATTATTCATTCCTTTAATATGAAGTTTAATTAATATGCTTTTGAAATTTTAATTTTCATCATTCAAGATATGTGATTTCTTAAAGTCCAATAATAAATAGAGAACAGTCATAGATGCCATCAAAAAGTGATAAGAATTCTGTTGGGTAGACTGGGTTACATGGCATGTAGCTGAAGTAAATGCCATATACCCAAGTGCACTACACCAAGACATGTTCTAGGATACATGGTATTCCAAGAAGTAATAACATTTTACACCGTGTGTTGACTGGGCCAGTCTGTCACATGACTTGTTGGATTAAATGGAATGTAGTTGGCGTATACATCATGTAGTCTACACGGTATAGTAGAAAAATTCATGCCAACCATGTAGAGACCATAGCCTTTTTCATATAACATTACATTATTTTAAGCATAATTATACATCAGATTACAATCCAAGGATCATTAGGTCTAGTGTCTTGGAAGACTAGGTACATAGAACATAAAACATGGGGCTAAAAAACACTTTTTTATTTAATCTCCATAAAGAGATCCTAACTTCGTTTGAGCCCTTACATCTGCATAGGGTACCCTGGGGAACACATGAAAAAATGGATGAGCTAAAAATCTAAGTAAGTGAATGAACATAAGGATATATCTTAAACACATGAGTTAAGAGGCATGATATAATGATATCCAAAGCATGGAACATATAAAATCATATCATATAAGAATGGGATCATATAAACATAGAATCATATAAATGTGGAAGAATTATAAAATGTGTCTTTATTATGGTTCAAGGCTAACTTCCAATCCCATTTCCCATTTTAGTACGGGGCAAGGCTAACCGTCAATCTCAATTCCCATTTTAGTATGGGTCAAGGCTAACCGCCAATCCTGTTTCACATCGTATCTCATGAGACTTAACTTTACTCAATGCATTGGAGTGCTATCTGGGCACGACCATCTCAATATTTTCATGAATATTCTTTCCACATAAATAATCATACCTAATAAACCATACATAAACATAAGGATACCCATAGAAAAAATTGGGTACCACAATCATGACATAAAGCATAACCAATGAGCGTATCATGAAAGTGTCTATAAAAGAAATGGATTAGAACATACATGGACGTTCATATGGTAAAATAGGAATATAAAATGGTAATTGGTTTCAAAAATAAGTGAAAACATATAATAAATGTATTTGATAAACATTAGCATTAAAACATTTTTGTGCGGTTTTAAGGAAAATACTACAGAGATTTTAAAATAGAAAAGAAAATATTTTATATAAAAACATAATTGAACTAAGAAGGTTTTAATAATAAAAATAATGATTTTATAAAGAAAATGGCTTTAAAATAGAGGATATAGTGCACTTGAAATTGGGTAAAAATTCAGGAAGTTCTCTTAAAACAGGTTTTCTTATCGGAAAGTTCTAAGGAGGGAATCTTTTAAAAAACATGTATATCCACGAAAGAGAGTGATGAAAGGGTATTCATAAATGAATTTTGTAAAACTATACATAATTTAGAATATGTACATAAATAGATAAGATAACTCTATTTTGATATAAATAAAGATAATATAACCTGAAATAATAAAGGAGGTTTGGGTAGAATTCGTTACAGATTATCGGTATGGTGTCAGGTGTGCCTAAGAGGGATTGAGGAGAGAGAAAAGGGGTTTATCATCACTTATACACCGTGAGAGAAGTATGGGGAGGTTCTTAATAATAGCCCATCATTAGGGATTACACATAAAATTTCATAGCATAGAGAACAATCTTGATTAAGATTGAAATGGAGAGGATCCCTTACCATAAGTCTGGTGGTGTTCTCCACTTGTTATTAATGAAATGAATAAAAAAATTAGGTTTATTAATTAATAATTACATAACCTCTTATATATTTAAAATATTTAGTATAATCATTTTAAGTTTATTTTTTACCATTTTGATTGGTTATGAGGTTCAATTTCATTGTTCGGGTCTGTTTGCTTGCTTAGTTTTTAATGATCGGTTCATGTTCAGATAAACACGTATAATAAAAGTGGTTGTCCAGAATTGAAGTTTCATGTTATTATTGAACATAAAAGAGATTAAATGGTTTTAAATTTAATTTGGTTACTAATATTGAAGTCAAATTATTATATAAAACCTTAGTGATAACTGTTTTGGTTAATCAGTGGGTTTGATTACAAAGAACATGTTTTGTTTTATAACCTAATACAATTTGTAAAAAAGGATTAAAAAACCTTAAATAAGATATATTACATATATAATAATATTTTTCAACCATAACACAAATTTTTACATGACCAGAATTAATTATGACAATAGAAATTTATAAATCATTGTCCTTGAATGTGTTAAATTTACACATCTCAAACGGTGTTTTTCATTTCTTTCAAATAAAAGATGGGTAAAGGAGAGATGATAATGAAATATCCCATTAGTATAAAAAAATTCTAGTACATGTATGTTACTTGAGTTATCATACTATTTGGGTGAATGGAGGTGAGGAAATAAACAAGAAAAGAAAAGAACTTAAAAGAAATAAAAGAATTTGAAAGAGGAATTTACCTCTTGAGTTTATCTCCTTTGAGAACCTCTTAAAGGGAGAGGTTTTGGTATTTTGAAGAGACTAGGGGATGTTTGATGTGGGTGAGGATCTTGGGGAGATATTTGGGTAGAATATTGGCAAGGAACAAGGCTTGAGGGGAGTTAAGAGAAGAGGGAGTGAGGGGGGGTTTATAGTGGAGGAGAGGAGGGTTTTCATAATTTTTTTAATCATTAGTTTATTATTTTCCCTCAAGACCAGATATAGTGATAATAACAAGGCCAAAAATATTCATAAATTCATGTGAGTTTTATATTTGGGTGCTTACATCACTTGTGATTTTAGGAATAGTTGATTTAAATTATAATGTATTTATACGGTAAATTGATGTGTTTTACTATTCACCAAAAATTGAAGTATTTAAGAAAAATCTCAAAAATTTACCCTAACCATTTTTCGATGTGTAAAATCCAAAAATGAAATCCATTTTTCAAAAAAAAAATCTAAATATGATTATTTTAATATTTAATTAAACTCATAATTTATTATTAAAAACCCAGTTTTAAAACATTCATTCACTTATTCTAAAATATAGGTACATCATACTTTCACTTGAATATTATTTTATACTATCATAAGAAAGGTTAATATTCATTAGGGTATATCACTATTCATAAGGTTATGTTACTATTCATAAGATTAGTTTACTATTCATCAAAAATTGTGTTTTTCTTATCGTACTCCAAATAACTAACTGATCACAATCGTGTATGTCAGATTTTTAAAATTCCAAACACAGAAGTGAAAAAATCATGTTTAAAGGTCACATAGAACTTAGTAGTTCATTATGTTATGATTTTATGTGATTATATGAAATATTTATAAGAGAGGAATTTTCATTTATAAAACACTAGGTCATTACATTATTCCCCCCTTAAGAAATTTCTCCCTCAAAATTTTGTTTTACCTTCTAATCCATAAACAGGTGTGGGTAATTTTCCTTCATTGCTTCCTCCAGTTCCCATGTTTCCTCTTCGTACTTATGGTTTCACCATAGTACCTTGACCAGATGAGTAGTCTTGTTGCGTAGAACTTTGTCTCTACAATCCAAGATCTTCACTGGCCGCTCCTCATAGGAAAGATCATCCTCCAAATGTACCACCTATGAAGAGAGTACATGTGAAGGGTCTGGTATGTACTTCCTTACATAAAATACTTCATGTACTTTAGACATTATAGGTGGAAGTTCCAGTCGGTAGGCCACAGCTCTAACTCGATCAAGGATCTCGAAGGGTCCGATATACCTAGTACTTAGCTTTCCTTTCTTACCAAATCTCATGACTTTCTTCCACGGAGATATGCATAGAAATACCATGTCTCCAACTTTGAACTCAAGGTATTGATGACAGTAATTTGTATAACTCTTCTATCGACTTTGGGCTTCCTTGATATGTTGTTGAATGGTTTTCACCTTCTCCACCATTTCTTAGACCATTGCAGGTCCTAGCATCTTATGCTCACAGACTTCATCCCAACACGCCAGTGTTCTACACCTTTTCCCATAAAGGGCTTCATATGGTGTCATTCAGATGCTCGAGTGGAAACTGTTGTTGTAGTAGAATTCAACTAGTAGAATATATTGGTCCCATCCTCCTTTGAATTCCATAGAACATGCTCTCAACATGTCTTCTAGTGTCTGAATATTCTGTTCAGATTGGCCATCAGTTTGAGGATGATAGGCCGTACTGAAGTTTAGTTCAGTTCTTAGATCATGTTGGATACTTTTCCAGAACTTTGAGGTGAATCTAGGATCATGATTGGATACAATAGATAGTGGTACTCCATGTAGCCTTACAACTTCTTTGATGTAAATCTGTGTAAGTTGATCCAATGAGAAGTCCTCTCGAATCATGATAAAGTGAGTTGTCTTTGTAAGACGGTCCATAATGACCCATATAGAATTGTTTCCTTTGTATGTCCTTGAAAGTCCAATGAAAAAGTTCATGTTAATGTTATCCCACTTTCATGTTGGTATGGGTAGTGTTTGAATCATCCCCTTAGACTTTTGCCTCTCAGCCTTCACTTGCTGACATACCAGGCACTTTGATGTATATTCAGCGATCTCCCTTTTCATATTTTCCTATCAAAAGTTTTCTCAGAGATCTCGATACATATTTATGCTCCCTGGGTGAATAGAAAAGGTATATCTATGTGCGCCATTAAAAAGATCCTTCTTTATCTTTGGATTGTATGGTACACATAATCGTGACCCAAATTTTACAAATCCTTCCTCATCAATTTTGAAATTGGAGGATTTCACATTTCTAATAGCTTCCACCCTTTTTTGACTTTCTACAACATTTCTTTGAGAATACTTTATTTTCTCCATGAGGGATGGTTGAGCAATCATTTGAGAAAGGATTGATGATGTTCCTCCCTTAATGATTCTCATGTCAATCCTTTTCAAATCTAAGAAGATTAGATCCTTTTCAATTCTCATCATTGATAAAGATGTGGGATACTTTCTAATTAGAGCATCTGCCACCTTATTTGCCTTACCGGGATGGTAGTAGATTGAGCAGTCATAATCCTTGATGAGATCTATCTATCTTTGTTGGTGCATATTAAGATCTTTCAGTATGAATATATATTTGAGACTCTTGTGGTCATTATATATCTCACACTTCTCCCCATATAGATAATGCTGCCAGATTTTCAACGCAAATATCACAGCCGCTAACTCTAGATCATGCATGGGATAGTTTTGCTCATGGATTTTCAGATGCCTTGAGGAATAGGCTATCACTTTATCATTTTTCATCAGCACACAACCCAAGACCTTCTTTGAATCGTCAATTTACACCATAAATAGTTCTCCACTTATTGGGAGTGTAAGTATTAGTGCAGTGATAAGCCTCTTTTTCAACTCCTTAAAATAGTCTTCACATTCCTGAGTCCAGACAAATTTTACTCCCTTCCATGTCAGCTTGGTCATTGGGTTCGACAATCATGAAAAGCTCTTCACAAATCGTCGATGATACCCAATTAGACCCAAAAATCTGTGGATCTCCATTACAGATGTTAGTCTGGACCACTCTTCAATTGCCTTTGTCTTGGAAGGGTCTATAGATATCCCTTTGCTGGTGATAACATTCCCCAAGAATACTACTTCCTCCATCCAAAACTCACATTTATTGTACTTTTCATACAGCTTCTCCCTTCACAAAGTCTTTAACACAATATTCAAATGCTTCTCATGTTCCTCCTTGCTTTTGGAGTATATCATAATATCATCAATAAATACTACCACAAATTTGTCGAGGTAATCTCTAAAGACTCTATTCATTAAATCCATGAAAATTGCTAGAGCATTAGTGAGTCTGAAGGGCATCACTATGAACTCATAGTATCTATACCTCATTTGAAAGGTAGTCTTGGGAATATCTTCCTTCCTCACCTTTATTTGGTTATATCCCGACCGAAGGTCCACCTTAGAAAAATAATAGGCCCCATAAATCTAATCAAACAAGTCATTTATCCAAGGAAGAAGATACTTGTTCTTTATCTTGATTTTATTGAGCTCAAGATAATCAATGTAGAGGTTCATTGATACATTCTTCTTCTTGATGAAGAGGAATGATTCACCCCAAGGTGAGGCACTCAGGCATATAAAACCCTTATCCAGATTCTCCTGTAACTGCTTCTTCAGCTCTTCCAAATCTAAGGTGGCAATTTTTTAAGGTGTATTTCATATAGGAAAAGATCTAGGAATAATTTCAATTGAGAGCTCAGGCTCTTGGTCAGGAGGAAGATCAGGAAAATCTTTAGGGAATACATCAATGTAATCCCTCATGATGGGCATGTCTTCAAGCATGATTCTCTCCTTTGTCTCAATCATTTTAGCTAGATATGCTTGCTCATAAAATAGAAATATCCACACTTGATATGACGATTCTAAATAAGATTCATCTTCCTCCTTACACTTGTATAGAATTGGAGGATGATTTGGGATGTGAAGAGTGATATCCCTTTCTCAAAATTTGATGTTGGATTTGTATAAAGATATCCAATCCATTCCCTAGATAGCATCGAACTCCACTAAAGGAAGTGTGACAAGATTTTATGGGAGGTTCAGTCCACAAACATTAATTGGAGAGGAGTTATAAACCATGGACACAACTATTTCCCCATTTTTTGTTCTCACAGATAACATTTCCTTCAAATTTTGAGGTGGTGTTTGAATAGTTCTACTAAACTTGAAAGATATGAAAGAATGCGTAGAACCAAAATCAAATAGTACATTCACTATTATTGAATGGATTACTAGCATACTTATCACCACATAGTTGTCTGGTTCTACCTCATTTGTAGTGATAGCATAATCCCTTCCTTATTTCCTTGGAGGTTGTTGTTTATTTCCTGTGAAAACCCTTGGCTTCGTGAAATTTTTTGCATAATTCCCATGATCCTTGTAGCTGTAACACTTCACCATTGGCTGAGCATTGATTAGAACCTTCCTTTCTTCTTCTACATTATCAGGATTTTTCATATCCCTTTGGCAGTTCTTGGTTAGATGACCAAACTTTCTACATTTGAAGCAATTCTTGGTTCCCTTCAGATAGTTACTAGGATGCATCTTCCCACAACTTTTACAAGGGGAAAAGTAAGGCTTCTTTACATCATGGGTTTTGTTTGTTGAACCAACCATGTTTTTTACATTTTTCACTTCTTTTCACTGGGACCACGAGACCACTGAGAGTCTTCAATATTCATTTTAACCTTAAGGGCACAACAGACAATCTCCTCATAACTCTCGAAGTCTATAATCGCCAATGATTTTCATAGACTTGACTTTAGTCTGCTAAAGAAGTGATCCACCTTGCTTTTGGTGTTCATGACAAAGCTAGAGGAATACCTTGAAAGCCTTGTGAAGTTTTCTTCATATGCCTCGATGGACTCATATTCCTTCTTCTTGTGTCTGAGGAACTCTCTTTCCATCTTGAGATGAAGGGTTTAAGGAAAATATTTGTTAAAAAACATCTTCTTTAATTTTTCCCAATCCATGGAATCAATTTCCTCTTGGGACATTGTATTCTTGATCATTTTCCACCACTGATCAACTTCCCCATCAAAATGATAGACCACCAGTATAAATTTCTCTTCTTCCAAGCACTAGAGGACGAATAATATCTTTTCAATAAAGTTAATCCACTATTCCACAAGGAGGGGATCATAATATCTGCTAAACATGGGGGGATTTTTCCACATAAAGGATTCTACAACAACTTTCTGTTTCCTTGGAGGAGGAGGGAATTCCGCATGATTCAAGTTATTATTCATAACTCAATCTAGGTAAGCAAGTACTGTCATGAAGTTTTGAGCACCCGCTCCCATCATATCAGGCATATCATTAGGGAAATCTTCACATTTCCTATCACATTGGCTATTGGAACATGTTATTCTATTTCCCACCATTAACTAAGAAAGATAATGTATAATTAGAGGGCTTGAATTCTTATCTATTGAGCATAAAAAAGGAAACTTTGAACATAAAAGGATAAACTTATAAAGAATAATTATATCCTAACTTGTGATTCCTTAGGTTTAAATGTAGGTTAACCTCGATCTATTTCTTAACTTTTATTCTTATGGGCTTTTTTATCCCTTAATAATGGTTTCTACTAAGCTCATGAATCTACCAAATCATATCCCCTAGGGAGTGTCGTAACCAAGAGTGCAGGAAGTCCAGTTGTCGTGCACCAGTTCTCGTTCGAGTCTAGATCAAAGTGGTGTTTTCAGGTTTTTCCCCTAGATACATATGTGCTGTAGCCACCACTACCTGCTCATATCTAGATAGGGATGTATTTTCTTGATAAACCACTTACTCAATACTCACCAAAATTTCGGAATGTTTTCTTATGATTAGTCTCATCCTTAAGGTTCTCACCAAGGTGCTCTATTCCTAATCTCAAAAAAAACTAGACCATCCTCTGATACCAACTGTAGAAACCCTAGAGTTTACATATAACATTAAATGATTTTAAGCATAATTATACATCATATTACAATACAAGGATCGTTAAATCTAGTGTCTTGGAAGACTAGGTACATAGAACAAAAAACATGGGGCTAAAAAAACACTTCTTTATTTAATATCTATAAAGAGCTTCAAACTTCCTTTGAGGCCTTACATTTGCATAAAGTACCCTAGGGAATACATGAACAAAGGGATGATCTAAAAATCTCAGTAAGGGAATGAACATAAGGATACATCTTAATCACATGAGTTTGGAGGCATGATATAATGATATCCAAAGCATGGAGCATATAAAATCATATCATATAAGCATGGGATCATATAAACATAGAATCATATAAATGTGGAAGAATCATAAAACATGTCTTTAGTATGGGTCAAGGCTAACCACCAATCTCATTTCCCATTTTATTACGGGGCAAGGCTAACCGCCAATCCCAATTCCCATTTTAGTATGGGTCAAGGCTAACCGCTAATCCCGTTTCACATCGCATCTCATGAGACTTAACATTACCCAATGAATTGGAGTTCTATCTAGGAACGACCATCTCAATATTTTCATGAATATTATTTCCACATAAATAATCATACCTATCAACCATACATAAACATAAGGATACCCATGGAAAAAAATGGGTACCACAATCATGACATAAAGCATAACCAATGAGCATATCATGAAAGTGTCTATAAAAGAAATGGATTAGAACATACATGGACGTTCATAAGTTAAAATAGGAATATAACATGGTAAGTGGTTTCAAACATAAGTGAAAACATATAATAAATGTATTTGAGAAACATTGGCATTAAAACATTTTTGTGCGGTTTTAAGGAAAATATTAGAGATTTTAAAATAGAAAAGAGGAAAATATTTGATATAAAACCATAATTGAACCAAGAATATTTTAATAATAAAAAGACTGATTTTATAAATAAAATGGTGGATTTAAAATAGAGGATAGAGTGCACTTGAAATTGGGTAAAAATTCAGGAAGTTCCCTTAAAACAGGTTTTCATATCGGAAAGTTCTAAGGAGGGAATCTTTTAAAAAATATGTATATCCCCAAAAGAGAGTGATGAAAGGGTATTGATAAATGAATTTTTTAAAACTAAATAGAATTTATAAAATTTAAATAAACAGATAATATAACTCTATTTTGATATAAAGAAAGATATGGTAACCTGAAAGAATAAAGGAGGTTCAGGTAGAATTTGTTACAGATTATATGCATGGTGTCGGGTGTGCCTAAGAGGTATTTATGAGAGATAAAAGAGGTTTATCATCACTTATACACCATGAGGGAAGTATGGGTGATGTGCTTAATCATACCCTGTCATTAGGGATTACACATAAAATGTCATAGCATAGAGAACAATCTTGATTAAGATTGAAATGGAGAGGATCCCTTACCTTAAGTATGGCGGTGTTCTCCACTTGTTATTAATGACCTGAATAAACAAATTAGGTTTATTGATTAATAATTTCATAACCTATTATATATGTAAAATATTTATTATAATCATTTTAAGTTTATTTTTAACCATTTTGATTGGTTAGGAGGTTCAATTTCATTGTTCGGGTCTCTTTTCTTGCTTAGTTTTTAATGATCGATTCATGTTCGGATAAACACGTATAATGAAAGTGGTTGTCCAGAATTGAAGTTTCATGTTATTATTGAACATAAAATATATTAAATGGTTTAAAATTTAATTTTTTTACTAATATTTATGTCAAATTATTATATAAAACCTTAGTGATAACTGTTTTGGTTAATTAGTGGGTTTGATTACAAAGAACATGTTTTGTTTTATAACCTAATACAATTTGTACAAAATTATTACAGAACATTAACTAGGATATATTAAATAAATAATAATATGGTTAAATCATAGCAAAAATGGTTACATGACCATAATTAATGATGAAAATAGAAATTTATAAACTGTTGTCCTTGAATGTGTTAAACTTACACATCTCAAACAGTGTTTTTTATTTCTTTCAAATAAAATATGGGGAAAGGAGATATGATAATGAAATATCCCATTAGTATAAAAACATTCTAGTACATTTATTTTACTAGAGTTATAATAATATTTGGGTGAATGGAGTTGATGAAAGAAACAAGAAAGGAAAAGAACTTAAAAGAAATAAAAGAATTTGAAAGAGGAATTTACCTCTTGAGTTTATCTCCTTTGAAAATCTCTTAAAGGGAAAGGTTTTGGTATTTTTAAGAGACTAGGGGATGTTGGGAGTGGGATAGGATCTTGGGGAGAGATTTTGGCATAATATTGGCAAGGCACAAGTCTTGAGGGGAGTGAATAGAAGAGGGAGTGGGGGATTATAGTGGAGAGGAGGGTTTTCATAATTTTTTAATCATTAGTTTATTATTTTCCCTCAAGACCAGCAATAGTGATGATTACAAGATCAAGAATATTCATAAATGCTTGTGAGTTCTATATTTGGGTTCTTACATCACTTTTGATGATAGGAATAGTGGATTTAAATTATAATTTATTTATACGGTAAATTTATGTATTTTACTATTCACCAAAAATTTAAGTATTTTAGAAAAATCCCAAAAATTCACTCTAACCATTTTTCAGTCTGTAGAATCCAAAAATGAAATCCATTTTTCAAAAATAATTTTCTAAATATGATTATTTTTATATTTAATTAAACTCATAATTTATTATAAAAAATCAATTTTAAAACATTCATTTACTTATTCTAAAATATTGGTTCGTCATACTTTCACTTGAATATTATTTTTATACTATCATAGGTAATGTTACTATTCATTAGGGTATATCACTATTCATAAGGGTATGTTACTATTCAAAAGGATAGGTTACTATTCACCAAATATTATGTTTTTCTTATCGGACTCCAAATAACTAACTAATCACAACCGTGTATGTTAGATTTTCAAAATTCCAAACACAAAAGTAACAAAATTATGTTTAAAGGTCACATAGGACTTAATAGTTCATTTTGTTTTGATTTCATGTGATTATATGAAATATTTGTAAGAGATTAATTTCCATTTATAAAACATTGGGTCTTTACAAACTATGTGGTCAAATACGTGGTTTCTAACCATGTGAGACTGAAATTCTGGACAAATAATGAGATACATAGAGTGTAGCTGACATACATGACGCATAACTCATTATTTACCATGTCTGAGGGATATGTCAAGTCATTATAGGGTTATGCGAACATGAAACTAAAAAAAACACTATGTGTAGCTGGTGTACATGTCATGTAGTCTCACATTTGAATAACACGTAGAGTCCTTTGATGGGTTATGTGGACTCACAACAAGCGCAACCCACATCATGTTGCTAGTTAGTACACACTATGTATTCTGGATAATATAAATGCTAAATCCCCAAGTTTTTATCCTAGATACACAATAATCGAGGAACATGGTATGTAGCTCATAAGTACATTCCATGTAGTCTCCCAATAAAGGAGTTAATTAAATTACATTTAAAAAATAATTAATTATAGCATTAAAACCTAATTACATTGTTGTCACCATATGTGTTTGACTATGTAATAAAGGTTTTAAATAATTAAAAATGCTCAATTAATTTATTATAATTATCAATATTTATTGGTCATGTTGTTTTATTTTCCATGAATGAATTCATGATATGTATCTCCAAGAGACATTGGATGGTCATTAAGATAAAAGAAAATTAATTAATTAATACAAGCACATTTATCTTAATAATAAATAATGAATAGAAGTGAATGTTAGTCAGTATAATTTTCCATATTTTTTTCATGTGTGTGACCAATAATGATCTTGACTAAGACCTATGTATGTATTGGTTTTATTTAATTTAATTTATTGCATGGTTTTAAAATTGTTTAATATTAAATTAAATATGATGGTCGGTAAGTCATCTTTACCTCCTTTATTATGTAGGACATGCATGTCCAATGTGATTTATGTAGTTCCCCTTAACCAATCATTTGGTTCCCCTCACCTACGTGTGAGTTATAAATACATGTAATAAAGGAGTATTCCAAGGTTCATGGAGGCAATTTAAGATATAATCGAGACGATATTAACCTAGGAGATACATAGGTGGACAACGGGAATGTTGAAACTTGTTCCAAGACATGCACAATGAGGTTTCCCCTAAGTCATAGGTTAATTTATTATCCACTCAATAAATCAACCATTAGATAAACTCATGATCAAGTCATTTATTTATTTATTTATTTATTTATTTATTTATTATTTATTATTTATTTTACCGTGATCACATAAATAAATGGACTAATATGCAAAGATGGAATTTAAATAAATGGATTGTGTGTAAATGTTTAATCAAAACATGGGTAATCACTTAAGTAAAATACACTTAATATTAAAAAGACACGTAAAGTATAAAACAAGAAACATTTATGCATAATAAAACAAAATCCCTCAAGTTAATATTAAATAATTAAACCTTCCATCATCTAAATTAAGATGAACTCATAGTTAAAGTGTCATTTCAGCCTATGTCTGGGGCACTTTTAATTATTGGGAAGTCTTAACTAAGATAGTGGGTCGACTTAACCAAATTTTTATTAGGTTTAATGGCCTATGTTTGTCCAATATAAATTTGAAGGCAAGTGTTAAGGAAATATCAGTTAGGATTTTTGGATTGGGGAGTCCACTCAACATATCAAAAAGAAGCAAGTTTGTAGTTAGAAAGGTCATCTACCTAAATACTTTCTTGTAGTTTTAATAGACTATGTATGGATTTAAATAAAACAAATATGGATCCTTTCCACTAGAATTTCTTGACTGGTGAGACATTTCGAGTTCAATGGTGAGGGATATTGAGACTTGATAAAATATTGGGAGACATAATAAAATTAAATTCATTATTTATTACAAGAATTGTAATCAATTGATGTACTAATAATATACTCTTTTATAATTGTAGAATAAAATGGAAAGTTCACCAACCATAATATCCCTATGATCAATTTTGAAGAAATACCATCTTCTTACTGGTAATAACTTCTAGGAATGGTTCAGATTCCTATAGTTTGTGTTGTTACATGAATGGAAATATTATGCACTAGAATCCTCACAACCTGACCTATCTGCTAAGGAGGTTAGTGATGAGGAGTTATTTATATATGATAAACATTTTAGTGATGTGGTTAGCGTTCAGTGTTTAATGATTTTTTCCATGTTTAATGAACTCATGAAGTCACATAAAGACATGGATTCTTATAGAATTATCTAATATCTCTTTGGTAAATATAAGGATAAAGTTAAACAAGAATGGTTTAAGATATCCAAAGTGATATTTTAGATTAATCTTAGAGATGGTGCACCAGATAGACCCCACATAGTCAAACTCGTTGGCTATATTGATTACTAAGAGGTTTTAGGGTTTAAACTACTTGAAGAACTATGAATTGATCTCATTATTTCATCACTAACTCAAAGCTTCACCATATTTGTTTGTTAATTTTAATATGAAAAACATTGATAAGTTTCTATCAGATCTTCTCACTTTACTTCGCTAAGTTGATGAGGAAACAAAGCATGAAAAACCTTTTATACTTATGGTGAATAAAAGGAAAGGATGGGTGAAGATATCTAAGCCCAAATCTTATTTGAAACACCCTTACAATAAGAGAAAGATCAAGGGGTAAGCAAAGGAATAGTATGTTATTATTTTTCATGTGGAAATAAGGGACACTAGAAGAAAATTTGTACCTAAGATAAGAAGAAAGAGAAATATTCAGGTGCATTTGTTATCGAGTGTAATTTATCTATTTTTTAAAAATTGGGTATTATATATAGAATGTGGTTCTCACATATATATTCAAATATAGAAACCAATTATATTTAGAAATATTGACTTAGGGTAGGTAGATCCATAAGCTTCCAATGAAGATATACTTTCTATTGTGGTTATCGGGGGCTACCATCTCATGTTTCTGATGAGATTTATCTTAGTTTTAAAAGATTGATATTATGTTTCATATATTACCAAAAACATTATTTCTATATCTATACTTTATACAGATGGATTTATTTTCAAACTTGGGAATACATATTTCTTCTTTTATAAGGATATAATTTGTTATCATAAGACACATTTAAATAATGGACTTTATGTGATGGATTACACAAACCAAGTAATGGAAATCAATAACAAAAATAATTCACTTAACTCATAACACACCCAGATATTACATCACCATCTAAGTATTTTAAATGAAAAGTGTTTTACTAAATTACACCAAAATGGATATTTAGATTATTTTGAAATAAAACCACTTGGTGTATGTTACACATGTTTACAAGGAAAAATTTCTAAATCCCCATTTAGTGGGAAAAGGTAAAAGAGCCAAAGATATTCTTGAATTAGTTAATACTAATGTGTATGGAACTTTTATTGTTGAAGCAAGGGGTGGGTACTCATACTTTATAAATTTTACTAATCATTTAAGTAAATATGTAAATTTATACTTAATGTGGTACAAGTTAGATTCCTTTAATAGATTCAAGGATATAAGAATCAATTTGAGAACCATCTTGGTAACAAGATTAAGAAACTCCACTCAGACCATGGTCAAGAATATCTTAATCAAGACATCATTGATTATTTATAGGAGTTTAGGATTCTATCTCAACTCACTCCTCCTAATACACCACATTGGAATAGTGCAAGCAAAAGGAGGAACCACAACCTATTATAAATAGTGATGTTAGTTATGAGTCATGTGGGTATTCCATTATCTTTTTAGGGATACTCATTACAAATAGTAGCATACATACTAAATTGAGTTCCAAATAAAGTGACAAATATTATTCCATACCAATTCTGAAGTGGAAAGAAACCCATGGTGTCATACTTACATGTGTGGGGATGTGAAGAATTTGTTAATCCCTCTTCAGATAACAAACTTTCACCTTGAGGAACAAAGTGTATCTTTATAGAATATCCCAATGAAATAATGGGATAATTACTATAAAACCCTTTAGATAAAAAGTTTATGGTTAACATATATCCTATAATCATTGAGAAGGATCATGTATTTAAAAGAGATAATGTGATTGAGATAGACTTCAATTAAGTCCAAGATTCAGATATATAAGAGTTTTTAAAGGAAAAAAATTCCAAAAAGCCCCATAGAATAAGAAGTTCTAGATATACAAGTACTATGTAGGAGTGCAAAAGATTTTAGAGAACCAGAATGGTATGGTTTCATAGTCACTAAGGATGGTGACTCATTATTAGTAGATAATAATGATCCTATAACATAGATGAAAGTAGTAAGTGGTGTGTATTTTTTCAAGTGGCAAGAAGCTATGAATTTTGAAATAGATTCCATGTACTAAAACCAAGTCTAGATTTTGGTAGATCCTTTAGTTGATGTAAATCCCATTGGTTGTAAATGTAAATTCAAGAAGAAACTGGACATAGATAGACAAGTCAATACTTATAAGGCGTGACTAGTTGCAAAAGTGTTCAAAAAACATCAAGGCATAGAATATGGTGAAACCTTTTCACCAATTGTTATACTTAAATCCATCAGAATTTTACTTGTCATTACAGCTTACCATGACCATGGTATTTGGAAAATGAATGTTAAAATAGTATTACATAATGAAAATATTTGGGAAGATGTCTATATGACACAACCTAAAGGGTTTGTGACTCTAAAGGATACCAACAAGGTATACAAATTGAAAAGATCCATTTATAGATTAAAGCAAGAATCTGGGTCATTGAACATTAGATTTGATAAATCCATAATGGAATTTGGTTTTATAAAGAACAAATGTGATCCTTGTTTCTATAAGTGGTTTAGTGGGAGTGTAGTCATTTTCTTAATATTATATGTTGATGACACACTAATTATTAGAAATATCAGTCTTACAATATATTAAATTCTAGTTAAATAAATTCTTCTCCGTGAAGTAATTAGGCGAATCAAAATATATTCTTGGGATCAAGATACATCATGATAGATCCAATAGAATGATCAATCTAAGTCAATGTAAATATATTGGAAAGATACTGAATAGATTCTTTATATAATAATCTAATAGGTGATTTTTCCAATATCACATGGCATTCATCTTTATAGGAAAATGTGTCCTCAGACAAATGATAAAATATAAAGAATGCCATAGATTCCATACACATTAGTGATTAGGTCAATCATATATGTTATGTTATATACTAGGATAGTTGTTGTATATTCCATGAGTGTAGTAAGAAGATATCAAGTTGACCTAGGTGATTACCATTGGATGGTGTTCAATATTATCCTTAAGTATCTAAAGTATACTAAGGATGTGTTCCTAGTCTATGGAGGAGATAAGGAACTAGTCATCAGATGATATGTGGATGCTAGTTTCTAAAATGATCAAGATGATATGAAATCATAGATGGGATAAATCTTTACTCTCAATGGAGGTGTTATGAGTTGGAAGTTTTCAAAACATGTTATGGTTGTAGATTATACAACAGAGTCCAAGTATATTGTGGTTTTTGAGGTATTTAAAGAAGAAATTTGGATATGAAACTTCATCTAAGGTATTTATGATGTACCTATAAGTAAAGATCTTATCACTCTATTTTTTGATAATAATGTAGTGGTGGATTTCAAAAATGATTCAAGGTTGCATTAATATATGAAGCACAATCTTAGAAAATATCATCTCTTGATGGATTTTTTTCAAAGCGGTGAAGTCATAGTGAGCAGAATATCCATGGAAAACAATGTGATGGACCCCTTGGCTAAATAATTAACTCAAAAAAAACATAATCATCATGTGATTTCTAGTGGACTGAAATTCATACGCATCTGGATCTAGTCCAAGTTAGATTTTATTAGATTTGGTGTTCTAGAACCAACTATTTATACTTTAGATTATATGTTTATTCAAATATTATAATATTAATAAAACATCTTCAACATGTTTTTTATTACTCTTTATTCCTTTAATGTAATAATGTCCTAGAGTATATGTTTCATTGATAAGGTTATAGTAGTTCTCCACTATAGTGTGAGCCTTGAAATGCTATGATGATGTTCTTAGATATAGTTTTATGGTTAGATAAAATACTATGATGATATGTATAGAATGTTGACTATCATATGTGATTATTCATAAGTATATTAGACTTATTCTCATGACATTCTCACTTGGTAATCTCCAATATGGGATATTATGAGAACAAACCTGCTTGTAGAAATTCTGCATGTTTATGTGTCATCAAATATTCCTATATGCAAGTATGTGTAATGGTTCTTAGACTTTAAGATTGTTATTAATTCATATTACAACTCACACACTTAGATACATTTCATAAAAATAGATGATACAGTTCATCATGAATTTGGATATGTTGGGTGCATCATGAGTGATGGGTTATTAATTAATAAGTTGAGGAAGGATTTTTCTATTCTATATTTATGAAAGATTATGCCTAGAACCTTTGATTGAAATGAAATAGTCACCCTAAATTCCATAGTCATGGTGTAATGAGGATTTTATTTTAGATAGGAAAAGAAAGACGTATCAATCATATAAGTTGATGAAACATATGTGCAACATACTTGATGAGATATTGTGATAAAGGGGTTATATTATATAGTAAGTGTTTATGTGCAGTTGTCAACATTATGGCATTAAATTCTTTCTCTTAGGTCCCTTGACCTGTTTCTAGATAGTAATTTTAAACTTTAGGCAAACTCAAATAATTCTAATGAGAAAGAATCTTAGAGGGTTACACACTAAGTGTTTCCATTGATCTCAATTAAATTATATTTAAATTCAATTATTTGAACAAATATTATTCTCATGATCAAGAAATAATTTTATTCTGTATTTATTGATCATAAATATTCACAATATAATAAGTAATTATTTATTTATTAACATATAACTTATTTAATTGTGTGAATAATTAATAAAAAAAAATATTTTCCAGACTGTAAATATAATATTTATTTTATTTATTTAATATTTAATAAATATTTATTATCTAGACTGTGAATAAAATATTTTTTTATGAATAAATATTTAATAAATATTTATTCTGTTTTTTGATAAATTTTGAGGAGGATGAGTAAACCGAGATTGTTTCCAGTGATAAATATTAATTTACAAGCTGGTAAAATAATATTTATCATTTTACCAGTTAGCGCAATCCATAAAATAATAACATTATTATTATTATATGGAATGAGGTAATATATGATTTATTGTATTATTTAAGGGTTATTGTATAATTAAATAATATTTTAACCTAAGCCCTAACTTTATAAATATATTATTATTTCTATTGTGTAGGTTTAATAAAGAATTGAGAATCATTGTGCATAATGTATTTCTCTCTATATTACTCTCTCTCTCTCATCCTCTCAAGAATGAGAAGAACAATATAGAATTATTCAATCCTGAAGGATCTTGAAGCAATCGATATGAATTACATAAGATTATTGATATATCATGCTTGCACCCAAAATTTAATCAATGTTGTTTGAAGATAAAAGGACCATGTTTGGATCATTGCTAAGGGGATATACTTTGGGTACTTCCTATATGAAAAAAAGGTAGTTTGAAAAGGGTTTCAGATGATCAACATTTTCCTCAAAGAAAGATCCTAAGACGAGGTAATATTTCTTCAGATATAATATAAATTAATTATAAATTTAACATAAAAAAGATCCTATATTGGTTTTTGGATTCCTAATTCAATATTTTATGGAAAAATTTTGTTAGTCGTGATGTTTACATCTTGTAAAATTAGTTAATGATCCATTGAATCCAACAATAACCTTTATGGTTATTCACCCAAAAGGAACTTCCTCTATATTTAGAACCTTCAATAATGTCATTTATAAGAAGTACTATGATGCAGAGGTTTGGACATAAATTGTTGGGTTTGAGGCTGATCAAGGATCACTGTAGGTCCAAGTACATCACAACATGATATGTGTATGAAAATGTCAAAAAATAGAAATGTTATCATACATAAGGGTATTTTGTTACATAGGTTTCTCTTATTCATGAGTGTTGTAATACATATGGTTTTGAGGAATTAATTCCATGTTCCATGGTGGTCATGTTGTAACAATACATAGGAATTGTCTCAATGGTATGTAAAAGATGGGTGATACATGGGATTTTTAACATTTTGAAAAAATTAATAGAATGGGGGTTTATATCATGATATAGGGGTTCACATCATGATATGGCCCTAGGTAGTAGAGTTGAGGTTATTTATTTCTTAGAGGAAGGCATGTCACACTATGATCAAGGGAGATCATGTTGTGGTTTTAGACAAATAGGTCAGATCATTTTGTGAACCATGAGGTTTACACCATGACTTTCCATGTCTAGTTTTATTTAAAAAAAACTATTAATTAATTGGTTGAATTAAATAAGAAGGATATTTAGACCTTTCATCAAAATAATTTATGTGTGTCCTAAATCTCTCTCCAATTCCTTTCTTCATACCAAAGTGAGATCCCCATCAAATCTTGTCTTTCCTTCATGTTTTTTATTGTAGGGAGTAGTTGTTGGTAAGACTAGATTCTCATGGTTACTTCCTTTTGGTTTTCCTCATTATTTTATCATTTCTTACTGGTTGTACCCTAAATCATGTGTTTTTCCATATTAAAAAAATTAGTCTACTTGGATATGGATCTATTAGAGTTTATCAGTGACTGGATCCCCACTATCTTCAGGTAGGTGGTGCATAGCTATTTCTAATGTTATACATGTGTTTGTGTGTCACATGATAAATGGTTATGGGTAAGGTCATGTGAGAGATTGATAAAAAACCACGTGTGGTTTACATTGATCATAATAGATACTCAGGGTAGTCTCAGGTAAGAAATGGTGTGTTGGGATCGTTTTGGAATGTATTTCCTAGTTATGGGATTTCAAGACTTTTTGAACTTGTGCTATGTGTTATTGATAATGTTTTGTGATATGTGATGGATGATATGGTTCATGGAAACTTGAAGTGTATAACCTGTGTGGTTTTGGTTGATGTTGAATAATGAGAATGGGTAGATATAGTTCACCAATATGATAGAGATGGTGTTGTTCATTGTTTTATATGGTGAAAAAGGTTCCTTGAATCCCACTCATCATGGGACGGAGGATGTTTGGGTCTTAAAAACATAGGATAGGGAATGTGATGTTATTTTGGCCATAATTTATTTTTGGTATCATTTTTTGATAGAGTATAATAGTGGTGATGGTGTTTTCCATCATAGTGTGGGATAGATACACCGTAGATGGCAACTGAATCTTGGTGGTGATTGAGATCACTAGATGGGATCATGATTCTATCAATATATATAAGGTATGTTGGATCAAATGAGTCAAGATTTGTAAAGTTAGTGTTTTTGTTCCTTGGGTTTCATCTATCTATTTATATGGTGATTAGAAAAAGGGTTTGAATGACTATGGGACTTGTGATATGATATGTGTACATGCCTTCAGGGCATCGTGTTTTCCTCAGGATGGTTACAATAGTTATGTTTGGAATGAGATTCCATGTTTTACAGTATTAGTTGGATGTAAATGGTCACTAATAGTGTGATATATTGTGAATAAATCACTATACTCTAGAACTATTCAATATAGTTAAATCCTCACTCCTAGCTATTTGTACACGAGTGGAGTAAATTGTGTGATTTTTTTCATACAATTTTTTTCTCCTTTCATGCAATGGTATATGTAAGGATATTAAATAGATACACCAATGGTTTTAACCCATTGAATTTATACTCCTACCCCCAAAAAATATATCTAGGATTCATGAAAACATTATGGTTCATGGCACTATTAAGGTCAAGGTCTTGTTAATAGGATCCTAATAGAGATGGAAGTGCATATTTTTCATGGGTAGGGAATTTTGGTTTTTAAAGATAGGTCAGGTAGTTCCTTGGTGCCATGATGGTAGTTTATATAGGTACTAAAATGTGTGTACATATATAATCAGTCTAATGGAGATCAGTTGAGTTTTTTTATCTAACATGGAATTGTATAAAATTAGTTGGATTAATTTATATACACTCTAACTTATTGTTTCATGTTATTTAGATCTAAATTTTCTGATGTTGTTGTGTTATTTTTAATATTTTTTTGTAGGGGTTTGGGGTGTGACTACTTACTAATAGGGAAAAAGTGTTGTAATAAGAAATTAAGTAGTCTATTGGGAGTTATTATATCAGGAGTGGGAGCCTGTATATAGGGGACATTCAATTATTAGTTGAGGGAAGTAATATTACCTGGTCCTATAGAGAGGATTTCTTTCAGGATGTTTGTATGAGATTTCATAGTATATCTAGTCTATTGAATGTGTAAGGGTTGGTTCTATAATGGAATATTTCTCTCTATTTTTACATTCTAAATCTATCTTCTAGTTTAAAATACCTATCAATCTGGGTATCAAAGATATATAAGAAGAGAATGTTGACCGACATTCAATGATTATCCTACTGAAGTTGATAAGAAGAAGGTTGAAGAAAATGAGTGAGAGACCGAATATTTTGTTGTTCTTATCAGTTGTTTCGAGACTTTCAAAGTATGAGGAGTTGTAGGGTTTGAATATCACATTATTTCATTGAGTTGAGAAATCCAGTAAACAGGTTCTAAATAAATATATGAAGCTATGTCGCAAGCAGTGACTGAGTTTCAAACTGTGTTTCTAAAGATTAGTTGACATTCAAACCCATAGTTGTGAATGGAAGGAGAATAGATCTAGTGGATATTATGTCATCATATAATGAACTATTGATCTACTTCATATAATAAGGAAGATCTAAAGAGAAATTAGTGGGACACTGGTATAAGCAATAGTAGTGGGACACTATATGGATCACTTGTGTAATATAGTAATTGTGAACCTGTGTAATATGGTATACTTGGTTTCAGGATGATACCTAACCAACTCCACTTGTATTGATGATAATATTATAGTGTATAATTTTTGACTTGGAAATTACAAGTATGATAAGTAATATGTTTCCCGAGAGGGTCCAAACCATGTAAATATCATGTGTTATCTTTACTTGTATTATATTATCGCATGTAGTGGTGTATGTTAGGTTAAAAAGAATAGATTCATATGTTTTAAATGGATACATAGGTTTAAGTCCAAAGGGGTGATAAAATATTAAAAGAATAATTTTAAATTTGGTAAAATAGGATAACTCCTAATTCACCCCCTTCTTAGGTGTGTCTGCACAGATTCTATTGGGCATTTCAATGCAGTTCAAATACGAGTCCTAATCCATAATGGTAATGATGCAATATCTTTTATTAAAAAATAAAAAGATGATTACAATATAATGAGTCTTATATCCAACAAATGTTACCACCCTACTAATTATAATAGAGTCAAGTTGGTGAAACCAGTGCCACCGTCTTTCAATTTATATGGTGAGTGGGTCCACATGGACTCGATATTTACAGACACCCCTTTGTACAGTCAAATACATCCACCAACTCAACTCTATATTCTGGTAAACCGTTATTTCTTCTAGAAACTCTATGAGGTTACTCTTATGTATAATATTTTTCCATAAAAAAATAGAGTGAATGAATCTTAGTCATTACAAAGTTACTATTACACAATTCATTTGCATCTCCTCACTTCATCTTCAGACTCATCAAGAGTATCTTCTGATTGTCTACTTCTTATTGACATCTTCAAGTCTATATTCTTCCAAAATTTGAAAATTTTCATTTCTTCTCCACTATCTTCATCCAATAATTAGAAATTAATCCTTCAAAATATCTCTTTCTAATGGTCTAATTACTTAGTTGGAAAAAGGTTTTCACATGGCCAATCCTAATAGCCAAAAGAGTTACAGATCAAAATATTTTAAGAACATTTTTAAATTAGTAGTTATATTTTGTGCTTTCTTAACCTTATAATATTTAATGAACATAGTATCTCATTGAAATGTTGGTAGTAATATTTTCTTTAGGAACCTAACCTGGTATTTTACAAAAACATGTCATGTAATGTAAACAATAATGTTTCTATTGAAAATAATTACAAATAAATTGGAATCTCCATATCATGAATATCATATTATTTGAAATGTTTCTTATTTGATGGTTTTTATCCCTTTATTCTATATAAACATAAATTTATTTTTGGAAAAAAATGAATTTTTTTGAGATATTTTTTTGTGAATTGTTATGAAATTTTAAAATTTACTTTTAAGTAAACTATAAAAGTGACATAATCATTGAGTTTTGACATATACTGAAGTAATTTTTCTAATTTTGTTCCAACCAATGTGTTTGTGACTTCTAGATTTGTACATAAATCAAAATTTATTTATTTCCCAATTTTATCCTCAACAATGCCACCCGACATTTTTTCCATGTACCAAAAGTGCCCACTGATCTTGTTTAAAATCCAGCATTACCCTCCGTAAAGCCAATATTTTTTTGTGGTAATAAAGTAATGGGATATTAATTTATAAAACATTATACTATAAAAACACTATATTAATTTAGTTTTATCATTAATATATTTTTATTTTACTTTTATTTTTATGTAAATATTAGAATTCTGTTGTTGTAATTATTATTTTGGATTTATCTTATGCTCATCATCAATGTTTTGTACAACTGAATGGTGGATTTTTTGGATTTCCCCACATTTAATCCATCATGATACATATCATATTTAGATACATAAATGTTCTTATTTGTGCACTTCTAGATCATATTTCAAATAAGATGTGGCTTGCCTAAATATTTCCTTGATTTCATGTTTTAATAATTGTATTGATTCATTGAAAAAATGGAAAATTTTTAAATTGTGTAGAAATTTTGGCATGATGAAAAAAAAAGAGAATTATTATATTTAAATTAGATACATGACAACATGATAATGATCAATTTGTAGCTGAAATTATCATGTAGTTCTTTAGTGGTTTTATGTAATTTTTATGAATATATGGTTTCTGAATATTGATCATATTTTAGACTAGTAAGGACTAATATAGATTTTATTTTTTAAAATGGTGTGCCCTCTAGTTGTTGATCCCATTTTAGGTTTTGTTTAATATATTTTATTGGTAAATGCTAGTAGGATTCATCAATAGATTTTAAATCTCTTTTATATGTCTCAAATTTCTTATTGGGTATAGTTATGAAATGATAATATTCTGATGCATGGATTCTAAACCAATCAAGTTTCTTATGTTTAATCTTTCCTATTTTTTATTATCCCTTCCTTTCCTGTCCATTTTAATTTCTTTTCTTTTTTCATTAGCTTCTCTAAATTTTTAACACAATTCCCCCATTATCTTGCTGACATCTAATCATCTAATCATTGGACATAAACCAAGATAATTTTTTTATTTCATATTCACCCTAAAAAATACACATGACTACAAAAAAATAGTTATTATCAAGTTTGAAATTTTTTTTATTTATAAATATTTACATTAAAAATAATTCTATATGGTTTGGTATCCAAAATTATAGTCTAGTATCCCATTGAAATAAGACTGCATGCACTTTTCTTAAGCTACTAATGAACTAGCCTTATTTATCACCTACTTAGATGCACTAACATGGATCTTATGTGTAATGTTTATGAATGTACTAAAATAGTGTTTTATGGACTTTAAATTCAAGATAATTATGCTTTATCCAATGATTAATAGATTGAAAAAAGCATTACAAAAATCTATTAGTCTGCTTCCTTTTGATGGAGGTTTGGTAGGTAATGAACTATGATAGTTTAATTACCTTCGAACGACTTGTAATTTTGCTTAGCTAATCATAATTTGAAGTCTATTAACCTCTCCATCATAATGATTTATAAAAAAAAATATAGTCTTATGAGGTGATAAAAATTATTGATTCAGGCATAGTGAGACATGGTATAAATTACAGAGGGATTTTATAGTATCCATTCAGCCTTCCAAACATCCCCTATTGCCATAAACAAGAAAATGAGATGGGAAAACCCATATGAAATTAAAACTTGATGAGGCTTTCCATTTGGATACACCGTAGTTCACCAAAAAAATTCCCCACTAGGTAGACACTACAGCATGGATTAAACATTATATTTAAATCTAAACCTCTTCTAATTGTTTCTCATGTTCTTTTCTTATATCTAACTGTTTTACTACCAAGATACAAAAAATTTAAAAAAATCCCAAAAGGAATTATGAACCACATTGACTTTAATAAATACTAATATTTCTTTCAGAAAATGAATTATTTGTTTTAGGCATTTTTTAGCTATTTAATTATCGAATAGTGTGGTAATTCATCATTATCAGATGAATACTTTCCAACTATTTTTTGTGTCTTTATTTTTTAGAAAACCAGATCACTTTGATTTTTGGATAATCTAAAATTAAACTTCTTATTTCCATAGTTAAATAATTATTTACCTTATATTACATCCTTGGTCCACATCATCCATCATAAAAGGTGGTTTTTTTATATATAAATTGTTACTACGTGATATATATTTCATTAACTGGTCATTGGGTGTCTATTCTAGGTGTTTGGGGTGACTTTTATTAGTTTTTAGAAAATTTTATAAGCCTCATAGTTTTTGTACACTGTGAAACTATCACATGCATGTTGAAAATATGATTCTAGTGAAATTTTCAAGGTTTCTGCATAGTTTACTAAATCATAAAATAAAACCATATGACCTACTAAAATTTAAATATTTTTCTTATAAAACTCAATTTTAATATATTAAATCTCTATGTTGACCCCCATTCCATTTTTTATCCACCATAGGTCACCCCCTCATTCTCCTTTATCATTAATCACTTTATTACTGATTTCCCCCAAAGTTTAATGATTCTTTAGGATTTCTTCATCAAAATATTCTCCCATCCTCGTCTTTATTATTCCCCATTTTCTTGGCCTAAAATGGCCATGAAGATATAGGGTTTTATCTTCCACATAATTGATTTGGGTTTTTCTTATGTTAGGGATTATCATGGACTTATAAGGTTATATTCCCATCTCTTTTGGTGTAATAACTCCTCTTGAAAACAAATTCATTGATTATCGATAGGTGACTCTTTAAGTTTGTTTTTTTTATGAAATTATGGATGCTTGATTCTTTAAAATGATGTTTTCTATATTGTAAACTCTATATAGAGTAACTATGTTTATTATGTGTTTATTTTTCATCACTTTTCCTAAAACCACACATGATATTGAGATTTTATTCCACATCCAAGGTGTATAATTATACTCTATCCATATCATTGCACTCTAGGTGTTTGATTAAATGACTAGAGTATTTTTCAATGTGATATTAAAATTTTTCATTTATATATAACTCTTTCTTGAGTTTTAAATATTTTATGACTAATTTTGGTAACTTGATTTATGGGGAAAGGGTTTTTCATGCCTAAAGCGTTTTATAAAATGTTTTACTAGAATTTCAAGTAAGAAAATGGATTTTCATTATTTCATTATTTTATAAAATTTATATTGGTTTTAAAATGATTGGTGATGGATTATATTGAGCTTGTATTTAGTTTAAAATAAATTAATTATGTATAAAGTCTTGTTTATAAATTGAAATGAAAGTTTTTATTATGTGTTTACAACCCTTATTGAAATGCCCCTTGATTATTTTTATGACAATGAAATGTGGTATAACATGATACTTGAATCCTTATGGATTGTTATATTATTGTGAAATGGTCTATTTTTTAAGGGTGTTTGAAGGTGATTCATGGGTTTATGATTTGATTATTATATCATTATCATAATATATATATATATTGTACTAATTTATCACCTATGGTTTATATCATAGGAAACCTTGGGTAGTTAAGTGGCAGTATGAAGGATGATTACTGCACTAGTTGAGATTACACATTAAATAGTGTTTTCTAGTGTATGATTATGATCCGTCTAGGGATTTTTCCTCTCAAGGAGGTTGAGGAAGAGAAAACTGAGTGTAAGTGTATTTTATGATCATTGATTATCCATATGATGATTCTCTATTTATTTGTGTCCAAGGAATGCCTCCTTATTTCCTAGGGTGTTGTCCCATGATTATTGTTGTTGATTACTTGTATATTATCATCATTATTGAGATTGTTATGATTTTTTTATGTTGTTTCGTGTTATTTTATGAAACTTTATACCATGTTGTTAGGTTTTATTTTATATGTTTCATTTATTATTCTTTATATATATTGATAATGCTTTGGTTTATGTTTTTTTTCATTTTCCGTGATCTTATTTGCCTCTAAAACTTGGTTGTGTTTTTTTCATTTTCCATGATCTTATTTGCCTCTAAAACTTGGTTTGTTTTTAAAAAGATAGATGAATATAGTTTATATTATTAACTCTTTTCTTTGAAAAAAAATGAAGATTTTATGGTACAAAATAATTCTGAGATATCAAAAGCATAGTTTTGGGGTGATTCCTTAAAAATGGGTGTTTTACTAAAATGGTGTTTCAAGTGTGAATGTAAACTTTTGTTTCAAAGTATAGATGTAACTTTTCTTTCAAAAGTATTTTATCACTTTTAGATTAAATATTTTACTTCCAAGAGTTTGTGGTTTCATATTGATATGTTTTTGAAAAAACTTAGTTTCCTAAAAGTGAATATGACAAAGAATATATCATTATTGGTTTACTAAATAAAAAATGGATACTTTGATATACTTTATGTAAAACGAGTGTAAATGGTAAAGAGTATCTGGTGGTATCCTACTAGTAATGTTTATCTCACACCCTAATTACACACTATACATGTGTATGTAGACTAGTTTATCAACTTGTACAAGATTGATAGGTTCTTTGGAACTTAGGGGTGACTGGGATGACAGTTTGAGTATATTGGAGGTAGCAAGTCAAGCATGTTTGCTTTCTATATGGTGGATGGTAGTTGGTCTTGTTTTTTGTTTATATTTTGGGATATTAAGTTTTGTATCATATTGTGTTATGCTTCTTTGACATCTCTTATTATCATGTCATCATGGTGGTAAATGTATAAAGTTGTAATAGTATAGTTTTCACGACTCGATCCACCGGAGCCCACCTAGCCGGTGAAGAGCCGAGCCATAACTTCCTCAAGCCTGCATCCATAGGACAGGGTCTAATGACTAGAACCGAAAGGCATAACTAATATATGAGGCATTTTCCTAATGTACATGTATGTATGCACTCAAGCATATCCATACAGAAATAAAGAGGAATAAATATAAAATACAGTAACATCTAAAGTAACAACCATGTGTGTAACAACCTCTAGGGAATACAAGATTGCAATAGTATAATCTGAAAAGTAATGAGTGAAAATACATGCCTAGCTAGAAAGATGTCCCTACCTAACAATAACTAGAAAAGTAAATATTTAGAGAGACCATATCTAGATCTCTAAGCCTCGACCGTCTTACGTGGTCAAATGAACTAGGGTATCCCTATACTCATCTAAAATCACCACTGACCTGTATTTCATATGAATAAGACACAACACATGTGGGAAAATCCCATGTAGAGGTGATTATATAATACCTAATAGGATGCCTTAAAATCTAAAGGATAAGTAATAGGAGACATGATATAAGTAAATATATCAACCCATTGCAATAGAGAAATGAAACCCAATCAACAAGGATATATGCTCATAAAAGAAACTCATATGAGAGAGAAAGGGGATCTCTATCCCATAGACCAACCCAGGGCAATGAGTCTGCCATCAGTTCCAAATGGTCTATTAATGATGCCCAATATCTTGCATGTCTGTTTGAAGAAGTATCCATGTGGAGCCAAACCTTTCCATTGTGCCACATAGTCAATGGGATACAATATATAAGTAGAGTACCCATACCCTGGTACAAAAAGAGGGTGTCACTCTGTAGGTAGAGGATCCATGCCCCGATCCAACAGGATGGTGCCACTCCATCTATCCAACATTAATTTTTTTATTAAAGAGAAATCACTTTTAAGGGGAAAGTGGGAACCCTCACAACTAGCTAGTTTCATATCCAAAGGATACAACAGATCTATTAAATAAAAAAGTGAGTTGTTTGGAATCGTTTTCCCTGAACAAAACTCAGAGAGTATTGTTTACCTTCATGTCAGGGAAGTACTTCAAGGTTCCCTTGAAAATAAGATCCATGTTGTCCCAGGATTTATTGAACTCCTATTTGCTAATATTCCCCATGTTGAAGCCTCTAAGCAGAATGTGTGCCTGCTTGTCAGCCCACTCACCTTTCTTCGTTGTAGTAGCCACCTGGATTGGTCTAATCTTCTTCAAATCATTGATATCCAAATTTTCCTCAAACATTTCCTCATCTGAATCCATGATTAAATCCCTATGTTCCAACACAGAGACCATTTGGCATTGTGGGTCAGCTTTAGAAACCCCTTCACACTGCTTCCCCTGACCCCTCAGCTCCACACCTCCTAAAGAAGACTCAGGACAAGTAGCATCACATCTTAACAGAACTGGGTCCTTGGAGATGGCGGCCACCACCTGTTGGAAAAGGTCTTTGGACTTGTTTAGGGTTGAGCTGCCAGCCTTTGTAGAGGCCTTCGAAGATAACTTTCCCTTACCAGCATATCTGGTAATAGGAGGGCTATGGAGGTTGGAGTAATCCTTCCTTCTGCGTGTCCTCTGGTTGTTCGAGATGAAGCCATCAGAATCCACGACTTTGTTCTTGACTTTCCACATATAGGAGGGTTCCACTCTATAGATAGATAAAGGACCCATGCCCTGACTCCATAGGAGGTTTCCACTCTGTAGATAGATAGAGGACTTGTGCCCTGACTTCACAGGAGGGTTCCACTCTATAGATAGATAGAGGACCCATGTCATGACTTCATAGGAGGGTGTCACTCTGCAGATAGATTGAGGACCCATGAATTGACTCTGCAGGATGGTGCCACTTTGTAGATATATAGAGGACTCATTCCCTAACTCTATAGAAGGGTGTCACTCTATGGATAGATAGATGACTCATGCCCTAAATCCATAGGAGGGTGACACTATATAGATATATAGAGGAATCATTCATTGACTTTGTGGTGGGATTTCACTCTGTAGATAATAGAGGAACCATTTCATGACTCTATGGGAGGGTGAAACTCTGTAGATAGATATAGGACCCATGTCCTGACAATGCATGAGGGTTCCACTCAAATCTCTCTAATGATCCCGTCTGATCACTATTGTCATCCAGCATCACCTAAAGAAGAATCATGCCTAAAAAATCTTGAATCGTCTCTCAAAATCCACTAAAAAGGAGATAATCTTGTTCTATGCAAAAAAACACTCAGGATAGGCTACTTGAAGACCAAAATACAAGTCCAAATGAAGAAGATATACGAGGTAGAATTTCCTCAAAAAGAAGGTATGTGGTGTGTAGGAGACCCACACAGCGTGTAGTCCTGCTCTGCTACCTGGATGTGTCCTCACTAGCATGTGTCTAGCTGGACATATAGTACTACATGGAATGTAAGAGTACTACACAGCATGTCTCGACCACCTAGGGTCGAGCCGTGTTGTCCTGGTTTTTTTTTGTGTCCTTAGGGTCATGTCTGTGTTTGTGTACTTTCTAAATACACTTCGGTCCTCCAACACCAAGTCACATGGTGTGTGGGTTCCCCACATGACGTATGATAATTAACTCACCCAAAAACCCTAGCTACCACAACTAGGTCACTACACTATGTGTATTCATCCTAGTACATGTTGTGTATTCAATATTTTCACAGAAAGTTAGATCTACTCCATACATTCTAGTTCCGCCTCTTTCAAATTTAATTGCACCTGATATTCACCTGAAATCAAAGGGTAAGACCTATATTCATTGATTTTGTCCCACTTGTGGCCTGAAATTAGAATATGATCCATTGTTCGAAGCTTATATGCACTTTCGTCACTCATGGAGCCTCTCGCTACCTCACCGAACTTTCAAATCCATGACGGAATCACATAAAACCCAAAAATAATCTAAATCCATCCTTTAATTGCCAACCCATTCACTATATGAATCTTTTGTGAATCTGGGGGTTTGATCATGCTCGATCTCACTTGGTAATGTCAAATTGTGGCCCTATAAGATGACGATAATGACTGTGAATAATGAAGAGGGAAAAGAATATAAACAAGAGTGAAACAATTTTTGTCCAAGCATTCTTATACAACTAATACAAATTGGTGATAATCGGGGTGAGAAACATGGTACAACAAGGATAAATCCAATAAACAAATGAAATTCAATACAAAAACTCATGAAAAGTCTCAATTTAAATGTATATTAAAGAAATAGATTTGATCATGATCAATATTTTCTATAGAGCATGCCTTGTGGGAGGTTGGTCTAAAAAAATTGGATTTATGGTGAAATGGTTGTGATTGAAAAGGTGATTTGGGGATTTTGATAGATTTTCTAAAATGGTTTTTTCTTTTCTTTCCATGGATTCTAATTTTTTTTCTGGTTTTAAAGAATAATGGTGAATTTCTAAATTGTTTATTTTAGGTTTTTCAAAATATTCATTTCAATGTTTCTAATAAAATGTTCCAATTTCAAATGAATTGGTTCTTATTAGGCATGGTTTTATTTTAATTCCCTTTCACTTATTATGCTTGACATATAAATTTTATATTTTGGTGAGGTGTTAGTGGTGTTTCACTCCTTGAGATTTTATTTCACTTGTTTGGGAATTGGGTTATTTATTGATTTTATTTATTTTCTTGTTATCATAGATGTTTTCCACCCAAGAGAGTTTGGATGGATCCTTTAAATGCAGTAGTGGATTAATTATCATGAGTTGACCCTCTAGTTGAAACATTATTTGTCTAACATCCATAGTTTTTTAAAAAAGAAATATTATGTTCGATAACATGCATTATACACCACATCGAGCTTAAAAGAACAACTAAATATTATTATTTAAATATTACCATTATAACCTAGTCATTAGAATGGAGGGTATGAATATGATTAATTGAATTATGAAAATATGGTTTAAAAATGTTATATGAGATACACAGTGTGGCCCCAATCTTCATAGTGTAGTGCAACGGTCGAATGATGTGGTTCAAGGATAAGTGGTGGATGATGGGTATGGGTAGTGGATGAAAGAAGTCAATCAACTCTATAATGAGAGTGGCCTACTACTTAGACAGCACACTCAAGGAGGGGTGTGATGGTCAATCCACACAACAATGCACTTGGGTTAAAGAACAAAATTGGGGGATTTGTGATCTTGGATCACCAATCTAACTTGTAGATTGATAAGGAAAGAATTAAAAAGAGAAAGGGAAGAAAGTAACGATCCTCACAATGGAGATAATAAACTCACAGAGTTTCACTAATGTGAAATTGAATGAGAATACAATTCCATGGGGTGGCTATTTATAGCCAAGGGGTGACATAAAAGGTCACGGGCCTAATAAAATAAAGTTATAAAGCCTATTATTACCTTTATTCCTTAAACTCAAAATAAAAGTCTAATAATGAATTTGTGGAAAATTATCACATGTATTTCCACCCATATCCCACCAGATTTAACTTTGAGTTCCTAGCCCACCAGATTTGACTTTGGTGTCCAAAGATTCCATTCTAGAATTCTCCATGTGGTCAAGGATTCAAAAATTCATGAAACCATGTGGTCCAAGATTTAAACATCATGTTTGGGCTTGAATAAGTGAGATAACAGACCCATTTTCTCCATCCATTCATGATAAGATCCATTGGGCCTTTAATTAATTGATATGGGAGCCCATTATAGCATTTAACCTCTTTAATCTCCCTCACGTCATGGGTCTTGAAAATCCAACTCCTCCACCTGAGCATTTAAGTCAATGCCTTCAACATGGTTCTTATCATCCACCCCCCCCCCCCCCCTCTTGAAAAGGATTTTTCCTCAACTCTTTATCCTTTACACCCAAAAAATGAGAAAGATCAAAATTATTGAAAGTGTCACTTATACCATACTCACCTGGAAGGGCTATCTTTTAAGAATTGTTGTTAATATTCTCTAGCACTCAGAAAGTTCTGTCACCTCAAGGCATGAGTTTTGATTTCCATTTTTTAGGAAATATTTCCTTTCACATATGAATCCATACTAAGTCACCAAGTTCTAACAACACTTGTTTGTTACCCTTGTTTGCACGATCAGTATATTTATGGGTCATTCACTCAATATTTATCCTTTCCTTTTCATGGAGTTACTTGATGAATTCTACATGCCCTTTTGCATCCCTATTAATTGCCTCATGTAAAGGAAAAAAGAACTAGATCAATAGGGGTAAGGGGGTTAAAACCGTAAACAATTTTAAATGGAGAATATTTAGTAGTGGAATGCTTGGTCCTGTTATATGTGAATTCCACATGTGGTGGACATTCCTCCCAGTTCTTGAGATTCTTCTTGACAATTTTTCATAAAAGGGATGATAGTCTCTGATTCACCACCTCTTTTATCCAATCATTTTTCAAATGAAAATTAGTGGAAAACAGTAACTTCATACCCAGTTTTCTCCACAAGGTCTTCCAAAAGTAACTTAGGAATTTTAGGTCTTGATCAGACATAATCTTATTTGGAATTCCATGGATTTTGACTACTTCCTAAAAAAGTGTTGCAATGTTATTGGCATCATCTATTTTGTGAAAAGGAATAAAATGTGTCATTTTAGAAAACTGATCCACCACAAAAAAAATGTAATCTATCCCCCTCTTGTTCCTTGGAAACCCCACAAAAAAGTTCATTGATATATCCTCCTGAGGGTTTTCAGGGATTGGGATAGGAAGATATAATACATGTGGGTTCAGTTTTGATTTATATTTATGGTAGACAATGCACTTTCCCAAAAAAAATTCAGCATCTATAGATATTATAGGACAATAAAAATGATCACTAAGAATGCTTAAAATTTTTAAAACACCAAAATGTCTCATTAACCCATCAGAATGTGACTTATTTAGTAAAAGTAAACATATAGAGCAATTGGGAATGTAAATATTATTAATCCGGAATAAGAATTCATCATGTAAATAGAACTTTTCCCAAATAAATCCAAGTTTACAATGACTATAAGGTTCACCAAAATCTCTATTGTTGGCATATAAATCCTTAATTTATTCAAAACCAAGGATTTTAGAATCTATAAAGGATAAAAGAGACCTACCACAATATTTTATTTACCCTTTTTATGCTTTATGACATATGGAAATGATTCAATGAATTCTATCCACCTAACATATCTCATATTTAGTTTATATTGGATCCTAAGGTACTTAAGAACCCCATGATCAGAATGGATCACAAATTCTTTTGTCCAAAGATAATAATGTCATGTTTTTAGTACTCTAAACAATTCATAAAACTCTTTATCATATGTAGCATAGTTTGTAGTTGGTACATTTAACTTCTTACTAAAATAAGAAATAGGCTTACCTTCCTACATGAGTACTCCACCAATACCAATTCCTCTTGCATCACATTCAATTTCAAAGGTCATAATAAAGTATGTGATTAAAAATAGAGGGTTGTGGGTGATTCACTCCTTAATAGCATGTAAATCCTTCTCTTGAGTTTTCCCCAATTTGAAAGGAATATTCTTCTTTGTCAACTCATTTAAAGGTGATGATAGTGTGCTTAAGTCCTCCAAATCTCTTGTAAAAACTAGCAAGACCATGAAAACTTCTTACCTGTCCAATGGAGGTTAGAGTTATCCATTCTAGTGTCACTTTGATATTCTTAGTGTTGATTTAAACTCCATTTTAAATCATAAAAAATCTAATTAAAACAATATTATCAAGGAAAAATTCACATTTATTTATGTTTCTAAACAAGTTTTCATTCCTTAACACCTCTATAGCTTTTCTTAAGTGATTTATATCTTCATGAAAAATCCTACTATATAGAAAAATATCATCAAAGTAAAATACCATAAATTTTCCAATATATGAACTTAATACATGATTCATTAACCTAATAAATGTTCTTGGTGCATTAGTGAGACTAAAGGGCATGACTAACCATTCATAAAGTCTATTTTTTTTCTTAAATATTGTTTTCTACTCATCTTCTTATTTCATCCTAATTTGATGGTAGCCACTTATTAAATCAATTTTTGAAAAAATAATAGAGCCATTTAACTCATATAGAATATAATATAACCTATTAATAGGATGATTATACCTAATCATGATGTTATTGATGGATCTATAGTCAATGCACATTCTCCATGTTTTGTCCTTCTTCGACGCCAGAAGCATCTGTACAATATAGGGAATAAGGATTTCTCTGATGTATCCCATATATAAAGAATCTTGAACTTGCCTTTGAATTTATTTTGTCTCCTATAGGTTGGTGTGATATGTAGGGTGGTTAGGTAGTGATGCTCCAGGTATGAGGTCAATTTAATGCTCAATACCTATAATGGGTGGAAAACCAAGTGGCACCTCTTCTGGAAAGATATCATCATACTTCTGTAACAAATACTTGACAACATTTTTCAAAGGAGGTAAGTCATTAATGTTTAACAACACCTATTTATACATAATTACTAGGAGGGTATTCTGTGAAAACAATACTTCCTTAACCTCACTCTTTTTTTCCAACATCACACTTTTCTCTTCTCTCAAAATTCTTTTTTCTATTAATTTTTCTTTGCTCTCCATTTATTTTCTTATCTCATTTTTTCTCTTTCCCTCATTCTCTATATTTTCATTTTCACTCTTTTTTCTTCATCACTAGTTTTTTTCTTCCCTCTAAAAATGTGATCTTCTAAAAAAATTTGGGGGGACATGGAGTTTAGGGTTATAGGTTCCCCTCAAAGTAAAAAAGAGTAAAGGTTCGAGAACCCATCATGAGTAACACTTTGATTGTACTTCCATGGTCAACCCAACAATAAATGGAAAGCCTTAGTAAGAACAACATCACACAAAACCTCATCTTTATACTAACCTATGTTGAATAATACCTTAAATTTCTTGGTGACCTTCAACTCCCCACAATCATTCAACCACTAAACCCGGTATGGATGTTGGTGCCTCAAAGTTAGGAGTCCCAACTTCTCCACCAAACTTGGTGCTTTCCACATTACTACAAATTCCCCCATCAATAATAACACTACATACCTTCCCATTGATCTTTCATCGTGTATAGAAAATTTTATCTCACTGCTCCTCTCTAATGGTCATTTGTTCACTTAAAACTCTCCTAGTGACAAGAATCTCATTATCTTCAACAAATTGTCCATTATCAATTTTGGGGGATTCCTCCTCTGATATCTCTCTATCATTATCCCATTTTCCATCCTTGTTAATGATCGTGGTGTGTCGTTTTGGGAATTCACTAGCGTTGTGACCCCTTCCTTGACATTTTAAACACTAAATATCTTGATTCCTTATTTAGTAATTCTCAAAAGTAGGTTTCTTAGGTGGAAGAATTACCTTGTCACTTTTGTGATCAATTACCTCTTTTTCCTTTGATGGTTCTATAATATTCTTACTTGAATTTCTCCATGGAGTGAAAGGGGTAATGGGTTTCCTCATGTTTCTCCTTATTTTTATTTGTTTCTCGATCTTGGTGGCTTGTTGGATCATATCTTGTTTTTTCACATGGTGGTACATCTCTACTTGATCAAAAATATACCAATTGAGCCCATGTAAGAAGTGTTCTATAGTTTCCTCCAGATCCTCCTCAAATTTTTCTCAAATCATGGAAAGTTTCATCTCCTTGTAGTAATGTTCAACACTCTTACTCCCTTACGTGAGGCGTTGAATCTTGTTGTGAAGATCTCTATGGTAGTGTGAGGGAACAAATCACTTCCTCGTTGTGAACTTCATGTCTTCCCAAGTATAGATAGGATGTCCTCCATAATTGGATCTCTCCTTTTAAACTTGATCCCACCATATTTATGCATAATCAATTAATTCAAGGGCTACAAGTTTTACCTTTTTCTCCTTGGAATAGGTATGACACGAAAACACTTACTCGATCTGCATCTCCCACTCCAAGTATGCTTCTATATCACTTTTACCTTGAAACAAAAGTACCTTCACCTTGATCCCGCAATGTAGGTTATAATCATGTGGCCTTTTTTGGCCTCACCTAGGTTGTTGGTACAACCTCCTCCTTTGTGGTACATCCTTGAAAACACCATCAAAGTTTTCCATATCCTCCTCCATGATGTGGGGGAAATGTGGTGTCAGAGCGCATCGTGGGTTATCATGGATCATCCTTAGGCTTGATTGATTCTCTAGGTTTTCAATCCTCCCATGTAGAACCTCTAATTTCCTATTAAGGTGATTTTATAAGTGTCTCTCCAAATCTTTCATTTGGAGAGGCGTATCTTACGGTGTGGGAGATCTACTTCGACTTCCTTCATCGCTAGCATGATATATTATCTTCCCAAAATCTCCTGCCATGATATGTTACACAAACACAAACACACATGGGGATAAATACACACAATGATATACACACACTCACATACATGAAGATATACTCACACAAACAAGATATACACACCCACAAACACACAAGATTTACACACTCACGCACACAAGGATACACACTCACGCACGCAAGATATATGCACTCACACACACAATATTTACATACTCACACACACAAGTATACACACTCACACACGCAAGATACAAAAACACACACAAGGATATCTTTTTTAAAATATCTCTCCGCTCTCAACACTCAATTAAATCCCAATCTCTTATTAAATATAGTACCTTTTTAGGGTGATCAAATTCCACCAATCCTTCCCAAATAAATATTTTGTTAGGGGATGGTTTAACACATCCTGTTTGAGTGGTAAATGGATACAAATGGTAGATCATGGGAAAAAGGTAGAAAATATGGGTAAATGGTGGTAAATAGTGTATGGGTTTAATAAAGTGGTTTTTCCTGATTGTGAAATATAAGAAAAACTAATAACACTATAATCCAAATATGATATGGTGATGAAGTAAAAATGGTGAAGAAAGTGATGTATGGAAATGGAAAGTGCTAATAATTTAAAGCAAAAAGAATAAGTAATTGTATCCACTCTTTTTATCTTTTCTTTTTTTTCAAATCTCTCAAAAAAAAGTTATTCTTGGAGTTTTAAAGCACAAGATGATGAATGAAGATTAAGACAATTTTTTTTTTGAAATCTCTCAAAGAAAGGATGCGCTTAATTTTGAAAAGCGCAAAATGATGAGTTGAGAGAATTTGATTTTTTTGATTTTTTTCCTGATACAAATCACATATAGATAATTAAATGAAAAAAATAATGTGGATGAATAATTGGATCAATGTAAAAATATTTCAATCTTTCACAACATAGGCCAATTCTAGAGGTTTTAAAATAAAAAGGGTATTTTTTGAATGGGTAGATAATAAGGAAATATTATAAGGGTAATGGATATATGGGGTATAAAAAGTGTGATAGATTCCTATCGTGTCAAACAGATCTCTGATACCAACTGATTCAAGATGCACGGTGTAGCCCGATCTTCATGGTGTAGGGCGGCGGTTGAAGGATGTGGTTCGGGGATAAGTGAAGGATGATGGGTATGGATAGTGGATGCAAGTAGTTAATTAATTATATAAGGAGCATGACTTAATACATAGACAACACACTTAAGGAAGGGTGTGATGGCTAATCCACACAATAATGCACTTGGGTTGAGGCATAGAATTGGGGGCTTTGTGATCTTAGATCATCAATATAACTTGTATATTAACAAGGCGAGAATGCACAAAAGCAAGGGAAGAAAGTAGCAATCCTCACAATGGAGATAATAAACTTATAGAGTTTCACTGATACAAACTTGAATGAGAATAAAATGCCATGGGTGGTTATTTATAGCCAAGGGGTGACATAAAAGTTCAAGGGCTTAATACCCTAAATTCATAAAGATTATTCCAACCATATACCCTTAAAGTAAAAAAGTAAAAGTATAATAATGACTTTGTGGAAAAGCAGCACATGTCTTTCCACCCATATCCCACTGAATTTGACTTTGAGTACCTATCCCACCAAATTTGACTTTGGTGTCTAAATATGCCATTCTAGAATTCTCCATGTGTACAAGGCTTCCAAAATTCATGAAACCATATGGTACAAGATTTAATCATTGTGTTTTTTATTGAATAAGTGGGATAAATGGCCCATTTTCTCCATCCATGCAAGGCGGTATCCATTGGGCCTTTAATGAAGTGAGATGGGTGCCCACTGTAGCATTCAACCTCTTTAATCTCCCTCATGTCATTAGGCCTTGAAAATCCAACTCCTCCACCCGGGAAATTGGCTTGGTGCCTTCAACATGGTTCTTATAAAAATGTATATATAATTAATTATTTGGTAAACAATTAATTATAAATGAAAATAAAACCACTTTTAAAATAAAAGGAAATGTTTTTCTAAAATACTATTTAAATGTCCACAAGGGTGTTTTATACTATTAAATAAACAAATCACTCTTTTGGGGTTATATTAATGAAATATATATATATATTATTCAATAAAATGTTTAACATTCATCTTATGTGTTTTATAAACATGATATAAGAACAAATCCAATTTTACGCATGAAAGATATGTTTTTCTAAAAAGATAGTTTTGCCACCTTTTGATGGCGCACTTGTTTTAAATCTAATTTTTGACACTTTTATAAATTCTATTTGAAAAATTAAACTTCTTATTTGAAATAGGAATATAAAAATTTACTTTGATTGAATTTTTGGTATTTTTCTAATAAGTTTAATTTTTTGATGAATAGTGAAAAAAATACTAAATTGTAATTGAAAATCGTTTTTATTATAAATAATTTATAGTTTTAAATTGTATTTTTTATTGCTTTTAAAGTATAATTAGATAAATTTTATATAATTTAATATAATTTAGGTTATTGGAATCAATTTTACATTGAATATAGATATAAAAATATTTCAATATTTTGAACATTTTCACTTTAAAAACCTATTTTCTCATTTCATCAATGGGATTAATTTTAAATTAATTTTAGCCAATTATGTATTTTGAATTTTTAAAAAATGGATTCTATATTTGGAATCATAAGTTACAATTTAGTAAATAGGTCTCTTTTATTTTCTTGGACAATATGAATAGTAACTTTAGTAATTTTTTATTACCATGGTTAAGGGTAAATCTGGTAATTAAGGGTAAAATATATATTATAAATAATAGAAAATTACCCTAACACTTGTCCTAATTTTATTGGATGAGTGAGTTTTTACCAAAATCATCCTTGGGCGATTTTATGATCTCCTCGAGCCACTTAGATGAATTTAATCCCTTTATAGTATTTTATTTTAAAGAAAAGTCAACGATGTTATGGTAATTTATTTATAAATTTTTAGTTATAAAATAATTACCTTAAATACTAACACAATGATGATGCATTAATTATTTAATAAATGGAAATATCCAATAAATGATTTTAAAAATATTAAAATAAATATAATTTGAAATAATTAACGTCATCTATGAATTTTATAAATTACATTGACTTTTTAGTGATTTATTATAATAATTGGTTCAAATTTATCTTTTTGTTATGATATTTTTTAAAAGTCAAGTAATGAATAGTATCACAATTGAAATATATGGTATTTTAAAATAAATAATATTTTATTAAATGGTATAAAATTCATAAAAATCTAAAATTAATCTAATAGATTGTAATAAGGTTTAAAATTTCACTCCTGATTTATTTATGGTTCTTTTGTCATTTTATAGTAACTATATTAACCTTAAAAGATTAAAAACACATGTTGTCACGGTAAGAGTTAAAGATATTAAATAAGGTTTAAATCCAAAATATATGAGTTAAAAATAGTCAAAATTTATCTAATTTTTATTTTATGAAGTTATTTAGACCTATAATCATCCTATATTTAAAATAAATCAGTTTTGATCCATTTGTAATAGAAAATTAATTTATATTAATTTAATATTTTGAGGAATTCTAAGAGTATCTCTTCCCTCTCTTATAAAAGGATACCTCTTATTCTCTTTTCTTCACACTTAAAAACCTATTTTTTTAGTCAAAATATACTCATATACCTTTATATAATACCTCTCCACATTCTATAGCTCTTATTTTAGGCATAACATAATCCTTAGTGGCCTTAAAGTGTTAAGCAAAAGTGGCAATCTAAGGAAGAGGTATCATTTTTAATCAAGTATTTTTGTTTTATTTATTCTTCCAATTCATTCAAAAAAAAATCAACCATGATGAAATAATAACTCCAGTATCCTAAATATATTGATATGTTATTATGTTAATATCATCACCTAAATCCATATCCACTTCCATCAAATAGAAAAAAAAATCGTTCGTGTGTACGGAGGACTACCACCTCGCAAACCGATATAATTTTTTTTCCATAACCATCTCTCGAGACTAGTTATAAATATGGAATTAAAGTTTATATATTATATTCATGAAATATTTATAATTATTAAATATTAATATCTCATTTACTTTCTTACCTTTTCATGCACATAAAAATGATAACGTCGTTCGTGCGTGTGTATGAACTATCATCTTCACGAAGCGATGTGATTCATTTCTCATCATCACATAACATGGATGATATATACATAAGTATATTTAAATTATTAATATGATATTAATTATATTATTATAATTCTATAAAGATAAAATAATACTTACCTTATTTTCATAATGATCATTGAAAAATGGAAACGTTACTCATGCGTACATACGGATTACCGTCTCCGTGATTATAACATAGTTTATTTTTCATATACTTATGTAATGGGTGGATTTAAAAGTATAATTAATGTATAAAAGTAATTTTTATTTCATGAATATTATTTTGGATATGATGGAAGAATGACCACTTTGACTATAGACATCATATGAAAGTCATTTTGGAATTAAGTTTTGAATATCATCAAAACTTCAGATGTGAACTTAAATAATGAATTAATTGTTATAAAATAATAATAAGTGATATAAAAGGAATAATAAAATTTAAAAATATTATCAAGAATATAAATAATTAATATAAGTTTATTATTTAGGAAGATAAATATTGTATGTGATGAGTCTGACTCAAGGTAAGGGACTTTTTAACTAAAAACCTTATTTTAAATGTTTTAAAGATTTATTTTATAAATATTTATCTTTCATGTAAATGTTTTTGAAATTATTTTTATGAATATATTCATATGGAAATGAATTTTTTAAAATTTTAATTTTTTAATTTCTCACAAATTTTTTCAAAAAAGGAATTTTTTTAAGGTTTTAAGTAAAGGACTTTCTTTTAAAAATCTCTTTTAAAGTTACTCTTTCAACTATTTTTACAAAAGCCTAAAGGAATATTTTTTTAACATATTCGGCATGAATGGAATTTTCCTATTTAATGATTCTTTAATTCTTTAATTGTTCCTTTATAAGTTTTCATAGTTCTTTCCAAATAAATTAGTTTCTTTATTATGTGCACAGTTTTTAGATTTTAAAAGTGAATTTTACATGAAATTGGTATTTTGATATCTGAAAGTGTTTTACACATGATTTTAAAAAAAATATATAAGGGTTTTATTCATGATTTGGTTCTTTGATATTATATGCGAAGGGTTTGTCCCCATTATAGCTCATGGGTGAGCCCGATATAGCTTATATTAAGGGTTGATCCCTATTATAGCTCATGAAAAATAGGTGAGCTTGATGTAGCTTATATGAAGGGTGGGCCCTATTATATCTCTCCAATGCACTGGGTACTGTGGAGATGGAATTGGACCATATAGTTATTCCATTTGTAAGTGTGAATGTAAGAGTGATATGTAATGATGTCCCAAGGCACCTACATGATTTTTCTATGCTTGATAATGAGTCTTAAGAAAAGGTTTTAAATGGGTTTTCATGTTTTTCTCTTGAATAATAGTTTCTTTTATTTTATGTACCTTACTGATATTTTTGTGATCATCCCAAGTTTTAAAATAAATTTCATAGGTATTAAAGATTCATAAGGAAAAATAAGATGTCATGATGATATTATTGAATATGTGTCATGAAAAGAAAGCGTGTTTTATTTTAAAAGGGTTTCCTTTTGTGGAAAAAATGGATACTGAGTATAAGTATCCACTTCTAATATATGGGTTTAATTTATAATATTTTGTACTAATTATCAAAAATATGAACCGAAAAGATCTTTAAATGTGAATTCTAGTCTAAAAACACTAGAATATGTAATGTTCATGTTCAGATCCTTACAGTTGGTATCAAAGGATGGTTTAGACAAATTTAGAGATTAAGATGTATTCAAGTGAGGTAATATTAAGAGTTAGGGATACCATAATGGGTTTATAATTATAAGGTTAATCGTATGACTGATATTTTATAAACCCCTTTTGAGTATTTAAGTTATGAAATTTTAAGGTGACTAATGATATTTTTGGAGACATTCATTTTTTAGGTAATTATGAGTTATTACATTTTGGGATGAAAAATGAAAGGTATGAGATAACCTTAGTGGTTAAAAAATATTAAGGTTTTTTTTAGGATGTTTCTCACATTTCTAAGACTGTTATAAGAATTTTCATTTTAGAAAGAAAAAAAAAAGACAACTCGTGGGTTAGGTGACAACCTATCGCATCCGACAAAGCAGTGGGGATTGAACCCACAACTGAAGAGCGACAAGGGTGCATCACCTACCATTGGCCTATGTGATTTCCTGGTTAGTATAAAATTGTTTTTATTTATTTAAACCATATGAAAGATAAAGGTTAAGTTTATTTTAACATATGTTTTTACTGAATAGATTACCTTGGGATTAGAAAATGATTTGGTGATTAAGTTATTAATGTTATTTTAAAAGATGTTCATTATTTTGGGAACCCTATATAATCAAGGTAAACAAAATAATATGGGATTTTATTAGAAGAGTAAAGGTTGAATTATATTTTGGAATAATATATGATTTTATTGTGGATTTATGGTAATTCAGGTTATTTATGGAAATGGTTAGTATATCTTAGAGATTATGTGATTTAGGAAAATACATTTTTGGTATGAAACATTAAGAGTGATTGATTTTATTTGAAGATAAATGTTAAAATATATCTTGGAAGACTATGTGATCAAATCCTTATGAATCTTGGGTTTCAATCTTAGTCTAGAATATTTTTAAATAATTTCAAGGACAGTTATTTGTTGAATGGTCTATGTTGAACTTTGGGTATTGCTATTGAATTTTTAGAGATTGAAGTAGTTTTTCATAATATAAAGGTTTATTATTTTTGGAGAATTATATTATCTTATCCTAACCATTTTGGTTTTCATTAATGTATAAAGATAGGATGAATAAATTTTTATCCTTTTGTGGATTTAGTGATCTATAAGAGTTGAATCTAATGCTTCAGGCATGAAAAAAACATCTTGAATACTCATCATTTAGAGAAAAAGATGGGTTTGTGGTGGAAATTAATTAAGGATAAAACTCTAGTTTTTATGTAAGTATATTTTCTTATGATCTTAGTCCAGGTAGTAAAATAATTTATCAACTCTATGAAAAGTATCTTGAAACAAAAATGTTATCTGTTTACTTTTATTAATAATAAATCAATTACCTTTTAACCCATCATAGGTTTATAATTTTATGATGGTTAACTTTTTTTCCATGATCATGTTCTTTAACATTCTCCATCAGAACATGATAGTTAGTTTTATATTCCTTGTAAATGCCCTATATATAATCCTAGTACTTGTTATATCAAGTGACCTTCATACTTCCTTTTCATTCTTTTAAAGTGGAAGTTTCATTGATTTTTTTCTGATGTGAGATTTCAACAAAGGTATTTTGAAAAATCAAACCCCTAGTTTTTCATCCCAAGTTTAAATTTTGAGGACAAAATTTATTAAAGGGGGGGATAATATAACATCCATAGTTTTTTAAAACAGAAATACTATGTTCGATAACATACATGATACGCCACATCGAGCTTAAACAAACAACTAAATATTATTTATTTAAATGTTGTCATTATAACATAGTCGTTAGAATGAAAAGTATGAATAGGATTAAATTAATTATGAAAATATAGTTTAAACATGTATATATAATTAATTATTTGGTGACTAATTAATTATAAATGAAAATTAAACCCTTTTTAAAATAAAAGGAAATGTTTTTATGAAAAACTATTTTAATGTGTACAAGTGTGTTTTATACTATTAAATAAAAAAAATCACTCTTTTTGGATTATATTAATTAAATATATCTATAATATATTCAATATAATTTTTAACATCCATCTTATGTGTTTTTTAAACATGATATAAGAATAAATCCAATTTTACGCATAAAAGATGTATTTTTCTAAAAAGGAATTTTTTCCACCTTCTGATGTTGCACTTGTTTTAAATCTAGTTTTTGATATTTTTATAAATTATATTTGAAAAAATAAACTTATTATTTGAAATAGGAAAATAAAAATTTACTTTGGTTGAATTTTTGGTATTTTTCTGATAAGTTTCATGTTTTGATAAATAGTGAAAAAATACTAAATTTTAATTGAAAATAGATTTTTTGTATAAATAATTTATAGTTTTAAATTATAGTTTTGATGGTTTAAAAGTATAATTAGATAAATTTTATATCATTTAATCCAATGTGGGTAATTGGAATCAACTTCACGTTGAATTTGGATATAAAAACATTTCAATATTTTGAACGTTTTTTCACTTTAAAAACTCATTTTCTTGTTTTGTTAATGGGATTAATTTTAAATTAATTCTAGCCAATTATGTGTTTTGAATTTTGAAAAAATGGATTCCATATTTAAAATTAGAATGTCCAAATTTAGTAAATAAGTCCCTTTTATTTTTTTAGACAATAGTAATAGTAACTTTAGTCATTTTTATTACCATAATTAAGGGTAAATCGGATAATTAAGGGTAAAAATAATATTATAAATATTATGAAATTACCCTAACATTTTCCCTGATTTTATTGGATGAGTGATTTTCCACCAAAATCATCATTGGGCTGATTTTATGACCTCTTAGAGCCACTTGGATGACTTTAAGCCCTTTATAGTATTTTATTTCAAATAAAAGTCAAATATGTTATGGTAATTTATTTATATTTTTAAGTGATAAAATAATTACCTTAAATATTGACATAATAATGATGTAGTAAGTATTTAATTAATGATAATATCAAATAAATGATATTAAAAATATTAAAATAAATATAATTTGAAATAATTAATGTCATCTATGAATTTTATAGATTACTTTTGCATGTTAGTGATGTGTTAGAAGAATTGTTTTGAATGTATCTTGTTGTTATTATATTTTTAAAAATTCAAGTAATGAATAGTGTCAAATTTGACATTAATGATATTTTAAAATAAATAATATTTTATTAAATGATATAAAGTTCATAAAAATATAAAATTCAGCCAAAAAATTGGGATAAGGTTTAAAATATCACCCATGATTCATTTATGGTTCGTTTGGAATTTTATTGTAACTATATTAACCTTCAAAGAGTAAAAATACATGTTGTCGCGGTAAGAGTTAAATCGATTAAATAAGGGTCAAAGCCAAAAGATAAGACTTAAAAAATAGTCAAAACTTATATAATTTTCATTATATGAATAAATTTCAACCCATAATCATCCTATATTCTAAATAAATCAATTTGTTTATTTTTTAAATATAAAATTAATTTATATTAATTTAATATTTTGAAGAATTCCAAGAGTGCCCCTCCCCTCTCTTATAAAAGTGCACCTATTCTTCTATTTTTTCACACTTCAAATCCTATTTGGTTTGTCCAATATCTACCCAAATCCCATAATAAAATCCCTCCACATATTCTAGAGCTCTTAATTTAGGAATAACACCGTCCTTAGTGGTCTTAAAGTGTTAAACAAAAGAGGTGGTCTGAGGAAGCGGTATTGTTTTTAATCAAGTATTTATATTTTATTTCTTCTTCTACTTCCTTAAAATCATCTTCAACCATTATTAAATAATAAATAAAGTATCCTAAATATACTGATATGTTATTATGTTAATATCATCACCTAAATCCATATCCACTTCCATCAAATGGGAAAAAAATAATTGTTCGTGTGTACGGCGGACTACCACCTCACGAATCGATATAATTTGTTTTCCATCACCGTATCTCAAGACTGGTAATAAATATGGAATTAAAGTTTATATATGATATGAATTACATATTTATCATTATTAAATAATAATATATCATTTACATTCTTACCTTTACATGCATATAAAAATGATAATGTTGTTCGTGAGTACGTGTGAACTATCACCTCCACGAAGCGATTTGATTCATTTTTCATCACTAAATCACATGGATGATATATATAAGTATATTTAAATGATTAATATGATATAAATGATATTATTATAATTATTTAAATATAAAATAATACTTACCTTATTTCCATAATGATCATTAAAAAATGGAAACGTTACTCATGCATACGCACGACTTACCGTCTCCATGATTGTAACGTAGTTCATTTTTCATATACATATGTAATGGAAGGATTTAAAAGTATAATTTATATATATAAGTTATTATTATGTCATTAATATTATTCTATAGATGATTTAATAATTACCACTTTCACTATATACATCATATCAAATTCATTTTGGACTCAAGTATCGAATATTATCAAAACATCAGACATAAACTTAAATAATTAAGTAATTGTTATAACATGATAATAAGTGATATAAAATGAATAATAAAATTGAAAAAGGTTCTAAAAAAATAAATAATTAATATAATTTTATTATTTAGGAATATAAAGATTGTACATGATGATTCAAACTCAAGATAAGAGACTTTTTAACTAAAAACCTTGTTTTAAATGTTTTAAAGATTTATTTTCTAAATATTTCTATTCTATATCCATTTTTTTAAAATTATTTTTATGAATTTATTCATATAGAAATTAATTTTTTAAAATGGTAATTTTTTAATTTTTCATAATTTTTTTTAAAAAGGAATCTTTTTAAGGTTTTATGTAATGGACTTTCTTTTAAAATCTATTTTAAAGTTACTCTTTAAACTATTTTTTCAAAAGCCTAAAGGAATGTGTTTTTAATATATACATCATGAATGTAATTTCCTTCTTTTATGATACTTTAGTTCTTTAATTTTTCCTTTATAAGTTTTCATAGTTCTTTCCAAAGAAAGTGGTTTCTTTATTATGTGTGTGATTTTTAGATTTTAAAAGTGATTTTTACATGAAAAGGGTATTTTGATATCTAAAAGTGTTTTACACATAGGTTTAAAATATTTTTCAAGGTTTTCATTCAATATTGGTCCTTATAAATTATATATGAATGTTTGATTCCCATTATAGCTCATGAGTGATCCCGATATAGCTTATACAAAGGGTTGATCTCCATTATAGTTCATGAAAAATGGGTGAACCCGATATAGATTATACTAAGGGTGAGACCCATTATAGCTCTCTGATGAATTAGGTAGTCCAAATATGGAAATATACCATATGTTTATTCTATTTTGTAAGATTGAATGTGATATTTATATGGTAATGTTGTCTAAAGGCACCTACATGATTTTTCTATGCTTGTTAATGATTTTTAAGAAAAGATTTTAAATGGGTTTTCATGTTTTTATCTAAACTAACAATTTCCTTTATTTTATGTCCCTTATTGATATTTTTATGTTCATCTCAAGTTTTAAGATTTTTTTCACAAGTCATAAATATTGGTAAGGAAAAAGAAGATGTCATAATGAAATTATTGAAGATGTGTCATGAAAATAAATCATATTTTATTTTAAAAGGGTTTCCTTTGGTTGGAAAATAGATACTGGGTATAAGTGTCCACTTATAATGTATGGGTTTAATTTTTAATATTTCTTCCCAATTATCTAAAACTCTAAACTAAAAAGATCCTATAATGTGAATTCTAGTTCAAAAACACTAGAATATGTAATGTTTAAGGTTAGGTCCTTACAATCTAGTTGTGACTACCATCCATGGTGTTCAGGTTATTAGTAATGGTGTGAGTCTTAACCCACCTTGAGTTAGAGATTAGGCCTAAGAATTTCATAATCATAGTCCTCCTATGTTTATACCGGAGTAAGTTTCCTTAGAATCAGGAGAAATGGATTTAAAAAATCTTCAAACAAATATAAATTATGGAAAGTTTTAAGGTCTGAACCACCACATTCATGTTGTGAAGTCCTGGATGGAAATGGTCGAAGTTCGTTATTTAGGTAAATCCACTAAAGGACTAGTCATGGGATTGTTTCAAAGCATTATTCATTAAATATTTTTACCCTAAAGATAAAAAAGTGGAGAAGGATATGGAGTTCTATTACAGTTAGTAGGGTGAATAGTTAGTGTTAGAATACATTGGGTGTTTTTCAGATTTGGTTTTTATCCACCTGAGTTAGTCTTGGATGATATCTTGACAGCTCAAATTTTCATAAAGGTTCTTAATCTAATTATCCAATTGAAGTTGTCTTTGAATGATCGACCCTCTTATGTAAAAATGGTGGTCTCGATCCTTAAAGATAGAGTCCCTTATATCTAGTCTCTAAGAAAATTATGTAGTCTCCTCCATGATTTGAAGTGGTCTGTAAAGGATGAGTGGTGAAAAGATGAAGCGGGTTAAAATTGGTCAATTTGGCGGAGCAAGAATAAAAAGTCCATCTAGAATTTATTTTTCACCAACAACAGTGAGTCAATCCCTAGTGTGTTGTTAATGTATCAAGTCAGGTCACAAAAATACTATATGCTGAGTAACTTTGAGGAAATCTTGTGGTTGTGTCTGGATAGGTCATCTTCAATGGCTCTATAGGGGTTTTCAAAATAATCATGGAAATGTATCAGTTTGGGGTATTTTCTTGAACTTATGGTTCTTATGGGTTATCATGGTTTTGCTACTTTTGAGTTGACATTTAGTGTTTTTATCTATGGTTATTTTGTGGTAATCAATGAATACTTTGGGTTATGATTTTCATGAATTATAAATATGTTTGAATACCTTGTGGTCTTGGAATTTTCTCATAGTAAATGATGTTAGTGATGAATGTGATTTGTGAACATCATCTTTGTATTGTTATGAAATCTAGAAGAAATCATGATGTTTTTTTACCTCATTCTCTTTCATAGGTTTAATAATTATAAATCTTTTAATTAAATAAAATAATTCTAAATGGTGGGGAGACCCCAACAAAGGTTCTCTTCTTTTATTGGTGGGTCCTTTTATCCAGGTCCCTCATTTGTTTGATGGTTCTAGAGGGTCCCTCATTTGTTTGATGGTTTTAGAGGTCGTTGGTGATTACCGAGTTCTTAAGAATTCATTTACCCTACCCACCCTTACCTGGGAGAGTAATGAGGGACCTTATATCCACCTTTTTTGTCACGTATGTCACATTTCATTCTTTGTCTTTATCGAGTTTGAGTTTATTGAATTTATGAGAGATGTTGACTTCTCTGGTATGTATTTTGATCCATCGGTTCATATTGAATTTCCATGGGTAGAAAGTGGCATGGTAGGGATAATTGTGACACTCATAATATCACTACATGATATATATATATATATATATATAACATTCACTGATCATTATGTGACTTTCCTAAGTGTTTAGGGTGACTTTTTTTTGTTTTTGAGAAAGTTTCCAAGTTGTGTAGTTTGATAATAGTTTTTACAAACCATGAAAATATCATCTTCATATTAAAAATATTTTTCTTGTAGCATCTTCATGGTTTACTAAACCATGCAAAAAAATTGTGCAACCAAATTAAGGCTAAATAATTTTTTTAAAAGTTGGTTTTAAGTGATTTCACCTCCATTTTGAACCCTATTTCATTGGTTATCCACCAGAGGTCACCCCCCCACCCCCCCCCCCACCCCCTGTTATCCTTTATTTTTTGTCATTTTTTCTGATTTATCACTAAAGGTTAGTGATTATTTAAGATTTATTCATCAAAATCATCTCTTCTTATCTTCTTATCTCTTCTACTCCCATTTTCTTACCCTATAATGGTCATGGTGACCTAGGGTTTCATCTTTTATGAAATTTATTTTGGGTTTTCTTATGTTAGGACTTCCCATGGCCTTATAAGGGTTATATTCCCTTATATTTTGTGTAATAAATCCTATTTATAATAAATTATTTGATTGCTGATAGGTGACTCTTTACAATTATATTGTTTATGCAACCATGGATGAATGATTCTTTCAAATGATGTTTTCTCTATTATAAACTCTATATAAAGTGACAATGTTTTTCACGTGTTTATTTTTCATCAGTTTTTCTAAAACCTCACATGACATCAATATTTTATTCCTTATCCAAGGTATGGAATTATGATCTATCCATATTTCTACACTCTAGGTGTGTGATGCAATTCCTAGAGTGGTTTTCAGTAAGATATTTAAAATTTTCATTTAAGGATAACTCTTTCATGAGTTTTAAAGATTTTATGACTAGGTTTGGTGAAATGATTTATGGGGAACAGGGGTTTTTATACATAAATAATTTTATATAAAAATTAGTTAAATTTAAAGTAAGAAGAGTACTTTGCATCATTTCATTATTTTATAAAAGTTCTCTTGGTTTGAAGATGATTAATGATGGATTATATTGAGCTAATATATAGTTTGAAAGAAATTTCTTATGTATAAAGTACCATTTGGAAATTGAAATGAAATTTATTATTATGTTTTTTTGTGCTTGTTAACATTACCCTTGGTTATTGTTATGGTAATGCAATGTGGCATGACATGATATTTGAATCCTTATAGATTTTTGTATTACAGTGGAAGGGGTTGTTTCTTTGAAGGGTGTTCATATGTGAGGTGTGAGTTTATGATTTGATTATTATGTCATTATCTTAATATATATATATATATATATATATGTATTTCTTTGATCACACACTTATAATTTATATCATAGGATTCCTTGGGTGGTTAAGTGGTAGTTCAAGGGATGGTTACTACACTAGCTTAGATTATGCAGTCACCAGTATTCCTTGGTGTATGATTGTGCTCTGGCTAGGGATTTTGCTGCTCGAGGAGGCTAGGGAAGAGGAAAATGAGTGTGAGTGTATTTTTTGACCATTGGTTATCCATAGTATGATTCACCATTTAGTTTTTTCCATGTAATGTCTCCTTAGTGCTTAGGGTGTTGTTGTCCCATGATGATTGTTGTTTATTACTTGTATGTTATCATAAAATTTTAGCTTGTTGTGATTTTTTCATGTTGTTTCATGTCATGTTACAACACTTTATACCATGTTGTTAGATTTTATTTGATATGTTCATTTTATGATTCTTTATGGATATTGATATATCTTTGGGTTGTGTTTTTTTTCATTTTCCATGATGTATTTTGCCTCTAAAACTTGGTTTGTTTTTATAATTATATCAGAATATGATTTATATTCCAAACACCTTTATTTAAAAAAAACAAATATTTTTTGGTAAAAAGGAGTTTTGAGGTATCAAAAGCATAGTTTTATGGTGCTTCCTTCAAAAATGGTTTTTTTACAAAAAATGATATTTCAAGTGTAAATGTAAATTATTGTTTTAAATTATACATGTAACTTTTATTTCAAAAGTGGTTTATTGAATTTAGATTCAAAATTTTACTTTCATGGGTTTGTGATTTCATCTTTCCATGTTATTGAAACAACTTGGTTTTTTAAAAGTTAACATGACAAAGCATCTCTTATTATTGCTTTACTAAAACAAAAAAGGATACTTTGATATACTTTATTTCAAACTAGTGTACATGGTATTATTTTTTAAATGAAATTAAAATAGTGTTTGTTGGGATCATACTGGATATGTTTAGATCACTCCCTAATTACACACTATACATGTTTATGTACTCATGTTTATCATCTTATGCAAGCTTGATAGGTTCTTTAGATATTGTAAGTCATTAAGATGTTATTTTGAGTATATTGGAGGTGGAAAGTGAAGCATGTTTTCTTGAAAAATACACTACAAGAAAATATATGGTTAGTGTAAGTTTATTCACAATAGTTCTATTAACCACCACAAAATAAATCTGGTTTAAAAAATATATCATATTTTGGTAGTTTTATGAAACTGCCAAGATTTTTTTATGTTTTCAATTAGTAGTTGTTTCAATTAAACAGCCTCTAAACATTTAAAAATCCATAATCCCACCCCCTCCCCCACTCCCTCTGTGCGACCCTGACCCCCCCCCCCACCTCCTCTCCTCTCCTTAGCGGCGACCCCAAGCCCACAACCCCCTTTCCCCCCAACCCTCCTCATCTCTTCTCCCTGGCAGCGACCTCGAGTCTAAGACCCCCATTCCCTCCACCCCTCCTCCTATACTCTCCCTAGAGGTGACCCTGAGCATGGCCCTCCCCCCCTCCGACCTCCTCTCTGGTCGGCTCGCCGGCGACGGGAACCCCCCCCCCCCCCTCTGGCCTCCCTCACCCCGACTCGGTTCCCCTCCTCGGTAGAAAATTTGTACTAATGTAACGCCCCGACCCCAGCTACCCAGAGTCGGTGCATTACTTCGTAACATTGGCATGATCACAAAAGATCAAGTCTCGAAAGACCGATTAGTTTAGTAGCCTTGGAAACAATAGATACATTCATAAATGTTACATTACATCATAAGGTGAAAAACTACAATAACAAAGTCTCCATAGTCCACACTCATATCCTCTTCTAACTATCCCTGCAGGTCATTCATAAAATACTTCTTCACATCCTGGAAAATATTAAAACATTGAAAGGGGTGAGCTCAGATGCTCAGTAAGGATAACAATATTGCGGAAGCTTTCATAAATAATCATTAACATTTAAGGCAATTTATAACTAAAACAAAAGCCTTTTTAAACTTGAACTTCAGCATAATATGGCAAAAGTAAAATGATATGATGCCATTTACTTATTCACATGGATATTCTACTGGTCGAATAATCACATGCAATATCAATAACCACTTTCATAATGATGGAATGCATAATGCCATACTATCATAACCACATAGCCAAGGCCTCGTGCCAAGACGACAAATAAGATTTTTTCAAGGCCTCATGCCAAGACACTAGTTTGTCTCATGAGACATGCCGATGCATCGAGGAGCTATAGCGGGCTCCACCCGTCACTTATTAAGTCCAATGCATTCCTCATATGAATAGGTTTAAACATATCATAAACCATAACATAATCGTATCACATAAAACATGCATAAAGGAAACATAACATTTCCACATTTCAATCACAAGATATAAATACAACACATTGATATAATAAAAACTCTTTAAAAACCATTTTCAATACCAAAATAAAAGAAAGTTAAAACTTTGTATGTATTTTTCATTAAAAAAAAGATGGCTTGTAGAGGAAGCCGAAACTCAAATAATGGTCACGGCGGCGGAGAAGTCATTGTCGCCGCATATGTACGGAAAGAAAAACATTCCCTTTTTGCCATTTAGTAAAACTCTTCATATAAAAAAGATCCCTTTTGAATAACGTAAAAGTCAATGGGGTTTATACACCGTATAAAAGAAAGTTGTGTATAAAACCAAATATGCCTCAATGAAAGGGGATTGAGACGAAGTCCTTAAAAAGATCATTTTTAAAATAAAATAGATCTATTATGTGTATTCAATATAGGTACACATAAATAAAGTAAAAATACAAAATAGGACATAATAATATCATGACATAATTTGAAAGTAGGAGATTGACCCAAAGAATGGAAGTTGGGTTAAGAAATTCCCTTACCTTGTGTCTGACTTGATTCGACCATTCTTTAACCTCCTGAATAATAAACTAGAGTTAATATCTACCAATTTCAATTTCATTATCCTTTTTATATCACTTATTACAATGTTATGAACATTATGTAATTATTTAAGTTAATAATGGTCGTTTTGTCGATCTTTGGTACATGAGTCAAAAATAAAATTCTTATAATTACAAGTTGTTCATGTGGTGATATATCCATTATATCCAGAATTATATTCATGATATATATATCATATATCTCATATATATCCAGTATATACATTCATTCATAATATTACGTAACATTTAGAGGTAAGAAATGAAATGCACCGTTCATGGAGACGGTAAGTCGTACGTACGCATGAACGCTACTTTCATTTATATTTTTGTATTTAATGTAATGAAATAATAATGATATAAATGTATAATATAATTACAGTATAATATAGCATATAATACCATTTACTTCATCCTTTATACATCCCACATATGGTATTAATGCTTCAAATCACTTTGAGGGGGCGGTAGTCCGCACTTCCTAAAATGAAAATATCGTGATTACCCATAATGGAAACCATAAAGGTATGCCATAAATGAGAAATACAGAAGCATAAGGAAAACATAAACATAATATATATATCATATATGAAAATAGTGTCATCAAAATGGCCATCATTAGAGGTGTTAAAAGAATATTGAACAATCATCGTTTCGTGAGGCAGTATTTCGCCACCCACAGAAACAGTATGTTCTTTAACCATTAGACGAAGGTGTGTGTAAGTGTAAACCAAATCCTTATCATAAAAACATCCTAGTATATTTTAGATACTTGTTTTGTTACAAAATAAAGGAATAAAAATAGTTTAAGGGGTTGGATAAGCAAAATAAAACAAAACAACATTAGAGAAGACATTACCATAAAATCGGGTAACTCTTTTTGATTTGAGCCAAAGGCTTCCTTGGGAAGAGTTCTGCCCAAAGTGAGGCTTCTAGGAGTAATAGGGGGAAGTTGGGAGAGTATTTGGGTAGAGGTTGGCCGAGCCAAATGGCTTGAAAGTGTGAATGAGGTGGTAGAGGTGGGGGCCTTTTATAAGTGGAGAGGAGGGGCACTCTTGGAAAGTAAGGAAATTTTACATTATTATACAATGCTTTTCGGATTCTAAAGGTCACACACTTATATAATTCATGGATAAGGTGATAAGGGTTCGAAATATACCCATCCAATAGTCTTTGGACAAGTGTAATCCTTTTATTGTACATTATCTTTTCATTTTATTAAAATCGTTAAATAATGAGGTCATCGCTGCATCATAATAATGTCATAAATAATTTAATTTATTTAATGTATAAAAATTATAAAAAAATACTATGATGTAGGAACTATTTTTAGATTTCCAATGACTATTTATAGTCAAAAATATGACTTGTATAACCCCATGTAAAAAGTTTTTTAGTAAAACATTTCATGTTTGTGTCATTTTTTACTTTAACATTAAATAAAAGGTATTTATGTCATTTTCCAACTAAAGTAGCTCCATGGGGTCCCCAAGTTTACCCATTGGTTGTCTTGGTCGGACATGGCACATCCAATGATGGTAGGACATGTTTCAAGCTCATCTCATATTATTAAAACATTATTTTTACCTTAAACTACACTAATTACCTCTAATCGCGATTAAGAACTTAAAAGTTACTGTTCACCGAAAATTATTTTAATATCATTGAACCACATTTTACTTCTTAATGACAACCATGTATGTCGGATTTTTGAAAATCAAATCACAGAAGTGGTAATATTTCATTTAAACGAAAAATCAGTTATTTAACTACCACTTAGTGGTTTCACTATTCATCAAAAATTGAAGTTTTTCAGAACAATGCCAAAATTTCACCCTAAGCTATAATTGATATTCCAAATTCAAAAATGATTTCTATTTTACAAAATTACAAACATATAAGTTGCATTAATTAATTTTATAATTAATTCCCGCTGTCACAACAAATAGTGTGTTTTTAAGAAACAATTTATATCAAAAGATTGACAATTGTTCATGCCCAATTTCAATGTTAACTTAATTCTAATGACCACCATTGGATAAAATGGTAAAAATATATTCTAATTATACTTTAAAACCACTCAATTGTAAAACTTATCACTATAAATTATTTTGATTAAAAAAGTTGTTTTAAGTATTTTTCACTATTCATAAAAATTTGGAAGTTCTCAGAAAATTACAAAAAATTCAACATAGGCTAATTTCAATATTAAGAATAAAAAAATGAATTCCAATATAAAATTTCTATAATTTTAAAAAGTGGGTATTACTATTCATAACGGCTACTTTGATTAGTCACGGTGTGTTAGAACTCGAACTTGCGTACAATGCAAGCTATTGCAATATTGAAAGAGAGGCATATCGTGGAACCTCGGGGTGTTACATTCTCCCCTCCTTCAATAAATTGCGTCCTCGAAATTTGAAATTTTTCTTTGAAAATAAAAGGTTGAAAATTGAAAATACCTTTGTGGAAAACCCACATCGGAAATAAGGTTAATAAAATTTAGCCTTAATAAGGGGGAAGGAGAATTGAAAAAGTCACCACCAAATTATGATCTCAATTAGGAGAACATTGGTGGAAATTAGAGACATATAATTGGAGGAAAAACGTAAATATTTTTAGGTATTGGTTGAGGTCATCAATCACAAACAAGTGTAAAATTGAGGGCCACAAAGCCATCAATATATGATGAAAATATCATCTGTTCAACAAAACATAAGGTATTAGGACAACACATTTTTGTTTTGATATCCCTTCCCTAAAGTTTAAGAATTAATTTCTTCATAAGAATAAGATATATATATGACAAGTAGAATTTCAACCTTCAACTAATTTCTACCCCATACTTGTCGTTCACCCAAAAATATAATAGAACTAAAAAATATTCTATTTATACTATTTGTACAAGGTTCCACATACCATTTAGATTAGTAAAACTATTTTGTAATAACCAGGGACTTCCTGTATGCTAGTGGTAGGTAATAAAGGCCTGTCGCACTATGGTTGTGGGTTCGATTCCTGCAGCTTTGTCCGAAGCGACGGGTTATGCCCCACCCTACAGGTTGTCCTTTTCCTAAAACTATAGTATTATAATATTACAAAAATAATCTTCAGAAATGCTTTAACCTTAAACAATACTATCCAAAGATCAACTTAATCCATTCCAACCTTTATAGTTATCCAAAATACTTCTGTCCAACTCACAGTCCAAATTTTATAAGGAAGGTAAACATAATGAAGATCCTTTTTTCCACGTAACAACATGTGAACACCTTCATCATGTATTCTTTTTAAACATACTGAATTACCATGATCCCTTATTCCTTATAGAATACTAGATATACTCCTTCTATCCAAAAATGTATACAAAACATCAATCAGTTTCAAGGAAGTTAAGAATATCCAATATAATTTATCCAAATCAATCATGTCTTATTCAAAAATCAAAATCTCAGTATCAGAACCATATTATGGTTTATCTTTCTCTCAACCATATATTTTCCAAAAATTTAACCTACTGTGGAGTCACTTTTATTAGTTCCACACAATCTCAAGTCCTTGATGAAATAGTACTGTAGTACAATCCTTATATACTCCATAATTATTATAACCAGTACATCATTGATACAACACTCAAATTACAAAATTCTTTAATAACAACATAAGAACTCTAATCATTACTCCTCATCTGTGGTAGTATCATAACTTGATTATTATCCAATAACATCATTTGGGGCATACTCTGATGATTTGGACATTGGTTTGCGTAGTGTCCCCAATCCTTGCAGAAGAAGCATTGTACATTTGAAACCATTTTCTTACCCTTGTAGTCACGCACTTTGTGTCCTTTTTCTCTACACTTATAACAAACTCCCATTCCCTTTAGGCAAGTTCCATGATGTTTCTTCCCACAATTACCACATATTGGAAAATTCTTCTTTCCCCTCATCCCTTTATCCATCATTCTCTCTTCCATCCCTTTCGTCTCTTGCTTCACTTCAAAGCCATAGGACTCAGAGAATTCTTTACTTATCTTATTAACACATGATATTATTTCTTCATATGTTGAGAACACATGGGAGACTATTTCCCTTCAAAATGTTGGCTTAATACCGTGAAAGATACGATCCTTCTTACTCTTTGGATCATACGTATTTCTGGAGTTCAAATTCCTTCTACAGGGCGCCATTTCTATACAATGGCATAAACTAGGTTAGTTTATGAATTACAATGAATAATTCCAAAATTTTAAAATACTTAATGTAAATTGAACGGTTTATGGATATAATCCATAATCATAAGAATGTTTTCTTTGAGGAAGTATATACTCATAAACCCTACATAATGGTTTGTAAAGAAAATGAGAATTATCCTAAGCAAATCCCTCGGGAGTGTCGTAACCAAGAGTGCAGTAAGACCCGTTGTCGTGCACTAGTTCCCGTTTGAGTCTAGCTCAAAGCGGTGTTTTCGGGTTTTACCCCTAGGTACATCTGTGCCAGAGCCGCCTCTACCTGCTCGTATCCAGACATGGATGTATTTCTCGGAAAACTCACAACATATCTATAATACCAAAATTCTAGGAAGCTCTTCTATACTAATCCTCAAAGTCTATCTTCGGGCTATGTGCTCTAATCAGAGTTTATCTAAATCTAGCTTCCAAGGTTAGTACTAAACTGTCTCTGATACCAACTGTAACGCCCCGACCCCAGCTACCCAGAGTCGGTGTATTACTTCGTAACATTGGCATGATCACAAAAGATCAAGTCTCGAAAGACCGATTAGTTTAGTAGCCTTGGAAACAGTAGATACATTCATAAATGTTACATTACATCATAAGGTGAAAAACTACAATAACAAAGTCTCCATAGTCCACACTCATATCCTCTTCTGACTATCCCTGAAGGTCATTCATAAAATACTTCTTTACATCCTGGAAAATATTAAAACATTGAAAGGGGTGAGCTCAGATGCTCAGTAAGTATAATAATATTGCAGAAGCTTTCATAAATAATCATTAACATTTAAGGCAATTTATAACTAAAACAAAAGCCTTTTTAAACTTGAACTTAAGCATAATATGGAAAAAGTAAAATGAGATAATGCCATTTACTTATTCACATGGATATTCTACTGGTCGAATAATCACATTCAATATCAATAACCACTTTCATAATGATGGAATGCATAATGCCAGACTATCATAACCACGTAGCCAAGGCCTCGTGCCAATACCACAAATAATATTTTGTCAAGGCCTCGTGCCAAGACACTAGTTTGTCTCATGAGACCTGCCGATGCATCGAGGAGCTATATCATGCTCCACCCGTCACTTATTAAGTCCAATGCATTCCTCATATGAATAGGTTTAAACATATCATAAACCATAACATAATCGTATCACATAAAACATTAATAAAGGAAACATAACATTTCCACATTTCAATAACAAGATATCAATACAACACGTTGATATAATAAAAACTCTTTAAAAACCATTTTCAATACCAAAATAAAAGAAAGTTAAAACTTTGTATTTATTTTTCATTAAAAAAAAGATGGCTTGTAGAGGAAGCCGAAACTCAAATAATGGTCACGGTGGCGGAGAAGTCGTTGTCGCCGCATATGTACGGAAATAAAAACATTCCCTTTTTGTCGTTTAGTAAAATGCTTCGTATAAAAAAGATCCCTTTTGAATAACATAAAAGTTAATGGGGTTTATACACCGTATAAAATAAAGTTGTGTATAAAACCAAATATGCCTCAATGAAAGGGGATTGAGACGAAGTCATTAAAAAGATCATTTTTAAAATAAAATAGATCTATTATGTTTATTCACTATAGGTACACATAAATAAAGTAAAAATACAAAATAGGACATAATAATATCATGACATAATTTGAAAGTAGGAGATTAACCCAAAGAATGGAAATTGGGTTAAGAAATTCCCTTACCTTGTGTCTGACTTGATTCGACCGTTCTTTAACCTCCTGAATAATAAACTAGAGTTAATATCTACCAATTTCAATTTCATTATCCTTTTTATATCACTTATTACAATTTTATAAACATTATGTAATTATTTAAGTTAATAACGGTCATTTTGTCGATCTTTGGTACATGAGTCAAAAATAAAATTCTTATAATTACAAGTTGTTCATGTGGTGATATATCCGTTATATCCAGAATTATATTCATGATATAGATATCATATATCTCATATATATCCAGTATATACATTCATTCATAATATTATGTAACATTTAGAGGTAAGAAATGAAATGCACCGTTCATGGAGACGGTAAGCCGTACGTACGCATGAACGCTACTTTCATTTCTATTTCGTATTTAATGTAATGAAATCATAATGATATAAATGTATAATATAATTCCAGTATAATATAGCATATAATACCATTTACTTCATCCTTTATACATCCCACATATGGTATTAACGCTTCAAATCACTTTGAGGGGGCGGTAGTCCACACTTCCTAAAATGAAAATATCGCGATTACCCATAATGGAAACCATAAAGGTATGCCATAAATGAGAAATACAGAAGAATAAGGAAAACATAAACATAATATATATATCATATATGAAAATAGTGTCATCAAAATGGCCACCATTAGAGGTGTTAAAAGAATATTGAACAATCATCATTTCGTGAGGCAGTATTTCGCCACCCACAGAAACAGTATGTTCTTTAACCATTAGACGAAGGTGTGTGTAAGTGTAAACCAAATCCTTATCATAACAACATCCTAGTATATTTTAGATACTGGTGTTGTTACAAAATAAAGGAATAAAAAGAGTTTAAGGGGTTGGAGAAGCAAAATAAAACAAAACAACATTAGAGAAGACATTACCATAAAATCGGGTAACTCTTTTTTATTTGAGCCAAAGGCTTCCTTGGGAAGATTTATGCCCAAAGTGAGGATTCTGGGAGTAAGAGGGGGAAGTTGGGAGAGTATTTGGGCAGAGTTTGGCCGAGCCAAATGGCTTGAAATTATGAATGAGGTGGTAGAGGTGGGGGCCTTTTATAAGTGGAGAGGAGGGGCACTCTTGGAAAGTAAGGAAATTTTACATTATTATACAATGCTTTTCGGATTCTAAAGGTCCCACACTTATATAATTCATGGATAAGGTGATAAGGGTTCGAAATATACCCATCCAATAGACTTTGGACAAGTGTAAGCCTTGGATTGTACATTATCGTTTCATTTTATTAAAATCGTTAAATAATGAGGTCATCGCTGCATCATAATGATGTCATAAATAATTTAATTTATTTAATGTCTAAAAATTATAAAAAAAATACTATGATGTAGGAACTATTTTTATCTTTACAATGACTATTTATAGTCAAAAATATGACTTGTATAACCCCATGTAAAAATTGTTTTAGTAAAACATTTCATGTTTGTGTCATTTTTTTACTTTAACATTAAATAAAAGGTATTTATGTCATTTTTCAACTAAAGTGGCTCCATGGGGTCCCCAATTTGACCCATGGGTTTTCTTGGTCGGCCATGGCACATCCAATGAGGGTAGTACATGTGTCAAGCTCATCTCATATTATTAAAACATTATTTTTACCTTAAACTACACTAATTACCTCTAATCGCGATTAAGAACTTAAAAGTTACTGTTCACCAAAAATTATTTTAATCTCATTGAACCACATTTTACTTCTTAATGACAACCATGTATGTTGTATTTTTGAAAATCAAATCACAGAAGTGGTAATATTTCATTTAAACAAAAAATCAGTTATTTAACTACCACTTAGTGGTTTCACTATTCATCAAAAATTGAAGTTTTTCAGAACAATGCCAAAATTTCACCCTAAGCTATAATTGATATTCCAAATTCAAAAATGATTTATATTTTACAAAATTACAAACATATAAGTTGCATTAATTAATTTTATAATTAATTCCCGTTGTCACAACAAATAGCGTGTTTTTAAGAAACAATTTATATCAAAAGATTGACAATTGTTCATGCCCGATTTCAATGTTAAATTAATTCTAATGACCACCATTGGATAAAATGGTAAAAATATATTCTAATTATACTTTAAAACCACTCAATAGTACAACTTATCACTATAAATTATTTTGATTAAAAAAGTTGTTTTAAGTATTTTTCACTATTCATAAAAATTTGGAAGTTCTCGGAAAATTACAAAAAATTCAACATAGGCTAATTTCAATATTAGGAATACAAAAATGAATTCCAATATAAAATTTCTATAATTTTAAAAAGTGGGTATTACTATTCATAACGGCTACTTTGATTAGTCGCGGTGTGTTAGAACTCGAACTTGCGTATAATGCAAGCTATTGCAATATTGAAAGAGAGGCATATCGTGGAAGCTCGGGGTGTTACAACTAAAGTGGTATCATTATATTTTTGAAGTCTATTATATCTAGTAATTTTTTATTATCCATATCTATTTCCCTTAGGTGGTTGTATATGTGTTATTGTTTTCAATAATTATTTTTTCATGCATAAATTTGTTATACAATTGGTTACCTATTTATTGATGGTGGTTGTTGATTATGTATTTTGTATTTTGTTTCTTATCATCTATAGGTTGTTATAGGTTAATTCCTCTTATATATTTCTTCCTTTTTGGTGTTATTCATCATCCCCTATCCTATTTTAGATGGGCTTGGGCTAGAACAGACAGCACACCACTAGTCTAGAAGTGGAACCACTGAGATGAGTTTTATTCCAATTTCATCAGATAGGTTCAGTAGCTATAAAAATATATGGATCGCATTATTTATTTTTCATTACTTCATAAAATAAAATTTCTGGAGAGATACATCTAATTTGTAGCTACCTGTCACAACCCATCCCCCGGGGCCCATGTCGTGACTACCCCAAGCCCCTCCCAAAGGCCAAGGGTTGGTGACTAGAATTGAAGGCATTATCCCACGAGTGTGATGCATTTTTATGAGTACCTATATGCATGCACGCACACACAACCACATCCCAAACAGTTTGAAAGGAAAACATGCATGCCACTAAACAACCACTTAGTAAAGGTACAAGATGTAAGTCAAATGGGTCAGAATACAAACCCAACAAAAGACAAACTAAAAACAGGAAAGTAAAAGAGATCTATGAAAGTCATCCATTGAAAACTCCACCTAATGGGTAAGTATAGAGTAGCCTCTAGAAGCTATAGAAGTACACCCCACCTGCTTGGTCTCACTGGGCACCACCCGGTCTTGGGCCACCAAATCCTCTTTTAAGGCAGCGGTCATCTTCACCAGACACAACATGTGTGGGCGAAGCCCGTGTAGGGGTGAGTAACAATATACTTAGTAGGGATCCCAAACCAACAAGGAAAGACCATGAAGAAATACACAAAGAAAACCACGAAGTAAGATATCTCACACCAGGTATAATCTAGAGTAGGATAGTAAGACCATCATTCATATCATTGAACACCTTGGGCTGCTGGAGAACTCCTCCTCAATGAGTATAGTGGGCCTATCGGGTCACACAGAGATGCTTCCCACTAACCTTGGACTACTACGGTACTCATCCTTAATGAGTACCATGGGTATGTTGGGTCACACAGAGCCTCTCCCCACCGTGGGCATGCCGGGTCACACAGAGCCGATTCCCACCTTGGTTATACTGAGGTACTCCTCCTATCGAGTACCGTGGGTCTGTCGGGTCATATAGAGTCACTCCCTACTATGGGATTGTCAGTTCACACAGATATGCTTCCCACTGGGCCATCGTAGTTGATCCACACAGGGTCACTTGTCAACAGTCTTCAGGTCTCATCCAACTACAGGGTTTCTGCACGTAGTGCACTTAATTCCGAGAGAACCACTCCTCAAACCATTTGTCGAATTTAAAATTCCATGAAATCCATCCTTAGAGTATGCCAAAATATCTTCTTCATCACGGGGGTTCCAATTCTGACAACGGCTCGTCAATTGAATGCCCGGTCTATAAGTTATTGGCGTTTTTGTAAACAGTGGCCAGTTACATCTTGGCCCAGTCCAACCCGATCGGATCGACCTGACCAACCTAGCCCAGGGGCCCCACATGCCACGGTTTAGTTCATCTGACCCGACCTAACCCAGTTCAGGTCTGGGTCGGCTCAGTCTGACCTGGCCAGTGGGCTAGGCCCATTGGTCCTTGCTGGACCCAACCCAGTTCGGCCGAGGGTCCAGGCCACCGGGTCACCTAGCGACCCGGTCTCATCCAGGCCAACCTGATTGGGTGGTTCTGGCCCGCTGGGGTGGGTTCGGCCTGCTGGGGTGGGTCTAGCCCGCTAGGGTGGGTCCAGCTCACTAGGGCGGCCCGCACACTACCCGGCCCGCCAAGGGGGGGTTGGCTCTTGCATAGCCCGGATGCGGCTAAAAGCCATGTCTTCCTCCCCCTGTCAATCGACCGCGGCCTTTGTCACATGCGGCACGGTATGGTGCCGCATCCGCGGTGCACCGACGTGGTCGGGTGGCCGTATCCACCCACTGCCAGCTGCCGGTACGGAGGTCGGCGTCCCGATCCAGCTGCGACACTTCTTCCAACGCATCATCGGGTTCTTCTATAGACCACTGGGTCTGTTCTGGTGGTTTGTTCTTTGCACCACTTGCACCTATGGCTTTTGGGAGATGTCATCCTTCCTATGATGGCCACGAATCCTCCTTGACACTATTTTGAAGACGTGGCCACAAAGAACGCATAAAATGCAAAAGGCGAAGGGGGTTGGGCCTTGTTTGTGTTGGATCACACCCTCCACGTTAGAGGTTTAGAAACATGGGATATATAATTGAAGTTCTGTCACATTAAATCAAATAATCCTGAGGAAAAAATCCCAAGAAAAGTACCCTCCCACAAGAACAAGTGATCTGCAGATCAACTTGTTCGTGGATTGATCCGTGTTCATCATTTAGAATAAAAAAAGTGGAAACTTAAAATAAAAACAAACCCCTACCTCAAAGGTGTTCATCATTGAAGTGGCCTATCTGTGGGGGTTTAAGTTCCGTTGGCGTTTTTTTCTTTCCTATTCCATTCTTCGAGGTGATTCAAAGTCACTGGAGATTCACCGGTGTTAGTTGTTTGTCATTGGAGAGAATTCTCATCATAGGTTCTTCAGATGAATTCCACCAATTGATCCTCCTTTCTCCAACGCTTTAACCCATTAAAAGAAAACATGTCGCAACATTTTTGTTGCGTTGCGTCATCGCATCGTTACGCTGCTTCATTTATGAAACAACATATCTGTTACGCTACATTTAATATGTCATTATGCTGCACATTTACGAGCCATTAATGAGATTCATTTAATGTGTCTTGTCACTGCTTTTTCACTACATCATAGCACCACTATTCCACTACCCAACGGTTGGGAAAACAAATAAAATAACCATTTAAGTTATTTTATTTTTTTCTGAAAGGTATGAAAATTAATTTTTCTGGTCAACCCTTGTCGGTCGAAGTTAGATCCATTCTAAGAAAATCCTAGTGTTCTAAGTTCAATGGTGCCCCAAGATTTTTTATCTGAGCACTGGTTTAAAATTTAGAAAAACCCGCTCACACGTTTATTTAAATAAACCTTAAAAATAGTTCAAAAAAACTATCTTTCACCCTTAATCCATGTCAGTCTATGTTAAGCTTCTCCTAAGGGAAACATGCCCTTAGTATCTCAATGGTACTCTCAGATTTCCAATACTAGTTACCATTTCGGAGTTATAAGGGTTTGATAATAAAATAATTGTTGCTTAATTATTTTATTTATAGCAAAAAACTAACTTCCACTATTGGTCTACGCTGGAAAATGTTAGGATCTACTTAAGGAAATAATACCCTCACGAGCTCAACAGTGGTCTTGGATTTTCAATTCAAGTCATTATTCATGAGTTATAAGCATTTAAAAAATAAAATAATTTTTTTAATTATTTTATTTACGATTATTCCCTTTTTAGGTTTTCTCATTGGAGGCCTATGCTGACTAAAATTAAGTCGTTCCTAGGGTAAACCTTCCATCTTGAATGCAACGGTACCCTCAGATTTCTAATTTGGGCACCCGTTCAAGATTTATTACACTTTTTCAAGAAAACCGCTCACGCGTGCTATTTAAAACTTAACATTTTTTGATAGATCATTTCAGGCACTCCGGGCCACGGAATTGCACGTTGCTCAGTGCCTGGTCTCAAAATAATCCCATATAAAAAAATTGCATAGAATTTCCAGTACATTACATTACCCCCATCTTTAGGTCTTCATGTCCTCGTAAGCCAAAACAAGGCTAAACAAACAAATGGGGGTACTAAGCACGAATTTGAGCCTCTCTCTCCCATGTGCTCTCCTGGAGATTACCATGTTTCCACAAAATGCACACCAGATGAATCAACCATCCGTGAAGGACTCACTCCTATTGATCCTCTATATCCACCAAGAACTCTACAAATATCACCACATCGTCAATGTCCAGCTCGCCCCAGTCGATGACATGCAATGGATCAAGAACGTACCTCCTCAACTACATCACGTGAAAAAAATCATGAACCTGGTACATCTGTGGAGGGGATCTAGGTGGTATGCCACCTCGCCAACTCTGCCCAGAATTTAGAAAGGTCTGATGAACCTCAAAGATAACTCGATTCCCCGACCAAATCTATGCAATCCCCATCAGGGTGAGACCCGAAGGAACACATGGTCTCCGTCCTTGAACTCTAAGGGCATTCATCCACTATCAACATAAGATTTCTTCCTACACTGTGTGGTCCTCATCTGCTCCGGGATGATCTTAACCTTCTCAGTGGTATCCCGTACCAACTCTAGACCCATGAGTGTTGACTCTCTTAGGTTTGTCCAGCATAGAGGTGATCTATAAGGCCACCTATACAAAGCCTTGAACGATGCCATACCAATGGTGGAGTGATAGATGTTGTTATATGTAAACTCTACCAGTGGTAGGTGATCCTCCCAAATACAACCAAAATCAAGGACACAAGCCCGAAGCATGTCCTCTAAGGTCTGTTTGGTCCACTCTGTCTAACCATCAGTTTGTGGGTGAAAGGCTGTGCTCATGTATAGCTGAGTCCCAAACACCTCTTGTAATTCCTTCCACAACCGAGATGTAATACATGCATCATGATCTGAGACTATCATAGATGGGACTCCATGGATTCGAACCATCTCCCGCACGTAGAGTCATCTCAAGCCCTCTACTGAACCCTGGTCTTGAATGGCTAGGAAGTGGACCAACTTGGTGAGTCGGTCTATGATCACCCAGATGGTATCATACCACCCTAGACATACGTGAAAAGATATTCATTAATTCCATTGATATCCCATCTCACTTTTACTCTAGTACCTCGAGGGGTTGTGTCAAACTTGATAGAACCTATTGCTCAGCCTTCTCTTGCTAACAAGTGAGGCCTATCGAGATAAACTTTTCCAATGTCTTCTTCATCCTCGGCCACTATTACTGACATCGGAGGTCCTGGTACATCTTCTGCACACCTAGATGTACCACCAAAAATGGATGTATGGAACTCTCTTAACATCTCCTCCTGCAACGCCACTGGTACTACGGTGTTTCCTCTGAAAAGAATGACGTGCTCCCCTCCTTTTGAATATCCATTAGAGGCATACCCTATGGACATATGGGTACATATAGCCTCACAACTAGAATCTTCGAGTTGTACCTCCCTAATTTTCTATAATAGTAAAGGGTCAACCACCATCGACGGAAGAAAAGTTGTCTCCTCTCTATCCACAAAGGATATCTAAAGTGAGGATGACTGTTCTAAGGTCTTGTTCTGTAGTTGTGAACTGGGTCTCCCATTGAGAGAATCCTTTACCATGTTTCCCTTTCCAAGAGTATGGACTAATTTGAAGTCATAGTCTTGGAGGAACTTCAGCCATCATCTCTGTCTCAACTGTTGAAAAGCCTACAGGCACCTTTCCATCCACGCAAAAGGCTACCCCTTTTAACTAATTGATGTTCCCATCGAACCTTTGGTAATAGGTACTCATTCTCCATGACCACTCAGTTAAAGTGCCAGTAATCCACACATAACCTCAAACATTGGGTCTTAATAAGACCTTCCTCTACAATTCCCCCACCTATACCCCCTGCTCGCGAACCTCTATGAAAGCCATCCGATATACTGATGCTGATATAGGTGCCATCTCGGGGTGTATAATGATGCAGAAGTCCATCTCCCTATGGGGAGGTAATCTAGGAAACATCTTTTGAAAGGACGTTCCTGCACTCTGCCACTACTGTTGGGAACTGAAAACTCAAAACATCCACTACCACAAGGGTAACGCTAGTTTACTCAAGATTGATCGGCTGCACTATAACACCCCAACCACACTAGGCTAGAGCCGGTGCATTACTTGTGATATTGGAATGGTTAGAAGGAATGAAAATCCCGAAGTAATGATCAGTTTAGTAGTCTTGAAGAAACTAGATACATATATTTAAAAAAATTACATTGGATAAGGTTACAAGATACAATACATAATGAAAAATAAAAACTGCATCCACAAGCACTCAATAAATGACCTCCTCTTTATAACCTGTTGAAGGTAAATAATGAAAGGGGTGAGACCAAACGCTCAGTAAGGGTTAAAAATAGTGGAATCATGAGTACAATATTAATTAAATAATAATCAATATGACATAATCAAAATGGCATAGTGAATAAATAAATAACTAATGCCATTAATAAACTGAGAATGAAACTGCATCCATAGATTTTGTCATAGTGAAAACCTCATGGATAGTAATAATAACTGATAATGAATAAAGATAATTCTTATTAATTGTATTTCATGTATCCAGCACATGAACCATAATACCATAAAAATGGTTTATTTCTATGGGTAGAAACCCGTCTGATTTTTTTGGAAACAAACTCGAAGGGTCTGTCTCCAAACTGTTTTGTCTCATGAGACCTACCGATGCATCACGGGGCTATAGTGGGTCCCACCCACCTCTAAATCCAATAATTATTTATAAATATATTCAATAAAAGATCAATATGTATTTACATTATCTGTATAGAATATAAAAATACATATTCATCAACATTTCCACAGTCTAAACAACATTCAAAATAAATACCGTATGTAAAATGGTATACGGCTTAGACAATAATAATATCCATAATATGAGAATATGGATATTTGAATGGAATGTACTTTCAATTAAAAAGTGATATCAAATGGTCAGTAGGTACACCACATAAGAAAGAGTAGGTGCACAATTACTAAGCAAGTCACAACGAAGTGAAAATTGAGACAAAGCTTGTTACCATGTTGTATTCAATTGAGTTATATGAAAAAGAGTTAATAACCACCAAAAGAGTCACAAAATACAATGAATATAATTATAACCATGATAACATATGTCAAATGGCAGTACACCTATACCACATATAAGAAATAAGAGGTGAACAATGGAGATCCCACAGAATTGAAAGTGAGATGAGAAAAACCCCTTACAAACATTTCAGCATGGTAACAAGTGTCCTTCGAGGGATTAATGAGTGATAAAAGGTTATCCAACAATTTATATATCACAAGGTAAGTATTGGGGATATTAGAAAACATACCCCATAATTATAAATTAAAAACAAAATCACACAAGATAGGGTGGATTCTTGAATAAAAGTGAGAGAGAGGATCCCTTACCTTATGCTTGAAGGTGTTCTTGACTTGTTATTAAATACCTGAATAAACAAATTAGGATTATTAATTCATAATTGAATAACCTCTTTTATATGTAAATGATTTATTATAATCCTTTTTAGTTCATTCTAGGCCTTTTTGATTGGTTATAAGGTTCAATTTCATTGCTCGGGCTCGTTTGTTTACTTGGTTTTAAATGATTGGTTCACTTATATTAAAGTTTGGATAAATATATAATATGGATGTGGTTGTCCAAAAATGAATTTATACACTATTAGTGAACATACAGAAGATTACATGATTTAAATTTAATTCAGGTTACTTAGATTGAAGTCGAATCTTTATATATATATAACCTTAGTGATAACTGTTTTGGTTAATCGGTGGGTTTGATTACGATGAACATGTTTTGCTTTATAACTTAATACCATTTGTAAAAAAAATATTACAGAACTAAAAATAGGATATATTACATAATAATCTGGTTCAACCATAACACAAATGGTTTCCTAACCATAATTAAATATTATAATAGAAATTGATAAACTGTTGTCCTTGAATGTGCTAAATTAGCACATCTCAAATGGTGTTTTCATTTCTTTCAAATAAAAGTGGGAAAGGGGAGAAGATAATGTAATATATACCATTATCATTAAAAAAATTCAGTACATGTATGTTACTGGATTTATCATACTATTTTGGTGAAGGGAGGTGAGAAAAGAAACAAAAATAAAAGAACTTAAAAGAAAAGATGGGATTTGAAAGAGGAATTTACCTCTTGAGACTTTCTCCTTTGAGAACCTCGTAAATGGAAAGGTTTTGGTATTTTTATGAGACCAAATCTTGATAGACGTTGGGTAGGAGGTTGGTAAGGTATTTGGATAGAATTTGGAGAAGGCGCAAGGCTTGAGAGGAGTGAATGGAAGGGGGGTGAGAGGGGGTTTTTATAGTGGAGGAGAGAGGGGATTTCTTAAATAAAACTCATTAATTTATTATTTCCTCTCAATAAAACCAATAGTGAGTATTATATGACCAAGAAAAGTAATATATGCATGTGAATTAGAACCAATTGGGCTTACATCAGCATATCATCATCAATGACTCAATTAATCCATTATTTAGCATTTATTGTGAATTATCAGATTTTATTATTCATCAAGAATTCAAGTATTTCAGAAAAATCCCAAAAATTCACCCTAACCATTTTTTGACGTTTATAATCTAAAAATTAAATCCATTTTTTGAAAATAAATTTCTAAATATGATTAATTAAATATTTAATTAAATCATTATTTAATTGAAATATATAAACACTTAGAATATTCATCTTCATCTTTAGGGTGTCTAAATTCATTTATACACTCAATGGTATGGATACCATTCATAAGAGTCATATTACTATTCATATGGGTAAGTTACTATTCCTAAGGATAGGTTATTATCCATAATGGTAGGTTACTATTCACCGAAAATTAAGTTTATTCTATCAGACTCTAAATATCATCTTGAACACAACCGTGTATATCAGATTTTTAAAATTCAAATCACAGAGCTGGTAAATTTAAGTTTAGTGGATATGTTATGGCTATCTCCTATAAGTAACCATGTTTTGTTCCATAGGGGCTCAGTGATTCATGAAATATAGGCTACCTAATGAATACAGTGTATTTAAGAGAAACATACCATAAGATGTTTGGGGTGCTACATTATTCCCTCCTTCGGAAATTTCACCCTCAAAATTTTATGTATAAATCCCAACAAAAATATATGGGTGATTATTTTTCATAACATCCTTAGGTTCCCATGTTTCTTCCTCCATATTTTGGTTTCTCCAATGAACCTTCACTAGGTGAGTTGTCCGATTTCTCAATATCTGCTCCCTTGTGTCAATAATCCCAATAGGCTTTTCACAATATGACAAATCAGGTTCTAGTTCAATTTCTTTATATGTGAGAACATGAATTGGGTCTGGCATGTATTTCTTTAACAATGACATGTGGAATACATCATTAACTCTAGAGAAATTTGGTGGCATCGCTAGACGATAAGCTATAGCTCCAATTCTTTCCAGAATTTCAAATGGCCCGATGTACCTGGGGCTTAGTTTCCCTTTCTTACTGAACCTTAGGACACCCTTCCTTGGAGATACTTTTAGAAAGACATGATCTCCCACCTGGAATTCCAAATCCTTTCTCTGATTGTCAGCATAACTCTTCTTCCTACTTTAGGCTGCCTTAATATGGGCTTGAATTTTCTTCACCTTTGTCGTGGTCTCTTCGATAAGTTCTGGGCCTATAAGTTTCCTCTCACCAACTTCGTCCCAACAAGTTGGAGTTTGACACCTCTTTCCATATAATGCTTCATACGGAGCCATTTGAATACTAGAATGGAAACTATTGTTGTAGGAAAATTCCACCAAAGGTAAGTATTGATCCCACATACCTTGTAAGTCAAGAGAGCATGACCTCAGCATGTCTTCTAAAGTTTGATAGTCCTTTCAGACTGTCCATCGGTTTGTGGGTGATAAGCAGTACTCATACAAAGCTCAGTATTCAAAGATTTTTGGAGACTTTTCCATAACTTTGATGTAAACCGAGGATCTCGATCGGATACAATCAATAGAGGTGCACCATAAAGTTTTACAACTTCATTAATATACAGTCTTTCCAGGCGCTCGAGTGGAAAATCCTCTCGTATAGGAAGGAAATGTGCTGATTTTGTGAAACGATCAACAATTACCCATATTTTATCTTTCCTTCTAGGTGTCCTTGGTAGTCCGGTGATAAAATCTATCATAATGCTATCCCACTTCCACATAGGAATAGGTAGAGGTTGCATCACTCCTTTGGGATGTTGTCTCTCTACCTTCACTTGTTGACAAACTAGACACCTTGACACGTAGTCAGCAATTTCCCACTTCATATTATCCCACCAGAAATATTCCTTCAGATTCCTATACATCTTGGTGCTACCCGAGTTTATAGAGAAATTTGAGCTATGGGCATCATCTAATAGTTCCCTTTTTAGCTCAAGTACTGATGGAACACATAACCTCTTCCCAAATTTCAAAACTCCTTCTTCATACATGAAGTCATCCAGTCTTCCATCCTTGACAGCATTAATTTTCTTGTGCAGATTCCCATCATCAGATTAAGAGATTTTTATTTTCTCTAATAAAGATGGTTTAGAAATCATTTGAAAGAGAAAAGATGTTTCCCCTCCCTTAACAATTCCCATATCTATCTTTAGTAGATCCATGAATATAGGATCTCTTTCAATCCTCATTTGAGTTAGAAGGTCATGATCTTTCTTGCTTAATTCATCTGCCACCTTGTTCGCCTTTCCTAGGTGGTAGTGTATTGAACAATAATAATCTTTTAGTAACTCAAGCCATCTTATTTGCCTCATGTTGAGTTCTTTTTGTGTGAAAATGTATTTCAAACTCTTGTGGTCTGTATAGATCTCACATCTCTCTCCGTAGATATAATGCCTCCATATTTTCAGAGCAAAGATTATGGCCGCTAGCTCAAGATCATGAGTTGGATAATTTTTCTCATGATTCTTCAACTGTCTTAATGTATAAGAAATAACTTTATCATTTTTCATAAGGATGCAACCCAGCCCATTCTTTGATGCATCGCTGTATATCACAAATCCATCACTTCTAGATGGAAGAGTCAAAATTGGAGCACTGATCAATCTTCTTTTCAATTCTTCAAAACATTCTGTACACTCTTTTTTACACACAAACTTAACTCCTTTTCGTGTGAGATTGGTTAGCGGGTTAGCCAGTTGGGTGAAATTCTGAATGAAATGTCGGTAATAACCTGTTAAGCCAATAAAACTGCGTACCTCGGTTATGTTTGTTGGCATGGGACAATCTTGGATTGCCTTTGTCTTCACAGGATCAACTAGGATTTCGTCCTTAGAGACAATATGGACTAGAAAAAAAAATGATTGAAGCCAAAATTTGCACTTGCTAAACTTCCCATATAATTCATTTCTTCTAAGAGTTTCCAGAATAATCTGCAAGTGATTATCATGGTCTTCATAGCTTTTTCAGTATACCAGGATATCATTGATGAACACCACAACAAAGTTATCAAGATATTCCTTGAAAACTCTATTCATTAAATCCATGAAAACAGAGGGTGCATTAGTTAGTCCAAAAGGAATCACCATAAAATTTTAATGCCCATACCTGGTTCAAAATGTTGTCTTAGGAATATCTTCCTTCCTCACACACAACTGATGATATCCGGGCCGAAGTTCAATCTTTGAAAAGTATTGGGCTCCATGGATTTAATCAAATAAATCATCAATCCAAGGAAGAGGATACTTATTCTTTATTGTAATATCATAGATTTCCCTATAATCAATGCATAGCCTCATGGATCCATCTTTATTCTTGACAAACAGGACCGAGGCTCCCCATGGAGAAACACTAGGTTGAATAAATACTTTATCACTCAAATCCTCTAGTTGTTTCTTTAGCTACACTAACTCCACAATGGTCATTCTATAGGGGGTCTTTGATATAGGTCTCGCACCAGGAATTAAATCAATAGAGAACTCAACTTCCCTCTCTGGAGGATTTCCAGGTAAATCCTCTGGAAATACATCAATGTACTCTTTCACTATGTCCACGTCTTCAATTTGAAGATTTCTTTCCTCTCCCATAGATGTTGGTTTATCTTCATCTCCAAGTATTGCATTCAATAGAGATACTGGGGGTGGTTCTCGATAAGAATCGGTTGGCGATGTTTCTTCCCTAAAGACAAGGGATTCTACACCATTTTTAAAAATTGTAACTTCCTTCTTCTTACAATAAATCTTCCCATCATAATTTGACAACCAATCCATACTGAGAATTATATCAAATTTAGTCATTGGTATGATGAAAAGGTTAGAAACTAAAGCACTTTTTGGTGACTGGAGGGGGACTAGTCGACATGCCTTTGTTGCAATGATACATCCCCCATGAGTTTTGACTGACAACTCCTTTATTAAATCAAATCGGACATATCTAATATTCTTGGAAAACTGAGAGGATATAAATGAATGCAATGATCCAGAATCAAATAAGGTGTTGGCTAAGTTTGAGGAAAAAATTATAGTACCTTACACCACATCATTAGGAACTTCGACCACCGCAGTTGTAATCGCATAAGCTCTCCCTTGATCTCTTGGCCTTTTCTGAGTCAAGTTTCCTTGGAATTTAGGACACTCATTTTCATAGTGTCCCATTTCTCTGTAATTGTAGCATTTAATATCATTGAATTGTTTCTTCCCCTTACATTGATCGGATCAATTCCCCTTTTCTCCGCAGTTATAGCAGACTCCCATGCCTTTCAATAATTTCCCGAGATGATTCTTTCCATAGTTTTCACATAATGGGAAAATATTCGTTCCCTTTCTCTTCTTTGGTGCTTCTCCTTTTCCTTTGTTATCAGAGTACCACTTCTTATCTTGGTTTCCTTTGAAAGGATTTGATCTAGAAAATTCCCTCTCTGTTTTGATGGCACTTGATACAATTCCATCATATGATGAAAATGTTTGAGAAGCCAGTGCTCTCTGAATACTTGGCTTAAGACCTTCAAAGAAATAATAAATCTTCTCTGCCGAGTCACGTACGTAATCTAAGACATACCTAGCCATCCTTGTAAAATTAGCCTCATACTATACAACACTGTCTTCTTCCCTTTGTTTTAAGCTAAGGAATTTCCTCTTCATTTCAGTTCTTTGCTCGCGAGGGAAATATTTTTCGAAGAATATTCCCTTAAAATTCCTCCATTCCATATCTTCTATTTCTTCTTCCTCTGATACCAACTGTAACACCCCGACCCCACTAGGCTGGAGTTGGTGCATTACTTGTGATATTGGCATGGTTAGAAGGAATAAGAATCTCGAAGGAATGATCAGTTTAGTAGTCTTGAAGAAACTAGATACATAGATTTACAACAAATTACATTGGATATGGTTACATATACAATACATAATGAAAAACAAAAACAGCATCCACAAGCACTCAATAAATGACCTCCTCTTTATAACCTGTTGAAGGTAAATAATGAAAGGGGTGAGATCAAACGCTCAGTAAGGGTTACAAATAGCGGAATCATGAGTACAATATTAAGTGAATCATAATGTAACATCCCAAGTAAGTAATGAATAATAGATATTTTTATCTATGTCTATTAATGATTAAGATAGTGTTTTAGAGGCTTAAAATGAAAATAAATCCAATCTTAAGCATGGAATACACTAATATTCTTAAAAGATTGTTTTACTGCCTTATGATGGAAAACCCCTTTTAAATCTATCTTTTTACAATTTTATAAACTATGTTTGTCAAAATAAACTTATTCTTTATGATTGGGACATCAAAATTTACTTTTTGTGAATTTTTGGTATTTTTCTGACAATGTTCATTTTTTAACGAATAGTGAAAAATACTACATTTTACATCAAAACTGCTTTTTAATATAATTTATTTATATGATTAGATTATCTTTTTAATTGGTTTTAAAGTGAAATTAGAAAATATTTTTACCATTAAATCCAATAGTGGTCGTTTGAATTAATTTCACTTTGAAATCGGACTTAAACTAGTGTCAATCTTTTGATACTTATTGTTTCATAAAAACACGCTATTTGCTCTGACAGCAGGAATTAATTATTAAATTAATTAATCTGACTTATATGTTTTTAATTTTGTAAAATAGACTTCATTTTTGAATTCGTAATATCAAATATATCTTAGGGTGAATTTTTTGTAATTTTCTGAAAAACTTCAATTTTTGATGAATAGTGAAACCACTAAGTGGTACTTATAAAGACTGATTTTCCGTTTAAATGAAATTTTGCCATCATTGTGTTTTTAATTTCAAAAATCCTACATACATGGTTTTCATTAATAAGTAAAATGTGGTTCAATGAGATTATAATAATTTTTTGGTGAATAGTAACTTATTAAGTTCTTAATCGCGATTAGTGGTAATTAGTGTAGTTTAAGGTAAAAATAATGCTTTAATAAAATAAGATGAGTTTGACACATGTCCTACCCTCATTGGTTGTGTCATGGCCGACCAAGACAAGCCATGGGTAAACTTGGGGACCCCATGGGGACACTTTGGTTGGGAAATGACATAAATAACTTTTTATTTAATGTAAAAGTAAAAATGACACAAACATGATATGTTTTACTAAAACAATTTTTAAATGGGGTTATACAAGTCATATTTTTGATTATAAATAGTCATTGGAAAGATAAAAAGATTTCCTACATCATATTATTTTTTTTATAATTTTTAGATATTAAATAAATAAAATTATTTATGACATCATGATGATGCAGCGATGACCTCATTATTTAACGATTTAAATAAAATGGAAAGATAATGTAAAATATATGAACTACACATGTCCAAAACCAATTTTATGAGTGGATTTAGAACCCTTATCACCTTATACACGACTTATATCAATGTGGGACCTTTTAAAACCGAAACACATTTTTAAATAAAGTAATATTTCTTTACTTTCCAAAAGTGCCCCTTCTCTCCTCTTATAAAAGGCCCCCAACTCTACCTCATTTCACACACTCCTCAAGCCTTTGGATCAGAAAACCCCTGCCCATTTACTCTCTCCAAATTCCTATCCTCATCCTAGAGGATTACCTTTGGGCATAATCCTTTCAAATGAATCCTTTAGGCTCAAATCAAAAGGAGTTACACTTTTAAAGGTAATTCATTCTCTCATGTTCATTTGTTTTATTTTGTTTCTCCAACCCCCTAAACTCTTTTTATTTACTTATTTTGTAACAACACAAGTATCTTCAATATACTAGGATGTTTTTATAAGATTTATTTGAGCTACACTCTCACACAACTACATCAAATGGTTAAAGAACATACGGTTTCCGTGGATGGCGAAATTCTGCCTCCCGAAACGATGATTGTTCAATACTCATTTAACACCTTCAAAGGTGGCCATTATGATGTCACTATTTTTATATATTAAATATAATATGTTTATGTTTTCCTTAAGCTTCTGTTTTTTTCATTTTGGGCATACATTTATGGTTTCCATTATGGGTAAACACGATATCTTCATTTTAGGAAGTGCGGACTACCGCCCCCTGAAAGTGATTTGATTCGTTAATACCGTATGTGGGATGTGTAAAGGATAAAGTTAATGATATTGTATATGTTATTATACTGGAATTATAATATACTCTTATATAATTATGATTCCATTCCAGAAATACAAAATAGAAATGGAAGTAGCGTTCATGCGTACGTACGGCTTACCGTCTCCATGAACGGTGCATTTCATTTCTTACCTCCAAATTTGATGTAATATTATAAATACATGTATATGATGAATATATATGATATATATGTTATCCAAATAATTAATATCATTCTGGATATAATGAACCTTTGACCAAATTAACAACATGTAAGTGTAAGAAGTCTATTTTTGACTTAAGAACCAAATACCGACAAAATGAACACTATTAACTTAAATGATTACATGATGTTCATAACATGGTATAAAAGGAATAATGAACTTGAAAAAGGTTCATAAGCAAGTAGATATTAACTAAAGTTTATTATTCAGGAGATTAAAGAACGGCCGGGTCAAGTCGGATACGAGGTATGGGACTTGTCTCAATCTCCTTTCATTGAGGCATATTTTATTTTATACACAACTTTCTTTTATACGGTGTATAAACCCCTTTTACTTTTACATTTATTCAAAAGGAATATTTTTTATATGAAGCGTTTACTAAACGAAAAAAGGGAATGTTTTTTTCATACGTATGCGGCGACAATGACTTCTCCGCCGTCGTGATCGTTATTTGAGTTTCGGATTCCTCTACAAGCCATACCTTCTTTTTAAAAGAAAAATAAATACCATGTTTTAATTTTCTTTTATTTTGGTATTGAAAATGGTTTTCACAATGTTTTTTGTGTTGTATTGATATCTTGTGATTGAAATGTGGAAATGTTATGTTTCCTTTAGGCATGTTTTATGTGATACGATTATGATATGGTTCTTGGGCATTATTATGAAGACGGGTGGTTCCGTGATAAACTAAGGGCGGGTGAGCCCGATATAGCTCTTCAATGCATTTGGTAACGCGAAGGAGTGAAACGTTAAGGTTTCTCCGAAGAGATTTTAGGGAATATACTATGATGGGTATTCCAAACGTAACCAAGAGGGTTACTCCCTACATAAGAATGTTATGAATGCCTCAAGTTACCTTTATGTCTTATGATTTCTATGATTTATTCATGATTTGATGAGGTATGTTAAAGTGCTTATGTTTTATGGATAAAGTATGATTTCATTCTTATGTATATATGTACCCATGTTTCATTTCCATGTTTTTATAACCCATACTGAGATTTTTATGCTCATCCCAAGTTTTTTTGAAATGATTTTCACAGGTCAAGGGAAGGTACATGATATGATGATAGTGTCAAAGAAGTGTCAAGAAAGAATCCATGTTTTATTTTAAATGTGTTTCCATTGATGGGAATGAAGAATACTATCTTTATGTAACCACTTTGTTTATATGTGGAATGTAATGCAAGTTTTATGATCTAATTCTCTAAAACTCTAAACCTGAAAAGATCCTCAAGATTAAGTAAGGTTTAAGGCTGGGGCCTTATAGTTGGTATCAGAGGTCGGTTTAGATAACTTTATGAGTTAGAATTATATTAAAATATTATCCAAAAATATTTTTTTTGAAATGATATAGCATTTAAAGATTACCATGTTGCTTCATCTAAGACATGTTTGTTTAGAATGGTTTTCCGCAGAGGAAACAGGGAAGCAGTTCTAGGAAGGCATACAGAAGGAAATAACCTTCCGAATTAGCATCCTGAGATGGTCGGAATTGGAACTGAACAGTTTGTTGTAGTAATGGCGCAGTTGACTTAGGCTATAAATGGTGGTGGTATCCATGCACGAGATCAGCCAGATCAACCGTAGAGGAACATGTCGGTGGTGGAACATTTCATGAGGCAACATCCACCATCATTCAGAGGATCATCTAACCATGTGCTAGTTGAAGGGTGGATTAAAGCACTGGAGAATATTTTTGATGTCATGGGGTGTTCAGACAATCCAAAGGTTAGTCTTGCTATTTACCGTTTGGAGGGTGAAGCAGATTAGTGGTGGTCTATGGTTAAAAATATCAGGGATGCCGATGAGATTGATGCTCTTGACTGGGATGAATTCAAAGGTATGTTTCTTGAGAAGTATTTTCCTAAGGCTGTTCGACTTAGGATGGAAAAGCAATTCTTGGAATTGAGACAAGACGAAGACTCAGTGGCTTCCTATGAAGAAAGGTTCACTCGATTGGCAAGGTATGCTCCAAATTTTATCCGAGACCTTGATAGTAAAATCAATCGTTTTTACTCAGGATTAAAGCCAAAATATCGAAGGGCATTAGCTTCTCATGAGTTTAAAAGTTATGAAAATCTTGTTCGATGTGCTGAGAAGGTGGAAATGGAGTTTGCCGATGACCAAGTGTTCTATAACAACCAGCAGAAGAAGAGACCGAGGTGGCAGGAGAAAGGTAAGAATTATTCAAAAAAAGTCTGATGGTAAGAGAACTAAGTTTCCAGTTTGTGATAAATGTGGCAAAAGGCATGCTGGGGAATGTCTTCTGAATTCTGGAAAGTGCTACCGATGTGGTAATATGGGACATAAGGCTCGTGATTGCACTGAAAAGGATCAAGGTGAAGGTAATAACAAATTTGATTTACAGTTAGTGAAATTTTATAAGTGCAATGAGATGGGTCACTATGCAAACGAGTGTCTAGCAAAGAGATTGAGTGATGGGAAGCAGTTATACTACAAGAAGAAAGGGGTGGTGAAATACTTTGCAACTACTTCAGCAGATGTCGGGCCATCAAATGAAGTTGTATCAGGTACTTTGTTTGTTTTTTCAGATTATGCAAGTGTGTTATTTGATTTGGGGTCTACACATTCTTTCATCTCTGAAACCTTTTCTAGTAAAATGGGAATACCATCTCAAGAAATGACTCCTGAACTTTTGGTAAAAACACCTGGGGGAAATGTTGAGGCAAAAAGAATTTATAAGAATCTTCCTATCCTTATCTGTGGAAAGAACCTACTTGCAAACCTTATTGTTCTACCTCTAGTAGAGTTTGATGTTATCCTGGGTATGGATTGGCTCTCTATTTACCATGCTAAGATTGACTGTAGAGATAAAGAAGTTTCTTTTCAGAAATACTTTCAGTTTGTTTATAGGAATTAACCCTTACTTTTGATAACATATCAAGAGGCCGAGAAACTTGTAAAAGATGGAAATGAATGTTACCTTGCACACGTCGTTGAAAATAAAGGAACTGTTCAGATTAATGATGTGCCAGTGGTAAATGAGTATCCTGATGTTTTTCCTGATGAGTTGCCTGGAATAATACCAGATCGGGAAGTTGAGTTTACTGTTGACTTAGTTCCTGATGCTAATCCAATTTCAAAACCCCCTTATCAAATGGAACAAATTGAACTTTTAGAGTTGAAGGAGCAATTGCAAGATTTATTAGAGAAAGGTTTCATTAGACCTAGCACATCACCATGGGGTGCTCCTGTTTTATTTGTTAAAAAGAAAGATGGTTCTATGAGACTTTGCATTGATTATAGAGCCTTGAATAATATCACTGTTAAGAACAAATATCCTTTGCCTCATATCGATGATTTGTTTGATCAGCTCCAGGGAGCTCAGTTTTTTTCAAAGATTGACCTGAGATCGGGGTACCATCAGCTGAAGGTAAAGGAGGCAGATATTCCGAAGACCGCGTTCTGTACGAGATATGTCCATTATGAATTTGTAGTAATGCCTTTTGGGCTAACCAATGCACCTGCTGTATTCATGGACTTAATGAATAGAATTTTCCATGAGTTCTTGGATAAGTTTGTGGTGGTTTTTATTGATGATCTTTTGGTGTTTTCTAAAAGTAAAGAGGAGCATGAAAGACATTTAAGGGTTATCTTGCAAACCTTAAAAGAAAAGAAACTGTATGGGAAATTCAGCAAGTGTGAGTTTTGGTTGCAACAAATTTCTTTCCTTGGTCACATTGTTTCTAAAGATGGAATAATTGTTGATCCTGCAAAAACAAAAGTTGTGGAAGAATGTCCAAGACCCACAAATGTAACCGAGATTTGTATCTTCCTTGGTTTAGCGGGCTATTACCGAAGGTTTGTTAGAAATTTTTCACGGTTATCTAGTCCAATGACTAAGCTAACTCGGAAGGGTGTTAAGTTTATCTAGACAAAAGAATGTGATGATTGTTTTCAGGAATTGAAAAGAATATTGGTGAATGCTCCAGTTTTGGCACTACCTTCCAAGAATGGTGAGTTTGTTATATACAGTGATGCTTCATTGAAAGGACTTGGTTGCGTCCTAATGCAGAATGATCAGGTAATTGCTTATACTTCACGACAGTTGAAAACTCGTGAGGTAAATTACCCTACACATGATTTGGAATTAGCTGCTGTTGTTTTTTCTTTAAAAATTTGGAGGCATCATTTGTATGGATTAAAGTGTGAAATATATACCGATCACAAAATTTTAAAGTATATATTCACTCAGAAAGAGTTAAACATGAGACAGAGGAGATGGATAGAATTAATCAAGGATTATGATTGTACAATTCATTACCATCCGGAAAAAGCAAATAAAGTGGCTGATGCTTTGAGTCGAAAAAGTAATGCTTCATTAACAATGTTGCGTTTGGAACGTGATCCTTTGGTTAAGGATTTGATAAAATTTGGCATAGAAGTTGTTGGTGCAGGAAGTCCTTCTGTTTTGTTTCAGGTATCAGTGAGATCTTCTCTATCAGATAGAATCAAGCAAGCACAGAAGCAAGATAGTGAGTTGCAGAAAAAGGTAGAACTGGTTCAGAAAGGTAAGTTGCCTGAATTCAACATTGATAATGATTGTGTTTTGAGATTTGGGAAGAGATTGTGTGTGCCTTGTGATTCACAGTTGAAGAGAGAGTTGTTATGTGAAGCTCATAGTTCTCCGTTTTCAGTTCATCCGGGCAGTACTAAGATGTATAAAGATCTGCAGGAGTATTACTGGTGGGATGGAATGAAAAGAGACATTGCTGATTTTACTGTGAAGTGTTTGACATGTCAACAGGTTAAAGCAGAGCGGCAGTTACCGAAAGGGATGCTTCAGCCTTTACCAGTGCCAGAGTGGAAATGGGAGAATATATCCATGGACTTTGTTGTTGGATTACCGAAGACATCTCGAGGTAATAATGCAATCTGGGTTATTGTTGATCGCTTGACCAAATCTGCTCATTTCCTTTCTATACGAGATACTTTCTCTCTTGATCAACTTTCCCGTTTGTATCTTAAAGAGATAGTCAGGTTACATGGAGTTCCTCTCTCTATTGTATCGGATCGTGATCCCAGGTTTACTTCTAAATTTTGGAAAGGCCTTCAGAAGTCGATGGGTACTGAATTAAATTTTAGTACAGCTTTTCATCCTCAATCAGATGGGTAGTCAGAATGAACAATTCAGACATTGGAGGATATGCTACGAGCTTGTTCTATGGATTATCAGGGAAGTTGGGACCAACATCTTTCTTTGGTTGAATTTTCATATAATAACAGTTTTCATTCCAGTATACAGATGGCACCATTTCATGCATTATATGGGAATCGGTGTCGAACTCCAGCTTTCTGGGATGAAGTGGGTGAAAGGAAGTTGATGGGACCAGAATTGGTAGAAGAGATGGCAGAAAAAGTTCAGCTGATTCAAAAACACATGAGAACAGCTCAGAGCAGGTAGAAGAGTTATGCGGATAACCGGAGGAAGGATCTATCTTTCGAGGTAGGTGATCATGTTTTTCTCAAAGTATCACCATGGAAAAGCGTGATGAGATTTGGTAAGAAAGGAAAGCTGAGTCCAAGGTTTATTGGACCATACGAAATTCTGGAGAGAGTTGGATCAGTTGCATACCGAGTGGCTTTACCTCCAAGTTTATCTCAGGTACACAATGTTTTTCACGTTTCGATGTTGAGAAAGTATATGCCAGATCCATCTCATGTTTTGAGTCCAGAGGTAGTTCAGCTGGAGGAGAACCTATCTTATGAGGAACAACCGGTCCAGATTCTTGACCACAGGGATCAAGTGTTACGGAATAAGGTGATTCACCAGGTAAAGGTTTTGTGGAAAAACCACATGATTGAAGAGGCAACATGGGAATCTGAAAATGTAATAAGGGATAAGTACCCCCATTTATTAGATAAGTAAATAAATTGCGGGGACGCGATTTTCTAAAGGGGGGAAGGATGTAACATCCCAAGTAAGTAATGAATAATAGATATTTTTATATGTGTCTATTAATGATTAAAATAGTGTTTTAGAGACTTAAAATGAAAATAAATCCAATCTTAAGCATGGAATACACTAATATTCTTACAAGATTGTTTTACTGCCTTATAATGGAAAACCCTTTTTAAATCTATCTTTTGACAATTTTATAAACTATGTTTGTCAAAATAAACTTATTCTTTATGATTGGGACATAAAAATTTACTTTGTGTGAATTTTTGGTATTTTTCTGACAATGTTCATTTTTTAACGAATAGTGAAAAATACTGCATTTTACATCAAAACTGCTTTTTAATCTAATTTATTTATATGATTAGATTATCTTTTGAATTGGTTTTAAAGTTAAATTAGAAAATATTTTTACCATTAAATCCAATAGTGGTCGTTGGAATTAATTTCACTTTGAAATCGGACTTAAACTAGTGTCAATCTTTTGATACTTATTGTTTCATAAAAACACGCTATTTGCTCTGGCAGCGGGAATTAATTATTAAATTAATTAATGTGACTTATATGTTTTGAATTTTGTAAAATAGACTTCATTTTTTAATTCGTAATATCAAATATAGCTTAGGGTTAATTTTTGGTAATTTTCTGAAAAACTTCAATTTTTGATGAATAGTGAAACCACTAAGTGGTACTTATAAAGACTGATTTTCCGTTTAAATGAAATTTTGCCATCATTGTGTTTTGAATTTCAAAAATATGACATACATGGTTTTCATTAAGAATTAAAATGTGGTTCAATGAGATTACAATAATTTTTTGGTGAATAGTAACTTATTAAGTTCTTAATCGCGATTAGTGGTAATTAGTGTAGTTTAAGGTAAAAATAATGCTTTAATAAAATAAGATGAGCTTGACACATGTCCTACCCACATTGGTTGTGTCATGGCCGACCAAGACAAGCCATGGGTCAACTTGGGGACCCCATGGAGACACTTTGGTTGGGAAATGACATAAATAACTTTTTATTTAATGTAAAAGTAAAAATGACACAAACATGATATGTTTTACTAAAAAAAAATTAAATGGGGTTATACAAGTCATATTTTTGATTATAAATAGTTATTGGAAAGATAAAAAGATTTACTACATCATAGTATTTTTTTTATAATTTTTAGACATTAAATAAATTAAATTATTTATGACATCATGATGATGCAGCGATGACCTCATTATTTAACGATTTAAATAAAATGGAAAGATAATGTAAAATATATGAACTACACATGTCCAAAACCAATTGGATGAGTGGATTTCGAAACCTTATCACCTTATCCACGACTTATATCAATGTGGGACCTTTTAAAACCGAAACACATTTTCAAATAAAGTAATATTTCTTTACTTTCCAAAAGTGCCCCTCCTCTCCTCTTATAAAAGGCCCTCACCTCTACCTCATTTCACACACTCCTCAAGCCTTTGGCTCGGCCAACCCCTGCCCATTTACTCTCTCCACATCCCTCTCCTCATCCTAGAGGATTCCCTTTGGGTCCTTTCAAAGGAAGCCTTTAGGCTCAAATCAAAAGGAGTTACACTTTTAAAGGTAATTCATTCTCTCATGTTCATTTGTTTTATTTTGTTTCTCCAACCCCCTAAACTCTTTTTATTTACTTCTTTTGTAAAAACACCAGTATCTTAAATATACTAGGATGTTGTTATAATATTTATTTGAGCTACACTCTCACACAACTACATCAAATGGTTAAAGAACATACGGTTTCCGTGGATGGCGAAATTCTGCCTCCCGAAACGATGATTGTTCAATACTCATTTAACACCTTCAAAGGTGGCCATTATGATGTCACTATTTTTATATATGATATATAATATGTTTATGTTTTCCTTAAGCTTCTGTTTTTTTCATTTTGGGCATACCTTTATGGTTTCCATTATGGGTAAACACGATATCTTCATTTTAGGAAGTGCGGACTACCGCCCCCTGAAAGTGATTTGATTCGTTAATACCGTATGTGGGATGTGTAAAGGGTAAAGTTAATGATATTGTATATGTTATTATACTGGAATTATAATATACTCTTATATAATTATGATTTCATTCCAGAAATACGAAATATAAATGGAAGTAGCGTTCATGCGTACGTACGGCTTACTGTCTCCATGAACGATCCATTTCATTTCTTACCTCTAAATGTGATGTAATATTATAAATACATGTATATGATGAATATATATGATATATATATTATCCAAATAATTAATATCATTCTGGATATAACGAACCTTTGACCAAATTAACAACATGTAAGTGTAAGAAGTCTATTTTTGACTTAAGAACCAAATACCGACAAAATGAACACTATTAACTTAAATGATTACATGATGTTCATAACATGGTATAAAAGGAATAATGAACTTGAAAAAGGTTCATAATCAAGTATATATTAACTCAAGTTTATTATTCAGGAGATTAAAGAACAGTCGGGTCAAGTCGGATACGAGGTATGGGACTTCGTCTCAATCTCCTTTCATTGAGGCATATTTTATTTTATACACAACTTTCTTTTATACGGTGTATAAACCCCTTTTACTTTTACGTTTATTCAAAAGGAATCTTTTTTATATGAATCGTTTACTAAACGACAAAAGGGAATGTTTTTGTCGTACGTATGCAGCGAAAACAACTTCTCCTCCATCGTGACCGTTATTTGAGTTTCGGCTTCCTCTACAAGCCATACCTTCTTTTTAAAAGAAAAATAAATACCATGTTTTACTTTTCTTTTATTTTGGTATTGAAAATGGTTTTCACAATGTTTTTTGTGTTGTATTGATATCTTGTGATTGAAATGTGGAAATGTTATGTTTCCTTTAGGCATGTTTTATGTGATACGATTATGATATGGTTCTTGGGCATTATTTTGAAGACGGGTGGTTCCGTGATAAACTAAGGGCGGGTGAGCCTGATATAGCTCTCCAATGCATTGGGTAATGCGAAAGAGTGAAACGTTAAGGTTTCTCTGAAGAGATTTTAGGGAATATACTGTGATGGGTATTCCAAACGTAACCAAGAGGGTTACTCCCTACGTAAGAATGTTATGAATGCCTCAAGTTACCTTTATGTCTTATGATTTCTATGATTTATTGATGATTTGATGAGGTATGTTAAAGTGCTTATGTTTTATGGATAAAGTATGATTTCATTCTTATGTATATATGTACCCATGTTTCCTTTCCATGTTTTTATAACCCATACTGAGCTTTTTATGCTCATCCCAAGTTTTTTTGAAATGATTTTCACAGGTCAAGGGAAGGTACATGATATGATGATAGTGTCAAGGAAGTGTCAAGAAAGAATCCATGTTTTATTTTAAATGTGTTTCCATTGATGGGAATGAAGAATACTATTTTTATGTGACCACTTTGTTTATATGTGGAATGTAATGCAAGTTTTATGATCTAATTCTCTAAAACTCTAAACCCAAAAAGATCCTCAAGATTAAGTAAGGTTTAAGGCTGGGGCCTTATACATAATCAATCTGACAAAATCAAAATGGAATAATGAATAAATAAACAATTAATGCCATTAATAAACTGAGAATGAAACTGCATCTATAGATTTTTTCATAGTGAAAACCTCATGGGTAGTAATAATAAATGATAATGAATAATGAGAATGCTTATTAATTGGATGTCATGTATCTGGAACATGAACCGTAATACCGTAAAAATGTTTTAGTTCTATGGGTAGAAACCTGTCTGATTTTTTTGGAAACAAACTCAAAGGGTCTGTCTCCAAACTGTTTTGTCTCATGAGACCTACTGATGCATCGAGGGGATATAGTGGGACCTACCCACCTATACATCCAAGAATTATTTATAAATATATTAAATACAAGATCAATATGTATTTACATTATCCTTATAGAATAGAGGATACGGATTCATCAACATTTCCACAGTCTAAACAACATTCAAAATAAATATCGTATGTAAAATGGTATACGGCTTAGACAATAATAATATCCATGATATGAGAATATGGATATTTAAATGGAATATACTTTCAATTGAAAAGTGATATAAAATGGGTAGTAGGTACACCACATAAGAAAGAGTAGGTTCACAATTACTAAGCAAGTCACAACGAAGTGAAAATTGAGACAAAGCTCATTACCGTGTTGTATTCAATTGAGTTATATGAAAAAGAGTTAATAACCACCAAAATAGTCGCAGAATACAATGAATATAATGAGAACCATGATAACATATGTCAAATGGTAGTACATATATACCACATATAATAAATAAGAGGTGAACAATAGAGATCCCACAGAATTGAAAGTGAGATGAGAAAACCCCCTTACAAACATTTCGGCATGGTAACGAGTGTCCTTTGAGGGCTTAATGAAGGATAAAAAATTATCCAATGATTTATATATCACAAGGTAGGTATGGGGGATATGAGAAAACATACCCTATAATTATAAATTAAAAACAAAATCACACAAGATAGGGTGGATTCTTGAATAAAACTGAGAGAGAGGATCCCTTACCTTATGCTTGAAGATGATTTTGACTTGTTATTAAAGACCTGAATAAAAAAATTAAGATTATTAATTCATAAGTAAAGAACCTATTTTATATTTAAATGATTTATTATAATCCTTTTTAGTTCATTATAGGCCTTTTTGATTGGTTATAAGGTTCAATTTCATTGCCCGGGCTCGTTTGTTTACTTGGTTTTAAATGATTGGTTCACTTATATTCAAGTTCGGATAAATATATAAGATGGATGTGGTTGTCCAGAAATGAAGTTATACACTATTAGTGAACATACAGAAGATTACATGGTTTAAATTTAATTCGGGTTACTTAGATTGAAGTTGAATCTTTATATATATATAACCTTAGTGATAACCGTTTTGGTTAATCGGTGGGTTTGATTACGATGAACATGTTTTGCTTTATAACTTAATATCATTTGTACAAAAGTATTACAAAACTAAAAATGGGATATATTACATAATAATCTGGTTCAACCATAACAGAAATGGTTTCCTGACCAGAATTAAAGATTATAATAGAAATTGATAAACTATTGTCCTTGAATGTGCTAAATTAGCACATCTCAAATGGTGCTTTCATTTCTTTCAAATAAAAGTGGGGAAAGGGAAGAAGATAATGGAATATATACCATTAGCATAAAAACATTCCATTACATGTATGTTACTAGATTTATCATACTATTTTGGTGAAGGGAGGTGAGAAAAGAAACAAAAATAAAAGAACTTAAAAGAAAAGATGGGATTTGAAAGAGGAATTTACCTCTTGAGACTTTCTCCTTTGAGAACCTCTTAAGGGGAGAGGTTTTGGTCTTTTTATGAGAGAAAAGATTTATGGACGTGGGGGAGGAGGTTGGGAAGGTATTTGGATAGAATTTGGAGAAGGAACAAGGCTTGAGAGGAGTGAATGAAAGGGGGTGAGAGGGGGTTTTATAGTGGAGGAGAGAGTGGATTTCTTAATATAAAACTCGTTAATTTATTATTTCCTCTCAATACAACCAATAGTGAGTATTCCATGAACAAGAACAGTAATATATGCATGTGACTTCGAACCAATTGGGCTTACATTAGCAGATCATCATCAATGACTCAATTAATCCATTATTTAGCATTTATTGTGAATTATCAGATTTTACTATTCATCAAAAATTCAAGTATTTCAGAAAAATCCCAAAAATTCACCCTAACCATTTTTTGATATTTAGAATCCAAAAATGAAGTCCATTTTTTGAAAATAATTTTCTGAATATAATTAATTAAATATTTAATTAAATCATTATTTAATTGAAATATATAAACACTTAGAATATTCATCTTCATCTTTAGGGTGTCTAAATTCATTTATACACTCAAGGGTATGGATACTATTCATAAGAGTCATATTACTATTCATATGGGTAAGTTACTATTCCTAATGATAGGTTACTATTCATAAGGGTAGGTTACTATTCACCAAAAATTAAGTTTATTCTATCAGACTCTAAATATCATCTTGAACACAACCATGTGTATCAGATTTTTAAAATTCAAATCACAGAGCTGGTAAATTTAATTTTAGTGGCTATGTTATGGCTATATCCTATAAGTAACCATGTTTTGTTCCATAGGGGCTCAGTGATTCATGAAATATAGGCTACCTAATGAATACAGTGTATTTAAGAGAAACATACCATAAGATGTTTGGGGTGCTACATTATTCCCTCCTTCGGAAATTTCACCCTCAAAATTTTATGTATAAATCCCAACAAAAATATATGGGTGATTATTTTTCATAACATCCTTAGGTTCCCATGTTTCTTCCTCCATATTTTGGTTTCTCCAATGAACCTTCGCTAGGTGAGTTGTCCGATTTCTCAATATCTGCTCCCTTGTGTCAAGAATCCCAATAGGCTTTTCACAATATGACAAATCAGGTTCTAGTTCAATTTCTTTATATGTGAGAACATGAATTGGGTCTGGCATGTATTTCTTTAACAATGACATGTGGAATACATCATTAACTCTAGAGAAATTTGGTGGCATCGCTAGACGATAAGCTATAGCTCCAATTCTTTCCAGAATTTCAAATGGCCCGATGTACCTGGGGCTCAGTTTCCCTTTCTTACTGAACCTTAGGACACCCTTCCTTGGAGATACTTTTAGAAAGACATGATCTCCCACCTGGAATTCCAAATCCTTTCTCTGATTGTCAGCATAACTCTTCTTCCTACTTTAGGCTGCCTTAATATGGGCTTGAATTTTCTTCACCTTTGTCGTGGTCTCTTCGATAAGTTCTGGGCCTATAAGTTTCCTCTCACCAACTTCGTCCCAACAAGTTGGAGTTTGACACCTCTTTCCATATAATGCTTCATACGGAGCCATTTGAATACTAGAATGGAAACTATTGTTGTAGGAAAATTCCACCAAAGGTAAGTATTGATCCCACATACCTTGTAAGTCAAGAGAGCATGACCTCAGCATGTCTTCTAAAGTTTGATAGTCCTTTCAGACTGTCCATCGCTTTGTGGGTGATAAGCAGTACTCATACAAAGCTCAGTATTCAAAGATTTTTGGAGACTTTTCCATAACTTTGATGTAAACCGAGGATCTCGATCGGATACAATCAATAGAGGTGCACCATAAAGTTTTACAACTTCATTAATATATAGTCTTTCCAGGCGCTCGAGTGGAAAATCCTCTCGTATAGGAAGGAAATGTGCTGATTTTGTGAAACGATCAACAATTACCCATATTTTATCTTTCCTTCTAGGTGTCCTCGGTAGTCCGGTGATAAAATCTATCGTAATGCTATCCCACTTCCACATAGGAATAGGTAGAGGTTGCATCACTCCTTTGGGATGTTGTCTCTCTACCTTCACTTGTTGACAAACTTCTTGAAACGTCTTACGTGTCTAAGTATTTGAGACTAACATCGGCTTCTTGCTTTCCCATTACTAACATCCACTAGTTATATCAGCTCAGCAAAAGGACTTCCAACCAAAAAGGTTTTCTATAGCACCCTATAATAAGTGGGAAAGTACGGAGGAATAGCGCTAGATTAGATGTCCCTAAGCACACCTTGCCTGGAGGTCTGAGCCCTGAAGTACTAGTAGTATCGTATTTATCAAGTACTTAGAAAATTCGGTATACCTCGATGAATACTCAGCTATCGTCATGTCATCCTATTGAAGTTGTAGAAGCTCTTGGACGCACATAGCCCTTAGCTTTCATGGAGATAGCCCCTTCTCTGAGAAAGGTTCTCAAGCTATGACCACGGAAGTGTCACCTCATCGTAAGATCGGGTAATCTAAACCCCACCATCATCCAACTGAGCCACGTAAAAGGCTAAATTCTAGGACTACCATCTGATATAATGGTGTCTTGACTCGGTAGAAAACTTAGTCACCACCTCAATCCAATCCTTATCCGCTTATGAGTCGGGCTCCCCTCGGAACTTGAGGGGTCTCTATCGCTAAAACTTGTGAAGTGTGCTCTGCCCGTGCATCTCATCTTCTTACAAGTACAATGTGCTACTCCATAGGTGGTGGTATAGTTGGTATACCACCCAGTGGTTCTATCTTTGGTATGATCCACTATACCCATTTCTTCACCCCATGAATCATCCTTGTGATCATGCGGTGGAATCCTGGCTGGTTGTCTACATGGAATCATCTTGAAACAAAACAAGATGTACCACAATCAATAGATTATACCCGGTGATCAAACTATAATTCAAGAAGAACATGAGGAAACACTCAATTCCAATATGATTCATGCAACCAATGTTTTATGTATAGCGCTGAAAATCAGAATTCAAGGTCCTGGTGTATAAATATGGCGGTTGTCGCACCAACACTGGACTCCCTGAATCTAAAAATTGAACCCGAAACAGTTAACATGGTTGCCCAAAAACAAAACAAACTCCCGGTCTTTGAGGTAGAACTGACCACCTATGATACCACTTTGTCACGACCCATCCCTTGGGGCCCGTGTCATGACTACCCCAAGCCTTCCTCCCAAAGGCCAGGGGCTGGCGACTAGCACTGAAGGCATTATCCCATGAGTGGGAGGCATCTTCTTGAGTATTCATGTGCACACACGCACACACAACCAAGCAGCTGGAAAGGAAAATGTGCATGCCACTAAAACCCACTGAGTAAAGGTACAAGCTATAAGTCAAATGGGTCATAATACAAACCCAACAAAAGACAAACTGAAAACAGGAAAGTACAAAAGATCTCTAAAATCCATCCACTAAAAAACCCACCTGATGGATAAGTGTATAGTATCCGCTGAAAGCCATAGAAGTATGCCATGCTTGCCCGGTCTCACTGGGCACCATTGAGTCTTGGGCCACCAATTCCTCCATCAAGGCAGCGGTCATCCGCACCAGACATAGCACGTGCGGGCGAATCCCATGCAGGGTTGAGTAATAATATACTCAGTAGATACCCCAAGCCAAAAAGGAAATACCACAAATAAATACACAAAGAAAACAAAAAAGCAAGACAACTCACACCTATAATCTAGAGTAGGAAAGTAAGACCATCAGTCATATCATCGAACACCTTAGGCTGCTGGAAAACTCCTCCTTAATGAGTACAGTGGGCATGCCAGGTCACACAGATCTGATTCCCACTAACCTTAGACTTATGTGGTACTCTTCCATGATGAGTATCGTGGGTATGATGGGTCAAACAAAGCCTCTCCCCACCATGGGCATGTTGGGTCACACAGAGCTGCTTCCCACCTTGGCCATACTGAGGTACTCCTCCTGTCGAGTATCATGGGCCTGCCGAGTCATACAGATTTTCTCCCCAACATGGGCCTACTGGGTCACATAGAGTTTCTTCCCATTGGGCCAACGTATCTGATTCACACAGGTTCTCTTGTCAACAATCTTCAGGTCTTATCTAACCGCAGGGTTTCCGTATGTAGTATCTTAATTCCAGGAGAACTGATCCTCAAACCATTTTTTGTATTTCAATTTCATTTAAAGCCTCCTTATATTATTCCAAAATATTTACCATGTCACAAGGTTTCCAACGCTGCAAACGGCTCATCAATCGGGCGTCGGGTCTGTAAGTTATTGGCATTTTAGTAAACAGAGGTCGGCTGCATCTGGGCCCAGGTTGGGGGCCCCACATGCCCCAGTCTAGTTCAACTAATCCGACTCAACCCAGTTCAGGTCTGGTTCAGCCTGGTCCAGCCTAACCAATGGACCAGGCCCATTGGTCTACATTGAAACTAGCCCGGTTCGGTCAGGGGTCCAGCCCGGTTCGGCCGGGGGTCCAGCCCGTCAGGTTGCCTGGAAACCCGAACTCATCCAGCCCACTAGGGTGGCACGCACCCTAATCGGACCGCTAAGGGCGGTCCGGCTCTTCCCTGTCTGGGACACAGCTGGAATTCGCGTCCGCCTCCCCATGCCCCATGGGTCTTTTGTGAGGCCACCTCTTCCGTCGCAGTCAATCGACTGTGGCCTTTGCCACGTGTGACGCGGCGTGGTGCTGCATCTGTGGTGCACCGACATGGCTAGGTGGTCGTGTCCTTCGGCCGCCAGTTGTCAGCACAGAGGCCGGTGTCTCCTGTCGCACCATCGCTGCCCGAGATGGTCGTAACGCTTCTTCTGGCATGTTATCAGGGTGCATTGCCACCCGCCCATGACTGCCATCATGAGCCCCTATCGGGGATCACTGGCAGGTTCTTCTATGAACCACCAGGTCCACTCTGGTGGTATGTTCTTCACGCCACTTGCGCCTATGGATTTCATGGGATTTCGTCCTTCCTGTAATGACCTTTAATCCTCCTTGCCACCATTATGAAGATACGGCCACAAATAACACACAAGATAGAGGGGCTTGGAACTTGTTTGTGTCAGCATGCACCCTCCGCGTTAAAGGTTTAGAAACATGGGATATAGAATTGAAGTTCTATCATATTAAATCAAATAATATTAGTGCAAAAATCCCAAGAAAAGTACCATATTGCAAGAACGAGTGATCCACGGATCAACCTGTTCGTGGATTGATCTGCCTTCGTCGTTTAGAATAAAGAATGGGGAAACTTAAAACAAAAACTAACTCCTACCTCAAAGTTGTGTTGTTGAAGCGATTTGTCCGTAGGGGTTCAAGTTCCATTTCCGCTCATCGCTTTCTGATTTCGTTCTTCGAGGTGCGTCGAAATCACAGGTAATTTGCCAGCATTCTTTGTTCGTTGTTGGAGAGAATTCTCATCGTAGGTTCGTTAGGGGAATTCCACCAATTGATCCTCCTTTTTCCAAAGTGTTAACCCATTAAAATAAAACACGTCACAGTGTTTCTGGTACACTGCGTTTTCGCATCATTACGCTACATTTAATGCTTCATTACGTTGCACATTTACGATCCATTAATGAGCTTAATTTAATTTAACTCGTCGCCGCTTTGTTGCAACACCGTAGTGTCGTTATGCCACCACCCAACGGTTTGGAAAAACAAATAAAATAACCTTTTAAGTTATTTTTTTCGAAAAGTCCAAAAATTAACTTTTCTGGTCAACCCTTTCTGGTCAATGTTAGGTCTATTCTAGGAAAATCCCAACATTCTGATTTTAACAATGCCCCTAGATTTTTTATCCAATCACCGGTTTAAAAGTTAGAAAAACTTGCTCGCACGTTTTTTTAAATGAACCTTAAAAATAGTTCAAAAAACTATCTTTCACCCTTGCCCCGCGTCGGTCGAGGTTAAGCTCCTCCTAAGGTAAACATGGCCTCACAAGATTAACGGTACTCTTGGATTTTCAATCTGAATTACCGTTTATGAGTTATAAGGATTTGAAAATAAAATAATTGTTACTTAATTATTTTATTTACGGCCAAAAACTAACTTCCATTTTTTGCCCGCGTCGGCCAATGTTAGGATCTGCCTAAGGAAATCATACCCTCAAGAGATCAACGGTGGTCTCAGATTTTCAATTCGAATCACCGTTCGTGAGTTATAAGCATTTGAAAAATAAAATAATTTTATTTAATTATTTTATTTACAGTTATGCCATTTTTGGGTTTTCTCACTGGAGGCATGTGCGGACTAAAATTAGGTCGTACCTAGGTTATACCCACCATCCTAAACACAACGGTGCCCTCAGATTTCAAATTTGGACACCCTTTCAAAAGTAATTAAACTTTTTAAGGAAAACTGCTCATGTGTGCTATTTAAAATTTAACATTTTTCGACAGATCATTCTGAGCACTTCGAGCCTCAGAATCGCACGTCGTCTCAGTGCCTAGTCTCAAAATAATCTCATATAAAAAATTACATAGAATTTCTAGGACATTACACTACCAAAATTTATGGATGTTTTTATATAATAATTTATGAACATTTGTATGATTATATATTTATTACAAATTATTATATGAATCATTATAATGATTAATATTGGAATAATAATGAATATGGAAATATTAATTTCAACATTATATTATATAAACTATATCACAAATCTATTGTATGATATGATATAGGACTCTGATAAATACCCTAAGATTCAGTTATGATTATAATATTGTGTTTGATATATATAATATTCAAATAATATATTAAAATATAATAGTGATTCATACTATATGATTCACCCATTTTATTGAATATTTATCTATTTCACATGAGCAATAAATTCCTTTAAATATTATTTGTTATGCTTCACAATTTTATGAGAATCCATCAAAACTCCATTAAAAATAGTTTATAAAAAACATTCATTTTTTGAAAAAAAAATCTTTTCCGATCATTTTAATAAATTTTCTACAACACAACTTTGTAAAAATATGGTCCTTTATCATTTGAAATGTAGGAATTTCAGGAACAAAAAAAAATTAGGATCCTATCCAATCAGCATCTCGGAGCACGCCGGATGCTAGTGATACTATTGTACTTGAGATTGCTATCGATCCAGTCATTTCCCCAGATGTCATTGGTATCTCGCTGCCTGATTCACCTCTAGTGATGGACCAGTTTGTCACCCCTCTATCTAGGGGATATTGGCAAGTTATCATTACTGGTATGTATGTTATTTTTTTAAAAAACTTTATATTTTATTATTTTTTTAAGGCATTTTTCAAACAGATAAAGACACCCATAAAAGGGATACAAATATGAACACAGAATATGTATGGGACCTAAAAGACTTCAAGATTATTGTTCCATTTGATGAGTTCAGGGTGCCTACTGGTGACACTGCTAGAATCTATGGGTGGATTCTCGGGCAGCTTGCTTGTGAGATACTTATCTTTCCCATTAATTATAAATATTGGAGGCATATTCCTACAGCATAGAAAAATTAGGTTTTTGATACTCAAGTAAAGGTAATATTATTTTAATATTCATTGAAAATTAATTTAAAAGATATAGGTAAATTTTTTCATGTACTAATAAAGTGTTATGTTTTTTATTTTTAGATTTTTTTTCATTTTGATGTCCCTGACTCTATTTCACACCCATAGAATTTGAAAATTTTGGGAAAGAAATAGAGAGATTTTAAATGGAGATTATGGAATGAATTTAATGACTCTTCTCTGAGCTCATGACAAATGTATGAGAAAGTGTCTGAAGGAATTTCTCATGAGTAATGAAAGCTCTTTGACGATATCAACAGAGAAGTATCTCATAAGTTAATTGCATATTTTACAGTATCTTAATAACATAAACACAATAAAATTGTAATTTTTATTAATGTTGCTATTTTTTGTAGAAATTATCAAAAAAATATGTGAATCATGAGAAGAAATTCATTCCTCACATTGCAGGGCCTTAGAGTTTTTTGATAAAAATAAAAATTTCAGTTTTTATTTTATTCAATATTATTTATATCATTTTATTATAACTCAAGGTTTTTTATAACTTGTTTATATTTTTCTATAAAGGCTAATCATTGATGACACTCTTTTGGCCGAATAGAGATGTGGTTTAATGTGCATATGAAACCAAATAGAAGTTTTATAAATGACTCTACCAAAGACATTGGAGTAAGTACTTTTCATTACCATTTCATATTATTTCATTACCATAAAAACATAATAATAAAAAATATATTATAAAAATTATCAAGCCTTAAACCCAATTAAATGAGGCCAGCTACATGGACCAAATGATGTCAATTTGGTATCGTTTGATACATCTACCTGGCCCCAATTAATTGGGTTTGAGGCTTTTTTGTTATTATAATATAATTTTCAATATTATATTCTTATATTTTTGAAATAAAAAAAATAATAATGAAAATTTTATTAATTAGATAACATTATTAAGTTCATATATTTTAAAAAATCATTGTTAATATTTTTGTATTAATACGTTAAAATTCGAGAAGTTTCAGATGCAAACCCTTCGCATTCAGCATCGGCTTCCCAGAATGATGAAATTGGAATTGTTTTAGTGTCACATCCATGAATTATTTTAAAGCTATTTTTCATGTAATTTATATTATTTCTTTTTTTTGGGGGGGGGGGGGTTTCCCATGCATTTTTGGAGGAAATAGTGGGTTTTCAAGATTTGGGACAAACCGTGAGCTCATTTCCAGATTTAAAAAGAAATTTTGTTTTTTTATATTTCCTTAGTTTTTTTAAAAAAAATCATACATTACACTTTATAATTTTCCTCCAATGACCTATTAAAACCACCATGTCTATTTGGACCCCTTAGGAACTCATTATAATTTTGGATTTTGGTGATTTAGTTAGGCATTGGGCCAACCTGTGAGCTCATTTCCTGCTTTAAAAAAAACTTAATTCTTTAATATCTCATTCATTTTTTAATATTTTTCAGTGATTACACCTCCCACTCTAATAAAAAATCCCTAGGCACGCCCCCATGTTCATTTCTCCCTCTTTGGAGCTCATTTGAATCGTAGATTAGGGTGAAACTTCTTAGGGTTTCTCAAATCATTCAGATTTGAGAAGGTAATTTGTTTCATCCATAAATCATTCAATTTTCACTCTTTTCCCCCCATTTTAGTTCCCAATTGACCTAATAATCCTCATTATATCCTCCCTATTAGTTTTGGTGGCTTGGAGATTAAAATTTTGGTGGATTTGGGGTGATTTTTTCAATATCTCTCAAGTAAGTGAGTTTTCTTCCTTCCTCCTCCCATTTCCTTAGGGTTTCTTCCACTTTTCTTAAATCCCCAAATGTCCAGAAGTTTGGTATTCATACCTAGGGTCTATTTTTGAGTTTATTTTTCCAATATTTTTGTTTTAGGTTTATGTTCACTCCCTTGTGGTGCGGCGGTGGTGCAGTTGAAGTTCCGTATAAGGATTTGAGGGTTTTTACATATATTGTAGGTGATTCCATGTGTAAGCATTGTAGAATGACTTAGCTTGATGGATTTATATTTTTTTATGTTCCTATATCATTATTTTTAGTTCTAAAACTGTTTTTGGTAACATTTGTTAAGTGGTTGATTATTAAGTGCTAATTTTGTGTGAAAATGGGTGTTTTTACTTGTGCATTCCATGTTGTACCAATTGGTGTTGTTTTATAATTCATTAAATGGATTTATAAAAAATATTAAGTTCTAAAAATTCTGGTTTGGTGTAATATTGGTATGCATTTTGTATTAAAAGATGGATTTTAAATGGATTTTTTGTGCAAAGTTTTATTATAACTTGTGTTATTGTTTTATAGAAATTCTAAGCATTTGTTTGAGTTATACAAATGATGAAAAGCATATTTAGATACTGTTTATAGTGTGTATAACCAGAAATGGTGTTTTTATGTGTAAATTTAGTTTTTTATCATGTGTAACTTTTTTGATCACAAAGAGGGAAACCTGGGTATCTAGGTGGGCGGACGTGTACTAGCATGCTAGTGATCCAGAGTGGTTTTGTCCCTATTTCACTTAGCAAGTTTGACATTGACAACACTAAAAAAACTATGATGATGATGATATTGGGTAAAAATAGGTTATGGGTGATTCCCCTACTAGTGGCCCGTGCATGAGAATGGATATTGTTATGGTTACTTTCACACCGAGATGCGAGGTACCTGGGGCTCACAATTAACTAGTGCCTAGGGGTGTTCCCATGTTGGGTGCTCATTGAATATTTGGAATTTAACTTTGGATTATGGTGTGTTTGTATGGAAAATTCAGTTTCTTAAATGTTTTATTTAAATGTACCTATTATTTAAAGTTACCCACTTTGAAACTATTTTCATTTAAAAGATGCACATTTAGAAATTATTGCTACCATTCCTTATTTATAACACTTGCAAGATTTTTATATTATAATGATTGTCACATGGAATATTTGGGTGGTATACTATTGGGATTATGCTCACACCCTAATTAAATCCCTTGGGTATAAGTAGACTTGATCATGTTTGATGCAGGTAAAGGCTAGGCCTTGGGTGATTGCGGTTCGGATTGCTAGTTTATTCCCTTGGTGTGGTGTTATGGAGACAGCTTGTGAGTGATAAACCCTTGTAGTGTGAAGTACCTTGGGCTTTTTTGTTGCTACTTTTATGTATATTTGGACCTCTTGTGTCATGTTTAAACCTATGTGTTCAGTTCTTGATTTTATTTAAGGCATGTTTGGCATAAATTTTCAGATTTGGTTTATTGATTGTTTTTTGTTGTTAAATGATTCAAAACTTGAGTAAATCATTCCCAAACCATAATACATTATACTCGGGAACTTGTTCTATCCTGTAGGGATAGGGAACGACCTTATGGCCTTTTCATGGTCCATGTTTTGTGTCAGTAATGATGAAGAATAGATTCGGTTTGTGATAAAATGGTATCAGAGCAGGTTAATGTTTTTGGGTTGTATTATTATTTTGGGATGAGTCATGCTAAATAGAAGCTAGGACTGTCAGGGCTTGAAGTTTTGGTCATGAGTAGGGTTCCTAGCCTGTACCTCTTGTGAAAGGCCTCAATTCATCATGGGACATTTCAATTTTTTTTACTTCACTTCCAGGTGAGACGTGTGGGTTGTAGACTACACATGGACATCGAGTGGGGGTGGAGTAGTTGTTTCTTTTATTATTGTAATGTGTTTGGATTATTTATATTTGATTTTATTGAGGAAATTTTTGGAATTGTTATACTTATTTTTGTTCTTGTTATTGTTGTATTTTGTAGCAACATGTCGCCTCGAAAAGCTCCCATGCACCCACAGGAGGAAGTCGGAGAGAGTTCTCCCTCACCGATTGATCAGAGGCTAGTAGAAGTTGTGGTTCGAAATGTACAAGATCTGGGACAGGGACTGAATCTTGTTCCATATCTATTTAGTGAATATGAGACCAGTCATAGGAAGGAAAATTCCCATGAGTTTTTTAAAAACAAGCCTCCTACTTTCTGAGGTAGCATAGAACCCCAGGAAGCGGAGGAGTGGATCGAAAAGATCAAGTGCATGTTTGAGTTCTTGGAAACACCTGAGGAGGTTAGAGTGAAGTTTGTATCTTTACTATTAAAGGTTCCCAGTCATAGGTGGTGGGAATTAGTGCTTCAAGCTTGGAATCATGAGCAGATGAGCTGGAAGGACTTCAAGGTTATCTTCAACGACCAATACTGCCATGAAGTTTTGGAATATGCTCAATCTTGAGAGTTTATGGAACTTGTTCAGGGGGATCTTTCAGTGATGGAGTATTCCAACCATTTTGCTGAGTTGATCTGGTATTCTTTGGAAATGGTCTCCAATTAGCAGATAATGGCCCAGAAGTTTTAGAGGGGTTTGCGGCAAGATATTTATTCCCAGTTCTTCTTGTTCAAGATGAAAACCTATGCTGAAGTGGTTGATAGAGCATGAATGGTGGAGATAGACCATAAGGGGAGAGTTGTTTTCTCTGAGACAGTGTCATTAATGGGTATTGACAACACTTATAAGAAGAAAAGGAAGAAGGAGGAGTAGGGAAAGAAGGGAGATGGCAGCTCAAACCAACCTTCCAGACAGTTTTCTTCGGTGGCTTCTGATGCGAGGTCCATTGTGTGCCACCAGTGTGGGAGGCCAGGGCATATCCGACCCGCATTCACTTTTAATCTTAATTTTGGTTATCAGTGTGGTGTTATGGGACACTTGCAACACTTTTGCAGGATGGAACGTCCACTCCAAAGTGGGGCAGAATCAGTGGCTTCTAGTGGAGTTTCATCTCAGTTAGAGCTGTCGAGGATAGGGGGATCTCAGTTTGGGGGTTGTGGAAGTAGGGCCGGATTATCTTCTGGGTAGATCCAGTTTAGGGTAGAGCCACAGGTGATCGGCCATTCTCAGATAGAGACTAGGCATCTTCATGTGGTGGATTAGGCACCTGCAGGATCAGAGGTGAGATTATCGACTGTTTGAGGTACCATTATGATTGCCTCTTCTATAGTTGATGCTCTTTTTGATATTGATGCTTCTTTTTCATTCATTTATGCCCATATTGTGAACATGCTTAATTTTCTAACTGAATTTTTGTCCTTTGCAATGGATTTGGTGACGCCGCTAGGAAAGAAGAAGGGGTAGGGTCTCAGATGCCTGTTGTGTGCGCTTTCTGTGTCAGGGCTTAAGATAGAGTGGGACCTCATAGTCTTAGATATGGATCTATTTGACGTGATGATTGGCATGGATTGGCTGGTACACTTTCAGGTGAACATCGATTGCTATAGGCGGTGGGTGAGTTTCACAGCACATGATGGCAATTTGCAGGTTTTTCATGGTGAATGGGATCCTCCGTCGGGTTGTGCAGGACCTCTACTCCTAGATTTGGGGAATCTTATCTTCCAGTTATCATTGATCACGCTAGATAACAATGGTCGTGATCCTAATGTTGGGTTACCTCATGTAGTGGATGAGTTCTTGGAGGCATTCCCAGATGATTTTTCAGGCTTACCTCTAGAGCGGTACATGGAGTTCTCGATCGATTTGGCACCAGGAACACAGCTGATATCTCTTACCTCATATCGTATGACCCCACCGAATTTAGGGAATTAAAGATTCAGCTGGATGATTTAGAATCCAAAGGATTCATTCGCCCGAGCATCTATCCTTGGGTCGCTCCTGTTCTCTTTGTGAGGAAGGCCAACAGGTCCCTTTGGTTGTGTATTGATTACCAGAAGCTGAACAAGGTAACCATCAAGAACAAAAATCCTTTACCCTAAATATATGACTTGTTTGATCAGTTGAAGTGGAAAAGAGGTTTTCTAAAATAGAATTGCGTTTGGGTTACCAAAAACTCAGGGTGAAAGAGGTAGATATCCCAAAGACAGCCTTCTGAAGCAGGTATGACCACTTTAAGTACTTGTTCATGCCCTTCAAACTGACCAATGCTCCATCGGTATTTATAGAACTCATGAATAGGGTGTTCCACCAGCATCTCAACTCTTTTTCATGGTATTCATGAATGACATACTGGTTTACTCTGGATCTGAGAAGGATCATGAGAATCATTTATGGATCGTGTTAGGTACCTTGAGAGAGCATCGCCTTTATGCAAAGTTGTCCAAGTGAACTTTTTGGATCAGGGAGGTGAAGTTTCTAGGGCATGTGATCTCAAAGCAGGGGGTTTCGATGGACCCCGAGAAGATCAATATGGTTATGTCATGGGAGCATCTGAAGAATGTGTTCGAGATTAGGAGTTTCCTTGGCATGGCTGGTTACTACAGGCGGTTTTTTCAAGATTTATCTTGGCTTGCTTCTCCCATGACCGCGCTCACCCATAAAGGGGTGAAGTTTTTTTGGAGCCCAGAGTGTCAGGAATCCTTCGAGGAGCTGAAGTGGCAGTTGACTACCGCCCCCATGTTGATCTTTCCAGAATCTAAAAAGGGATATGTGGTTTATTGTGACACTTAAGGTGTGGGTATCGGGTGTGTGCTTATATAGGATGATCATGTGGTGGTGTATGGATCCTGCCAACTCCGACCACATGAAAAGAATTACCCGACCCATGACTTGGAGCAAGCAGTTGTAATGCATGCTTTGAAAACATGACGTTACTACATCTTTGGGGAGAATTTTGTAGTCTATTCTGATCACACAATCTTGGCCTACATCTTCTCTCAGAAGGATCTCAATCTGAGGCAGCACCGCTGGATCGAGTACTTGTTGGGGTTCGACTTTGACATTGTCTATACCCCGGGCAATGGAAATGTGGTGTCAGGTGCTTTGAGTAGAAAAGTACCAGTTCAAGCCTTGAGGAAGTCCAGTGATGAGTGGGCTCTGATGGGGATCTTTTCTCAGATGCATGTGAAGACCAAGGAGCACAGTGGAGGTGTGTTCTGGGAGAGCATTCAATTGAATCATTCTCTCCTAGATTTGATTCAGTGAGAACAACCTAGTGATGAGATTTTTCAGTGGTCAAGGTTGTTTCTTCATGGTGAGGAGATGTCTTCTGATTGGTCATCATCTCCCAAGGGCATCTTGTGCATCAAGGGCCATTCAGTAGTGACATTGTCTCTGTGAAAGGTGGTGATGCAGGATAGCCACCAGTCTCAGTGGGTTGTCTATCCGGGTTCCACTAAGATTTATTATGATGTGTGAAAATGGTTCTTGTGGCCAAGTATGAGATGGTACATAACTGACTTCGTGTTGAGATGCTACACATGTCAGTAGGTGAAATCTGTAACAACCCAAAGTTTCATTAATTGAAATCCCTCTTGATCTAATTAAATGTCTCTTTATGTTTATATAAAGTGTCAACTTCATTGGTTTTATGTTAAGAATTTTGACCGTTGCTAATATAGCCGTTGAACAGTGATCACATGATTAGTATAAATATAGGACTTTAATAAATCCATTTTACTCAGACAAAAGAAGCGATGGCCTCGTCCAGTAGAATTTCTCCATACGAAGCCCATTTTTTGGAGCTTGGAAAAGAGGTGGAATCCTTGGGCTTCGCTCTTGACCAAGCCCAAGTTGAGCTTCATCATGTCAAGATCGAACGTGACCGTCTACGGGAAAAGTGGAAGTTGATTGAAATTACCACTCGAGCGATGTTATCTGAGCCACCCCAAGAGTCTGTCACCATCGCACACCTTACCCTTAGGTCTTATGCAGCTGTTTTAAGGGGTTATGTAACAAATAAGTAGTACTATGTTCATGTTCATTGTTTTTTTTTGTATATAATAATGAATATAATTTCTAGTCATTTTTGATACATTGTAAATAGTTTTTAAAGTACAAATGGTGTTTTTAGTTATTATTTAATTAAGAAATATATTTTATTAAATTAAGGAATTTTTTAATTAAATAATATTTTAATAAAATAATATTATTATTATTAAATTATTTTTTATTAAATATAAATGATCTTATAATTTTATGAATGCAATTAAAATTTTTTATTAAGGTTTGAAAGCCATTTCTGTCAAAACCTGTGAATTTTCTATAAATGTTGGTTTTTATTTTAAAAGTGAAAATTCACATATTTAAAAAATTATTTAGATAAAATAAATGTTATTTTTTGGAATCAGGATGTCAAAATTATCCAACGGTGAATTTTTCATAATTTTCTGAGACAGTCAAATTTTTGGGTAAAAATTAAATACCGTTTAAATATATAATGTGTTTTATGACATCATAATGACCCAATAGTGATGTAATAAAATACTATAATCTTTATGTTCGGCCAATATATGTTTTAACATTAAAATAATGTAATTTTGGGTTTGTTTGACTTACTTTTCAAATCATAAATGGACCCCTCAAGACTTATTCAACACTTTGCCTTTTTAAATTAATTTCCATGAGAGTGTGACTCACCTCCACATAAGCAACCTTATTATTTTAAGAATTTAGGACATTGTCCTTATAAAATATTGTTTTCATCTTCCCTTTTCCAAAAACCATGGTCAAAAACCATGGGATGGTTTGTGGTTTGGATTAATTTAATATAAGGGGTCCCAAACCTAAATAATAAAGAATTCCCTCACCTTTCCTATATAAACCCACCCAAGATCCCACTTCCTCCTCACTCAAAGCCCTTGGAGTTCATCCAACCTCTTCCCCAATATCTCTATAATCCTACCAAGGTGCCTAAATCTCCCAATAAGCCTCTCACAATCCTCTCTCTAGCCTTTGGAAGCACACTTCCAAGTAAGGGTTTTTTCTTCCTTTCTCATTTTTGTCCAATTTTCTTTAAGTTGTTTTTCCCTTTTAATTTCAATTATAAATGTTGGGGTATGGTTTCTCACCTCCATAATACTTCCCTATTTATGTTTGAATGATGGGAGACCCTTTCTCTCTCATTAAATTCCTCCCATGTACACCTGTTACTATGCCGAAATTCTGAAAGGAACTTCTCTCTCTTCTTTTACATTCAAGAAATAATTTTGTATCATGAATCTAAATTCCATTACAATTGTTGGGACATGTATATATATGATCTCCTTACTATCCATTACATTTAAATATAATGAGGAACCCCTTTCTCTCTCATCAATCATTTTTATGAATTCTTATGTCGCGTCGTTACGCTGCCGAAATCGCATCGATTTTCTAAGCCAATGCCATTGTATAATGGATACCATGCCCATTTATCCATCAAGGGTATCCACCTTTATTCACCTTTACTTATTGGTTAAAAAGATTCATTTATGAATTCCACATTCATTTATCGTGGAATAAATGATTATGTTTTATGAATCCATGTTTTATGATCCATGTGGCACACTTATGCATGAAATGAAATGTTTAAGAAGGGTGTGCCCTTATAGTGCTCCAATGCATTGGGTAAAGTATAGTATCATGATATGTCATGTTCAATGAGTTTTGACCCATGCTAATTCAAGTGAAACGAGGGTTTACTCGTGCTTTATGTGAAATGAGGATTTACTCATGCTCCATGTGCAATGGGCCTTGGCTCATACTAAATCCATGTTAAGTGTTGTTGCCATATTTCCATGTTATGATTATCATACTTTATCATGCCTTTATGTTCATGTTTTTCTTATGCTCTATTGATATGCCTATTGTCTAACATGTATTGTACTCCTCATGTTATTCCATGTGTACTCTGTTACTGGACTTTATAGCTCACCTTTTTCTTATGCATGTCCTCAGGTTATCTCATGCAATGCTAAGTATGAGGGAATGTAGTGGTCATGTAAAGGAAGTTTTCAATAAAGATGTTGTATTTCATGTTTTAAGTTTTTATGTAATGATCCTAAGCCCCAAATACACTAAACCTCTCGATCTTCTTTGTTGTATCAAGTGAAGTTTTATGTAATAAATCATGTTTAAGTTGTAATAAAAAGCAAGGGTTGTCATAGTTGGTATCAGAGGATAGGTTTAGTTATTTTTGGGATTAGGAAACCCTAGTAAAGCCCTAGAGACAAGACTAAGTATAATAAAAATATCCCTAAGTTTTGGTAAGTACTGAGTAAGTGGTTTATCAAACAAATACATCACTGTATGGATACGAGCAGGTAGAGGCGGCTCTGGCATAGATGTATCCTAGGGGTAAAACCTGAAAACACCGCTTTGAGCTAGACTCAAACGGGAACTGGTGCACGACAACAGGATTTTCTGCACTCTTGGTTACGACACTCCCAGGGGATATGTTTTGATAAATTCACAAGCTTAGTATGAACCCTTATTAAGGGAATTAAAAAAATGCCCCTAAGAATATATGTTAGAAAGTAGATCATGAAAAGCCTAGATTGAAGCCTATAGACTCATGAGTTAAGGAAATGAAAGTTTATTTATAAGTCATCAACTTTTGTCTTTGGATTACCCTTTATGTTTTACCCCTAACTTTCATTTTATTCCAGCCAATGGCTGGTAATAAGAGGACTCAGGCTAACAACCGTTGTGAAGATCAATTTGATGACTGTACTAATGAGATACCAAATCCAATGGGAGCGGGAATCATGAACTTTGTCACGCTTCTCTTGCAGCTAACTCATGTTTTGAATAGAAACAGGGGTCAAGAGGAACGTTCAACCCACCCCCCCCCCCCCCCCCTCTAAGAAAGAACAAGTCGCTATCGAGAGCTTCATGAGAAAAACGCCTCCTACTTTTAGTAGATCATCCGATCCCACGATCACTGAACAATGGATCAACTCCATCGAAAAGATATTCTCCATCCTCCAATGTTCTGAACAAGAGAAGGTTCTCCTAGCGGCTTATCGTATGGAGGGTGAAGCTGATCAATGGTAGACGTTGATCAAAAATACAAAGCCTGAGGATGAGATCGAGGCGTTGGAATGGAAGGATTTCTAGAAGATGTTTTTCAATAAATATTTTCCGTGCACCCTCCGGCTTAAGATGGAAAGGGACTTCCTTTCCCTCAAGCAAAAAGATGAAGAATATGTTGGAGCGTAAGATGCAAACTTCACAAGGCTTGCACGATACGCTTCCGGCTTTGTTGTTACCCCCAAATGCAAGTTTGACCGCTTCTTTGGTGGGCTGAAGCCTAGCTTACGGAAAGCATTAGCGATCCGTGACTTCGACAGCTATGAGGAAATTGTTCGATGTGCCCTCAACGTCGAAATAGAGATCAGGGAATCACATGGGTATCATGGGGACAAGAAGCGTAAGTTGAACTTCAATACTGGTGGTCCGATGGATAAATCCAATGGTGCTAAGAAGATCCAGCACCCCACTTTCCAAAAGTGTGGAAAGAAGCACCCTGGAAATTTCCTTAAGGGGATGAGAAAATGCTTCAGGTGTGGAAGAGAAGGTCACCTAGCTGTTAACTGTCGGCAAGAAGGACCCGCGGCTGCGACAGAGGAGAGGAACACTCTGTTCGAACCTCAACGCGTTGTTCAATGCTATAAATGCAAATAACCGGGTCATTTTGCAAATCAGTGCCCTAATCCAAGGGTTTTCAGAGGCAACCAACAACCTCCAAGATAGCAAGGAAGATCTTTTGCCATCACTTCTGCTGAATTAAACCCCAACAATGAAGTTGTGACAGGTATGCTAGTTATTCATTCAAGAATAGCGAATGTACTTTTTGATTCAGGTTCTATGCATTCTTTTATATCTCGAAAGTTTAGTAGAACAATCCTAGCACCACCACAAATCATGGAAGTAAAGATGTCAGTGAGTACGGAAAATGGGGCAATCATTGCATCCCATGAATATAAGTCCTCCCCTGTTATAGTCTGTGGATTGAATTTCCCAATGAACCTCGTCATACTCCCTCTAGTGGAATTTGATGCAATTCTTGGCATGGATTGGCTTTCCTTATATAGAGCCAACATAAATTGTCGAGAGAGGGAAATCACACTCCATATGGAGAATCGACCCCCGATTCTTTACAAGTGTCAGGAGGAAGATGAATCTCCTTTAGCTCCATTATCTCAAGCATGAATATTACTACCCTATGAGCACGTGTATCTGGCTCAGATGATTGATTCCAAAGAAGAAACCATCCTTGAAGAAATGCCTATTGCGAGGGAATTCGTGGAAGTATTTCCCGAGGAACTGCCTGGTCTTCCTCCTAGAAGAGATGTTGAGTTCTCAATTGAACTTATACCTGGGGTGCTAGCAATATCCAAGACTTCATATAGAATTGATGTTGTAGAGCTTGAAGAGCTGAAGAAACAACTATAGGAGAATCTGGATAAAGGGTTTATATGCCCAAGTGCTTCACCATGGGGTGCACCAGTCCTCTTCGTCAAGAAGAATGATGGGTCAATGCGGCTTTGCATCGATTATCGTGAACTTAAAAAAATCACGATAAAGAACAAGTATCCTCTCTCAAGAATTGATGACTTGTTTGATCAACTGCATGGAGCACAATACTTCTCCAAGGTGGATTTGCGGTCGGGATATTATCAAGTAAGGGTGAAGAAGGAAGATGTCCCCAAGACTGCTTTTCGTACAAGGTATGGGAACTATGAATTCATAGTAATGCCTTTCGGACTCACCAATGCTCCAGAAATATTCATGGACTTACTGAATAGAGCCTTTAGAGATTACCTTGACAAATTTGTGGTAGTCTTTACAGATGATATTCTAATATACTCTAAAACCAAGGAGGATCATGAGGAGCATTTAAAAACTGTACTAGAGACTTTGCGCAAGGAGAAGATCTATGCAAAGTACAGTAAGTGTGAGTTCTGGTTGAAGAAGGTCTCATTCTTGGGCCATATCATCACAAGCAATGGGATATCTGTGGACCCCTCCAAAACAGATGTAATTGAGGGATGGCCGAGGCCAACATCGATAAAGGATATCCGTAGATTCTTGGGGTTAGCTGGATATTATTGACGATTTGTGAGAAATTTATCACGATTGTCCAACCCTCTTACCATGCTAACTCGAAAGGGAGTAAAGTTTTCTTGGAGTGATGAATGTGAAGAAAGCTTCAAGGACTTGAAAAGGAGGCTTATCACTACACCCATGCTCACTTTACCCACAAGTGGGGAGATTTTTTTGGTATTCAATGATGCTTCGAAGAAGGGCTTAGGATGTGTGCTCATGCAGAATGATAAAGTGATATCATATGCCTCAAGGCAGTTGAAAATCCATGAGAGAAACTATCCAACGCATGATCTGGAGTTGGCGGTGGTGATATTTGCCTTGAAAATCTGGCGGCATTATCTCTATGGAGAGAAATGTGAGATATATACTGACCACAAGAGTCTTAAATATATATTCACACAAAAAGAGCTTAATATGCGCTGGAGAAGATGGATAGAGCTCATCAAGGATTATGACTGTTCAATACATTACCACCCTGGGAAAGCGAACAAGGTGGCAGATGCCCTAAGTAGAAAGGACCCAGCAATTCTATCAATGATGAGAATTGAGAAGGATCCAATCTTCTTAGACTTGATGAAGATGGACGTGGGAATCATAAAGAAGGGAACATCATCAATCCTTTCACAAATGATTGCTCAACTGTCTCTTTTAGAAAGGTTAAAGGATGCTCAAAAGGATGATGTGGGAATTCAGGAAAAAGTGGAAGCTATCAAAAAAGGGAAATCCTCAGAGTTTAATGTTAATGAAGAAGAAATTGTGCAGTTTGGGAAAAGACTATGTGTTCCATCAAGTCCGGAGCTGAAGAAGGAACTTTTGGATGATGCACATAGTTCAAATTTCTCTATTCACCCAGGGAGCATAAAGATGTATCTAGATCTCCGATAAAACTTTTGGTGGGATAATATGAAGAAGGAGATCGCTGAATATACATCAAAGTGCCTGGTGTGTCAGCAAGTGAAGGTAGAGAGGCAGAAGTCTAAGGGTATGATGCAACCATTGCCCATACCAGAATGGAAATGGGAGAACATCACCATGGACTTTGTCATCGGACTTCCAAGGACATCCATAGGCAACAATGCAATCTGGGTTGTTGTGGATCGTCTTACAAAGACTACACACTTCATTGATATTCGGTAGGATTTCTCTTTGGATCAACTAGCACGAATATATATCAGAGAAGTGGTAAGGTTTCATAGAGTACCACTATCTATTGTGTCTGACCGAGATCCAAGATCCACCTCTAAGTTTTGGAAGAGTCTTCAACATGCTCTGAATACTGAACTGAACTTCAGTACGGCCTATCATCCTCAAAATGATGGCCAATCCGAGCGAACTATCCAAACACTTGAGTACATGTTGATAGCATGCTCAATGGACTTTAAAGGAGGATTGGATCAACATCTTACTCTGGTTGAGTTCTCTTATAACAACAGTTTCCACTCAAGCATCCAAATGGCACCATATGAAGCCCTGTATGGGAAAAGGTGTATAACACCGGCATGTTGGGATGAGGTTGGTGAACGTAAGCTGCTTGGACCAGAAATGGTTGAAGAAATGGTGGACAAGGTGAAAACCATTCAGTAGAATATCAAAGCAGTCCAGAGTCGACAGAAGAGTTATGCAGATAATCTTCGATGAGAACTTGAGTTTAAAGTTGGAGACATGGTGTTTCTACGCATATCTCTGTGGAAGAAGGTCATGAGGTTTGGAAGGAAAGGGAAGTTAAGTCCAAGGTACATCGGCTCCTTCGAGATTCTTGATCATGTCGGGGTTGTGGCCTATCGACTAGCACTTCCACCTACCATGGCTAAAGTACATAATGTCTTTCATGTATCCCTCTTAAGGAAGTACATATCGAACCCTTCACATGTACTCTCTTCCGAGGTGGTACAATTGGAAGATGATCTTTCTTATGAGGAGCAACCAGTGAAGATCTTAGATCATAAAGAAAAAGTTCTACGAAATAAGACAATTCCCCTCGTCAAGGTGTTGCGGAGAAACCACAAGTTTGAAGAAGCGACTTAGGAATCGGAGGATATGATGAAGATGAGTTACCCACATTTGTTTTAGTGTGGGAAAAGGAAAATTTCAAGGGAAAAATTTCTTAAGGGAGGAATATTGTAACGACCCAAAGTTTCATTAATGGAAATCCCTCTTGATATAATTAAATGTCTCTTTATGTTTATATAAAGTGTCAACTTCATTGGTTTTATGTTAAGAATTTTGAACGTTGCTAATATAGCCGTTGAATAGTGATCACATGATTAGTATAAATATAGGACTTTAACAAATACATTTTACTCAGACAAAAGAAGCGATGGCCTCATCCAGTAGAATTGCTCCATACGAAGCCAATTTGTCAGAGCTTGTAAAAGACACTACTGGAAATATAGGATTTCCCAACGGTTTAGAACCGTTGGGAAAGGCTGGAGAACCGTTGGTATATTTTATACCAACGGTTCTGCCAACCATAGGGAAGTAAGCCGTTGGGAAAAACTTTTCCTAATGGTTTATAGTGAACCGTTGGGGTAGGGTGCAGAAAAACTACCCTATCCCAACGGTTCTGAAAAACCGTTGGGAACAAGGGCTGAAAATTACATTGTTTTTTCCAACGGTTTTCAAAACCATTGGGAAAAACCAAAATCCCATTTTCCCAACGGTTTAGAACCATTGGGAAAAGAGTTTTACCAACGGTTTTATGAACCATTGGTAAAACAAGACCTAGACATTCTATGCCAACGGTTTTGAACCGTTGGCATAGCATCTGCTGGGAAAATTGCACAGCAGCTCTGCAATTTTCCCAGCAGCTCCCCAATTTGCAACCAACTCTCTAATTTGCCCACCAGGTCTCATTTTGTTGGTTCTCTCTCATTTTCAATCCAATTATTGTACCTGCAATAAACTAACACATACATATACAATTATTGTACCTGCAATAACCAACTAACACTTACATATAGAGAACAAATTCATACACATTTAACATATAATGGTGGAACTATACACATCCACAATTAAATTAGAATTCATAACGTAATTATAAACATACATAATTCATTTAGAATTCAATTTAAAATTTAGATGACAATTATATGTGGAATCTGGAAGTCAATTCATAATTTGATCGGTTTTTTGTATACCATATATTTTCACCTGAAATAATGTCCATTTTAAACATAATACATACACCTGGAGTGCTACCGGCCACACCGTGCCTCGAATTGAGGTGGGGTTGACTTTTACACGTCACATATGACCCATGGATCGTTGTGCTAATGTATCGACACAATCCAAATGCGTTTGGTCGGTTTTTCGTATGCCAGTTGATGTTTTTCACTTCAAATGACGTCCTTTTGAAACAGAAGATATACACTTTGAGTGGTGGCGGCCACACCGCGCCTCGGATTGAGGCGGGGTTGACTCTTACACGTCACATATAACCCATGGATCGTTCTCCTAAAGTTTCAACGGAAACTGAATGCGTTTGGTCGGTTTTCCGTATGTACTTAAATTGTTGTCCATTTTAAGCCAAAGACAGAAACTTTGAGTGGTGGCGGTCACACCGCGCCTCGGATTGAGGCGGGGTTGACTTTTATATGTTACATATGACCCATGGATCGTTTTTCTAAAGTATCGACACAATCCGAATGCGTTTGGTCGGTTTTCCATATGCCAGTTGATGTTTTTCACTTCAAATGACGTTCCTTTGAAACAGAAGACAGACACTTTGAGTGGTGGCGGCCACACCGCGCCTCGGATTGAGGCGGGGTTGACTCTTACATATCACATATGACCCATGGATTGTTGTTCTAATGTATCAACACAATCCAAATGTATTTGGTCAGTTTTCCGTATGCCAGTTGATGTTTTTCACTTCAAATGACGTCCTTTTGAAACAGAAGGCAGACACTTTGAGTGGTGGTGGCCACACTGCACCTCGGATTGAGGCGGGGTTGACTCGTACACGTCACATATGACCCATGGATCGTTCTCCTAAATTTTCAACAGAAAACGAATGCATTTGGTTGGTTTTTCATATGTACTTAAATTGTTGTCCATTTTAAGCCAAAGACAGACACTTTGAGTGGTGACGGCTATACTGCGCCTCAGATTGAGGCAGGGTTGACTCGTACACATCACATATGACCCATGGATCGTTGTTCTAAAGTATCTACACAATCCGAATGCGTTTGGTTGGTTTTATGTATGCCAGTTGATGTTTTTCACTTCAAATGACGTCCTTTTGAAACAGAAGACAGACACTTTGAGTGGTGGTGGCCACACCGCGCCTCGGATTGAGGCGGGGTTGACTCGTACACATCACATATGACTCAGGGATCTTTCTCCTAAAGTTTCAACAAAAGCTGAATGTGTTTGGTCAGTTTTCCGTATGTACTTAAATTGTTGTCCATTTTAAGCCAAAGACAGACACTTTGAGTGGTGGAGGCCACACCGCGCCTTGGATTGAGGCGGGGTTGACTTGTACACGTCAAATATGACCCATGGATCGTTGTTCTAAAGTATCGACACAATCCGAATGTTTTTGGTCGGTTTTCTGTATGCCAGTTGATGTTTTTCACTTCAAATGGCGTCCTTTTGAAACAGAAGACAGACACTTTGAGTGGTGGCGGCCACACTACGCCTCGGATTGAGGCAGGGTTTACTCATACACATCACATATGACCCATGGATCGTTGTTCTAATGTATCGACACAATCCGAATGCGTTTGGTTGGTTTTCCGTATGCCAGTTGATGTATTTCACTTCAAATGACGTACTTTTGAAACAAAAGGCAGAAACTTTGAGTGGTGGCGGCCACACCGCACCTCGGATTGAGGCGGGGTTGACTCGTACACATCACATATGACCCATGGATCGTTCTCCTAAAGTTTCAACGGAAACCGAATGCGTTTGGTCAGTTTTCTGTATGTACTTAAATTGTTGTCCATTTTAAGCCAAAGACAGACACTTTGAGTGGTGGTGGCCACACCGCGCCTCGGATTGAGGCGGGGTTGAATCGTACACGTCACATATGACCCATGGATCGTTGTTCTAAAGTATCGACACAATCCGAATGCGTTTGGTCAGTTTTCCGTATGCTAGTTGATGTTTTTCACTTCAAATGATGTCCTTTTAAAACAGAAGACAGACACTTTGAGCGGTGGCGGCCATACCGCACCTCAGATTGAGGCAGGGTTGACTCGTAAATGTCACATATGACCCATGGATCTTTGTTCTAATTTATCAACACAATCCGAATGCGTTTGGTTGGTTTTCCATATGCCAGTTGATGTATTTCACTTCAAATGACGTACTTTTGAAACAAAAGGCAGACACTTTGAGTGGTGGCGGCCACACCGCTCCTCGGATTAAGGCAGGGTTTACTCGTACACATCACATATGACCCATAGATCGTTCTCCTAAAGTTTCAACAAAAACCAAATGCATTTGGTCGGTTTTCCGTATGTACTTAAATTGTTCTCCATTTTAAGCCAAAGACAGACACTTTGAGTGGTGGCGGCCACACCGCGCCTCGGATTGAGGTGGGGTTGACTTTTATATGTCACATATGACCCATGGATCATTGTGCTAATGTATCGACACAATCCTAATGCGTTTGGTCGGTTTTCTAGTATGCCAGTTGATGTTTTTCACTTCAAATGACTTCCTTTTGAAACAGAAGACAGACACTTTGAGTGGTTGCGGCCACACCGCACCTCGGATTGGGGCGGGGTTGACTCATACACGTCACATATGACCCATGGATCGTTCTCATAAAGTTTCAACGGAAACTGAATGTGTTTGGTCGGTTTTCCGTATGTACTTATATTGTTGTCCATTTTAAGCCAAAGACAGACACTTTGAGTGGTGGCGGACACACCGCACCTCGTATTGAGGTGAGGTTGACTCTTACATGTCACATATGACCCATGGATCATTTTTATAAAGTATCGACACAATCCGAATGCGTTTGGTCAGTTTTCCGTATGCCAGTTGATGTTTTTCACTTCAAATGACGTCCTTTTGAAACAGAAGACAGACACTTTGAGTGGTGGCGGCCACACCGCACCTCGTATTGAGGTGGTATTGACTCGTACACGTCACATATGACCCATGGATCGTTGTGATAATGTATCGACACAATCCGAATACATTTGGTCGGTTTTCCGTATTCCAGTTGATGTTTTTCACTTCAAATGACGTCCTTTTGAAACAAAAGGCAGACACTTTGAGTGGTGGCAGCCACACCGCACCTCGGATTGAGGCGGGGTTGACTCGTACACGTCACATATGACCCATGGATCATTCTCCTAAAGTTTAAATGGAAACCAAATGCGTTTGGTCGATTTTCCGTATGTACTTAAATTGTTGTCCATTTTAAGCCAAAGACAAACACTTTGAGTGGTGGAGGCCACACCGCACCTTGTATTGAGGCGGGGTTGACTCGTACACGTCAAATATGACCCATTTATCGTTTTACTAAAGTATCAACACAATAAGAATGCGTTTGGTTGGTTTTCCGTATGCCAGTTGATGTTTTTCACTTCAAATGACGTCCTTTTGAAACAGAAGACAGACACTTTGAGTGGTGGCGGTCACACCACGCCTCGGATTGAGGCGGGGTTAACTCGTACACATCAAATATAACCCATGGATCGTTGTTCTAATGTATCGACACAATACGAATGCGTTTGGTCGGTTTTCCGTTTGCCAGTTGATTTTTTTCACTTCAAATGATGTCCTTTTGAAACAGAAGGCAGACACTTTGAGTGGTGGAGGCCACACCACACCTCGGATTGAGGCGGGGTTGACTCTTACACGTCACATATGGCCCATGTATTGTTATCCTAAAGTTTCAATGGAAACCGAATGCGTTTGGTCGGTTTTCCGTATATACTTAAATTGTTGTCCATTTTAAGCCAAAGATAGACACTTTGAGTGGTGGCGGCCACACCATGCCTCTAATTGAGGCGTGGTTGACTCGTACACTTTACATATGACCCATGGATCATTGTGCTAAAGTATCGACACAATCCGAATGCATTTGGTCGGTTTTCTATATGCCAGTTGATGTATTTCACTTCAAATGACATACTTTTGAAACAAAAGGCAGAAACTTTGAGTGGTGGTGGCCACACCGCGTCTCGGATTGAGGCAGGGTTGACTCGTACACGTCACATATGACCCATGGATCGTTCTCCTAATTTTTTAACGGAAACCGAATGCATTTGGTCTGTTTTCCATATGTACTTAAATTGTTGTCCATTTTAACCCAAAGACAGACACTTTGAGTGGTAGTGGCCACACCGCACCTCGGATTGAGGCGGGGTTGACTCGTACACGTCACATATGAACCATGGATCATTGTGCTAAAGTATCGACACAATCCGAATGCGTTTGGTTGGTTTTTCGTATGCCAGTTGATGTTTTTCACTTCAAATGACACTACTGGAAATTCGGGTTATAGCCACGGTTTTAAACCGTGGCTATAGGCCCACAAACCGTGGCTATAGGTAATAGCCATGGTTTGAGGAACCGTGGCTAAGTTTGGCGTGGCTATAGGCCCAGACCTATAGACACGGTTCCAAACCGTGGCTATATACCTAAAGCCAAGGTTTCAACCGTGGCTATAGGTTTATAGCCACGGTTCAAACTGTGGCTGTATACTTAATGCCACGGTTTCAACCGTGGATATATTAGAGGCTGGACAGGCTTTATAGCCATGGTTGGAAACTGTGGAGTTAGGTCTATAGCCACGGTTAAAAACTGTGGCAATACACCAATAGCCACGGTTTAAAACCGTGGCTATAGGGTGTGCACATACATAAAAAAATACCCCCCAACCCCCTGGACACCCCTTGGACACCCCCTGGACACCCCCTAGACACCCCACTGGACACCCCACTGGACACCCCCCTGGACACCCCCTGGACACCCCCCTGGACACCCCCCTGACACCCCCCTCACACCCCCCTGACACCCCCCTAGGCACCCCCCTGGACACCCCCTGGACACCCCCTGGACACCCCCTGGACACCCCCCTGGACACCCCCTGGACACCCCTAGACACCCCCTGAACACCTCCTGCACCCCTCCCCTATGCCTTGTAGACCCCCCCCCCTGCCCTCCTCCCCACTACCTTACAGACACCCCCTGCACCAGTCCCCCCTACACCAGCACACCCCCTACCCCCCCCCCCACCTGCACACCCCCTCCCTGCCCCCCCACCTGCAATGCATTTCAACTTTTAACTCAGCTCACAAGAAAAAAACGAATCAAAAAAATAGGCAGGAAGAATATGAAAAAAAACTTATTAAAGCAGCAAGTTCACCCTTCACAATAAATTCATAGATTCTACAACCTTTCCAAAGCAGCACATCACAACTATAAGAAACTCCAAGCCAAAGCATCCTTTGTCAAACTCATGCCCCAGTGAATCCACTTTAATATTTGTCTTCAAAGATCATCCTTTAAATACCTTCATTTCCACAACCATAAAAAGAAAAAATTACAAAATAAAAGGCATTATGAATGGAATGAATATATGCATGATGTGACACTACTCCAATAGAATAAAATAGATCATAATCTAATAAATCAATATATAACTTAGCCAAATTGAGTCATCTAAAACCACACAAAATTTAATTCAGTTGGAATGTTTGCAATACAAATGAAACCTACTAAATTAACTGTAAAAGTAGTTTAATTCATAAATTTTTCTTATGCACAATTCATGATTACAATAAATCTTTATTTTTATTGTAATCCAACTAAAATATACAAATTGTTTTTAACTTCTAAATATTCAGTTCATGAGGAAATATGAACTCATAATTATACTACATGATATAGAACTAAAATTTAAGAATGATATGTAAGTAAGTTAGTCTAAACCCCGAGACACCCCCTCCCCCCCCCCAACCTGCACATACCCCTTGGACACCCCCTAAACCCCAGGACACCCCCTGGATACCCCCCTGGACCCCACCCCAGGACAGACCCCCCCCCAGACCCTGGACACCCCTGCCAGTCTTGCCAGTCCTGCCAGTCCCCCCCTGCCAGTCCCCCCTGCCCCCTGCTAGTCCCCCCTGCCAGTCCCCCCCTGCCCCCTGCTAGTCCCCCCCTGCCAGCCCCCCTGCTTGTCCCCCTGCCAGCCCACCCCCCTGCCACCCCCTGCCAGCCCCCCCTGTTTGTCCCCCTGCCAGCCCACCCCCCTACCCCCTGCCAGTCCCCCCTGCCCCCTACCACACCCCTTGCTAGTCCCCCCTGCCACCCCCCTGCCAGTCCCCCCTGCCCCCTGCCCCCTGCCCGCTGCCACCCCCCCTGCCAGCCCCCCTGCTTGTCCCCCTGCCCCCTGCCAGTCCCCCCTGCCCCCTGCCACACCCCCTGCTAGTCCCCCCTGCCACCCCCCGCCAGTCCCCCCCCTGCCCCTGCCACCCACCTGCTTGTCCCCCTGCCAGCCCCCCTGCCCCCTGCAAGTCCCCCCTACCCCCTGCTAGTCCCCCCTACCACCCCCCTGCCAGCCCCCCCCCCCCTGCCCCCCGCCCCCTGCTAGTCCCCCCCTTCCACCCCCCTGCTTATCCCCCCTGCCCCCTGCCCCCTGCCACCCCCCCTGCTAGCCCCCCCTGCTTGTCCCCCTGCCAGCCCACCCCCCTACCCCCTGCCAGTCCCCCCCTTCCCCCTGCCACACCCCCTGCTAGTCCCCCCTGCCACCCCCTGCCAGTCCCCCCTGCCCCTGCCACCCACCTGCTTGTCCCCCTGCTTGTCAAGTGTAATTGAGAAATATACCTTGAAATAATGTAGTAGTAGTAAAATTACCTTATTAATATATGGTTTATCGAGCAACAGGAACTCACTCCATTGATAATGGTTTTTTGGTTTGCTACATAGTAAATGTGATCCATTATTTAATCCCCATTTAACATATTCTTCCTTATGGTGGCAGGTCTTTGAGTTCCTCATCATTGTCTCTTATCTGTTACTCACATATTTCTATAGTCTTTCATAACCCTACAGTTGTGGTGCAGCTGAAATGTTCCTACCATCAATCGTCTTCATATCCCAGTTCTAATGATTTTTTTTAAGGAGATCGTATGTGGAATGATGGATCCACAACTATGAATATGAATGAATAAACATGCCTTCATATGTCTAAATATCCTATATCTTAGGTTGTGTCATTAAGATCTTCAGTAGTCTCGAATTGTGTCATGATGTGTGGTGACTTGCAGTTGGCATCTGTTTGGAATATGGGAGTAGTGGTGATGGCTTCCACAGATACTTTATTAATGGCTGGAACCATCCCACCCACTATGACATTATCATATGGAAGAAAAACCAGATTTGATAGTTTAATACTAGAGTTCACTACAGGATAGAATGAAACAGCCCAAATAGACCACCAAAATAGCTTATAGACTTTAGATCACCATTCATACATTTATCCAGATTTTTTATTCTCTATAAAATATGAAAAAATCAAATTGCAACTCATGATTAGCTTAAGAAATCAAGGTCGCATATTGTTTCTGGTTGATCTATTTACTTCCAGGATAGAGAAAATGATCAATACTTATTTTTGAGATATAACTTTGACCAGAAACTATAGGAATATGCTAGATTTCTATTTGGGATGTCATTTAACACTCACCTATAGGTACCCAAGTTGCTTGAGAAGGTCTCCAAGGCTAGATGCAGCGAGTAGGTATAGAATCTTCTTCTAGAAATAGTGGAATCATTTTTTTTATTGTGTGTACTACAAGGAATTCAAGGTTGTTCAAAAATCAAGAACTAATTTTTCACCTCAGCATGACGGAGCTGCTTATGGATTGAGTCTGACTCAGAAATTACTTCTAAGACTTTGTAATCAAGAACATGGAATGTCCCATAGAGGTTTATTACTCATTGGATCGAAACCATGGGGATGCACCCCTGAGGTGAATAAAGAAGAGACCAGCTTACAAAATTCCACTTTAATCTCCTCCCAATACTTTAAATAAAAAGAATTGCCAAATCCATCCAGACTAGGGGCACTACCAGCATTGAGACTGAAGACCGCATCCTTAATCTCAAATTCATGGGGGGTGCTTGTGAGAAAAAGATTATCCTCATCAGAAACCATCGAAGGAATAATACCATCCATTAAGGTCCCCTCCATTCCAGGTCCATTTAAAAGCTTAGTGAAATAGTCAACAACATGTTCAGCGATTGCTTCCTTGTTATGCAAGATGCATTATCCAGTTCTAAGAAAAGATAAAGGCCAGTTGGCCCTCCGAATTCATTGAAGAGAGTTGAAGAATTTTGTGTTCCTGTTCCCATCCTGTATCCATTTGATTCTGAAAGTTTCCTTTTGAACACCTTCCCTCTTTGTAATAAGAGAGTTCAGCCTGGATATAACACCCAATTCTATTGAAATGTCCTGACTAAAATCAGAATTAGTAGCTTCATCTTGAATATGTTGCAGAGTCGACTCGAGAGTGCGGATCTCTTTATCCAACCCACTCTAATTGTCCTTGCTCCAAATTCTCAGTTGGGACTTTAGTAACCTCAACTTGTAAGAGAAGGCCGATTCACCCCAGCTACAATTCATGCTATACCAGAAACTTTTAATAATATTGTCACATTCAGTCTGAAAAGACCAAGCATTATTGAATCAAAAAGGAAGAGGCATTTGTTGCTCTTTACTCTTGAAACTAACCAGAATTGGATGGTGATCTGAAGCAAATTTAGGAAGAGAAACGCTGGAAATTGAATCACATACATTCAGGAGATAATCTGCTCATCAATGGCAATAACTTCAACCTTTCCGAATGAATCATGAGAAAAAACCCATAAAAGATCCCCCTAACTAGTGGAACCACTAGCAGCAACCAAATTAAAACCAAATTTATTAAGTCCAGCAAAGCCTAATGAAAAAGAAGCTTTAGGTTCAGAAATTTCAAGAAGCTTGGGCTTGTGAACCTGAATGTGCCTGTGCAAAGCATTGACTGTCACAGAAATTCCTCACATTCAGATTTTTTATTTTCTCTCTTGTTGTGTCAGTCCCCCCACCCTCCCCAGCCCCCCCAGCCTCCTGCTACCCCCAGCCCAATTGCACCAGTCCCCCCCGCAGCCCACCTGCACTAGCCCCCAACCCCAACCCCTAACTGCACCCCCCCCCCCCAGCCCCCTGCTACCCCCAGCCCAGCTGCACCAGCCCCCTGCCACCCCCCAGCCCACCTGCACCAGCCCCCCCCCCCCCCCCCCGCAGCCCACCTGCACCAGCCCCCAACCCCAGCCCCCAGCCCCTAGCTGCACTAGTCCACCCCCAGCCCAGCTGCACTAGTCTCCCCCACCCTCCCCAGCCCCCTGCACCAGCCCCCCCCCCCCAGCCACCTGCTACCCCCAGCCCCCCTGCCACCCCCAGCCCACCTCCACCCCCCCCCCCCCCCGCAGCCCACCTGCACCAGCCCCCATCCCCAACCCCTAGCTGCACCACCCCCCCCCCCAGCCCCCTGCCACCCCCCAGCCCACCAGCACCAGTCCCCCCCCCCAGCCCCCTACTACCCCAGCCCACCTACACCTGTCCCCCCTCCCTAGCCCCCCTGCACTGGCCCAAGGATCCTACATTGTTTCATCAAGGGGCTACATGGTTTAGACTTGGCTATGCGCAACTCATGATAAAAAATTGTGTGCAATTCAAAATGAACTTAAAATTATCCTCACGAAGGGAGTTCATACTAGAATTAAGATGAAACATCCTATCAACATAGGGTACCAACAACCAACATACATGAATCAAGAAATAGAAAATAGAGAGTTCCCAACATTTTTTACACAACCAGAACATGTCTAGGAGCATCATTACAGACCTCACCCTATAGGTTACACATGAAATATACTAATAGGGTTGCCCCTCCCCCTGCCTGGACACCCTTCCCCCCTGCCTGGACACCCCTCCCCCCTGCTGGACACCCCTCCCCCCTGCTGGACAGCCCTCCCCCCTGCTGTACAGCCCTCCCCCCGTGCTGGACAGCCCTCCCCCCCCCCTGCGGGACAGCCCTCCCCCTGCCGGACAACCCCTCCCCCCTACCGGACACCCCTCCCCCCTGCCGGACACCCCTCCCCCCTGCAGGACACCCCCTCCCCCCTGCCGGACATCCCCTCCCCCCTGTCGGACACCCCTCCCCCCTGCCGTATTACCTCTTGATTTAGGAGGCATTAACACATGATAATGTAGAGTTTACCTCTACTCCAATTGAAGCCCCTTCCACCATTATAGCCTCCACTACTACGATGCCAACTAATTCAATGGTATTAAGATAATAATTGTGATAACCATTAAGATGTAATCTATTTTAGAGACTCTTATATATGTTTCCCTCCCAAACGAGATACTTAGATCATCATTAAATAGGTCTTATTTCAATGCTGCCAGCCCACTTGAATACATACACTCAGATTTTTGGGGGATAACCAAGACTAGTTCTTGTGTTGGAGGATCCAATATCATCATCTTCATAACTAAAATCTCTAAGAATGTTTGGATTTAGATAATAAAAAGAATATTATGCATTCCAAACCATTTAAACCTAAAAATATTCGATGTAAAATCACACTGTAAAAGTATATGATGCATTCCAAATCATTATTCTGTGGTAAAAATGTGGATACTACTAAAATTATTTGTGGTTTGGTTGATGCTAACTATACAGGTTAGTAGTCATTCTCATTCCCAATAAGATATGGTAAATATTAATGATATTGATCAAAAAATCAATGTAATCGGATGCATGGAACACGTCATACATTACCAATCCAAAAATACAATTTACATCAAAAGTGAGTCTCAATATCAGTATCATCATAATCATGATAACCCTCATCCACACCTCCTATAGAAACACCATCACCACCTCTCACACCACCAACATCATCATCAGCATCGGCATCTGCATCCGAACCGGCACCAGCACCGGGTCCAGCACTAGGTCTGGCTCCGACTCCAACAGAAGAATCTAAATTAGCAGAACGCATCGACATCAAAAATGCATCAACCGTGCAGCTTCTTCTAGTGGAAGTGTAGAAGAAAGGGAAGACATAAACTTCATCATATTTGCAGTTATCGCCTGTTCTGATTTTTGTCTTGCTTCTTTGATTGTGGCATTCATTTGTTCCAGTGTGACAAAACCAGAAATGGTACTCGAAGAAATGTTAGTAGACCAGTATCGAGATGGTACAATCTTCTTCCCAGGTCGACAACGCACTCTACCCTGATGCTCATCTCCTAATACCTGATGTAGATGATCATTTGGGCCCAAATTGTCAGGTTCTTTTTCTGCCAATGCCTCTAAAGCATTCTGTTGATTTATATATAACATAAATTAAAATGATAAAATAATATAAGGAATTAAATTCAGTAAAAATAAAAGAAATTGAAATATACTTACAATCGCCTTCTCGGTGTCGGGATTTGGCACAGTACCATCTTTCTTTTTCCGGATTGTACAAAACAAAGTTGAGCGAGGAACGCGACCCTCAATATTCGATGCCTTTTTCTGGAAAAAAACAAAGAAATAAATCAAAATTGGAAGTTAAAAAAATTACACAAAACAAAGCTAAATATTTTAAATGTTAAATTACCTGTGTCTGCTCATGATCTGGTAATGAAGTGTGTCCGCGAGTATAAATGTGTTTCATTGCACTCTTGTTTTTTTTATTTCTATTTGATTTCTCCTATAAACAAATAATTATATAAATTCATTAACATAAATAAAACAAGTAATTTAAAATCGTTTTTAAATAAATAAATGAATATATATATAATTTTAACAAACACCTTAAATGTTGAACTCTTCCAATAGTTGATCATCTCTTTATATTATGATATTGGGCAATCTTGAATCACCGGTACTTCTTCAAGCTCTGTACCAACTCTCTTTTTCCACCCAAGATATAAATCATACTTGTAGGCTCGCCACATTTCACCTAAATCCATTATCCTTGCAGCCTTTGCATTTTGTCCATCGGGAAAATTATATCGAAGCTGCAATGGACATAATATTTGTTAAGAAAATATTATAAATTTATATATATATATATATAAGGTGATTAACATTACTTACCCAAATCTCTGCCTAGGCTTTGTCCTTTATTTGTTGTCCAACTGCATTCCAACTTATCGGTTGAACCGGAATGATATTGTTGTGTCTAGCAAGTGTTCCCATAAAAATTTTACATTTCGTGCCATTTTTATTAATTATAGCATTATCCTCATTGTAATAAACTATGATTTGCGTGTTCCAATTCCAAACCTCACGCATTTTTGTGCAGCCTCGTCGTCTGGTAGAGGCTGGAGCTAATCATGAAACCAAAATAAAAGAAAATAATATATATGAATTTATCATGAATCAGTAACAGTAATGTTTAAACAAATACCAATAGATGGGGGATCTGTTGACCCCTGAAGTGCTGCATCTGGAGGGGGGGAAGCCTCCATGGTAGTTGAGATATCTACAGGAGTACTATGTATAGTAGATGCAAAGTGTACTGATGGAGGCAAAAAACCTGATGTATAACCCTGTACAGATGAGGGTGGATATGGATATGGATATAGCGGTGGGATATATGGGGGCACAGTACCCTGTACAGTGGATGGTGGGAATGGAAACTGAGGGATGGGAGTCTGAGAACTACCATCCGATGTGGGTGCGGGCAAAAAGGGATACGGAAAAGGTGGGGTATGGATAATATGGAGGTGGCATAATGGGAGGATGGCCTCCTGGTGTCTCAAGCGGCGTAGTAGTAGGCTGACCTGTAGAATCAGTACCCCCCGCCACAATATCATCCTTAGTGGCATAATCCAAGCATCTCCTCAACGATGCAGTCTAAAATAACATAGATGGTAAAATAAAATGAACGATAACAAGATAAATAATATGAAAGACCATAATATTCAAAAATAATTTGTACTTACATTGTTTCCAGGAGGAGACCTATGTTGTTCGTTTCTCAGTATTCTTCTACTTTATCTAGTATCATCATAATCAGACATTTTGACCTCGAAAATTAAAAAAAATATTCTCAAATAAATAGAAATAATGCAAAATGATAAATAATACAATTGTATCATAAAACAATGAGATACATTTTCATGTGTGATATTTATATTGATAAAATATCAAGACTTTTCTATGTTCAATATTTACTAGAGAAGTGGTTAAACATAAATTGGTGAGGCTATTAATAGTTTTATATTCGATAATGGTATAAAATATACTAGTTATTTTGATATCATGTATGAAAGTTAAAAAAAACACATACAATATTGTGATAATATCAGGTAAATACTTACAAATGTGTCAATGCTATGTGGGGTCTGTGACAATTTCTGGTTCAGAATCTGTTATAACAATTTCATCATCCGTATCATCAAATGAAACATTCGAATAAATACCAACAGGTTCATCCACAACATCATTATCATCCATGCCTTTGTCAAAAATATGTCTAGGAATAACATCAACAATAACACCAAATTGTGGTTGTAACAGGTCACTTACATAAAACACCTGTTTATCTTGTGACGCAAGAATATAAGGTTCATCGGTACGAAGCTGGAAGTTCATATCAATCACTCTAAATCCACAGTTATCAATATGCATTCCTTGTCGTGTCATTGAATCAAACCACTTGCATTTCATCATTGCGACACGACCATGTTCATAGTAATCTAATAAAATGATTCTTTCAACAACACCATAATATGATATATTTTCTGATCGAGGCTGCCTGTCCGATGCACTCACATAACAATCTGTTGTGGCGCTTATCGTGACACCGTCATGCTGTGTTGCCATTTTTTTCACAACTATTTATAACAAATTTATATCTATTGACAACCATTGACATACAATCACGCACCACATCGTTTGGACCAAAGGACAATGCTTTTATTTCATCTGATACTTCAATCATTGGTAGAGTTAAAACCTAAAAGATACCAACATAGAATATTAAACAGAGACATGTGATTATGTTATGAGAAGAAGAAAAAGAAATCTATTACCTTTGATTTAAACCAGGTAGAAAATTCTTTGTTGTGCAACAGTTCCTTCCTCTTAATAGATAGAGAGCGATGTCTCTTTTTTATAATTTCAAAATGTTCTCTACAGATATGAAAGCATTAAAATGTCACAAAATATAAAGAAATCACACAATGAAAAAAATACATATTTATTAGTTTACTTACTTCATATAATCATCAAGCACACCACAGTTGAATAATACTGTGCGATGTGCCATTTCCCACTCTTCCCTGCTTAAAGTACACAACGAGTACGATCCAGATATCCCCCCTATTTGGGGCATTAAAGGAAATGCAGGCTCAATGGGATCATATTGCTCATCTTCAGTTCTCATTAGTCGATTAGACCTCGTAGTGATGTTAGCTAGGTACGATGAACAGAAATCCATTCATTCTTGTGCTAAATAGCATTTCACAATAGAGCCTTCATGATGATATTTATTTCTCACATAAGATTTCAATGTAAACATCATTCTTTCGGTAAGATACATCCACCGACTCGAAATAGGACCACCAAAGAGAACTTACATGGGAAGATGCACAGTCAAATGTAACATAATTGTGAAAAAAGACGGTGGGAAAATTTTCTCCAAGTCGCAAAGAATAATCAGTGCATCTCTCTGTAATTTCTGAACAACACTTCTGCTCAATCGTTTGGCACAAAGATCTCAATAAAATTGACATAACTTAATCACCGCAACTCTAACATTATGTGAAAGTAAATGACGAATGGCAATGGGAATAAACTCATGTAACAAGACATAGTAATCATGGGTTTTAAGAGATTTGAGTTTCACATCTTGTGTATTCACCCTTTTCGAAATATTACTTGAATAACCATCTGGAACCTTCAAACTTTCCAAGACTTGAAGAAATTGTTTTTTCTTCACATTTGTCATCGAATAACAGGAAACAGGGACTTTCCACTTATTTTGACCAATTAACTCAGGATGAAGTCTTGCTCTTATACCCCAATCCATCAAATCACGACGACACCGCAAATCGTCTTTTGTTTTGCCTTTGACATTTAAAATAGTATCAAGTAACATCTCACAAATGTTTTTCTCGATATGAATTACATCCAAACAATGACGTAATAAATTCGATGACCAATACGGAAACTCAAAGAATATGTTTTTCTTTCTCCAATTGCTGTTGGAATTCGAATTAGCATGCTTTCGCTTTCTGATATTTGATTGACTTTTGCCAAGAACATAATTCAAATCATCAAGTTCTTTAACAATATCAGTCCCTGACATTCGTTGAGGTGTCTCATCTGTCTCGATGGCATTATCAAACTTTCTCCAATTTTTCCTGTATGGATGATCCATTGGTAGAAAACGTCGATGCCCTATGAAGCTGAAAGTTCGTTGAAACTTTAATCTTCGGAAACGTGTATTTTTCATACAAATAGGACAGGATAATTTCCATTTAGTACTCCAACTAGACATCATTCCGTAGGCAGGGAAATCATTTATCGTCCATAATAAAGTTGCACGAAACATAAAGTACTCCTTTCTGAATGCATCATACGCTTGTGCACCAACAATCCAAATCTCATTTAACTCCTATATTAATGGCTGCAAGTATATATCAATATCATTTCCAGGATCACTGGGTCCAGATATCAATATACTCAGGATAGTGCATGGCTTCTTCATACACATCCATGAAGGAAAGTTATAAATGTGAATGAAAACAGGCCAAGTACTGTGTGCAGTATGCATTTGGAGAAATGGGTTGAAACCATCACAGGATAATCCCAATCTAACATTTCATGGGTCGGCTGCAAAATCAGGATGTAACCTATCAAATTTCTTCCAAGCCAACCCATCTTCAGGATGCACTATTTCATCGTTATCCTTATTTCTTTCATCTGCATGCCATCTCATATTCTTTTCCATTTGTTCTGACATAAAAAAATTTTGAATCCTGGGAATTAAAGGGAAGTGCCACATCACTTCCTGTGGTATGCGAGATTGAGATCCGTCTTTATTAGTCTTCCACCTTGATGTGCCACACTGTTTTCACTGACTCAAGTCTGCATTCTCTTTCCAGAACAAACAACAGTCTTTGAGACAAGAATGAATCTTACTAGATGAAAATCCAAATTTGTCAACCAACTTTGATGCCATGTAATCATTTTCTGGAATACATGCATCATCAGGCAGTAAATCCTTAATAAATGTAAGAAGATAGTCGACCACAGTATTACTAAATCCATACATTGTTTTCCCATGATATAATCGCATTAAAAACTCACGTTTGCTCATTTTTTCACATGCTTGATATACTGGGGTATTTGCATCTTCCATCAACTTTCTAACACTCTCAACGTCATCATCCTGATTAATAGATGAGAACTTTGTTTCAGTATTCATTTCCTCTTGCACTGGTCTACATGAGGATCTAGCTTCAGAAACAAAAGGAAACCGATCAGAAATCAAATTTTTTATACCAATCTTTTCCGATGAATTGATGGCATTCAACACTTGAGCTTTTTCTCCATTGTGATACCACACATGATAATTTTTTTGGAAACCACTTTTAGTGATATGGTAACTCACTTCCTCATGAGTTAACCAAGGTCTTCCAACACAATCAAAACACGGGCATCGAATCAACCCACCATCTGAATCATTAGTGAATGCAAAGTCCAAAAAATATTGTAACTCCTTCTGAAATTCATCAGTGATCCGATAAATGTTGTACATCCAGTATCTATCCATCCTGAGGCAGATAAACATACATTAGATAAATAATCTAGAAAATGACTTAACATTATATGTATTGTTTCAAAAGATATTAAGTAATCATCAATATTGACTTTTTATAACTCAACCACCATTATCTAAAGTATTGTTTTTCCCTTCCAATGAAAAAGCTATTAATCAATGCTATAACAGGGTTCCAGGCCCTATCTTTTATGGATGGATACTCCAGGTATAATCAGACATGGATGGCCCCCAAGGATGTAGAGTCTCCAATAATTATGGTTCCATAGGGGAATTTCTACTTTTAATTGATTCTCATGGGATAGAATAAGGCATAATCCACTTATCAACTGTCCATGCACCACATCTTCAATCCAATTATCATGAAATTTGTGGAATGCTGCTAGGATTATTTGCTGGAAAAATCCTACCATATTTGGACCATCTCAAGGATCTTGAGAAATTGTTTATCTTCCTATATTTCATACACTTTAAGATAAACTCCCTGAAGTTCACATTCAGGGTTACCTCTATTAGGTTTCTCCACTTTACTACAAGATATATGGTCATCGAGATTGACCCAGAGATGATCAAGTCCATCAATCAGATTCCTCCCCCATGGAATCTCTAAGAGTTGTGGGGCCTCCAAGGTATATTCACCTATATAAACTGATTTAATGTGAATCTAGTTGGATAGTGTAAGATCCTCTAGTGTCCAATGAATAAAGTACCTATTAAAAAATTGGATGAGGAGTTTCATATCGATTATTGATAACATTAAGCATTATCTTTTACAACTATCAGTTTTGATTTCTTCAATTTTAGGAAAGACATTGTTCATTTATGGGACTTCCTTGGAATGATCCCTTATAACCCATCTAACCCAAAAAAACAAAAGAGGTAATAGAAAATTGTTTATAATATCATAGTCGGATGCTCCTCGATATATAGAATAGATACTCCCCTATAGATAAGATTTTCCTCGCAATAGTTTTTACAGTGTAGAAGTTGTGATATTATATATAGAATCATGAGACACAATTGGTGACACAAGTAAAAATCCTAAAGTATATATTCAATTACCCTATGTTTATTGGATGAATGTTGTTTTGGGAGGTGATCCTCTAGTATTTCAACATTAGGTTCATCCCATATATGGTTGTCAAATTCTAGGCAATAGAAGACTTCATGGACACACATCTACCCCTGAAGAACTACCCCTGAATGTTGATTTCCCAAATGAGGCTACCCTCTTAGTGGATCATGTCAAAGAGTATTAGAAAACATATTTTGATGGTGATTTTCAAAGATCGACTGAAATAATGCTTAATAATTCCAATCTTAATTGAGTAGGCCAAGTGGTTTTCTTTATCACACCAACACAAGACATCCAATCATACTTTTTCCTATTTTTATAAGGTTTCACTAATGATGAGGAAAATTATTAGGCTCTCATTACTGGTCATCAGTTATCAGATGATATTTATTTCCCCCAAATGGATATGAAGGGAGAATCCAAGTTAGCCCTCAAATATATTAATGGTGACCGCATTGTTATGATGAAAGAGCTCATGTCCCTACTGGATCATACCCACCAACTAATGGTACAATTCCCTTCTATGATGGAGGTGAATAAAATTCCCATGTTATAGAATGGTTGAGCTGAACACTTGAAAAGTTTAGCAACATTCTTATATGATCCTAAAAATGATGATTTGATCATCCATATGGCCTATCCAAGGGTCATTTTCCCCATTCCATTTGAGATGATGATAACAAGAACCTAAACCAACTTTCCTTTAGTGATTATATTATATGACCCTAAAGTCACCCCATAGTAGAGGAAATAAACTATTAGATCCCTCCCTATATCGAGTATCTCTAGCATGGTACTCTCCATCGCGACTGAGCTGAGCATAAGTGAATCCAGCGGTAAGCCTTGCCGTTTACACTCCAGAGTATGAATAAATTAATGCCACCCTCAAAAGATCTGGGTTTAATGAAATTATCGTATATTACAAACAAATATATGGGATACCTCAGGTTATTTTGGAGGTCAATGTTGGGTCCAAATTCACCCATCATGTCGGACTGAAGCACTCTCAACAGATACTATTATTGGGATACATTTATCCCTCCATGCTCCATAACTACACCATTTTTTCTCAGAGTTTTCATGGGTGTTAGAGGCATTCAATTATTTTCCATCAACCATTATAGATCCTCCACACCACCATGTAATATTTTCCTTTTGCACTATGGGGTCTCATATCATAGGGCCATACCCACTAGCAAAATATATCCTGTTATAGTTTATTCTAACCGAAATAGTATTCTTCTCCAAGTGGGAAGAAGTAGTTATCATCAATGATGTTAAATCTATGTTTGTGATCATGTTTTTGATCTACCACACCATATATCAATTTGGATTTCTTCATTCCATTCTCAAATAATAAGGCACTAACTTTTAGGATTAGGATTTAATGAAATTTTACATGAAGTACAAAATCTGGTCCAACGTTACTACTTACTAGAATTCATAGGAAAATGTGTAGATTGAAGAATGAAATAAGAAACAATCTATTATCCTATAGAAAACACTGGGTTATAAAAAATAAGATTTGGCCTGATAATCTCTTGAATTTCCTCTATACCTATTGGATAATGACTCTTAATTCCACCCCAGTGACCTCATATCCCTAGTATGTGAAACCAAGTAAGTCATTCCCATCGAGGATTAGATACCATAGATCTAAATAGATTTATACAACAACAATAGTCTAGAAAGAATGAAAGAAGATCACTTGGATGATTTGGAATCCCTCATAGAGAACAACTTCCAAGAATTTCTCAATCTAGAGAGAAACCAAAACTAGATGAAAATATAATTCAAAAATATGGTTTCCTCTGCTCCATACAATACGGTGACATGGTACTGGATCTCAGAAAAAGGATGATACCCAAATAAATAAACTGAAGTTGGTGCCCAAGTGGGAATGACCTTACCTCATTCATAAGGTCTATTCCAACGGGGTATACTCTTTGATCACCATATATAGAGATCGTATCACACCTCCCACCAATGTGATGTTTCTGAAGTAGTACTTCACATGAGGATACCCATGGTCCAAGAAAGAAAACCTAAAAATATTTTCATGGTTCCAAGAATTATGAATATAAAATATTCATAAATGTTCCAAAATTTATGACCCTAAACTACCAAAAACCCCATGGTCAAGCTAGTATGACCTTAAAATATTCATAACTGGTCAAAGAAACAAGACCTTAAAAATATCCTTAATCTAAAATCTTTGAACATAAACAAGGAGTCATATTCCATGAATTATGAAAATAACTATTTTCTACCGATATTGTTTGAGTTTAATGACTTTAAACTATAGATATTGACATCCTAGGCACACAAAATTAAATAATTATCTTACTCGATATAAAATTAAGATGACTCATATGATAACTATGGGATGATATGAAAGGTCTTACAATTTTTATAACCATGGTGCCTCATAATATATGTATGATATTGTCTAAAAAATCACCCCACTTGGAATCAATATGAATCATATGATATGAGACGAACTAAACCATCATCCATATAACACGATGCTAAACTCTAGCATTACCCATGTCATAAATTTGGGATTCCCTCACGAGAGAGGATTTCCCCCAATTTTGGAATTGAAATCCTACTATTACATAATTTTGAACCATGTGTGGATTGACTACCATTTTCATGGGATACGTTGTAATTCCTATACCTCTCATTTATAGGTCTAGATAAATATATTTCAACCCTATATCCCCTTAGTCCCATTTACACACACAACATTATGACTTTAGCTTGTGTGTAGTCTATCTCAAGGTGTGAACATGGTATATAAGACTATTTGGGTCCATTTATAGTAGGTTTTACCACTTCTGTGACACATATATTACTGTGAAACCAAATTACACATATTCCAAGCATCATGAATTTAAAATATCATCTACATTCATCTCGGTCTGATCATTATAACATTATACGATATGGAATTTTTTTCTGAGGTATTTGTGTGGTGCATGGGATGTCCTGCCCTCAATTCAAATCAAATTCAACCTCATTCATGAATTGAATTTTTTTTCAAAATATACCTGTTTCAGTAGCCCATGAATCATGAATGTAAATTGTTTTATGTCATCCAAGAGGTATGACATTAAACATTGATCAACCGTCTTCAGGATCACTTCATTTGTTATAGGACATCCTGGTATTCATTCACATGGGTTTTAAGCATTTTTCACTGCATTATCGTCCTTAAAGATCCTATGTATACTCAAATCATCAAGAATATAAACTATTTTCATTTTCACTAAGCTCCATGAACTCAAACAAGAAGACTAGATCAAGGCATTGTGAACCTAAACTATATTCATGCACCCATTATTCACATGGTTTTCACCATCTCTAGTGTTGCATAAATCTAACAGCTCTACCATACAAAACTATATAAGGCTTGATTCCTATCCTTATCAGATGTGCAATGATAGATAGACCATCTATCTCTAGGAACAACCATAGATTAATTGTAAAATCATATGTTACATATGGTTATATCACCATGATATTATCATATTTTCCTCCTTTTTGGGAATAAGCCCCATTAATTTCGCTTGAACAACTAGAAATCTAGTATTCCCTCAAAAATAGATATATATGGTAGAAAATAATTGGAAGATGAAGGCATATCCTACACTAATGTTCCTAGTTCTTGATGTTAATCTACAGTATTACCCTATACAAAACCACGATGCCTCATATGATATTTAAGGGATGGAAATCAAACCAAAATCCATGGAACACAATTCTAAAATGTTGACATACCCTATATAATTTCTGGATGCCTAAAATTCGAAAATGGTATGATTTAATATCCTTATTCATGAGGATCGACCCGAGCAGCAGAAATATCTTACATAAAAGAGTGGAAATATTCTTGAGAAGGATCTAATTACTACTGATATGGATTTTGAAAAAACTATTGTTAAAGATAAAGATACTGGAAATGATAAAAAAATGGAATGATAAAGATAATGGAAATGAGGTCGTTCGGAGGAGGCCGTCAGGAGGAGGAGAGTTCGTCGGAGGAGGAGATTCCGTCAGGAGCAGGGGAGTTGCGGTCGTCCGGAGGAGGGGAGTCCGTCGGGAGGAGGGGAGTCCGTTGGGGGAGGAGGGGAGTCCGTCGGGGGAGGCGCGGTCGTCTGGGGAGGGGGGAGGCACGGTCGTCCGGGGAGGGGAGTGCGTCGGGGGAGGGGAGTGAGTCGGGGAGGGTTCCGTAGGAGGATCCCGAGAGAATATTGGCCAAATCGCACATATAGCCACGGATGAATTTTCATCCGTTGGTATAACCATGATATAGCCACGGAATTATAAAACCGTGGCTATAGGTCAGTGGCTATAGATTTATTTTGTAGTAGTGTGAGGTCCTTTTGAAACAGAAGACAGACACTTTGAGTGGTGGTGGCCACACCGCGCCTCGGATTGAGGCGGGGTTGACTCGTACACGTCACATATGACCCATGGATCGTTGTTCTAATGTATCGACACAATCTGAATGAGTTTGGTTGGTTTTCTGTATGTACTTAAAATGTTTTCCATTTTATGAGAATCCTATGTGCGGGGGGTTGTTCGGGGTCCAAGGAAGAGGGGGGGCTGTCCGGGGGGTTGTCTGGGGTCCAGGGAGGAGGGTGGGGGGGTTGTGCGGGGGGCTGTCCGGGGGGTGTTCGGGGGATTGTCTGGGGTCCAAGGAGGAGGGTAGGGGGGCTGTCTGGGTGGCTGTCTGGGGGCTGTCTGGGGGGCTATTCAGGGGGTTGTCTGGGGTCCAGGGAGGAGGGTGGGGGGGGCTGTCTGGGGGGCTGTTTGGGGGGATGTCTGGGGGCTATCCGGGGCTGTTCGGGGGGTTGTCCGGGGTCCAAGGAAGAGGGTGGGGGGCTGTCCGGGGGGCTGTCTGGGGGGCTGTCCGGAGGGTTGTCCAGGGTCCAGGGAGGAGGGTGGGGGGGCTGTCTGGGGGGCTGTCCGGCGGGGTTGTCCGGGGTCCAGGGAGGAGGGTGGGGGGTTTTCCAGGGTCCAGGAAGGAGGGGGGTTCCCAAACACACAACCACTAAAAGACAACAACATCCATAAAAATAGATAATATATAAAAATAACTCAACTCCAATACTATACTACGAGTCTAGATAAAACCAACAACTAGAATAGATTAAATATCAAATATCAGTAATATCAGTCAAAAATGTAATGGATCAACTTGTCCCACATCACCATCACCATCATCACCATCATCATCATCACCCTCGTCCTCGTCCCCATCATCGTCCTCGCACTCACCCTCCTCCTCGTCCTCGCCATCCTCCTCGCCCTCGCCACCCGCCTCGCCCTCCTCCTCTCCCTCCTCTTCCGCGTCAGACTCCTCGGCATCATCATCATCAAGATGTACATCGTCCTGACCACCACTAGAACTGCCACCTGGTGCACCGTATATAGAACGTATCGACGACATATACTCATCAAAAGCTGGGCTGGCCACTGCTAGAAGTGTAGGACGTAGAACTTCAATAAATTTCATAAATGCACTGTTGGCCCTAGCAGACTGTTCTATCGTCTCTGTGGCCCTTTTCTCAGCCTTTTCTGCTTATGCCCTAACTTTCTGCAGCTCGGTGGCACTACAGCTCGTACCTGTGGAGGGGCAATACCTCGTCGGGGCTATCCCAGGTCGGCAGCGTACTCTGCCAGAATGCTCCTCTCCCAACACATGATGTAAGTGATCTGTTGGCCCAAAATTGTCTGGTTCTTGGGCATCGAGGGCCTCTAAAGCAGCCTGTTATAAATATAAATATATCATTAAGTTACAAAATAGATATTAAAAAATAAATTCAACAGATTAAAACTTACAATCTGCTGCTGAGTCACTTCGTTGACGGCACTTCCATCCTTTTTCCGTCTACTCGAGCAAAACAGTTTTGCTCGAGGCACGCATCCTTCAATATTTTATATTTTTCTCTACAATGACATTGAAAACTAAATTTATATGAAAAATTTAGCAAACTATTAAATAATTGAAGAAACAAAAGAAAGTGTAAGTCGTAAAGAAAACTTATAAACAATTGTTATACCTGCTTCCTCTCATGATCAGACATCGTAGTGCGTCCCAGTGTGTGAAGGTATTTTTTTGCATCAATGTTCTTTTTATTTTTTCCAGATGATTCCTAAATAAAATTAGAAAATGCAACAGATATTATTAATGAAAAACATGAAAGTTATTATTTAAATACCTCAAATGTTATTAATACCTTAAACTGGGTACTCGTCCAATGAGTAATCATCTTATGATACTGCTCTATAGGACAATCATCCACAACTGGTACCGCCTCTAACTTAGTGCCAACTCTAGCACGCCAGCCCATATACAACTCGTGCTTGTAGGCTCTCCAAAGCTCGCCTAAATCCTTTAGACGTTCCGATCGTGCACCCTCACCATCGGGAAAATTAAATCGAAGCTGAAATCAAAATATTAATTCATATAAATACAAAAATAATTCATGGAATTAAATATAACAGATTTTTTTACCCATATCTCTGCCCAAGATCTATCCTTGACCTCATGCGGCAAATATCTCCATGATAGCGGGCTGACGGAAATGATGTTGGAGTATTTGGCAAGCGTCACCAAAAAACTCCGACATTGCTGCCCTGTTTTCTCAACCATTTGGTTGTCTTCATTATAATCCACCATAACCTGTGTGCGACGGTTCCACACCGAACGCATGCGTGTACGACCCCTCCCACGCCTCCTGTCAGTATATGTATCTATCATGAAAGAAAAACAAATATTTTATCAAAAAATGTTATAATGAAAATAAATATTTCTATAAAAATTTGTTAGGGTTCTATAAATATACCTGTGTCGGTCTGATCGCTGAGTGTCGCTGGATCCATAGAAACTGATGGAACACCCTGTGGTGGAACAGGAGTGGAAGACGATGGAATATAGAAGCTTGGAGAGATAGGAGTAGAAGTAAAAGAAGATGGGACAGCTGTCTGACCGGATGCTGACTGAGGAGTGGGAATCCTCATGGGATGTGAAAATGATGGTCCAGAAGATGTAGAAGGTAGAGAAAACATGGGAGTCCTAAATATCCTGTGTGTCTCTAACGACACACCGGGATCAGAATGTGGGAAGGATGACATGTTAGTGGGAGGGGCAGGGTCTAGTCGGGTACGCGCAGCTGCTCGTCCACCTCTGGTACGAACCCTCCTCGTACCACCGGCCTGAGTACTAGGACCAGTACTAGGCTCCTCGTCGAATAATTGTCGACGTATAGGTGGATCCTACAAAAAATTTTACAAAAAAATTAATCACATGACATTATATATTCTTTAAATATATCAATTTGAAATAAAGTACTCACTGTAGGCACTAATGGTGGAACGCCCATCTCCGTCATTCGTCGATTGTTTTCCATCATTTTTTTCCTTCGTCTCTCTTCAATTGGATTCATTTCCTGCTTTTGAAAAAAAAAATGTAATTAATTAGAAAAAGAAAACTAATGTGTAACCCAAAAAACTAAATATATGATAGAATAGGAGATTCATAGGTAATTTAGCTATCAATTGTTTTAGAAGATCTTGAATGGATTTCTCACTTTCATTTATAAGCCACTTCATTCACACTTACATTTTCCATTCATTTAATATTAAATTAATTAAATCCATTTACCACACATCCATTTCTATTCCATCTCATTTATTTAATATCTTGTTTTTTGGTTTTAACAACATAATTTATTCCATAGATAACCAGGAAACTAATAAAACCACCACACAATAACTCACCATCTCACAATAACCATCGACGCCATGTTACATCGACCAACCATCTCACCAAAACAACCACATATCACAACAAAAATATTGCACATCACAAACCACCGCACAACCAAAACCAGCTCACCACATCATACACCACAACTTCATCACACAACACCTCCACACGACACAACACCACCACACATCATCACTATCATACAACTTCACATGTCACATCCATGCCCACTAACCATCACATTACAACCCCACATATCACAAAGCCCAACTGGTCACCCCAATTCCCATAAAACTGCCTACAACATACAATGAAACACAACAAAAAACCTCTCATAGAGGCAACATACCCCAACTTCCACAATTTATTTATTCAAGGTCTTTTATTACATTACCCCTTTATTTATCATGGACATTATAACACAACTGATATTCCAGGGGAAACTAATTAATTAACAAAATATTCATTCATTTCCCTATTTTTCACGGTGAAATCACACCAAAAACCAAACTTAAAACTAAAATATTAGATCAATAACAATAAAAAAAAGGTACCATATGTGTATAAAGAATAAAATACCTGATTTGAGATGATTCAGATGGGTGTTCACCTATTTGGATGGGGGGGTTCGAGAGTAGCAGAGAGCTGGAGCTGGATTGATAACTTAAAACAAAAATATTAGATCAATAACAATAAAAATAAGGTAGTATATGTGTATAAAGGAAAAAATACCTGATATTAGATGGGGTTTCACCTCTTCGGTCACGAGAGAAGTAGATCCGTCGAGCAGGAATGAATTTAGGGTTCTGTCGTGAATGGGGGAGAGCAGCACCGCGGCTGTATTTGGGGGAAATCTTTCCCAACGGTTTATAAAAACCGTTGGGAGAGAGATGTTTAGGTACCCTTTCCCAACGGTTCTATAGAACCGTTGGAAAAAGGGAACCTAAAACACCCCTTTTCCAATGGTTTGAAGAAATCGTTGGCAAAGGGTGACTTTTCCCAACGGTTCATTGAAACTGTTGGGAAAATCTTCCCTAATCCTCCAACACCAACGGTTTAAGAAAACCGTTGGTAAACACCCGTTGGTAAAAACCCAAATTCCAGTAGTGAGAGGTGGCATACTTGGGCTTCGCTCTTGACCAAGCCCAAGCTGAGCTTCATCATGTCAAGATCGAACGTGACCGTTTATGGGAAAAGTGGAAGTTGATTGAAATTACCACTCGAGCGATGTTATCTGAGCCACCCCAAGAGTCTGTCACCATCGCACACCTTACCCTTAGGTCTTATGCGGCTGTTTTAAGGGGTTATGTAACAAATAAGTAGTACTATGTTCATATACATTGTTTTTTGTATATAATAATGAATATAATTCCTAGTCATTTTTGATACATTGTAAATAGTTTTTAAAGTACAAATGGTGTTTTTAGTTATTATTTAATTAAGAAATATATTTTATTAAATTAAGAGATTTTTGAATTAAATAATATTTTAATAAAATAATAATATTATTGTTAAATTATTTTTTATTAAATATAAATGATCTTATAATTTTATGAATGCAATTAAATTTTTTTATTAAGGTTTGAAAGCCATTTCTGTCAAAACCTGTGAATTTTCAATAAATGTCGGTTTTTATTTTAAAAGTAAAAATTCACATATTTAGAAAATTATTTAGATAAAATAAATTTTATTTTTAAAATTAGGACGTTGAAATTATCCAACGGTGAATTTTTCATAATTTTCTGAGACAGTCAAATTTTTGGGTAAAAATTAAATACCGTTTAAATATATAATGTGTTTTATGGCATCATAATGACCCAATAGTGATGTAATAAAATACTATAATCTTTATGTTAGGCCAATATATGTTTTAAAATTAAAATAATGTGATTTTGGGTTTGTTTGACTTACTTTTCAAAGCATTAATGGACCCCTCAAGACTTATTCAACACTTTGCCTTTTTAAATTAATTTCCATGGGAGTGTGACTCACCTCCACATAATAAACCTTATTATTTTAAGAATTTTGGACATTGGCCTTATAAAATATTGTTTTCCTCTTACCTTTTCCAAAAACCATGTGCAAAAACCATGGGATGGTTTGTGGTTTGGATTAATTTAATATAAGGGGTCCCAAACCTAAATAATAAAGAATTCCATCACCTTTCCTATATAAACCCACCCAAGCTCCCACTTCCTCCTCACTCAAAGCCCTTGGAGTTCATCCAACCTCTTCCCTACTCTCTCTAGAATCCTCCCAAGGTGCCCCAAGCTCCCAATAAGCCTCTCACAAGCCTCTCTCTAGCCTTTGGAAGCACACTTCCAAGTAAGGGTTTTTTTCTTCCTTTCTCATTTTTGTCCAATTTTCTTTAAGTTGTTTTGCCCTTTTGATTTCAATTATAAATGTTGGGGTATGGTTTCTCACCTCCCTCATACTTCCATATTTATGTTTTAATGATGGAATACCCTTTCTCTCTCATTAAATGCCTCCCATGTACACTCGTTACTATGCCGAAATTCCGAAAGGAACTTCTCTCTCTTCTTTTACATTCAAGCAATAATTTTGTATCATGAATCTAAATTCCATTAAAATTGTTGGGAAATTTATCTATATAACCTCATTACTTTACATTACATTTAAATATGATAAGGAACCCCTTTCTCTCTCATCAACCATTTTTATGAATTCTTATGTCATGCCGTTACGCTGCCGAAATCGCACCGATTTTCTAAGCCAATGCCATTGTATAATGGATACCATGTCCATTTCTCCATCAAGGGTATCCACATTTATGCACCTTTACTTATTGATTAAAAAGTTTCATGTATGAATTCCCCATTCCTTTATCATGTAATAAATGATTATGTTTTATGAATCCATGTTTTATGATCTATGTGGCACACTTATGCATGAAATGAAATGTTTAAGAAGGGTGCACCCTTATAGCACTCCAATGCATTGGGTAAAGTATAGTATCATGATACATAATGTGCAATGAGTGTTGACTCATGATAATTCAAGTGCAACGAGGGTTTACTCGTGCTTTATGTGAAATGAGGATTTACTCATTCTCCATGTGCAATGGGCCTTGGCTCATATTAATTCCATGTTAAGTGTTGTTGCCACATTTCTATGTTATGATTATCATACTTTATCATGCATTTATGTTCATGTTTTTCTTATTCTCTATTGATATGCCTATTATCTAACATTTATTGTACTCCTCATGTTATTCCATGTGTAATCCCTTACTAGGCTTTATAGCTCACCCTTTTCTTATGCATGTCCTCAGGTTATCTCATGCAATGCTAAGTACGAGGGAATGTAGTGGTCATGTAAAGGAAGTTTTCAATAAAGATGTTGTATTTCATGTTTTAAGTTTTTATGTAATGATCCTAAGCCCCAAAGACACTAAACCTCTCGATCTTCTTTGTTGTATCAATTGAAGTTTTATGTAATAAATCATGTTTAAGTTGTAATAAAAAGCAAGGGTTGTCATAAAAGTAGAGCACCAAAGGCCCTCCAGTTTGCTCCATCCATTACCCATTCCTACCTGAAAGTAGGAAGAGGTCTCTATGGACTTAATTGTTATCTTACCTCATACACCTTGGGGTAATAATTCCATATTTCTAGTAATTGATCGTCTGACCAAATCATCCCACTTCATTCTAATAAAGGATACAACTAAAATGGATGAGTTGGGCCAATTGTATCTTCAGAAGGCGGTAAGGATTCATGGTGTTCCATCTACATTTGTCTTAGATAGAGACCCTTGTTTCACTTCTCAGTTTTGGTAAGACCTTTAGAAGGACTTAGGGTCTCAAATTAAAATGAGCACAACATACCATCCTCAAACGAATGGTTAGATAGAGCAAGCGAATCAGATTTTGGAGGACATGATCTGTGCATGTGTTTTGGACTTTGGAGGTTCCTGGGATAGCCATTTGGGATTGAATTGAGTTTTATTATAATAACATCTACCAATCCTCAATCTGAATGCCTCCCTTTAAGGCGCTCTATGGTCATCCTTGTCGGTCCCCCCTATGTTGGGATGAGGTAGGTGAGACCTCACTATTGGGGATGAGTCTTGTGAAGGAGACTTTTGAGAAGATCATGTTGATCAGGAAGAGTTTATTAACATCTTAGAGTCATCATAAATCATATTCTGATTAGAGGTGTCAAGACCTTGAGTTTTTGGTGGGTGGTCGGGTGTTTTTGAAAGTGGCCCCTCGTCTGGGTCATCACCATTTGGGAAAGCAGGGAAAGCTAACACTAAGACATGTTGGACCTTTTGAGGTTACTGAGAGGATTGGAAAGGTGGAATATAGGTCATCTTTTCTTTCTTAGTTAACATATATCCATGACTTCTTCTATGTCTCACAACTGAAGAAGTACAACCCGGATTCATCCCATGTGCTGAATTGGGAGGAGCTGGATATGAAGCCCGATCTATCTGTGGTTGAGCGACCAATGTGTATTGTGGACTCCTGAGAACAAGTGATTATAGGGAAGACTATTCCTATGGTTTGAGTCCTCTAGAAACATGGGACGTATGAGCATGAGACATGGGAGCATAATTCTTGGGTCGAAGAGCAGTTTCTGTTTCTCTTATCTGACCAGGCTTCAAGTTGACATTTTGAGGGCGGAAAGTTTTTATGGTGGGGATAATTTTCACATTCATGTCTTATTTTAAAGGTATTTTTCATGTAATTTATATTCTTGATTTTTTGGGGTTTCCCATGCATTTTTCGAAGAAATAGTGGGTTTTTAATATTTGGGGCAAACCGTGAACTCATTTCTAGATTTAAAAACAAATTTTTCTTCTTTTATAAATCCTTAGTTTTTTAACATTTTTCATCCATAACACTTTCTAATTAGACTTCCCTAACCTATTAAAACCATAATGTCTATTTGGACCCCTTATAAACTCATTATCATTTTGGATTTGGGTGATTTAGTTAGGCATTAGGCCAACCCATGAGCCCATTTCCTGCTTTAAAAAAATAATTCTTTAATATCACATTCATTTTTTAATTTTTTTGGTGATTCCACCTCCCACTCAAAGACAAAAATCCTAGGCATTCCCCCATGTTCGTTTCTCCCTCTTTGAAGCTCATTTTCATCGCGAATTAGGGAGAAACTTCTCAGGATTTCTCAAAATCATCCAGATTTGATAAGGTAATTTGTTTCATCCATAAATCATTCAATTTTTACTCTTTTTCTCCCATTTTAATCTCCACTTGACCTCCCCAGCCTCATTTGAGCCTCCCTTTCAGTTTTTATTACTTTGAGATTCAAATTTTGGTGGATTTGGGGTGATTTCTTCAAGATCTCTTAAGTAAGTTGGTTTCCTTCCTTCCTCCTCCCATTTCCTTAGGGTTTCTTCAACTTTTCTTGAAGCCCCAAATGTCCAGAAGTTAGGGATTCATACCTAGGGTCTATTTTTGAGTTTATTGGTCCAATATTTTGGTTTTAGTTTTGTGTTCACTTTCTTATGGTGCAGTGATGGTGCGGTTGAAGTTTCGTACAAAGATTTGAGGTTTTTGACATATATGGTAGGTGATTCCATGTGTAAGCATTGAATAATGACTTAGCTTGCTGGATTTATATTTATTTTATGTTCCTATCTCATTATGTTTAGTGCAAAAACTATTTTTGGTAGAATTTGTTAAGCGGTTGATTTTTAAGTGCTAATTTTGTGTGAAAATGGGTGTTTTTACATGTGCATTCCATGTTGTACCAATTGGTGTTGTTTTATAATTCATGGAATTGCTTTATAAAAAAAGCATAAGTGCTGAAAATTCTGGTTTGGTGTAATATTGGTATGTATTTTGTGTTAAAAAAGGGATTTTAAATGGATTTTGTGTGCAATGGTTAGCTACTGTTTTCAGTGTGTATGACCAAAACTGGTGTTTTTATGTGTAAATGGAATTTGGTAGCATGTGTAACTTTTTTAAGCACAAATAGGGAAACCCAAGTATCTAGGTGGGTGAACATGTACTAGTATGCTAGTGATCTGGAGTGGTTTTGTCCCTGTTTCACTTAGCAAGTTTGGCGTTGACAGAACTAAAAAAACTATGATGATGAGGATGTTGGGGACCACTAGGTTATAGGTGATCCTCCTACTGGTGGATCATGCATGATAATGAATATTGTTATAGTTACTTTTACATCGAGATGTGAGGTACCTAAGGCTCACAACTAACTAGTGTCTAGGGGTGTTCCTGTGTTGGGTGCTCATTGACTATTTGGCATTTGTCTTTGGCTTATGGTGTGTTTGGATATACAATTCAGTAGCTTATATGTTTTATTTAAATTTACCTATTCTTTAAATTTACCCACTTTGAAAACTATTTTCATTTAAAAGACGCACCTTTATAAATTATTGCTACTGCTCCTTGTTTATAACACTTGCAAGATTTTTATCTTATAATGCTTGTCACATGGAATATTTGAGTGTTATTGTAACGTCTCAGAAATTCCGTGTATTTTTTTTAAATTATATGGAATTATTTTGAGACCACATGCTTTGACGACACGTGATTCCGAGGCCCGGTGAGCCCATAACGAAAATTTGAACTTTTTTTAAGTACGCTTAAGTAAATGTGCGAGCGAGTTTTTATAGCTTTTGAACTGGTTCTCGGATCAAAAATCTGAGGGCACTGTTGAATTCAGAACGCCAAGATTCAACTAGAAAGGACTTAACATCGGTCGGCAAGGGCTGAATGGAAAAGTTAATTTTTAGACTTTTTTAAAAATAATAAATTAACTTTAAAAAGTTATTTTATTTGATTTTCTCATTCGTTGAGTTAAAGATGAAGAAACTATGGTACAACGATGAGGTGCATTGATGAGGCTCATTAATGGGTCATTAACTCACAGTGTAATGACACTTTAATGATGTGTAACAACATAACGATGCGACGTCACAACGTAACAAAAACATTACAACATGTTTTCCTTTTATTTTGGTTAACGCGTTGGTGGAACGAGGAATTAAACTATAAGGATTTTCTGATGAACCTCGGATGAAATTTCTCTCCAGTGAATAATTAAAAACACCGACGAATGTCAAACATATTCGACGCACCTAAAAGAATGGAGCTGGAAGTGACGAATGATGTCAGCGTCTTGAAACCCCAAGGATGAAACGCTACAAAATCGAACATCAAATAGGTAGGGGTTATTTGATTTTAAAGTTCTTCCCCATTTTTTTTTTCTGAAAACGACGAATACGGATCAACCTAAGAACAGGTTGATCTACGGGTCGTGTGTTCTAGTGGGAGGGTAACTTTATTTGGGATTTCTCTATCCAGGATTCAAACATCACTTGTCTAGATTGAATTAAAACCCCCCAGACCTTTCCCTACTTTAAACCTCTAATGTGGAGGGTACAGGACGACACGAACTAGGCCCAAGCACCTCTTTCATGTGCATTCTTTGTGGTCGCACCCTCAAAGTGGTGGAAAGATGATTATGGGACCTTTGCAGTGAAGAGGACGTTCCCCGAAGAGCACAGGTGCATGCGGCACGAAGAATAGACCACCAGAGCGTGTCTGGTGGTTCGCTGAACAATCTTTCGGTGCGTCGACAGCCGGTGTTGGCAACCCTCACTGGCGGTGGTGGCAGTAGTGGCCTGCGATGGCGGTGGGGGTCGCGGGTAGAGGTGGCAACGCGCTCATCGGCGCACTGCGACAACAGCAGGTAGAAATGACACCGCGTGGAGGAACAACCCGCATTCGGGCCATCTGGGCGGCTGGTGAGTCGTGATCCCTCGATCACAGAAAGTGGGTCCTGCACTTTCACAGGGTAGCTGAGGCCGGACGCGGTAGCGGGTCGCATCCTGTCTGGACGACGCACCATCGGTTGCCCATGCAGTCAGGCTTCGGGTTGGCGAGCTATTCCCCAAGCTAGCGGGCCGGACCCATGGCCCAACAGGCCAGTACTGAGGCCCAGCGTGCCAAAACAATGCCGATGAGCTAGACCCATGCCCTTTAGACTGGGTCAAACTAGACCGAGTCTCCGAGCGACCCGGCGGACTGGACCCTTGACCAAACCAGGCCGGGTCTAGTGAGGCCCATTAGGCCTAGACCACTGGCCATGTTGGACCAGACTGACCCAAACTCGAGTTGGGTCATGTCGAGTCGGTCGAATTAAATCAGGATATGTGGGACCCCCGAGCCGGGTTGGTCGGGTCGGTCAAACCAGGTCAGACCGGGCCTAGAAGCAACCGATCCCTATTTACTAAAACACATGTATCTTGAAAACCGTGTGTCTAGTTAAAAATTTGTTTGTAGAGTTGGGACCCTCTTGATGAGTCAGATCTTTTGGCATTCCCTAAGGAGGCTTTTATGGAATTTGAGATGTGATGAATGGCTTGAGGAGCAGTTCTCCCAAGCACTCTACGTACGAAACCCTGTGGTTAGATGAGACCTGAAGACTGCTGACTATCGACTTTGTGTGACTCGATGATGGCCCAGTGGGAAGTAGATCTATGTGACCTGGTAGGGCCATGGTGGGGAGTGTATCTATGTGACTCATCGGACCCACGATACTTGACAGGAGGTGTATCTCAGTATGGCCAAGGTGGGAAGTGGTTTTGTGTGACCCAGTAGGCCCACAGTGGGGAGCGTCTTTGTGTGACCCAACATACCCATGGTACTCATTATGTATGAGTACCACAACAGTACAAGGTTAGTGAGAAGCGGCTTCTTTCTGACGCAGAAGTCCCACTGTACTCGATAGAGGAGGATTTCTCTAGTAGCCGAGGAGTTTGATAATGTGACTGATTATTCTTTATCACTATTCTAAATGTATACCTGGTATGAGATATTTTGTGCTTCATGATTTACTTTGAGGATTGTTTTATGGTCTTTACTTTTTGTTTTGGGTTCCCTACTGAGTATCGTGTTAGTCACCCCTGCACGGGCTCCACCCACTCATGTCGTGTCATGTGCAGGAGATCGGCGTTTTGACAGAGACTTTGGTGGACTAAGACCCATAGGTGCTCAGGGAGACAGGACTAACGGACGTTGCGATGGTGGACTTGGTGGCCTAGTACTAGGTGGGACTCAATAGGATCAGACAGATAGGATATACTACTTCGTCTTCCACTAGCTACACTGCTCTTAGGATCCGGTGGGGTTTTCCTCATATGGCCATCAGAGTTCATTTTGTACTTTTCAGTTTTTAGTTCATTTGTTGGGTTTGTATTCTATCCCACTTGTATTAGTTGTACTTGTACTAAGTTTTGTTTTAGTGATACTTGTTTTCTTTTTAGTGTGTGAAACCTGGTTGGGTGTGTGTGTGCGTACAGGTACTCAATAAAATGCCTCTCACTTGCAGGTTGACACCTTCGGCACTAGTTTCCAACCCCTGGTCTTCGAGAGGTGGGTTTGGGGTAGTCATGGCACGATCCCTGGGGGACGGGTTGTGACAAAGTGGTATCAGAGCCAGGTTGGTCCTACCACAAAGACCGAGAGTCTGTGTTTTGTTTTGGGACAACAGTGTTAAGTGTTTCGAGTCCGAATTCCAAATTTAGGGAGTCTAGTATTGGTGCGGCGATCAATGTATCCATACACCAAGACCTTGAATTATACTTTTTGGCTCTATACATGAAAACACTGGTTTCATAAGTGTATCCTTATGTTCTTTTGAATAAAACTCATCTCACCATGTATAACCTTTTGACCGTGGTATATCTTGATCTATCTCAGGATGCCTCTATGTTGATGAATAACCAGGATCCTGATACAAGGTCATAAGGACATCCCTCCTAGCAATGAGGCGTCTATTCAGGGACCGGTTCTAGAGATGGCCCCACTGGGTGGTGCACCAGTGTTACCACCACCTGATGGTCAGTATTTACTATTGGTGGTTCCGGAAGAGGACGTGTGTAGACTCAGTGCCCTGCATGAGTTTCAGAGATAGAGACCACCTAGGTTCAGGGGAGAGACATATCCTCAGGTTGCTAAGGACTGGATGGAGGCAGTGACGTGGGTCTTTCTCTTAGTGAGGACACTGCCTGACCAGATGGTGATCTTAGCAGTGAGCCTTTTGCAGGGCTCGGTAGGGATATTGTAGATCTTGACCACTCAGACTCATGATGAGGCGACCCTCACATGGGAAGACTTCGAGTAGATTTTTTGGGAGAAGTTTTCCCTGTGACCTTGCACTCTGTGTGAATTCTAGAGCTACTTCACCTACAACAGGGCAGCATAACGGTGGCTAAGTACTCAACCAGGTTCACCGAGCTATCTCACTACTCAACAGATATGGTGCGAGACCCTTTATTCAGGGATCGAGCCTTTGAGTAAGGACTCAGGCGGGATATTGGGGCATCGGTATTGTCTCTTAGCATCCCTACTCGGGCTGGAGTGTTGGAGTGATCCCTTCTAGTAGAGTGCTTCTTGGTGGAGTAGGTGCCCGTATCTAGAGCTACCAGCAGACCTCGGGTGGTAGAGTATTTGATGAGAATAAGACAATAGACGTGAGGGCCCAAGTGGGCTAGGTATTTCATAGGATGACCCCAGGACTCAGGGTCGGTAGTGCGGGGCTCCCAATCTAGAGGGGGTCAACAAGGAGCTAGGTAGTGTTTCACGTGCTGTGGGCAGGGACACATGGCTCGTGACTACCCATCCCACCCTACATATGACTAGTATATGGTCAAGGGGGTGTAGATATAGAGTCAATGATTTGAGTGAGGAGGTCCATAGGGCGGCGAACGTGGCAGGGGAGCAGGCCGAGCAGTGAGCGATGAGCGATGGTTTGAGGTGTTACCGCCACCACCCACAGATGGTCCACCCTGACCTCAGGAAGCAGGCAGACAGGGGTGATCACAGCTTCAGGTAGTGGAGGCTTATGACCACAGTGCTCAAGATATGATCTGAGGTACAATCTATGTCTTCTCCACCCTAGCTTCAGTTCTTATAGACACAGGTGTTGGTCACTCCTTCCTTTCCACAACTCTCGTTCGGAGCTCAGAGATTCTGGTGGAGCCATTAGCTCAATCCATACGAATAGAGACTCTTACGAGAGGGTATTCGACGATTACACACTGGTTCTAGTAGTGTGAGCTCACTCAAGGAGGTGAGAGTTTTGGTTGGGATCTCCTAGTTGTGGCATCGAGGCCTTACGACGTCATCTTGGGCATGGACTAGCTATCCACAGTTCATGCTCAGATCGACTGTTTTAGGCATACGGTGTGGTGTGTATATGGAGATGGTACTAGGTTTTCCTTTACCAACGAGGATTCCAAGCTTTCCTGTAGTGGTGGATGAGTATGAGGATATTTTTCCTGAGGATGTTCCAGGACTACCTCCTCGTAGGGAGGTAGATTTTTACATCGACCTGTACCCTAAGATATCATTGATATCCACACCGACATATCGGATGGATCCTGTGGAGCTTCGCGAGCTGAGGGTACAACTAGAGGACTTGCAGGATAAGGGGTTCGTAAGGCCCAACGTTTCACCATGGGCATCCCTAGTGTTTTTTGACAAGAAGGCAGACGAAAATTTTAGGTTTTGCATGGACTTCCGGCACTTGAACCAGGTGACCATGAAGAAAAAGTATCCACTACCAAGGATCGATGACCTCTTCGACTGGCTGAAGGGAGTGAGGTGGTTCTCAAAGATAAATCGTATATCGGGCTATCACCAGCTTCAGGTATGGGATGTGGATGTACCGAAGACAGCCTTCAGGTGCTGATACAACCACTATGAGTTCCCGGTGATACCTTTAAGCATGACCAATGACCCAGCAGTGTTCATGGGACTCATGAATAGGATCTTCTAGCCTTACCTTGACTAGTTTGTTTTGGTCTTCATTGATGACTGATTCTCGCTCAAATTTACCCAAGAGATGAAGGTAGAACGGTCCTTGTAGTTTAGCTTGGGTTATCGAATCCACAGAGACCTAAGAAGTAACCTATAGACACGCACATTCTATGGACTGTTTTCGGCTATGAAGTGGCCAACTTGGGTTGATTTTAGATGGGTTTAAAGGAACTCTAAGAGACTTAAGTTAATTCAATTTAAAAGAATGAGTTGATCCAAGGTTATCGCTCGGGGTGGATTGGACGTATTTCCTTTTCAAAGATTTCAACTTCTTATATTTGAGATGGGTTCATTTAAGAAGATAAAACAAAATCATCACTTACTGGTTCAATTCCTACACCCTTTAATACTAATCACCTATACACTTGAAGGATCAAAGTTTTGATCACTTCAAGGTAAAGTTTCATATTAGCACTTGAAGTGTGTGGCCTTAAATTCAACAAGGACGATGGAGTTTAAAAATCATCAAATAAAAATCTCAATTAAAGAAGTGATTATATATTAATGAGGTGATAAATAACATCCAATCTATCCCCTTGCTACTCCATTTGATCAACCCATAATTGGGTTAGCCCTCCATTGATCCCATGGTTTCAATGGAAGCAGAAAGTAGACTCATGAGGGAGGAAATGGAGAAGTAAAAAAACGTAACAATCACTCCACCGTTGTGTGATAATCTCACAAGGTTTGGTATGAACAAGTTCACAACTTGAACCAACGGTATCAAAGTGATAAGGAGAAGAACATAATAATAAGAGAAGAATAACTTTTATTAAGAAACAAGGATGAATTAAAACAACTTACATGTGAAGGAAGAACATTACAAAGAGAAATTGGCAGCATAACATTAAGATGAAAACAAGCTCAAATATTTCTAAATACTCAAACACCACTGCCTTAAATAGGAATTTTTGAGCCCTTGGGTCGAGTATCCAACAGTACAAGTCATCCCACTTGATTATGGTAGGTCTAGGGTGGTGGAAAGTTTGTGGAAAGAAGACTTTCCACCCTTGACCCGAAAAGGCATCCAGCTTTCATGCACCGAACAGACGCGCTCGAAACACCTTCTCGATGGCCGAAGTTTGGTGGGACATAGAAGACTTAAATTAAGATCCGGATGTCCCCTAACATCCTGTAAAATCTCATCCCAAAAGGAGTTATTTTTTTCAAGATATGGTTTAATTGGTGGGATGTTTTTCTGGGCCGTAGAATCTGGCCCATAATTTTATATCTAATTTGGGCCGCCTAAATGACCATCATGGAGGACGAATTAGCATTATCTCCTGAAGAGTTATTTGTTCCTATACATGTCTTCTAGCATCCCAAGAAATTTGGGATTAATTGGGAATGTATGTTGGGCCCCACAGTCTCATCAGTGGGCTGGTGTCCAATCTGCCTTCTCTAGAATTGCTTCCTTTCATCACAAAATATCCCCATCTTCTTCCATGAATTATTCATTGATCCCTGAATGAAGCATGTTCATATTAGAGTTTAGATAAATTTCCAAAAATATAAAATTAAAATATTTATAATCAGATGAATCATTGGGTACTTCAAATGATGTTCAAAAATGTACCACATAATAGTGCATTTTAAGAAGGTATTACAATCATAATGTGAAATGATGTTCAAAGTGTAAAATGAACTAAAATGGTGTTTATGAATAATAAAGAACATGAATATTATACATATTAACAATGAATATTATCCTCATTTAGTGGCCAATAACACCCCCCAACTTGAGTTTTTCTAGTCCCGAGCAAAATATATCTCAACAATATGAAATTTGAATTCCCTTTTCCAAAAACATTTTAATACAGAATGATCACCAAAAAAACCTTATACCAAAAAATCATTAAACCCATCAAAATATTTTAATACAAGATAGTTTCATAAGTAGATCCCAATCCCAAGCCCATTCCTTTGTTCAAATTCATTTCCATATTTCATCCAATATCAATTAAGTATGAGGATGTGTTGTGCATCACAATAGACATGGGGGTTTATCTTTATTCAAGGGGAAATTACGGAAGCGCTAGGTGGAATCACATTTCAATATTAAGATGAGTATTCATTTTTTTTTATAATTTTTTTTTTGTTTTTTTTTTTTTGTTTTTTTTTTGCAATTTTGCTATGGTAATTGAAATTGCACTCAAAAGAGTCAACCCCTGTAGCGAGACTTTGCCGATGACTCCCAGGCTCAAAGACCTTAGGGAACCAAGTGAATCCCACATACTCGGGAATCATCTCGAGTTAACTCAGTCAAAAACAAATTCAAATTACCAAAAATAGAGATAAAATTACTAACTCTGGGCCAAACAACTATGGAGTCACGATCCCCAAGTGCCGAAAGCCACGCATTATGTCATTTCAATGATCTACGCGCAATTGTTTTTTTGAATACTCATATTAAACTAAAATGATCACCAAACCTATGATATTTATTTAGGGTACTCCATGAACTCAAACTAATACCCCACTATCCAGGGGACGTGCATTGTGATCTTTTTTTTATTTGGATGAAAATATAAATGATGAAATATCACATTGGATAGCCACACTTTCCAAAATCTATGCTCATGAAATTATATGAGGATTAAAATCAGAATCAGGGTATGCTAAATTATTTGATATTCAGTTTCAAAGTGTGAAATGTGTATTACCATGTTTAAAGTTAAAGGAATTTTTTCCTTCCATTTTCACAATTTTTTTTTCCAAATCATTTATCATTTTTTTTGACACAAAAGCATTTTTTATTTTATCTCCCCCCCAACTTAAAATAACGTTGTCCCCAGTGTTTAAAGAAAAGAAAATTTAGAAGGGGGTAGAGGTAGAGAATTAAAGTTCAAAAAGGAAATTGAAAATGAGGGTCATGGAATGAAGTCACCGGGTGGTTGAAGTTTAAAGTTCTTGCTGCTCCAATTTAGTCCTTTGATATCCATGTCGCTTGCAGAGTTCCCTAGTGGAAAAAGGAAAAACAAAACAAAACAATATATATATATATTTATTTATTTATTTATATAATAAAGAAAGTAAAATATAAGTATATATATAAAATAAACTGATGATACATTATCTTCTTTTTAAATTTCTGGGTAAGGCATTACTCAATGATCACACCACGTGACACGGATGAATATGGTGCTCCCCTTTCATACCCATCCATACTCAAAATAGAAGAACAGGTCAACATTATATTTTTTTATTTTTAAATATCAAAATGATTAATTAATATATAAATTTTATTAAAACAACAAAATGATAGGAAACATGAAAAACCATGGGTTTCCTCCCATGCAACGCGCTTTGTTTAATGTCATTAGCTCGACTTGAATCCCCCAACTTATCCAATACCAACTTTCAACATTTTAAGGACCACATGTTTCACCACTTCTACTAGGTTGAAATTGATTCTGTGTTTAGAATTTGTTTCATGCACAAACCTCTGTTCTAAAATGAGTGGGTAAATCCAAGGAATATCAGAAATGGTGGATCTAGTTGCTTCTCTAGTCTTTCCTAAGGCATCAATAATCATTCCTAAATTTTCTTTTTCAATAGAATAATAAATTCCAACTGAAAGTTCATGGTTATACCCTATGAATGGATACTTTATTGGGTAAGGAAGAATAATAATTTTGAGCTCGGGTTGGATAGTACATTTTGACACAGGTTGGGATTTTGAATCTAACTCAGTTTCATTTTCCAAATTTCTCAACAGAATCGGTTCATTTTTAAAAGAAGACACAACAATAAAATTGGAAAGATCGGTGTTAGGAATGGATATAGACTCAATGTTTGTGATCTCTCTCAATGGTTCAGTGATTAGTGTTTTTGAAAAATCATCAATGGATTTATCCTTAGGAGACTCAATCCAAGAAGTCAAATTCTCCTCTTGTGAATACAAAAAATCAGTTTCCTCTTGATTTAAACACCTATAAACAATTCCTTGACCCTCCTCATATTCCCCAAATCCAAAGGTTTTCTCTTTTTTAAATTCATGAGAGGTTTGTGGGAAACTAGACACTTCACATAAGGTTATGGAAGGGACAGTTTGTGTAGGGATGGGTTCCTCACAAGTTTTAATGCTTTGTATTTCTAACCTCAATGATGAAAATTCAAAATTCATTTTCTCCATTTGTTGAAACAATTTTTCAAGTAATGGTTGTGGATCATTATGGGGAAGAGGTTGAGAAAGATGGTCTATTCCAGGTGGATAATTAAGTTGTTGGAATTGCATAGGAGGGTGTTCAAATTGGCTTTGTGGGGATTGAAACTCATTATATGTTGGGACATTTTGTGGATCATAGGAGTAAAAACATTTGGGTTCATTAGTTTATTGAGTATCCCATAAATAGAAATTAGGATGGTCATTGTACATCACACATGGGGTTGGGTGATCAAAGTAGGGATTGGTTTCCCATGTTTGGACTTGTTCAAAATTGATTTCCATAGGAGTGAGGGGGTGAGAAAAGAGAATAGGGATGAAAAAAAGGATTATAGTGTCTAATATAACTTACTTAGGTCCCCGGCAATGGTGCCAAAATTTGATTCTCTCTCAAATTTACCCAAGAGATGAAGGTAGAACGGTCCTTGTAGTTTATCTTGGGTTATCGAATCCACAGAGACCTAAGAAGTAACCTATAGACACGCACATTCTATGGACTATTTTCGGCTATGAAGTGGACAACTTGGGTTGATTTTAGATGGGTTTAAAGGAACTCTAAGAGACTTAAGTGAATTCAATTTAAAAGAATGAGTTGATCCAAGGTTATCGCTCGGGGTGGATTGGACGTATTTCCTTTTCAAAGATTTCAACTTCTTATATTTGAGATGGGTTCATTTAATAAGATAAAACAACATCATCACTTACGAGTTCAATTCCTACACCCTTTAATACTAATCACCTATACACTTTAAGGATCAAAGTTTTGAGCACTTCAAGGTAAAGGTTCGTATTAGCACTTGAAGTGTGTGGCCTTAAATTCAACAAGGACGATGGAGTTTAAAAACCATCAAATAAAAATCTCAATTAAAGAAGTGATTATACATTAATGAGGTGATAAATAACATCCAATCCATCCCCTTTATACTCCCTTGGATCAACCCATAAGTGGGTTATCCCTCCGTTGATCCCATGGTTTCAATGGAAGCGGAAAGTAGACTCGTGAGGGAGGAAATGGAGAAGTAAAAAAACGTAACAATCACTCCACTGTTGTGTGATAATCTCACAAGGTTTGGTATAAAAAAGTTCCTAAATTGAACCAACGGTATCAAAGTGATAATTATAAGAACAGAATAATAAGAGAAGAATAACTTTTATTAAGAAACAAGGATGAATTAAAACAACTTACATGTGAAGGAAGAACATTACAATGAGAAATTGGCAGCATAACATTAAGATGAAAAAAAGCTCAAATATTTCTAAATCCTCCAACACCACTACCTTAAATAGGAATTTTTGAGCCCTTGGGTCGAGCCTCCAATATTACAAGTCATCCCACTTGATTATGGTAGGTCTAGGCTGGTGAAAAGTTTGTGAAAAGAAGACTTTCCACCCTTGACCCGAAAAGGCATCCATCTTTCATGCACCGAACAGACGCGCTCGAAACACCTTCTAGATAGCTGAATTTGGGTGGTACATAGAATACTTAAATTAAGCTCCGGATGTCTCCTAACATCCTGTAAAATATCAGCCCAAAAGGAGTTATGGTTTTCAAGATATGGTTTAATTAGTGGGCTGTTTTTCTGGGCCGCAGAATCTGGCCTAGAATTTTATCTCTAATTTGGGCCACCTAAATGACCATCATGGATGATGAATTATCATTATCTATTGAAGACTTATTTGTTCCTATACATGTATTCTATAATCACACGAAATTTTGGATTAATTGGGCCTGTATGTTGGGCCCCACAGTCTCATCAGTGGGCTGGTGTCCAATCTGTCTTCTCTAGAATTGCTTCCTTTCATCACAAAATATCTCCATCTTCTTCCATGAATTATCCATTGATCCCTGAATGAAACATGTTCATATTGGAGTTTAGATAAATTTACAAAAATATCAAATTAAAATATGTATAATCAGATGAATCATTGGGTACTTCAAATGATGTTCAAAAATGTACCACATAATAATGCATTTTAAGAAGGTATTACAATCATAATGTGAAATTATGTTCAAAGTGTAAAATGCACTAAAATGGTGTTTATGAATAATAATGAACATGAGTATTATATATATTAACAATGAATATTAGCCTCATTTAGTGGCTAATCAATGACATCTTGGTGTACTCGGTGTTAGAGGAGGAGCATGCTACACACCTACAGATAGTCCTGGATACACTCTGAGAGCACCATCTTTATGGTAATCTCTTGAAGTGTAAGTTTTGGATATAGGAGGTCCACTTTATGAGACACGTCATCTTGGAGGCTGTAGTTGCAGTATATCCAATTAAGATAGAGGCAATGTTTTCTTGGGATCCACCTAGGAGCGTGATAGAGGTCTGAAGCTTCTTAGGGTTGGATGATTACTATCAGAGGTTTGTGCCTGACTTTTCAGAGTAGCAGCACCCTTATCGGCTTTGATACGGAAGGGAAAACCCTTTGTATGTATGGAGAAATGTTAGTAGAGTTTCTAGGAGCTGAGGTGGAGACTAACTAGTACCCCCCCGTATCGAGACTACTAGAGAAGGGTGTTGGGTATGTAGTTTACTATGACGCATTAGGGACCGGACTAGGTTGTGTCCTGATGCAGGAGCGAGCAACGATCACCTACGAATCACACCAGTTGAGACGACATGAGAAAAACTACGCGACCCATGACATGAAGTTAGTATCAGTAGTATTTTCCTTGAATATGTGGCAACACTACTTTATTGGTGAACAATTTACAGCTTACTCCGACCATAAGAGTCTTAGGTATATCTTTTCCCAAAAGGACCTGAACCTGAGACTGTGAAAATAGATAGAGTTCCTCCAGGACTATGACTTTGAGATAGTTTATACTCCTAGAAAAGAGAACGTGGTGGCAGACGTGCTCAGCAGGAGGACCGGTTTTCAGCTTCTGAGTGAGGTGACAGAGCAATTGGCTATGATGCAGATATCCTTTGTGGATGATGGTGGAGCTGCTTAACTTCAGTCAATGACTATTATTCCCCCACTCTTACAATGAGTCAAGGAGGCACAACTGGTGGATGTTGACTGTGAGGTCTGACATGCTCAGTTATCCTCAGGACTGGATCCTGATGGATTTTCGATAGGTGGGGAGCATGTTATCCTTTTTAAAGGGCACACTGTAGTGCTAGTGACATTGCAGGAGGAGGTGTTGAGGGACTTCCATATATCCCCTTTGGTGGTACATCTTGGAGTGAAAAATATGTACTAGGACCTCTGATGTCAGTACTAGTGGCCAAGGATGAAGAAAGCGGTGGCTGAGTTCGTTTCACGATGCCTCACTTGTCAGCAAGTGAAGACCAAGCATCAGGTTCCAGTAGGCTTGGCCCAACCACTCGAGGTACCGAAGTGGAAATGGGGCAGTATCTCGATGGACTTTGTGACGAGGTTACCACGTACATCTAGGGACGACAACTCTATCTAGGTGATCATTGACCGACTCACCAAGTCGGCTCACTTACTACCCATCCGGGAGTAGGGAACGATAGAGGGATTAGAATGCCTCTATGTCCAGAAGATAGTATGACTTCATAGGGTGCCTTCAACAATCATATCAGATTGTGACGCTCACTTTACATCCCAACTGTGGAGGGGATTATGAGAGGCGTTCGGGACACAGTTGTGCTTGAGCACAGCTTTTCATCCCTAGACGGATGGTCAGACGGAGCGATCCATACCGACTTTGGAGTAAATGCTACATGCTTGCGTCCTAGATTTTGGTTGTAGTTGAGAGGACCACCTGCCACTGGTGGAGTTTCATACAACAACATTTATCACTCCACCATTGGCATGGTTTCGTTTGAGGCCTTGTATGAGCGGCCTTGCAGATCACCCCTATACTGGACAGACCTAGGGAAGTTGACACTCATGAGTTTGGAGTTGGTACAGGCTACCACTGAGAATGTACAAATCATCCAGAAGTGGATGAGGAATGCACAGAGTAGGTAGAAATCTTATGCCGACAGGAGATAGAGACCCTTGGAGTTTGAGGAGGGCGATCATGTATTCCTTCGGGTCTCACCCCAACGAGGATTACAAATATTTGGCTGAGGGCGGCAAGCTATCTCCAAGGTTCATCGGGCCTTTTCAGATCCTGAGCAGAGTTGGCGAGGTGGTGTACCGCCTAGCTCTTCCCCCACAGATGCATTGGGTGCAAGATTTTTTCCATGTGTCACAGCTAAGGAGGTACATGCATGATCCATCGCACGTCATCGACTGGGGTGAGATGGAAATTGATGATGGGGTGACATTTGTGGAGTTCCTGGTAGAGATAGAGGATCGACAAGAGAAGGTCCTACGTGAGTGGTCGATTCCTCTAGTGCGAGTTTGGTGGTAGCACGAGAATCTCCAGGAGAGCACACAAGAGCGGGAGGCCCAGATTCGTGCTCAGTACCCCCATTTTTTTTTATTAGTTTTTTGTTTTGGATTTTGGAGACGTAAAGCCCTAAGGTGGGGAGAATGTAATGTCTTGGAAATTCTGGGTATTTTTTTTCTAAAAATTATATGGAATTATTCTAAGGCCACATACTTTGACGGCACATGATTCCGAGGCCCAATAAGCCCGAAACAAAATTTTGAACTTTTTTTAAGTACGCTTAAGTAAAAGTGCAAGCGAGTTTTTATAAATTTTGAACCAGTTCTCGAATCAAAAATCCAAGGGAACCATTAAATTCAGAACACCAGGATTCTACTAGAAATGTCTTAACTTCAGTTGGTAAGGGCCAAATAGAAAAGTTAATTTTTATACTTTTTGAAAAATAATAAAATAACTTTAAAAAGTTATTTTATTTTATTTTCTCATCTGTTGAGCAGTGGACGACGATGATGTGGTGCAATGATGAGGCACATGCTCATTAATGGATCATTAAATCACAACGTAATGACACTTTAATGATGCGTAACAGCAATGTTGTTTCATAAATAAAATAGCGTAACGATGCGATGTTGTAGTGTAATAGAAATGTTGTGATGTGTTTCCCTTTTATTTTGGTTGATGTATTAGTATAATGAGAAATTAAATTGTAAGGATTCCATAAAGAACCTCTAATGAACTTCCTCTCCAATGAAGAATGAAAAACACTGAAGAACATCAAACATCTTCTACACACCTCGAAGAACAGAGCCAGAAGCGATGAACAACGTCGACATCTTGAAACCTCGAGGACGAAATGTTGCGGAATCGAACATCAAAGAGGTAGGGGTTATTTGATTTTAAAGTTCTTCCCCATTATTTTTTTATGAAAATGACGAACGCATATCAACCCATGAATAGGTTGATTAGCGGATCGTGCGTTCTAGTAGGAGGGTAACTTTATTTGGGATTTCTCTATCCGGGATTCAAACATCACTTGTCTTGATTGAACTAAAACCCTTCATACCTTTCCTTGCTTTAAACCTCTAATGTTGAGGGAGTGGGCCAACACGAACAAGGCCTGAGCACCTTCGTCGTGTGTGTTCTTTGTGGCTGCACCCACAAAAGTGGCGGCAAGATGATTTCGGGACCTTTATAGTGAATAGAACGTTCCCCAGAGAGTGAAGGAATGGGCGGTGCAAAGAACGGACCACTGGAGCATGTTTGGTGGTCCATCGAACAATATGTCGGTGCATCGGTGGTGGCAGGAGGCCATGCCCGGCAGGCCGCAGCGGCAGCGGGGAGATTCAGCACCCACCTGGCACTATGTGGAGGGACGACCCACATTCGGGCCATCCGGGCGGCTAGTGAGTCGCGGTCCCTAGACCGCGACAGGAGGGCCCCGTGTGTCTGCAGGGCAGCTGAGGCTAGACGCGGAAGCCGACCATGTCCCAGCTAGACAACGCACCATCGGCTACCCATGTAGCCAGACTTCGGGATGGTGGGCTGTGCCCCCAGCCAGCGGGCCGGTCTTGAGGCCCAGTGGGCCGATCTCTAGGCCGAGCAGCCGAACCCGCGTTGGCAGTCCGGACCCACACCCAACGAGCTATAATCACGCCAGCAGGCCAGACCCGCACCCTTCAGGCTGGGCCAGACTAGACCGGGACGCCGGGAGACCCGACGAGCTGGACCCTTAGCCAAACCAGGTCAGGTCCAGCGAGGCCCATTGGGCCTGGTCCACTAGCCAGGCTGAACCAGACCGACCCAAACCTGAACTAGGTCAGGTCGAGTTAGTCAAATTAAACTGGGGTATGTGGGACCCCTAGGCCGAGTTGGTTGGGTCAGTCTGACTGGGTCGGACCAGGCCCAGACACAACCGACCCCTCTTTACTAAAATGTTCATATCTTGCAAACTGCACGTCTGATTGATGAATCGTTTGCGGCGTTGGGACCCTCTAAACAAGAAAGATCTTTTGGAATGACCTAATGAGGATTTCATGGAAGTTGAGAAGTGATGAATGGCTTTAGGAATGGTTCTCCCAAGCGCGCTACGTACGGAACCATGCGGTTGGCTGAGACCTGAATACTGTTGACTATCAACTCTATGTGACTCGACGATGACCCAATGGGAAGAAGATATGTGCCACCCGGTAGGCCCATAGTGGGGAGAATCTATGTGTGACCCGAAATACCCATGATACTCGACAGGAGGAGTATCTTAGTATGGCCAAGGTGGGAAGCGACTTTGTATGACCTGATAGGCCCACAGTGGGGAGCGACTCTGTGTGACCCAACATACCCATGGTACTCATCAGGGATGAGTACCACAGTAGTCCGAGTTTAGTGGGAGGCAGCTTCTTTGTGACCCAGCAGGACTACTATACTTGATAGTGTAGGAGTTCTCCAGCAGCCAAGGAGTTTGATAATGTGACTAATTATTATTCTATCACTACCCTAAATGTATACTTGGTGTGAGTTGTCGTGTGCTTCATGATTTAATTTGAGGATTGTTGCATGGTATTTCCTTTTTGTTTTGGGGTCCCTACTGAGTATCGTGTTACTCACCCCTGCACAGGCTCCTCGTGTCGTGTCTCGTGCAAGAGATCGGCGTTTCAACAGAGACTTTGGTGGACTAGGACCCAGAGGTGCTTAGGGAGATGGGACCGATAGACACTAAGACAGTGGACTTGGTGGCCTAGAACTAGGCGGGACCTAGTAGGACCAGAAGAACATGATGTACTACTTTAGCTTTCAGTATCTACACTACTCTTATGATGTAGTGGGGTTTTCCGTGGATGGACATTAGAGTTCCTTTTGTACTTTGTAGTTTTCAGTTCATTTGTTGGGTTTGTATTCTGGCCCACTTGTATTAGTTGTACTTGTACTCAACTTTGTTTTAGTTATACTTGTTTCCTTTTTAGTGTGTGGGACTTGGTTGGGCATGTGTGTGTGTACAGGTACTCAGGAAAATGCCTCCCACTTGTAGGTCGATGCATTCGACGCTAGTCGCCAGCCCCTGGCCTTCGGGAGGCGGGCTTAGGGTAGTCACGACACGGGCCCTGGGGGAAGGGTCATGAAAAGTATCCTATTTGGTTTAGGCTCAAACCCTACTTATACTCCTTGTAGTAGACTTGATCATGTTTGACGCAGGTAAAGGCAAGGCCTTAGGTGATGGTAGTTCGGGTTGTTAGTTTCTTCCCTTGGTGCGGTGTTGTGGAGACGGATTGTGGGTGATAACCCCTTGTCATGTAGAGTACCTTGGGTTATTTTTCTTATAATTTTATTTATCTTTGTACCTCGTGTGTCATGTTTAAACCTGTGTGTTCAGTTTTGGATTTTATTCAAGGCATGTTTGGCATAAATTTTCAGATTTGGTTTATTGATTGTTTTTGGTTGTTAAATGATTCTAAACTCGGGTAAATCATTCCCAAACCATAATACATGATACCTGGGCACTTTTTCCAGACCGTGGGGATAGGGAACACCCTTCAGGCCTTGCCATGGGCCGGGTTTGGTGCTGGTAATGATGGAGACCAGATTTGGTTCGTGACATTTAGGGAAGGAACATCCCAGGTGTGTACGGGGGATGGGTTATGGGCTTACTCTTTCAATTGTATTTGGTAGGGAAACACCATCTGTTAGTGCTACACCCGATGGAGGTTCTAGTAGTGTCGTTGATCGGGAATCACAAATAGAAATTGAAATATTGAAAGAAAAAGTGCAAGAATAAGATTGTTATAGGCAAACACAGGATCGGTAGTGGTTGCAAATGGAAAATGATTTAGTTTTTGTATTTCAGTGGATAACCGACATGATCCCCAAAGAAATTTCTAGCCTTATAGCTCATCCCAATGAGGTAAATTATAAATTCAATAGATCATTCACACATTTTCAAAGAATGCATACAACATCCATAATCTATGTAGTTGCAATTTTTGATAACCATCACTAAAAAAATTATTTTATCTATTTAGCGATGGATCCTCATAACTACCACTAAATAATTTATCAATGGTTATATTAAATTTTTCCATGTTATTTTTTGTTAAAAAAAATCATCACCAACTGAATAAAAATCCACCATTGAGTACCCAAAAAACAACACATATAAACAATATTGCTCAACTATAAATATATCCATTAAATGATTATTGAACATGAAATACATGGCAGTTTAGAAAGTAAAATTCTATTTCTTCAATAAAATTTAATCACCGAAAGATATAAAATAACCGATCTATATTTTAGTAATTAATTAAACTAATATTAGAAATAGTTCTATATTATTAATTTTATTAATAATATATTATTTATACATTTATAATTTTAAAAATATATTTAATGATTATAAAAGTTATCATAGGACAACAACCACATATTGATTTGTGAAATGTAGGAATCGATGCCACATAAATCCGAGATACGGTTTGTTTGTGATGCCCATAAATACGTTTTTAGTGTTTTAAAACATTAAAATGAACGTTTAATGACTAAAATAATAAAAAATGATCCTGTATTGATGTGAAATCATGGGACAACCACCATTGAATTATTTATGACATGTACAAGTAAGCAACATGTCTATTCAACATGCAGTGTGCTCTAAATGACTCAATAAGAAATTTTAAAAGATATCAAAGTTTTAGAAACATGCATCAGGGTGTCAAAACCAAGAAAAGGACATCATATTTCCCTAAAATCATGGAAAAAGACTGTACATTTAATTTTGAAATGTAGGAACCTATGACAAGTCATTATAAATGTTGATTTTCTCATTATGGTTGTAAATGCGTTGTTGGTGTTTTAAAGTACTAAAACGTGCGTGGGATGGTCAAAACCAGCCAAGCGATTTTTTATTGTCCCAAAATCAAGGGACAATGACCATATATTTAATTTTGAAATGTAGGAACTGATGGTACGCCATTCTAAATGACGGTTTTCCCGTTATAGGCGTAAACACGTTTTTATTGTTTTAAAGCACTAAAATGTGCGTTGAATACCCAAAACCATGAAAATGAAGTCATATTATCCTTAAATCAGGGTAAAATGACCATAGATTTAATTTTTAAATATAGGAACCAACGACACATTATTCTGAATGATGGTTTTCCCGTTATGACCATAAATGTGTTTTAGTGTTTTAAAACACTAAAATGTGCATGGAACAGTGAAAACTATACAAACGATGTCGAATTATCCTAAAATTAGAGGAAAAAACCATAGATTTAATTTTTAAATGTAAAAATTGATGGAACATCATTCTGAATGATGGTTTGTCTGTTACGACTGTAAACGCGTTTTTAGTATTTTAAAGCATTAAAACGTGCATAGAATGATCAAAACCAGAAAAATGACATTAGATTGTCCTAAAATCAAGTGAACAACAACTGTATATTTAATTTTGAAATGTAGGAACCTATAACATGTCATTATGAATGATGGTTTTACCATTATGGTCGTAAACATATTTTTAGTGTTTTAAAACACTAAAACGTGCTTGGAACGGTCAAAACCAAACAAAGGACTTCAGATTGTCCTAAAATCAGGGGACGACCACCATATATTTAATTTTGAAATTTAGTAACTTATGGCACTTCATTCCAAATGACATTTTTCCCATTATGGTCTTAAACACGTTTTTAGTGTTTTAAAACACCAAAACGTGCATGGAACAGTCAAAACCAGACAAATGATGTCAGATTATACTAAAATTAGGGAACAAACACTATAGATTTAATTTTGAAATGTAGGAATTGATGACACGTCATTCTGAATGACAGTTTTTCTATTATGGTCATAAACGCGTTTTTAGTATTTTAAACCACTAAAATGTGCGTAGAACGGTAAAAACCATGTAAATAACATTGGATTGTCTTGAAATCATGGGACACTGACCATAGATTTAATTTTCACATGTAGTAACTGACAATACATAATTCTAGATAATGTTTTGTTTGTTATAGTCATAAATGTGTTTTTAGTGTTTTAAAACACTAAAACATGCATGGAATGGTCAAAACCAGATTAACAATATTGGATTGTCCTAAAATTAGGGGACAACCATCATAAATTTAGTTTTGAAATGTAGGAATTGATGATATGTCATTCCAAATGACAGTTTTCCCGTTATGGTCATAAATGTGTTTTTAGTGTTTTAAAACACTAAAACGTGCATGGAACAGTCAAAACAAGGAAAAAGACATTGGATTGTCCTAAAATTAGGGTACAACCACTATAGATTTAATTGTGATATGTAGGAACCGATAACTTTCCATTCTAACTAATGGTTTTCCTGTTATGGTTGTAAACACATTTTTAGTGTTTTAAAACACTAAAACATGTGTGGAACGGTCAAACCCATGAAAACAACATCTGATTGTCCTAAAATCAGGGAAAACCCACTGATTAGTTGTTTTTCATGTGTAGGTGTAGACAACACGTCAATTCGACGTGCAGTGTGGTCAAAATTATTCGGCAAACACTTATGAAAGGCAAGAAACCTTTAAAAACAAGTGTTGGGGGGTCAAAACCAGACAAACGACATCAGAATGCCCTGAAATCAAAGAAAAATGACTGTAAATTTAATTTTGAAATGTATGAACTGATGACATGTCATTCTGAATGACGGTTTTCCCATTATGGACATAACACATTTTTAGTGTTTTAAAACACTAAAACATGCGTGAAACAGTTAAAAGCAGAAAAAAGATATTGGATTGACCTAAAATTAAGGGACAACCAACATAGATTTAATTTTGAAATGTATGAACTGGAGGCACATCATTCTGAGTGACGGTTTGTCCGTTATGGTTGTAAACATTTTTTTAGTGTTTTAAAACACTAAAATGTACGTGGAATGGTCAAAAACAAGAAAACAATGTTGGATTGTTTTGAAATCAGTGGCCAACGACTGTAGATTTAATTTTTAAATATAGGAACTAACATCATTTTATTCTGAATGATGGTTTTCCCGTTATGGATGTAAATGTGTTTTTAGTATTTTAAAACATTAAAACGTGTGTCGAGCAGTCAAAACCCTCCAAATGATGTCGGATTGTACTAAAATCAAGGGACAACAACCATAGATTTAATTGTGAAATGTTGAAACCAAAGACACGTCATTTCGAATAACGGTTTTCCCATTATGACCGTAAACATGTTTTTAGTGTTTTAAAACACTGAAACGTGCGTGGAACAGTCAAAACCATAGCAAACGACTTTAGATTGGTGTGTAATCATGGGAAAACCACTGCTTAATTATTTTCAAAATATAGTACATGTTGTGATATCAAAATCTTTAAAATTTGTTTATTAAATAAATTTCAAGCACATCGTACGTCTCTTTAAAAATAAATTAGAATATTTACTTATCCCTTTTCAGTTTCAAGTGTTGAATCTTATCTTAAATAGGTATGTTTCTATTTTAAAAGTGTTTTTCATTATATATTATTTGTTTTATATTAAAATTTCTTCTGTTTTATTAACAAAATAAAAAAATTTATGTGTAGAATTCTGAATATATTCTATGTCTTTTCTCTTTCGCGCTTCTTTTCTTAAATGTTCTCGTTTTCATTCTAGGTGGAAGACATCAGAAGTAGGTAGGAGGTTGACTGTTTCAATCCAAAACATTCTTTAGAATGTAGTCATCATGGTTCTTAATTTTCATGGTAAGTTAAATTTTTTTCAATTATTCTACTATAATTCGGATTTATTATGTGTAGTTTTAATTTTTGTTTACTTTTTTGTTACAATTGATGAGATGATGTGGACGGTTTCAATTCATGACATGATGTGGAGGTAGACATATGCGGTGGAGATCATGACATGGATATATATTGGGCCTTAATTGTTGTTGGACATATTGTATATGTATATTGACAGATGTATGGGTTGACTTAGATTGAGGTTATGATGACTGGATGTTTGTATATGACTATGGATGTATGATGGGTTTATCATATATTTATGTTATAATTTATTATATGTAATTTTTTTTATATTTATAGTTTTTTATTGAAAAAATTTTACATGTAATCGCCGCTAATATATTCTGTGGCGGTTTTTTGTATTTTATTTATATTTTTCTCGGATATTTTTTAAAATAAAAAAAATGCCACAAAATAAACAGGTAATCGCCGCTAAATTCTTCAAAAACGACACTTAACAAAACTGTCTCTAAATAATTAAAATCGTCGCTAAATGACTAGTGACCATTTGATATGTGGTGGTTTTTATAACTATTTCTAAACCTAAAGGCGACGGTATAAACCGCCACTAGATCATGAAAAAACCACCGCTAATTACCCTTTTTTGTAGTGATAGTGGATGGTAGTCGGTCTTGTTTCTAGTTTATATTTTGGGATATGAAGTTTTGTATCGTTTTATGCTATACCACCCCAGCTTATCTTATTTTTTATCATATTATATTGTTGATTAATGTATAAAGTTTTCATAGTAGGGTATTTATGAGTTATGTCTATTGTGGTATTTTATTTCATGTTATTATGCCATGTTTAGTTGAGTTATGTTTTCAAAACTGCTTATTCACTATGCCTGATATTCCAACATTTGGAATGGTCATACCGGACTTTTCGGGTTGAGTTTTTTTAATTTATAATTCTATTTGATGAAATTATTCCCAAGTTGATTAAGATTGATGTTAAACACTAGTTGTCGGCCCATGGTGATTGTGAATGTGTTTCGGGTCTTATGGTAAAACAGTTTGGGTGACGTGTAGGGTTGCCTCTGACCATTTTGTTACAGTTTTCTTCTTGACTTATCATGCTTAGTATCATTTTCTTATAATACCATATATATAGGAATTATCATCCACAGGTTGTCAGATTTTTTCAAGAATGTATCTTAGCGGGCTAAAAAGTATATTAATAATATTCCAAATAAAAGAAATCATAATAAAAAATTATAACATAACTACCATCTATATTTATAATATGGTTTTTTACATGGTTATTGGAGAGAAGTGGATGCCAAAAAGTTCATTCTAACTGCTCCTTAGTTGGGCACGGTCCTTGGTTCGGATGGGAAAATTTCTCATCTACAAGGCAGTGAAGACAACCCTCTCGCCATCCTCTTCAAATCAGTGATTAATGATATTGTTTCTAATCCTCGATATTGATAGAGTTGAAGCTTATGGAACCACTACTACTGATGTTTTAGTTGGAAACCATCAGCCATGACCACCTCTACTACATGTATATCATATGAGGGGGAGGGAAGCGGTTTAGCCTGTTTGTACGATGGGTTTTTTTTCTTCTGTTTTTCCTGTTGTATCTATTTCTTTTAAGTGGAGGTTATATTTGTAAATAGGTGATGTAGTCCAGGGGATTATAAATAAGAGGGAGGGGAGGTAGTAGAGAACTACTTGGTCAGTTGGGAATTAGACATGCAGTAGTCTTGACCTGCTCCTAGAGAGAGAGACGGACATGAGAGATGTACTGAAGGCTTGTACTGTAACTCTTGAATAAATTGATTAGATTTTATTAAAACTCTTGTATTCCATGCTTTTAGTTCTCTAAATTCTCAGAACACCAAATTGAATCCTATCAATTTGGTGCTTTCATTGAGAGACTTTTGTGGAGAGAATTTTAGAGAGAGAAACAAGAAGATAGAGAGTAACTTGATCGGCAGTTGGAGAACTTCTATGAACACATGTATGGAGAGAAGAATAACATTGTTAGAGACAACTGTTTCTGAGATGAAGTCTGGAGTCCAACGATAAGAAAATATTGAGGTAACAGTCCCGAAAATGAAAACAGAATTCCAACGCCAGATGTAAGAGATTACATCTGCGATTGGACAATTGACTATGTTTGTTCGAAGCACAACAAGGAGTACTGAATGAGAATAGAATAAAGAGAAGTCCACGGTAGAAGGAGAAGGAGAAGTATGAAAGATGTTGAGATGTCGAACAGACTAAGAGTTGATATTGACTTACCAAAGGATAATGGTCATAAAGAGTTGAGCTTATACACAAAACAGATCGAGATTCCATTGTTCTCTAGAGAAGATCTAATATCATGGATATCACGAGCTGAAACTGATTTTTCTTTACACCAAATCCGGGAAAATTTGAAGGCACTGATGACATAGATTTGTATTGATGGATTAGCGCAATATTTGATGATATCATTGAGATCAGTACATCAAAAACTCACGTGGAGTCAGCTGAAGGAGGAAGTGCTTGGCCATTATGGGAGTACTGTATAGGAAGATCCATTAATCCACCTCAAGGAGTTGCGATAGACAAAAATAGTGGACTCTTATATTGATGAGTTTGAAAGAGTGGCTTTGTGGATACCTGAAATTAATGAGAAGTGGTACATGATAATGTTTATTGGAGTATTAAAAGCAGAAATTGGAAGTATTGTGATGACAAATGAACCACCAAATAAGACCGGACTGCTAACTTTGGTGCAGCGAGTGGAAAGAGAGTTGATAGTTAATTCTCAAACAACCACCGCCAAAAACTCAATTAGTTTCAACAGGTGGAGTAGGGCGGCCATGGAATACGAACATTGTGTGAGTCGTGCCTCTAGGTGAGGGGCAAGATAGGTAATTAAGAAGCAGACCAACACCTAATTGGAAGGGAGTACAAAATTTGTCACAAGATGAGTATGAAGAAAGAAGGTCGAAAGGGTTGTGTTATACATGCAAACAGAAGTCTGCACCTAGATACAGGTATCCAGACAAGGGATACAAGCTAATGATATGAGATTGTATTGAACCATAATAGGAAGTAGAGAAAGATAGTGGAAACAGTGAAGAAAAGGAAGAAATTACTGGAGAATATAGGGAGTTAGTGATGTTGGGAACCACAGTTGGAACACAAGGACAACTGACAATGAGAAGAAACCAAACTATGTTGTTTGGAGGAGTGATAGATGGGGTACTGATGATCATTTTAGTTGATAGTGGGGTGATCCACAATTTCATTTCAAAGAAGTTTCATAAATCACTTATGGTACAAATTATAGAAACAACACCTTTCCATATCTGCATGGGAGATGAACATTAGGTAGAGTCCAGAGGAATGTGTAAGACTATGAAATTGAGTTTGGCAGCAGAAGAGTTTGGCATTGATACTTATATATTTTATACTACATGACTAGATTTAATATTGGGAATTTTGTGGCGTGAAACTTTGGGATATGTGACTACACATTGGAAACAGATGACAATAGAATTTGATTGAAAGGGGAAAACTATGATGCTTTAGGGAATATATATACAACAAGGGCCGCCAAGAGCTTTACAAGGATATTTGAATAGGGGGAGCATGATTATACTAATAATATAGTGGGAAAAAACTAAAGACAAAAAGAAATAAAGGGAAGAACTAGCTTCGAGTCAGAAAGAGTAGTGATGCAGCCTATTATAGCAGTATGACAGAATCTTTGAGGTGCCGAAGGAACTGCCTCCACCAAGGGAAATAGATCATGTGATTAAATTGAAGGAAGGATCAGATCTGGTTAACATATGACCATATAGTATGACATATCATATGAAAAACTAGGTGAAAAAACATATACAGGAACTGTTGGCACAAGGATATATCAAACATAGTCATAGTCCATATTCAAGTCCTATAATCATGGTTAAGAAGAAAGATGGAGGTTGGAGGATTTGTGTAGATTATCAGGCCTTAAACAAAAGAACAGTTCCAGATCGATATCCCATACCAGTAATAGAAGAGCTTACGGATGAGTTAAATGGGGCTGCATATTTCACTAAGATGGACCTAAGATTCGAGTTCCATCAAGTTTGAATGAAGGAAGAGGATGTGTAAAAAACAGCATTTAGAACCCATGAGTCATTATGAATATAGAGTAATGCCATTTGGGTTAATGAATACCCCCGACAACTTTCCAAGCAATGATGAACTCAGTTTTTAGAACAATGTTGAGAAAGTGAGTGCTGGTGTTTTTGTATGATATACTAATATATAGTAGAGGTTGGCTAGAACACATGGAACAACTGCACAAAGTGTTACAAATTATGGTTCAAAATGTCTTGTTTTCAAATGAAAAAAATGTTCTTTTGGAAGAAAGACCATGGAATATTTAGGCCATATTATTTATAGGGAAGGAGTTTCAATAGATCTAAAGAAACTCATGGTTGTTAAGCAGTAGAGGGAGCCTAAAAACTTGAAACAAATAAGAGGTTTTCTTAGTTTAATCGAATACTATCAGAAATTTGTTCGAAATTATGGGAAAACAGCCCAACCACATACTTCATTGACTAAGAAGGGTGAATACAAGTGGACAAAGGATGCTCAATAAGCTTTTTAAAAACATAAGGAATGCATGAATACAACACTTGTTTTGGCAATGACCGATTTTACAAAACTGTTTGTAGTAGAATGCGATGAATTTGGGTATAGAGTTGGAGTAGTTTTAATACAAGAGGGTATACCACTTGCGTTTTTCAGTAAAGTGCTATCTGAAACTACACTTAAAAAGTTAGTTTATGAGAAGGAATTAATGGCACTTGTGTTGTCTATTCAACATTGGAAACAATATCTATTGGGAAGATGATTTTGTGGTGTTTACGGATCACCATAATTTGAAACACATGCTCAGTTAGAGGGTAATTTCTATGGATCAGCAGTGTTGGCATGCAAAGCTAATGGGTTATGATTTTGAAGTAGTTTATAAACCGAGAAAGCTAAACAAAGCTACAAATGATTTATCTCGTACGATAGAGGAAGGACACTGTCAAACTATGGTTGTTTCTCATCCAACTTGGGAGGAGTTTCAGGTAGTGTGAAGAGAAGTTCATCAGGATGTCTGGTTAGGCAAGATAGCTGAAAACTTACAGCAAGGTTGGGTAAGTTTAACTGGATACTATATCTGCAATGGTCTAATGTATTTTAAGAATAAATTGGTATTAACCAAGCAATCAACATTGGTTCCAAAGTTTCTACATTAATGTCATATTTCACCCATGAACGAACATTTGGGCTATCTGGAGAGGGGTAGTATGTAAGGGGATGTCATGAAGTGTGATAGAAGTATGTGCGGGAGTGTGCAACTTGCCAGAAAAGTAAATATGAGACACTTAGTCCAACTGGTTTACTTCATCCATTACCAATTCCAACTTTGGTATGGGAGGAAGTCATGATGGATTTTGTATCTGGGTTCCCTAAATCTCAGGGGTATGATATGGTGATAGTATTGGTTGATAGGCTGAGTAAGTACACTCATTTTATCCCACTCAAACATCCATATACTGCTAAAACTGTGGCAAAAATTTTCTTGAAAGAAGTAGTCAAACTGCATGGCATTTCCAAAACAATTGTCAGCGATTGAGATCCCTTTGTTTTGGCAAGAGCTTTTCAAGTTTCATGGCATGACATTAAAGATCAGTTCCTCCCACCATTCGCAAACTGACAGTCAAACTGAGGTCATAAATCAGTGTTTGGAGGCTTACTTGCGTTGTTTTTCTACTGCTCAGCCTAAACAGTGAGTAACTTGGTTACCTAGGGCATAATATAGATACAATACAATCTATCACACTTCAACTGGAAAAACCCCATTTTAAATAGTATATGGCTGAAACCCCCCTCAACTTATTCAGTATGTGAAAGGAGAAGCAGTGGTAGAAGCGGTGGCTACAATAATGACAAATTGAGATGAAACGTTAAAACAGCTTCGGGAGAACTTACACCGAGCACAACAAATTATGACCAAATTGGCTAACCAACATCGACGAGAGGTCACCTTCAAAATAGGGGATTTTGTTTGGGTAAAACTGCATTCAAATCGTCCAGGGGCGGTAACACGGATTAATAAGAAGTTGGCTTCCAGGTATTATGGGCCTTTTCAGGTTGCAGAGCAGATATGGGCTATTGCATATAAGCTACACCTACCCAAAAACAGTAAAATCCACCCGATATTTTATGTTTCCTAGTTTCGAGTAGCTGTGGGTTCTGAACAAGCAGAGGAAATGCTACCTATGGGATTTATTGATCAAAGAGAATTTTCAGAAACAATCATGGTAGAACGATACTAGGGTACCAATTTCCTGTGGCTTATTAAGTGGCATGACTGTTAAACTGAAGAAGAAACTTGGGAAGATGCATAGGTAATTCAGGATCAATTTCCTTCTGCCAACCTTGAGGAGAAGATGGTAAATCAAGGGGAGGGTATTGATAGAGTTTAATCTGATGGAACTGGTGTTGTTGATGGTTTAGTTGGAAACCATCAGCCACGACCACACCTGCTGCATGTATATCATAGGAGGGGGAGGGAAGCGGTTTAGTCTGTTAATACATTGGGTCTGTTTTTCTGTTTTTCCTGTTATATCTATTTCTTTTAAGTGAAGGGTATATTTGTAAATAGGTGATGTAGTTCAGGAGATTATAAATAAGTGGGAGAGGAGATAATAGAGGAGACGGACAACAATTTCGACCTACTCCTAGAGAGAGATGACAAGAGAGATGTACTGAAGGGTTGTACTGTAACTCATGAAGAAATCAGTTAGATTTTCTTAAACTCTTGTATTCTATACTTTTATTTCTTTAAATTATTAGAACATCAAATTAAATACTATTAGATATCCAAACCTAACATCTTCTACACATTATCAAAAAAAGCAGGTGTGTTGTTTAAAAAATGTATTTTTTTCTGTATGTTTTTGCATTATTAGTTTTTTTTGCATTATTAGTTAACACTTATATAGTAACTAGTTTTCCATGATGTGGATTTGTTCTATAAAAAAAATATAAATACTAGAAGCATATTGGAATATGTTGTTGCTTTCACAAACGTAGCACTCGAAAGATATCGTAGAAAATGGGCGACTACTCCCAACATATGTTTCATGGACCTTACAACATCCAGGGGCTTCTATTGTATATGTCGTGGGCTTCAAATTGGATATAGGAGTCAGTAGAGAGGGGGGTGTGGTGGGGGACTCAATGGCCTGGGGTGGAGGTACGATCATACACATGCTCGGGCGACAGCTGCATTTCGAGCTATTCGATTTCTCGCACTGGGTGCTAAACGTGGCAAATGTAGACAGATTGGGTTGATTAGGATTGGGAACCCTACTCTCAGTGGTGAATAATGCTTGGAGGCTGAACAATCACGTGTTCTCCATGCTCAAAGCTCGATGCCCCCAAGGACAAGGGGCTTCTACCATCAAGCACAGCGGAACCCCCTGCATCGCTCAAAGTTTCATAACTTCTCTACTTTCGAAATCCTCCTACAAAAATCTGCTTAAACCCCTTTCAAAACATAAAGTAACCAACTGTTTTTGTAATTTATGTTTCTATTCTATGTATCTTTATAAATTATAGTCATAAGTCTAAATTTCACTTCCCTTCACCACAAATTTCATAAAATCCACTTAACCGGTCAAAAAACCCACTGGAACTGTTCACCGGAGGAATTGGCGATGACAATTTGTACTATCAGTGACAGCGCAGGGAGCGAGGGATTCGCCGGAGAGACAGTAGCGCGCAGGGACGGTGGAAGGGTGAGGCGCGGAAGACGATGCCTATTGTTAAAAAACGGAGGAGTCACGAGTGATGCAGAAGGTGCAGTCCCAAAGGCGTAAGACAACGCATTTCTGAATATACGATTGAAATGCACAGTTGCAGACCGTACATTTCTCTTCTCACTTCCGCGACACTTCTTCCTACCCGTGAATAGTAGACGCACACTCACATCGCATTTAAGCAAATAATTAAATAGAGTTTTTTTATACGTTTTTAATTTTTTTTACAGAAAACGGTTAGGGCAAAAAAAAAATCAAAATTCACTGCAAAGGCGGCATCCACAATGCCACCTTTGCATTTCGGGTGAAAGGCGGCATCGCGGCTTCCACCTTTGCACTGCGGCTGAAAGGCGGCACCCGCGATGCCGCCTTTCCCCTAACAAAAAAATTGAATTTTTTTTTTATGTTTTGTTTTATTTTATTTATATATTTATTTATATATATAATTCATAAAAAAATGTTCAGGAGGATGTCACCTTTCACCTAACAAAAAAAATTATTATTTTTTAATTTTTTTTTGATTTTTTGTTTTGTTTTGTTTATATTTTTATTTATATATATAATTCATAAAAATTGTAAAAATTATCATTTTTGAAAATTTTGTTTTTATTTTTTGTTTTTTTTGTTTATATATTTATTTATATATATAATTCATAAAAATTGTTAAGGAAAAATAATTTATAAGCTTTCAAAACCACCTATTTGAAAGTTAAAAATGTTTCAAGTATGTGACTTTGAAAGACTATAAAATATAAACCATAAGACCAATATAAACAAAACTTTAAACATTCATTAAACATATAAGAAATTATTGAAAACAAAAAACATTTCATAAAAAATGTTAATGAAAAATAATTTATAAGCTTTCAAAACCGCCTACTTGAAACTTAAAAATGTTTCAAGTACGTGATTTTGAAAGACTGTAAACTATAAACCATAAGACCAATATAAACGAAATTTTAAACATTCATTAAACATATAAAAAATTATTGAAAACAAAAATCATTTCATAAAAAATGTTCATGAAAAATAATTTATAATCTTTCAAAACCGCCTACTTGAAACTTAAAAATGTTTCAAGTACGTGACTTTGAAAGACTATAAAATATAAACCATAAGACCAATATAAACGAAACTTTAAACATTCATTAAACATATAAGCAATTGTTGAAAACAAAAATCATTTCATAAAAAATGTTCATGAAAAATAATTTATAAGCTTTCAAAACCACCTACTTGAAACTTAAAAATGTTTCAAGTACGTGAATTTGAAAGACTATAAAATATAAACCATAAGACCAATATAAATGAAACTTTAAACATTAGTTAAACATATAAGAAATTTTTGAAAACAAAAATCATTTCATAAAAAATGTTCATGAAAAATAATTTATAAGCTTTCAAAATCAACTACTTGAAACTTAAAAATGTTTCAAGTACGTGTCTTTGAAAGACTATAAAATATAAACCATAAGACCGATATAAACGAAACTTTAAACATTGATTAAACATATAGAATTAAACCCCGCATCAATATGATGTATGGTGTCTCTAGTATCACATACATCTATAATCTTTGATGCATGAGAACATGTTATATCTCCTTTCATGGGACAACGAAATCCATTCTTCCACCCGCCATGTCCATATCTATATCAACATCCGACCGCATAAGGGTATGGTGAAAGATATGCCACATGAAATGCTCATCTGTTTCCATTCCTGTAAATACCAACCCCTTCAACACCACCATTCATCCAACCATTATAATTTCTTCCACAATTGTCACCCCTTTTCCCCAAGCCCAGTTGATCAGATGAAAACACCAACGATTCCACATAGCCCATCGAACTCTTCATCACCAAATCTTTATCCTTTATCATCTTCAAAAGGCTACTGTAGGACCTCCTTGATCTATCCATTCCAAACACTCACATACAAGTATACTATAAACATAAAAACCAACAAATTTTCAGGAAAAAAACCTGAATTTGAAGATAGACAAAGGGCTTTGCAAGCTACCTATAACTACCCTAGTTCAGAAGACATTATATCATTGCGTGAAGTACTTCGTTGATAGAAAAAAACTAGCATCGGATGGAATACATCAGGGGATAACGTATGGAAGACATTTTCAACGAGAGATTGAAAAGAATATTGAAGAATCTTCTGGTTATCATGTCTGCTTATTTTGATAAGAAGACTCTCGATTTGAAGTTTAAGAGAAGTCGAACCCCATCACATATAGCATTGGTGAAAAAATGGTGGTATTACTAGAAACGAGGCAATGTCAATGTGGAAACTTTCAGGCCTTACGGTTTCTATGATCACACGCCATCGCAACATGTGCCTCTATTAACATATCATGGGAAGCATATATTGATCCAATGTACCGGATGGACACCATTGCTAACTGTTATGTTGCACCATGGACACCTATTGGTGAGTTTTGTTATTTCCCAATGCCTGAAGGTCAGCAGATAGTGGTACCTGATATGAATCGGTCGTGTCCCCATGGGAGACCGAAGGCCAGCAGGATATGAAATGAGATGGACTGGCCTCAAGAACAAAGACAGAGTTTGAGATGCACCCACTACGGGAAAAATGAGCAATTGCGACGGGTTATTTGCGACGGGATTAAATCCCGTCGCAAATAGTCATGTTAAAAAAGTATTTGCGACGGGGGTACATCCCCGTCGCAAATAATGAGGCATTTGCGACGGGATTGCTTTCCCCGTCGCAAATAGTTTTCCCGCGATGCGCGCCAAATCGCGGGAAACGTATTTGCGACGGGGAAATATTCCCGTCGCAAATAGCCGGCGGCGGTAAATGGTATTTGCGACGGGAATATTCCCCCGTCGCAAATACTATGTCGGCAGAGGGTTATTTGCGACGGGACCCGTCGCAAATAACTATTTACCGGTTGACCGTAATAAATGTTGGCGAAGGTATTTGCGACGGGACCCGTCGCAAATAATACTATTTGCGACGGGAATCCCGTCGCAAATGGACCCGTCGCAACTAATCTAACCTATAAATACCCCCATCCGTTTTTTTCATTTCATTCTCATTCTTTATCTTCTCTCTCTCTCAGAATCATATTTCTAGAGTTTAGTTTTTCTCCAGTTTAAGTTTTTTCTCCGGAGCTGATATTAAAGTTTTGAAGAACGATCAGAACAGATCAATTTTCAAGGTATTTATCTTCATTTTAATTTTTTATTTATTTTTAATTTTTTATTAGTTTTTATTATTATTAATTAGTTGTAATTTAATTTTGTTTACATTGTTTTATTACTTAATAAATTTAAATTATTAGTATTGTTTATATGGTAATTAGGAATAATTAGTAATAATTTTTAATAATTAAGAATAAATATTAATAACTAGTAATAAATACCAATAATTAGGAATAAGAACATTATTACATTATTAGTTTATTTTATTATTAATATTAAAATAATATAATTTTTTATATATATACAGTTCTTTTTTCATCTGTGTGTTTGCTGTCTTCACATGTATTATTTGTATGTGGAGATAGAAAACGCACAGATGAAAAAAGAACTGTATATAAATTAGAAAATTATATTATTTTAATATTAATAATAAAATATATTAATAATGTTATTATTTGTAATTATTGGTAATTATTTCTAATTATTGATAATTATTCATTTTATTACTAATAATTATCAATAATTAAGAATAATTAGTAATAATTACCAATAATTAACAATAATTAGTATTAATTACCTATAATTAGTATTAATTACCATTAATTAGTATTAATTACCAATAATTAGTATTAATTACCAATAATTCGTAATAATTAGGAATAATTAACAATAATTACTAATAATTAGGAATAATTAACAATAATTACGAATAATTAACAATAATTAGTAATAATTAGGAATAATTAGGAATAATTAGTAATAATTAAGAATAATTAGGAATAATTAGTATTAATTAGGAATAATTAGTAATAATTACCAATAATTAGGAATAATTAGGAATAATTAGTATTAATTACAAATAATTAGTATTAATTAGGAATAATTAGTATTAATTACAAATAATTAGTATTAATTACAAATAATTAGTCTTAATTACCAATAAGTAGTATTAATTACCAATAATTAGTATTAATTACCAATAATTCGTAATAATTAGTATTAATTACCAATAATTCGTAATAATTAGGAATAATTAACAATAATTAGTAATAATTAGGAATAATTAACAATAATTAGGAATAATTAGTAATAATTAGGAATAATTAGGAATAATTAGTAATAATTAGGAATAATTAGTAATAATTAGGAATAATTAGTAATAATTAGGAATAATTAGTAATAATTAGGAATAATTAGGAATAATTAGTATTAATTAGGAATAATTAGTATTAATTACCAATAATTAGTATTAATTACCAATAATTAGTAATAATTACCAATAATTAGTTTTAATTACAAATAATTCGTATTAATTACAAATAATTAGTATTAATTAGGAATAATTAGTATTAATTACCAATAATTAGTATTAATTACCAATAATTAGTATTAATTACCAATAATTAGTATTAATTACCAATAATTAGTATTAATTACCAATAATTAGTAATAATTAGGAATAATTAACAATAATTAGTAATAATTAGGAATAATTAACAATAAGTAGGAATAATTACGAATAATTAGTATTAATTAGGAATAATTAGTAATAATTACCAATAATTAGTATTAATTACCAATAATTAGTATTAATTACCAATAATTAGTAATAATTAGGAATAATTAACAATAATTAGTAATAATTAGGAATAATTAACAATAATTAGTAATAATTAGGACTAATTAACAATAATTAGGAATAATTAGTATTAATTAGGAATAATTAGTAATAATTACCAATAATTAGTAATAATTACCAATAATTAGTAATAATTACCAATAATTAGTATTAATTAGGAATAATTAACAATAATTAGTAATAACTAGGAATAATTAACAATAATTAGTAATAATTAGGAATAATTAACAATAATTAGTAATAATTAGTATTAATTAGGAATAATTAACAATAATTAGTAATAATTAGTATTAATTAGGAATAATTAGTAATAATTACCAATAATTAGTATTAATTAGGAATAATTAGTAATAATTACCAATAATTAGTATTAATTACCAATAATTAGTAATAATTAGGAATAATTAACAATAATTAGTAATAATTAGGAATAATTAACAATAATTAGTAATAATTAGGACTAATTAACAATAATTAGGAATAATTAGTATTAATTAGGAATAATTAGTATTAATTAGGAATAATTAGTATTAATTACGAATAATTAGTAATAATTACCAATAATTAGTAATAATTACCAATAATTAGTAATAATTACCAATAATTAGTAATAATTAACAATAATTAGTAATAATTACCAATAATTAGTATTAATTACCAATAATTAGCAATAATTACCAATAATTAGCAATAATTACCAATAATTAGCAATAATTACCAATAATTAGTATTAATTACTAATAATTAGTAATAATTACGAATAATTAGAAATAATTAGAAATAATTAGAAATAATTACCAATAATTAGCAATAATTAGCAATAATTAGCAATAATTTGAAATAATTAGCAATAATTAGAAATAATTAGCAATAATTAGAAATAATTAGCAATAATTAGAAATAATTAGCAATAATTAGTAATAATTAGCAATAATTAGGAATAATTAGTAATAATTAGGAATAATTAGGAATAAGTAGGATTAATTAGGAATAAGTAGGATTAATTAGGAATAATTAGGATTAATTAGGAATAATTAGTAATAATTGCCAATAATGACCAATAATTGCCAATAATTACCAATAATTGCAAATAATTAGGAATAATTGCAAATAATTAGGAATAATTAGGAATAATCAGGAATACTCAGGAATACTCACGAATACTCACGAATACTCACGAATACTCACGTATAATCACGAATACTCACGAATAATCACGAATACTCACGAATACTCACAAATAATCAGGAATACTCACAAATAATCAGGAATACTCAGGAATACTCAGGAATACTCAAGAACAGATGGAGTACATGCGCCGACTCACTCATGCTTTAGGGATGGAGTTTCCTCCACCACCATCTGCAGATCCCCCACCTCCCCCCCCTCCTACAGATTAGAGTTTGTATTTCTGTTATAAAATTTGTGAAATCAAAATATTTTTTTTTTCTATTCGTAGTTTCTGTCTCATTATAAAATATTAATAATATTATATTTTTAAATAACAATATTAATATGAATAATAATAATATTTATATTTTATAATATTAAATTTTATATATATATTAAAATTTTATATATATATTAAAATTTTATAATATTATAATTTAATTATTTTTTGGTAATACTTGAATTATTTTAATATTTGAATGTAAAATAATTCTATTATTTTTATATTAATTAAAATAACTTATTAATATTTTTTTATTTATGAATTATAATTATAATATTATTATATTAATTAAATTATTTATTAGTATTCTATTATTTTTATTTTTGAATTATAATTCTACTATTATTATATTAATTAAAATAATTTATTATTTTCATTTGTAAATTATAATTCTATTATTATATTAATTAAAATAATTTATTAATAATTTTTTTTTATTTTTTTTATAGTATTTGCGACGGGATACTATGCCCGTCGCAAATACTAGTATTATTAATATTTTTTTATTTTTTTTTAAAAAGAGTATTTGCGACGGGTCCCGTCGCAAATACTATTCATAGTAATTGCGACGGGTCCCGGTTCCCGTCGCAAATACTAGTATTATTATTTTTTTTATTTTTTAAAAAAAAACGTTATTGCGACGGGCCCGTCGCAAAAACAATTTGCGACGGGAACCGTCGCAAAAGGTATTTGCGACGGGCCCGTCGCAATAACTGTTTAAAAAGTTTTTTACAAAAAACGGAATACTATTTGCGACGGGGAGAATGCCCGTCGCAAAAAAGGGCTTTAGCGACGGTCCCGTCGCAAATAAGTTTAGTTGCGACGGCGTTTTCCGCAACGGGCTATTTGCGACGGGACCCCGTCGCAAATGGCTATTTGCGACGGGATCCCGTCGCAAATAGCCCGTCGCAAATACCTGGTTTTCCAGTAGTGACCATATGTCATCAAGAATGTCATAATCAAAAACAATGCCCTAACATTGTTGGGCCGAGTTCACACTCTAAGCCACAATGATGTATTGTCGTTATTGGGAGATTCTCATATTGTAAATTTTATGTTGTTATCTCTTCCTTTTACCTCGATTTTCTAACCCCCAAAACTAAAAATCATAACAGTAAACCCAAAAACATCTTTTGTATACCGTAATCCTAACATTCTAAACCATAATCCTGAAAATCTTTTCTCAAATCATTAACTTAAACCGTAAAATGTTAAAAAAATACAAAATCCTAGATCTAAAAGGCAAAATGTGAAACCCTAATCTCTAAATCCTAAAATTGAAAAGATAAACCATAAACCCAAAAACATATTCCCTTTACATTGGTTTTCAAAACATTATGTGATTGAGAAAATAATCATGAAACATACAATCATGTGGACAATCATATATAAATTATAAATCACATCCTTTTCTAATAAACATCTATATAACACAGACAAATGATTTATATATATAAATATATAAAACCATATCTTACAAAACACCCAATTCTAGGTAAAAGCATATCTTAATAAACTTTAGTAATATGCTTTGAAAAAAATGAAGACATGACCCTTTCTTTTGGTAAAAAACTTCATAAAACATTGTGAATAAACATGACATGTCTTTCATTCTAAAAATCATAATATTTTACTGATCATGATGTTATATTTACAGTTTACACTTATAACTCATTTCATTTGTTTATATACAGATGAATGACACCATACTACTCAGTTAACAGGCTACCCATTGTTCAGAGGTTGTGATAGAGGGTGGTCCAGATCAATTGATCAGGGTGCGTCAAGCGCACCATTTTCATCACACAGAGCCTCCTCCTGCCATTATACCATACTTGCATCGTGCTGACTTCTATGGTATTGTGATATCATATTTTACATTTGTAGATCATCACCTGCTAGCTGCACTCGTGGAGAGGTGGAGACCAGAGACACACACATTCCACCTGCTTGAGGGAGAGATGACCATCATCCTCCAGGATGTGGCTGTGCTTCTTGGTCTTCCTATCCAGGGGAGACCCGTTATTGGATCCACTCGGGCATCTTGGCCCGACCTTGCTCAGCGCTTGTTAGGCGTTGACATTTTTTCTGATCGTAGTGCTACCGATGGAGCATCGATATCCATGTCTTGGCTGGAGTCTTACATTCCACTTTTAACCGATGATGCTGATGAGCAGACGGTGATGCGTTATGCACATGCATATATATTATGACTTATTGGAGGGACCATGTGTACAGATCATTCAGGGATGCACGTGCACATGATGTATCTACCCCTGCTAGAGGACTTTGATCGGGTAGGGACGTACAGTTGGGGATCCGCCTGCTTGACATACACATACAGATCATTATGCAGGATATCCGATAGGCGGCACACAGGTCTTGGGGGATGCGTCATCCTTATTCTAATGTGGGCATGAGAGCACATCCCCGCATTCCGCCCAGATCTTGCTGGTCGAGATGACGGTGCTGCATAACGCTCCGCGTGGACGCTGGTATGATCACTCATTTCTATCAGTTTCTGATGCTACTACAAGTTATTGACTTTAATTTCTCATTATTTATCACTATCGATGTTGTATTTTATAGGTGGTGTCAGCGACACAATTTCAATGCGGTTCCGAGACACGATTTGGCCGTATATCGGCTCGAGTTGGACTTTCTCTTACCCCATCAGGTATGTATATACAATCTATAACTGTCTAACAAATTTAATAATAGCATCATTTTTTTAGTAAAAAGTTTTTCTAACAAGGGTAATATGTTATTTCAGATTTCATGGGTTCCATACTGGTCTGTTATAGACCAGTTGCCTCCATACTGCACGGTTGATCTTGACGATGTTACGACTGTAGTGCCACTCATTCACTTTCATATTGTTGAGTGGCACCATCCTGACAAAGTCATGCGCCAGTTTCTCTTGACTCAACTGGGCCTGGGGAAATGAGGTGACAATTGTGGAAGAAATTATAATGGTTGGATGCATGGTGATATTGAAGGGGTTGATATTTGCAGGAATGAGAACAGATGAACATTTCATGTGACATATCTTTCACCATACCCTTATGCGGCCGAATGTTGATATGGATATGGACATGGCGGGTGGAAGAATGGATTTCGTTGTCCCATGAAAGGAGATATAACATGTTCTTATGCATCAAAGATTATAGATTTATGTGATACTAGCGACACCGTGCATCATAGTGATGCGGGGTTGACTCCTATATGTTTAATCAATGTTTAAAGTTTCGTTTATATTGGTCTTATGGTTTATATTTTATAGTCTTTCAAAGTGACGTACTTGAAACATTTTTAAATTTCAAGTAGGCGATTTTGAAAACTTATAAATTATTTTTAATGAACATTTTTTATGAAATGATTTTTGTTTTCAACAATTTGTTATATGTTTAATAAATGTTTAAAGTTTCGTTTATATTGGTCATATGGTTTATATTTTATATTCTTTCAAAGTCACGTACTTGAAACATTTTTAAGTTTCAAGTAGGCAGTTTTGAAAGCTTATAAATTATTTTTCATGAACATTTTTTATGAAATGATTTTTGTTTTCAACAATTGCTTATATATTTAATGAATGTTTAAAGTTTCGTTTATATTGGTCTTATGATTTATATTTTATAGTCTTTCAAAGTCACGTACTTGAAACATTTTTAAGTTTCAAGTAGGCGGTTTTGAAAGCTTATAAATTATTTTTCATGAACATTTTTTATGAAATGATTTTTGTTTTCAATAATTTCTTATATGTTTAATGAATGTTTAAGGTTTCGTTTATATTGGTCTTGTGCTTTATATTTTATAGTCTTTCAAAGTCACGTACTTGAAACATTTTTAAGTTTCAAGTAGGCGGTTTTGAAAGCTTATAAATTATTTTTCATTAACATTTTTTATGAAATGTTTTTTGTTTTCAATAATTTCTTATATGTTTAATGAATGTTTAAAGTTTCGTTTATATTGATCTTATAGTTTATATTTTATAGTCTTTCAAAGTCACGTACTTAAAACATTTTTAACTTTCAAGTAGGCGATTTTGAAAGGTTATAAATTATTTTTCCTGAACAATTTTTACGAATTATATATATAAATAAATATATAAACAAAACAAAACAAAAAATAAAAACAAATTTTTCAAAAATGATAATTTTTACAATTTTTATGAATTATATATATAAATAAAAATATAAACAAAACAAAACAAAAATTCAAAATAGAATTTTAAAAAATATTTTTTTTTGTTAGGAGAAAGACGACATCCTCCTGAACATTTTTTATGAATTATATTTATAAATAAATATATAAACAAAAAAAACAAAACATAAAAAAAAAATTTCAATTTTTTTTTGTTAGGGGAAAGGCGGCATCGCGGGTGTCACCTTTCAGCCGCAGTGCAAAGACGGCAGCCGCGATACCGCCTTTCACTCGAAATGCAAAGACGGCATCGCGGATGTCGTCTTTGCGGCGCATTTTGATTTTTTTTTTGTTCTAACCGTTTTATGTAATTTTTTTTAAAAAACGTATAAAAAAAACTCAATTAAATAAAAACATTAATTTTAAATTAGTTTTTATTTTATCTGAACGTGACGGCCCTTTTTTGAGGGGCCTAGATTCGGGCTGTTTATATTCGCCGAGGAACTGCAAGCGGATCCGGAGGCGCGGGTCTCGGACTGGCCAACCCCGACCAACTACGGCGAGGCCGAGCTCTCGCTGAATTGTATCTTGATCTAAATCCTTCCGTTATTCGTCTTATTGCTAATTCAGTCGACCGACTTCATTGCAAGAAGCTGGTTGAATCGGATTCCACAGCAGGGGGAATTCTATGGCGGACCCAGTTGAAGAAGCTATTGCAGATCTGTTCGCGTTTGTCCTAAATGAGCCGGTCGTTCTCCATCAATTAAAATGCAGCTACTTTTTCGTTGGCTGTTAAATATTGCGTTGCGATTCATTTTGTCGTTGCATGGTTGTTTCAGGACGAGCAACCAGAAGTACAAGGACCTGGTGCTTGGGTCTCAACCGAGAGAGGAGCAACCTGCAGTCCAATTGGTGTTCACGTCCTTTCCATTACTGATTTTTTGCCCTTGGTTTATGTTTATTTTTTCGTTTTATGGTCTAGAATAATTTACACTATGTCATGTATTATTAAATTAAAGAAATGATTTTCTAATTCATAAAATAAAATAAAATAAAAGAAATGATCTTTATTTCTCTCCATTTTGTTTGGAATCAAAATTTAGTAAAATAAAAGAAATGATTGTAATTTATCTAAATTTTTAATATAAACGAAAATAAATTGTATTGTTGTAAATGACCCAAATAACATTTATTAATAAAAAATACACACACAAAGTATACGGAGGGTTAGAACGCATACTTACCCAATATGAAAAACAACCGCAAATTAAAGCCTCATGAACACCCAAGCTACTGCCATGTATGCCCAATATCAATAATTTATGTTAAATGACACAAATAATTTTTTTTATTAATACATTTTTATTACCATTTTTATTAATAAATCAAAAAAATAATCATCTTGATTTTAATCTATCATTATGCTTTCAAGACATCAAAATTAGATAAACTTTAAACGAAGATAAATATATTAATACAAATTTTAAAATTTAAAAAAATGTTTAAACAAAAATGATTTCATATATTCATTAAAATCATTCACATAATCCATATATTTATTTATTTTAAATTATATATATTTTGAATTTATACATAATCACTAGTATAAATTAACTTTTAAACCTTTAAATTTCAACAACTATCAAAATTATTTATATGAATTTTTTAAAATATTTACACACAAATTATTTATATACATATAATCAAAATTATTTATAAATCACGATGAATTTAAAAAATAATTATTTGTTATAATTATTTACAATGGTCCGGGAAGAGGGATAAATACAATAAAAATCTTACAATACTGACAGAAAATAATTCGGCAAGACTCGGACAGACCTTACCAAGACCTCGCAAGGACTGCTATCACTAAATTGGATGCACCCTAAGGGTAGAGCTTCAATAAAATAAAATATGAACAAGGGTAATATAGGAAATTTGAAAAAGTAGCATTGGTTGATTTTGTTTCCTTTCAAATCACCTCGATTTTGGGGTGATTTGAAATCTTCAATTGGACGGAAACTGATTTCTCCCGATTTCTACCCGAAGGATCTCTCCGTCCAACATAACCTCACCAAACAGGGGAAATGAGTTCGAATCACTTCATTTCGTTTCCTTTCTCCCCAAATCGCCACTGCCAAACGAGCTGTTAACGATCTTGTTACTTTGGTTGCATTACTCATTTCCTGGATGCGATCTGGGATCATGTTGAGTATTTTGGCT